>OX352298.1:28556877-29756877 GCA_947086415.1 Pammene aurita
GCTAACTAAATTGACATGTGATAAAACTAATGAAAACCGGTATTAAGATATCTACACGAGTTCAGTCGACCTCAAAGCAGCTGATTGATAACCTAAATTATATTTACATCACTGCTCTGCTACAGTGTAACAAATGCATTTGCAAATATAAAAAAAGTAGCAAAACAATGCAACATATTTATCAGTTAATATTACGTAATATAATCATTAACCACAGTTAATTGATACAGTAATAACATAATTGCAAAAAGTTTAATCAGAAATGGCATAACATATTACCACATACTTATTGGAGTCAGTTTTATTACATCGCAATAGACTTACCCGGTTATTTATAAGCGTCTTATAAGCGTCATTTAGTTATTTTATGTTTTGTCTGTTTCTAACAGAAAACGTTGTGAGACGTTTAATGTATAAGTGAATTTGGCCAAAATCGAACACCGGGAAAAATCGTATGATTCAAATGTAGGCACACGACTTGTCAGGAGCAATAAGTGCGGTCTGAAGAGAGGTGCGAATGGTGCGATACAAAATAACGCATCGTTTCATCTTGCCATAACTAAAAAAGTTCCCGCAACAAGCGGTGTCCGATTTTGGCCGAAGCTTGTACCTACAAACGCGATTCAGGCCAAGATCCCCTCCTTTTAATTTCCATTCAAAAAAAAAAACATAAACATGTATCAGATTAAAATCCCGCTAGAAATAAATAAATAAAATAAATAAATATTTGGGGACAATCTTACACAAATCAACCTAGTCCCAAACTAAGCAGAGCTAAACACAAAACACATCTCTTGGTCTTGTAGTTTTGCCATCTTATTCTAGGTCCCCAGGTCCCTAGGTCTCTGCCTAGGTCCTGCCCTTAGGTCCCACACTTGGGGGTGTTAATAGCTAGTGGCAATTTCCCATAATTAGCCGTCCGCAAAAATCAAGCCTTAGTCCCACGGGATGGTAAATATATTTCAGAATTTGGAATCCAATGCATACTACTTCCCCACTTGAATTGGACTTCGACCCGCATATATAGTATAGTCGTGTAACTAAACCCGTTAATTTATAATGAAATCATAGTATAAAGACATTGACAGTAACCTATATCCCAGGATTTACAAATCTACGGTCAGATTGAAATAAAATCATGTACAGTCACCGGCAATAGTATCTTCTAATACGAAGGCCGCAAAAATATGTGACGCGCTCTTATTTGTGGGGTCATAAAAGCGTGTCAAATATTTTTGCGCCCTTCGTGTAGGAAGATACTATTGCCGGTGACTGTACTTATTTACCTAATAGTCTGAAATAAGCGACATTTGAATATTTCATTAATTAATTTTAGGTGCAACGACTCCATTGCTCGTCAACTGACGAACCCGGGCTAGGTACAGTCCGTTTATGCTGTCTGGACTAAATTGACAGTGAACAAGTAACTGCTAAAATATTTTTTGGTAGACACTTTTATCGCTGACTGTTCTACCTATTGTTATATGCACGTCTATTTCTCCTTGAGATGTTTCCAATTAGTCCTAATTCGGCGTGGTTGCAATCCTTCCTTCAGAAGTTCCTTTAGGTAACTGCATGATCAGATCAGCTCCGCACTAGAATTTTATTGCATTGGTACGTAAATTTCGAAAGTATACCAAGTTTTATCTCAGCCAGAAACCGGGAATTTATTGAGTATTGTGTAGTTTATTGAGTATCGAGAGAAATGTACTATCGTCGCTTATTTAACGCGGCTCATCGAAAATTTTTAATTTTTTTTAAATACTGTGGGACAATCTTAAACAAATCAACCTAGTCCCACAGTAAGCTCAATAAGGCTTGTGTTGTGGGTACTAGAAGACGATATATATAATAGATAGATATAGATAAATACTTAGTAAATACATAGAAAACATCCATAACTCAGGAACAAATATCCGTGATGAACACACAAATAAATGCCCTGACCAGGATTCGAACTAGGGTTTGCTCCCGGTACTCGTTTTCTATACAAATCCAGTACCAGAACCGGGAATTCCCGGTTCTCGCCATACAAAATCAGAACCGGGAGCATTCCCTAATTCGAACCCGGGACCTCTTGCTTCATAGGCAGGGTCACTGCTGACCAGGCTAGGAGGCCGTTAAATTATTTTTCAAACATATGCTATTCTGTATAAGTTAACTCTGGTGTAACTGAACCCGTACATACTTAATCGCGTAATCACTCGTGCGCCGAAGACTTGGCTTTATGGTAAAATCGCACGCGTCTCATTGTGATAAGGCACGTGATTCTGACATGGCTGTCACAGAGTAACGAGGTGGAAAGAAAGTGGTGTTTTGAGCCTTAACTCTATGAACAGATCGGCAGTTTATAGTACAAAGATGTCGCAGTTGAACATGCTTGAGGCTTAGTTAGTTTTACAGGTCCTGTAGCCAAGATAACAATCGTTTGCAGAAAACGAAACGAAACGCTATCGTCTCTCTATCACACTTCCATATTAGTGCGATAGAGAGACTGAAAGCGTTTCGATTAATTTTCTGCGAACGATTGTCATCTTGGCTAAGTGCCCTGGGCATTTTCCGCAAGTCGACATCCAGCGTGTCTATTTTGCGTGAAACGGGGATGGCGCTGAATGATTGCGAGGGAAACATGCCTCCAGAACAGAGAGGGAAAGTAAGTTTGATAACAACACAACAGCAGTACAAAACTAGCATTTGCTTGCTGGCATTTGGCGTCATGCTAAGCACAATTCGAAATAAGAGAGCAGAATCGATGCATTAAGCCACTGCTACACACGCTTTAAAAGTGGTTTCGGTACAATTATTTTAAAAATTTCTATAACAACTTTGAGTCTTCGGTTCAGTTACTTAATATAACATTGCAGTAATAATGTTTGCTGCTTACATCAATGATTGTTGTTATTAACCAGCATGTGATAGTACGAAATCACATGACCGTAAGAGTTTCGAAAGGAACTATATATTTAGAAAGTATTATTTACCTATTCGAATTACTGTCCTATCCTGTGTCCTATTGCTATTGATACCTACTGTTTATATTCTATGGATATTACAAACAGACTTTACTCTTGAGTGTAGTTTCTTCTTCAAACTTCACGTTATTTTATACGAGATATATAAGTTATTCTTTATTTCTGCAAGTGTACACTTAGGGCCTGTTTCACAATGTCCAAGTAAAGTCCTGAATAAGCTACTTGCCACTTATCTGACGAATAAAGTCATCGTTGGCGTTTCACAATCTTCAAATAAGCTTAACTGCATAAAGTGCTCAGTTTTGTAGGTAGTTTTATCTGGCAGTTAATTTATTTGTTAATTAGCTATCCAATACTTTGCTTGGACATTGTGAAACAGGCCCTTAAGGATATAAATGTGCATAAAACGTGATATGTTTTCAGTGTAATATATATATATTATATATATATTATATATATATATATATATATATATTATAATATAGACACGTGTAAACCTAGCATTACTGAGCCCACCAAAGATATTATATATATATATATTATAATATATACATATATGTATATATATATATATATATATATATATAAATATAGATCGTATGTGACGCCAGTAATCTGTAACGCGTCAGGCCCATTTTTCTACCATATACTTAATATTTATTAAAGTAGACAATAGAATACTAATAGTTTCTACATCCAGGTACGTAGGACGTAAATCCATAAAAACGTAAATTAGATTGATATGTATTAACTTTTGTACCCGTGGCCGACTAAATAATGCGCAATCATTACTACTTTGTATAGAGGATGTTTCATCTCGTATTAAAACGCTAAGGAGATTTATATAGGTAATGATTTCTTGTATAAACGCGAAAGATAGACTAAAACATTTTGTTTATTTTTTGATCTCACTGTCAGGCAAATGTCTCCCAGTCCCCCTATATTTTCCACTGATTTTGATCCTTTGCTCTGTTTAGGCACTACTTACTACAAAACGGGGTTAACTTTAACTCGGCATCTCCATCTACTTCAAAACGGAGTTAAATTTAACTCGGTATCGCTACGTTCTTTATTTGAGTTTTCGGTTTTGCCCCACAATTTTAAACAAAAGATAATGTTGATCCTGAATAAAGAAAACTAAAGTTTCTATCGTCAAGGCGAACAGTTATTCTACAAATCCAAAAACCCGGAAGTTGCAACACTCATGTTGCTAAGAGAATGACATCAATTTAAACGAGATTATAGGTAATTAGATACATAAATAAGTATAAACATTACACATCGTCTCACTGATAATACATGTATTTACAATTAACATAATGTGATCCACGGGTTCCTCTAAACGATGAACAATCTGATCATTATTCTTCTCATGCTCACTCATGGTGTTCACTTACGTAATTATCATATAAACTTGTGATATCGAGCTCGTATTATAAACTACCTACTCTTTGATAAGACTTCTTTGGTGGGCTCAGTAATGCTAGGTTTACACGTGTCTAATGGAAATAATGCTTAGTACTGGCTGCAAGCGGACTCTGCGTTCTAAAACAGTTGAGTATTTAACCATGAAAAACACAAATACGTATTTTTTTTTGGTGGCAAATAAGCATACGGCCCACCTGATGGTAAGCAGCTACCGTAGCCTATGGACGCCTGCAGCTCCAGAGGTGTCACATGCGCGTTGCCGACCCTTTACAAAAAGGAGGCCTCACTGTGTTGACGGCTAAAGGAGCCCTCATCGTCAACACTTATCTATTCTTAATTAATCGGACCACGCTTATTTTGCACCGAATTTTAATTGCAGTAAGTATATAAAACCCAATAAGGTTTAATAATGCGATAAATGTGACGTCAGTCAATAGCATAGTTTGTCGAATGGTATGAAAAATTACTTCAAGCAATTGTATTACTAAAAAATATTTATCTTCTTAAAAATATGTAAATAGCTACTTACTTTCGATAGTATACCTCAGCATTACCTAAATACTACTATTTAATCTCGTGTAAACCTTGCATTATTATTATCTCGTATGTGTGAGTGCGCGTGTACAAGTCAGCTGAAACTAATCAAAAGGTTACAATAAAAGTGGTTTCCACTTAACTGGATATATCTGGTTCTTCTGACTGCTGAACCCTGCTGGGTTTACTATGGCTTTGGATAATTGGAAAAAACGTGCGCTGAAATTAAGGAATGTTTCCAAACCTTCCACTAAAAATGGTGTAATTTCTCTAGGTATCTCTAGGTATCCGGTTGTGGTGGAGAGACGTCCAAAAAGACACCATTGGCTACTTTCCAAAAAAAATATATTTAGTCCGTCAGTTAGATTATCAAAAAATATTGGACACGTATTTTTTATTTTGTCAATCAAACAAAAATTTGTGAAGATATAGGTAGCCCGTTAAAGTTCCCTGTGACGTCACATTTCAGTACAATTTTTAGTATAATGTGACGTCACGCGGAACTTTAACGGGCTATATCTTCACCAATTTTTGTTTGATTGACAAAATCAAAAATACGTGTCCAATATTTTTTGATAATCTAACTGACGAACTAAATAGAATTATATTTTTTTACCCAGGAAAGTACCCAATTACTATTGAGCATCTGTTATCTAACATATTTGATGTGATGTAGGCAAATAGGCGAAAAGGTAGGAAACGGTAGGAAAGTTGTCCGTTTTCAACGTTATTTTGAAGGCCTCCTAGCCTAGTCGATAGTGACCCTGCCTATGAAGCAGGAGGTCCCGGGTACGAATCCTGCTCAAGCATTTATTTGTGTGTTCATCACGGATTAGTTGCTGAGTTATAGATGTTTTCTGTGTATTTAAGTAATTATATCTATATCTATCTATTTTATATATCGTCGCCTAGTACCTGTGTGTATTAGAACATACTCGTATAAAATATAATAAATAAATAAATAACTATTATGGGACAATCTTACACAAACAACCTAGTCCCACAGTAAGCTCAATAAGGCTTGTGTCAGAATACAAGTCTTATGCTTGTGACACAAGCCTCATTGAGCTAACTGTGGGACTAGGTTGATTTGTGTAAGATTGTCCCATAGTATTTATTTATTTATTCATTTATTTATTTATTTTATTTTATACAAGTATTTCCGAATCTCATAAGCATACATCGGGGTTTTCGGTGCGGGAACGATTTGAGAAAGAGTAGAGAACAGTAAACAGATAGGTTAGTCTGAGAAAATATCATATTATGCCTAATGAATAACTACCTCCCTGTGAATAGCATACACACTATGATACGAGCTTTTTTTCTTAGAGGCATGATTGTATTAACTATTATAAAGGTTGAACACGCCAAAATTTGGGCATGTAAAAATAGCTATAGTTATTCGAAAAATGGAGATATTCAAACTTTTTAAACAACAATTTTCTCACAAGGAACTGGGCTATAAAATGATGATAGTTTTATTTTCTTTTATTTATTCATTGGCAAAATGTCGAGCGTACAACATCAAAAACAAAATCCCATGTTAGGCTACAGAAATATCGCGCAAAGGCTGAAATATCCACAATCTACGGTTGTTCACGTATTAAAAACTTTCCGTGAACGCTTGACAATAGACAGAAAGCCAGGAAGTGTTGGGTTGCAGGGAGTCAAGAATAAGAAAAAGGAACAGAGTATTTTAAACATTTTTGCCTCAAATCATACGATTTCATCTCGTGATGTTGCTAAAAAAGTGAAAATTTTTCAGTCCTTTGTCCAAAAAGTGAAACAGAGGGCAGGACTGAGGAGTTATAAAGCCCACGCCGCACCAGATCTTGACTCAAAATGGAACTTATCCGCAAAGAAACGGTCGCGAAAACTCTATGAATATTTTTTTACAAAATTTGAATGCGCGGTGATGGACGACGAGACGTATATAAAAGTGGATTTTAAACAAATACCTGGTCAAGAGTTTTATACCAGCAAATCACGAAAAGATGCTCCTGAAGATTGTGAATTTAAAAAATGAGGGAAATTTCCAAAAAAATACCTTCTTTGGCAGGCAATATGCAGCTGTGGTAAAATAAGTCGCACGTTTATCACCACGGGGACAATAAACGGCGATATTTATCGAAAAGATTGTTTACAGAAGCGTTTGCTGCCTTTTATAAGACAGCATGCCTCACCACCGCTGTTTTGGCTAGATCTAGCCAGTTGATAATATGCAAAATCAGTTATGGAATGGTACAACGCTAACAGGATCATGGTGGTACCCAAAATATGCAATCCGCCAAGTAGTCCAGAACTGCGGCCTGTTGAAGAGTACTGAAGTATTATGAAAAGAATTCTAAAAAAGAAAGGCGGAGAAGTAAAATCGGTCCCTGACCTACAAAAAATACGGATCTGGGCGATAAAAATCTTTCCTAAAGAGAGGGTGCTAAGTCTTATGAGCCGTGTGCATAGAAAATTCGATCTATGGCTTACTGTGTAAACATTAATTAGAATTAAAAATGTGATTTTAGAGTTCATTAAATTTGTCATTTAATGTGGTATTCATAATGTAGTTATTTATTTTCAAACTGGTTTAAAAACAAATTTTGCGTGCCTAAGTTTTGGCGTGTTCAACCTTTATAGTATTTTAAAAATGCAATTGCATATCCGAAATTTATCAACTAGATAATTACCTAAGACAAAGACACGGTATAATAAGTGTCAAATATTAATCTTGAAGTCCGATATTTATGAATTATTTGCTTAACTGAAGAGGTTGACAATGATCAGTCATTACATGAATTAATAAAAAAAATACTTGAAAAAATCATAGGTACCTACAATATATATACATAATAGTCAGCTATTACATATAAATTGTATATACCTGTGATTTTGTCAATCAATTATTCATTAGGTAGAAACCTGCTAGAGTACATTATGTTTTTTAAGTTAATGCCTACTCTTTGGCTAATGTCAAACATTCGCGCACCGAAAACCCCAATGTATGCTCATAAGATAAGATTTTTACAGTTACCTTACCAGTTTAAAAGGTACCTATGTGTATTTGACGCCACGCCACAGATGTTTATACTTTATAGAATTATAACTGTCCCCAAGACAACAGCGAGACAGAACAACAACAGCAGAAGTTGATCGACCTAGCCGTAGGTACCTACACCTATTTAAAAGTCAATTGAAAGTCTTAGAATAAAAAACACGGCATGACAGCCCGTAAAATTTCCAGACGCTTAACTTTATTTCATCCAGGTGAAGGTTCGTTTACATAAAACATATTGTGCAATTCGCGAATTTAGATACGCGTATGGATGGGATTGACCTTATCTAAAAGTCAGACACTGTATTTCCATAGGATGCGCGAACGTATGTGACTTGAGGATTTGGAAACCAGTTGAATATGACCTCGAGATCCGTAATTACTACAAATAAAAGGAGAGCATATTTTTGCTGGTTTTACCGAACCTTTTACCGCCGGTGCTCGGTAAGCTTTTACAATGTCAGAAGTGATCACGGCGCTGCGCGTGATTCGATAACATTCGAGACGTTGATTGGGATACATTATGTCATTTGTATAAATTTGCTAGCTCACTGCTTCAGTTACAATAACGTACTAGAAGATTCCATCCGCCTATGGGACAATATTGTTTGATCATAAACCATAACCGTTTTACCTACTTACGACTTCATTTGCCTATTTACGAAATTAAGTAGGTACTTATCTACATACATAGCACATTGTGTGCTACGCTAAAACTAAACACCAACATATAATAGTTACAAATATGTAATATATCTATATACCTATGTATCTAATTAAAAAAACGAACATTTGGACCTGGATCCGCAAAATTGGACACAGAGTAAACATCAATTCAGTCTGGTGTACTTATCTTCGAATACATATAAGTAAGACATATTTTTTAATCAAAAAATAGCATAATTACATTTACAACCTCGGTTAGGCACCTACATTTAGTTACAATACAACAACTTTAATTTGGTTTTGCTTTTGAATTCAATTCACTTGGCGGATTGCGTTCTACCGCATTTTACAACAGGTACCTACTTATGTACGTCAGAGGGGGCAAGCTCGTATAATGAGTCAAGATGGAGTCTTCAAAACTGCGCAAAATAGACCCGTACCGATAAATTATGAAGTTTCGATGATATTAAAGTGCTTAAATATTCGCATACAGAGTTCAGGCCATCCAACTTAGCTAATAATAATAATTTGTGTCATCCTAGGTTGTTGCGTAGGCAGAAACTTAGACATTTCTTTTTTTTAACATTATTCGTTAAATAGAAAATTAGAGATCAAAATTGTTTTTTCACTGTAACAGCAAAGTTGTTACTGACGCACGGCCGCGTTTTGTGTCACTTTCGTCAATGGGAATACTGACGTTCAATCAGCACATATATGTGGACTTTTACAAGCCTATATAAAATTAGAGTTGATCGATTAGGTACTGTGCTTTCTAATATATCGGTATCTATTATTTGAATAAATTTGTGCCATATTAATCAATGATATTTATTTACTTTAATTTTTTTTCTTGTATTACCCCTATTAACAGTACCATAAAATATTAAATATTAAAGTTTGCATCAATATTTTTATAAAAGCGTATCGAAACAATGTTTGGAATTTGTGTCATTATAATCAATGGATTATTTTTATTTTTCAGAATGAAAACTTGTTTTGCGTAAACGGCATGCGCGGGGAAGGGTAAGGCGCGGGCGGGGTTCATGTGCCGACCAGGCTGCCTAGCGGCTTGTTTTCTATTATTACTCTATGCATACATATAGTAATAGTAGTAATAAGTGCGACAAAGACAAACAGCGATTTTTCAGTCGCTCTTCTTTATTTTTCATAGTAAAGAAAGCAATAATATAAAACTTAAGTAAGTTAAGGATAATTAATGTAAACGTAGTCCATAAGGGACTGCAACGGCGGATCTGTGTGCCACGGTAAACCTAGTTTACCATTTAAACAGTATTTTGGCAAATTATCACAGATAATTTGTAACTAATAAATATGTAATTTATGCATCAAGGCGGTTTGTTTACAGAGTGGCTATCGTGAAACGCGAAAATCGAAATATCGTTATCTGCCTCTCGGTTGGACTAGCAAAGGGCCGGGCTGGACTTAATAAATTTTTCATCAGTGTGATGTTATAATAAGGCTGTTTTTATTAACTTATCGTATATAACACATAAAAATAAGCAACTTTTCTTTAACACATTTTTTAAACTCAATAATTTCGAAGTTATGGGGCCCTGAAGGTTAAGTACAATTTGGACTATTTTGGTTGGAATGGTGTCATTATGACACATACTTTATTTTGTAGAATGTGTTAAAATAAGCAAGTTTTATAAGAAACATTTTTTTACCCAAAAACATCGAAGTTACCGGACTTTGAAGATTGACTACATGGACTAATTTGGACTTAAAAAATAAAATGGCGTCGGGGTATCATTATAACGTGTACTTTTAATGATTTGTTCCGTATAGAATACGCTAAAATAAGCGTCTTTTATTTGAAAAACTTTTCCCTAAAATCAAAAATGGCCGAGATAATGGACTTTGAACTTGTACATAATTTGGACCTCGAAAAAAAATCATCGACGGGACGTCATTATAACGTGTACATTTTATGATTTTGCCGTATAGAATACGCTAAAATAAGCGTGTTTTACTTGAGAAACTTTTCTCTAAAATCAAAAATGGCCGAGACAATGGACTTTGAACATGTATATAATTTGGACTTCAAAAAAAATACCATTGACGGGACGTTATTATAACAAGTACTTTTTATGATTATTCTGTATAGAATACGCTAAAATAAGCGTGTTTTATTTGAAAAACTATTCTCTAAAATCAAAAATTGCCGAGATAATGGACTTTGAACTTGTATATCGGGACGCCATTATAACGTGTACTTTTTATGATTTTTCCGTATAGAATACGCTAAAATAAGCATGTTTTATTTGAAAAACTTTTCTCTAAAATCAAAAATGGCTGAGATAATGGACTTTGAACTTGTATATAATTTGGACTTCGAAAAAAAACCATCAACGGGACTTCATTATAACGTGTACTTTTTATGATTATTCTGTATAGAATATGCTAAAATAAGCGTGTTTTATTTTAAAACTTTTCTTCATTATCAAAAATGGCCGAGATAATGGACTTTGAACTTGCATATCGAGACGTCATTATAACGTGTACTTTTTATGATTTTTCCGTATAGAATACGCTAAAAAAAGCGTGTTTTACTCAAGTAACTTTTCTCTAAATTCAAAAATGGCCGAGATAATGGACTCTGAACTTGTATATAATTTTGACTTCGAAAAAACAACCAGCGACGGGGTATCATTATATAGCATATTTTTTATGATTTTACCGTATATAATACGCTAAAATAAGCATGTTTTATTTGAAAAACTTTTCTCCAAAATAAAAAATGGCCGATTGGACATGAAACTTGTATATCATTTGGACTTCGAAAAAAACCATCGACGGGACGTCATTATTATAACGTGTACTTTTTATGATATTTCGTATAGAATACGCTAAAATAAGCTTGTTTTATTTGAGAAACTTTTCTCTAAAATAAAAAATGGCCGAGATAATGGACTTTGAACTTGTATATAATTTTTATTTGAAAAAAAACTATCGACAGGACGTCATTATAACCTGAATTTTTTATGATTTTTCCGTATAGAA
Organism: Pammene aurita; assembly: GCA_947086415.1. Lineage (NCBI taxonomy): Eukaryota > Metazoa > Arthropoda > Insecta > Lepidoptera > Tortricidae > Pammene > Pammene aurita. The sequence goes on from OX352298.1 coordinate 28,568,548, forward strand.
TACGCTAAAATAAGCGTGTTTTATTTAAAAAAAACTTTTCTCTCAAATCAAAAATGGCCGTGATAATGGACTTTGAACTTATATATTATATGGATTTCGAAAAAAAAACATCGACGGGACGTCATTTTAACATGTCCTTTTTATGATTTTTCCATATAGAATACGCTAAAATAAGCGTGTTTTATTTAAAAAACTTTGCTCTAAAATCAAAAAACCGGCCAAGTGCGAGTCGGACTCGCGCACCGAGGGTCCCATACAAACCTATAACAAGCAAAAGTTGTAGTATGTTTATTACTAATTTCAATTTAATACCTCTACGCGTTTACGAGGAAAAAGGTAGTAAGTTTAAAATTTAAAAAAATATTTTTGGTATGATTTTACTAAAAATGTCTACTTTTCGTAATTTTTCCTCTATCTGTGCTATATGAAGTTTCTTCGTGCCAAGTTTCAAGTTTCTGAGTTTACGCGAAGTACCCTAAGGTTTTGAGTTTCTTGCGAGTACTCAGTTTCAAAATATGCGACTTAAATTGCTATTTCTTTTGATTGGGATGACATAAAAGTTTGGTTTTGCTACATCTAAAAGGTCCTATAGCCCTGAGTATTTGACATGAATTTCAATTTAATACCTCTACGCGTTTACGAGGAAAAAGGTAGTAAGTTTAAAATTTAAAAAAATATGTTTTTGTATGATTTTACTAAAAATGTCCACTTTTTGTAATTTTTCCATTGTCTATGCTATATGACGTTGCTTTGTGCCAAATTTCAAGTTTCTGAGTTCACGGGAAGTACCCCGTAGGTTTTGCGAGTGCCGAAAAACTATAAAATTTGCAGCATAAACGACTGTATCTTTTGATTGCGTTAGCTTAGAAGTTTGATTTTTTTCACAGCTCCTAGGGACAATAGACCTAAATATTTGTTATAAATTTCAGCTTGATACCTCCACGCGTTCCTGAGAAAAATGGTCTTGACAGACAGACAAACAGACGGACAACAAAGTGATCCTATAAGGGTTCCGTTTTTTCCTTTCGAGGTACGGAACCCTAAAAATGGCCGAGGTAATGAACTCTGAACTCGTTCCTCCTTTTTGTAAAGGGTCGGCAACGCGCATGTGACACCTCTGGTGTTCCAGGCATCCATATGCTACTGCTTACCATCTGGCGGGCCGTATGCTTGTTTGCCACGTTGTGGTATAAAAAAAAAGAGTAAAATAAGAATACGATTAAACAAAATAAACGGAATAAAAACAGAATCAATACAAAATGACAAAATAAAAACAAAATACAGACGAAAAGAAAAATCAAAAATAAAACAAAAGTAAAAAAAAAATACGTTAGTGTCGTTGAACACTCGGTTAGAACGAAGTAATATTATTTAATTTTTGACTTTCGTAATTTTTGTCGTTTTTGAATTTTTTGAGATTTTTGAGATTTTTTAAATTTTTGAGATTTTTGAGATTTTTGAGATTTTTGAGATTTTTGAGATTTTTGAGATTTTTGAAATTTTTGATATTATAGAAATTTTTTAACTTGACTTTTTTCACTTTGTCACTTCTCACTTTCACTTCACTTTATTCTATTTTTATTTTTTTTTATTTCATTCCATTTCACATCTTTCTCAATGCTTTTTCGTGACGGTCACGTGACTTTTTTTCGCCTAGCCCCCCATCCGCGAACCGTCCGATAAGGAACTTCGTTCCAATAAAACAGAACTAAATAAAAATATTACGTTGCGTTTTCTACCCAAAATTCACGATGCTTGAAATCTTCGAAAATGTACTCAACAGTCTAGTCAAAACACAAACAAAGCGGCTACCGCTCAAAAAGGTACGTATTGGCGAGACACGCACGAGTTCATTGCCCTACTCGCCGGCTTCCCGCGACTCGCTCCTCCGCTCAGTTCCTTTGTCGAGTATGTCAGCTTTATCACCCCGCGCGCGCCTCCGTGAGCAAGTACCTACATCGTAACAGCTAAGATGCCAGCGCCTGGTTGACCCATGGATTAGCTTGTTAAGAAGCGAGCCGGGGGTCTACTTCTAGTGGTCATTACAGAAGTAAGCCGAACAGGCGTACCATCAAGGTCACGCGCTATAGTTAAGAAGATTTCCTCTGAACGCAAATATTGTTTCTGTTTAATTTTAGACGAAATATCGTTGATGAAAGTGACACAAATTGAAATATCTACTTTAAAATCCCTTTTTGATTATTAGAATGTGAACTCTAATGACTTTAATAATTTATTAAAACGATAACAGCCTAAAAATACGAAATTACCAAGAAACTTAAATTTTCATTGCTTAATTTGACACATATTGATATATTGACATATTTTGAGGTGATGATATAGTTAATCCTTATTTTATGAACTCTAATTTTTTATACGTAGTGTTCAGACTTCTGAAGATTAAAAGCCTAGCTGATTCCGTTTCAATATTGAAGTTCGCGTGTGATTTGTTGCCGTAATAATCTCGTAGGCGTTTAATGCACCGCGATTAATAATTTTGCTTTGCTACCCGTCACACTTCACTTTTTATAACACCCCGATGTAATATGTTCTCGCTATTAAATTGTTTTAATAATTGTTAATTCGAGTTTTAATCATAAGATTAAGGCCCCGTTATGTACACAACGATACATAAATTGGCGGACCATGAGGGGAAACAATAAAATCAAGAAATTCCAACAAAATACAAAGAAAGTACGATAGAACAAATTCGCGTATGCAGTAAGGGCGCGTATGCAGTGGAATTCCTGGATAATCCCTGGAGCTGGAAGAGATTGAAGAGTAAATCTTGGCTGGATTGTGGAGAAGTGCAGTGCAGTGTTACGTCGAAAGTTTCACCAGCGCGTCGAAGCAGTTGCCAGAGCTAAGTGCCCTTCCTTTGTCCTTCCAAGCCCCCAAATCTTATTATCTATTAGTCAAAATTGAAAACAATTTTCTTCTAGGTATTTTTTAAGCACTAAAGTGCACTTCCACTTGCGTAAATACAAAAATCATCGTCAAAATAGCATTTAATTTCGTACTACTAAGTACTAAGTTCCAGTCTACTCACATCGTACTTTCTAGTTAGCAAAAATTATCATTATAGTTATAAAATCTTAATTATATGGTGGCCCATGTTTAGTTAACATAATTCTATACGTCATTTAGTATTTTTATTATAAATTCAATAACATTTAAAGACAAATTAACGTAAATAGAACATAACGTAGTGTAACTTAACCTAAGGCAAGTTATCGTTACAAATTTGTTTGTCATCTCATTAACCCTTATATATCTTACATACAGTTCATTACACTGTACTTAAAGTATTTCGCCGACTATTCCAGGATCGTCACGGCGCGGCTCAGCGTAGCAAGTCTGCCTACATATCAAGTAGCTACCGGTCGGCTGAGCTCGCGCGACCGGGCTCCCAGCGGCAAGTACCACCGTAGTGAGGAGCGTGGGATAAGCCTTTTGTTATCTTTTTAGTTTTTAATTTCGTGAAATTAAGTCTTGTTTTCATAACTAAAATGGCGAACGAGGATGAAAAACTAAACGCAAAACGGTTAAAAGAATTAACTGTATCACGAAGTTCAATTAAAGGACAAATCACTAAATTTAAAATTTATTTAAATGCATTAAATACAAAAAAAAATATTTCTACAATTGAACTAACGGAGCTTAACCTTAAAGTTAGCAAGCTTGAAAGTTTGTCATCCAAGTTCGACGATTTGCAAAATGAGATTGAGGTCTTGAATTCCGACCAATTGTCGGTTGAGCTTGATGAACGTGAGAGGATTGAGCAAAATATAATTACGAATATTGCAACTGCCAAAACATTAATTGATAAGCACAGTACGTTAGAAATCGAACGCCGTAAATCTCTTGCTGTGCCAGCAGCTGCTCAATGTACTCACGACCATCAGGATCAAGGTTTTAAATTGCCACAAATACAAATATCAAAGTTCGATGGTGCCTATTTCCGCTGGCTTGAGTTTCGTGACACGTTCGAAAGTCTTATTCATAAAAATGAACGTATAATGCCTATACACAAATTTCACTATCTCATATCGTACTTAGAGGGCGATGCGGCTAGAATTATTTCTAACCTTGAAGTATCTTCGGATAATTATGAAGAAGCCTGGAAATTGTTAGGTGATCGCTATAACAATAAAAGATTGCTGATTAACCACCACTTAAGCTCATTGTTTAGTATACAAGCGCCCGCCCGTGAGTCAGAAAAGGCCCTTCGTTTCTTAGTCGATCATGTCACAAAAAATTTGAGAGCATTGTCGAGTCTAGGTCAACCGACCGACAAGTGGGACATGCTAATAATATTTATGTTGTCATCTAAATTAGACAGCACCACTCTCATGAAGTGGGAAGAGTACCGAAACACACTCGATGACGTTCCGATTTTGGATCAATTTAATAAATTTTTGATTGATCGCGCTGACGTTCTTGAGGCACTAAATCGCAATAAATATGAAACCGGTACTTCTAAATTCTTACCTTCTACGTCACGTCCAAGCCCGCCAGCACCTAATCACCAAAATAATATTTACAAAAATAACAAACAGGAGCGTAGTACTCATGTTAAGGCATTCGCAGGTGTTACTCAAAAAACAAAGTCTAATGCTAATCAAAATCGATTTACACCTGGAACTGCTGTATGTATAATATGTAGCGACAACCACAGAATTTACGATTGTCCTATTTTTGCCACTAAAACTATACAAGAAAAGTTAGCTGATGTCGCGAACTACAAGTTGTGCGCAAACTGTCTTAGACAGGGTCATCCGGTCAGCGAGTGTCGTGGAGGTCCTTGTCAGGACTGTAAGCAGAAGCATAACACTTTGCTTCATCAATCTAGTTCAGGCACTATAAATAATGTCGCTACGTTCAATCATACGTCTTCCATGGCTGATTTTCCTAATACAAACATTAAGCGCGGTCTTTTGTGCACCGCAATGATTGAAGTATGCAATCCAAAAACTAATCAAAAGGAAAAGGTACGTGCACTCTTAGATAACGGGAGTGAGAATTCCTACATTAAAAAATCGCTAAAAGAAAGATTGTCATTAGAATCAAATTCTATAGACCGTCTCAACCTCATAGTAGCCGGTAATAAAGTTGCAGATCACATCGTCGAGTGGTGCAATACTAAAATTAATTCGCTGAATGATCCATTCGAGGTCTCGTTACCGTGTTTTGTGCTAGAGGAACTTACAGGTAATATTCGTGAGTATCCGGTAGATGTCCAAAGTCTACAGATACCTAAACATATCCAACTAGCTGATCCAGATTTTAACCAACCAGCCGACGTTGAAATTTTAATCGGTTCAGACTGGTTTTGGGACATTCTAGGTAATGAAAAATATTCACTAGGTCCCTCAAAACCTCAACTGCGAAATAGTAAATTTGGTTGGTTAATATGCGGTCGAAACCATACAAGCATTATAGACCAAAATAACAAAAATCAAAATAAAATCAATTGTAATCATGCGGTTATTTCTAAATTACAAGAAAATATCGAAAATATGCTAACTAAATTCTGGGAGACCGAAGAGGTTCCAAACAAAAATATTTTAAATCAAAATGAACAGGAATGTGAAAAACACTTCCTAACAAACACTATACGACTAGATACCGGCAGATTTTGCGTTAAGTTGCCGTTATCAGAATCACCCGAGTGTCTTGGGGATTCACATAATTTAGCTAAAAGAAGGTTTTTAAATTTGGAACGAAAATTCAAGCGAAATCCGACCTTGAAATCCGAATACACTAAATTCATAAATGAGTATTCAGAGTTAGGCCATCTCTCTGAGTCTACTCTGCTCAAACCAAACATAAATTATTTTTTATGTCATCATGCTGTTTTCAAAAATAGTGAGTCTACAGCTCTTCGGGTCGTATTTGACGGTTCCGCTGCTTCCTCCTCTGGGAAATCCCTCAACGACATACTCATGGTGGGTCCAAATGTCCAGGACTCTCTTTTCTCCATTCTTGTAAGAGCGCGACAGTATAAGTATATTCTCTCTGGTGACATCGAGAAAATGTACCGACAGGTTCAAGTTCACGACGAAGACCGAGATTTGCAATTGATAGTATGGAGAGAAGATGAATCTAGACCCCTTAGAACGCTGCGATTGAATACTCTCACTTACGGTACTGGAAGTGCGAGCTATTTAAGCACCCGATGTTTGTTTCAAGTCGGAGAGGAGCAGCATGATCAACTCATTAAAACTATAATACAAAAGGATTTTTATGTCGATGACCTGATCACGGGCTCCAATAGCATTCATGAACTAAAATATATACAAAATTCAGTCTCGGAGGCATTAAAGACTGGATGTTTTAATCTAAGAAAATACAAAAGTAACTTGTCGTCTCTGTTTGATGATTCTAACATAAATACGCAACAAAATTTGATTATTAGCGAATCAACTAGCACTCTTGGATTGGGATGGAGCCCCGTTAGTGATACGTTAAATTTTCCAGTGAGGGACCCTATCCCAAGTGATGTTATTACTAAAAGATACATAATGTCAAACTCTTTCAAGATTTTCGACCCACTAGGTTGCCTAAGTTTATGTATAATTAAACCAAAAATGCTCTTACAAAAATTATGGGAGCTCAAGATTGATTGGGACATACCTGTTCCAGATTTCATTAGAAAGGAGTGGAAGACATTTGTCGAAAACTTACCATTTATACAAAATCTCAAAATAGATAGGCGCGTTCTATGTGATTCACCAAAGCTTATTGAAATGCACGTATTTAGTGACGCGGCTCAGTCGGCTCTGGGCGCCTGTATTTATATGAAGTCAGTAGCTGAAAACGGTGATGTTACAGTAAAGCTACTATGTGCTAAATCGAAAGTTGCCCAATTGAAACCTACTACGATGCCACGACAAGAACTAGGTGCTGCTTTGCTGGCTGCCAGGCTCAGCAGGGCAGTCCTAGACTCTCTAAGACACAAACCAGATCGTGTGGTTCATTGGTGTGACTCTAGCATCGTTTTAAGTTGGTTGTACAATAAAAGCGCAAAATTAAAGGAATTTGTAGCCAATCGTGTCAATGAAATCCTAGAAAAAACTAAAGATTCATCATGGAGATATGTACCTACCTCTGCAAACCCAGCCGACTTAATCTCGCGGGGGGTGGATGCCTGCCAGCTTCCGAAGCTGGATCTGTGGTGGTATGGACCTTCATTTTTAACTGAAGACGAAAGTAAATGGCCTGTCTTAAACAATCTTAAAATAGATGACTTACCTGAAACTAAATGTAATGTTGTAAAGTTAACAACCCCCTTTGTAGATTTCGAACGGTACTCTACATTAAATAAATTACAAAGATCATTTGCATATGTAAATAGAATGATATTTAATCTAAAAAATCCTAACAATAAATGCGTGGGAGTTTTGACAGTGGACGAGTTGACTAAATCGTTCAACTTTCTCTGTTCAGTCACTCAAAGACAATCATTTGAAGATGAGTATGAGATGCTTGCTAAATCTAAACCATTGAGCTCTAAATCTAAAATACTGAAGCTTTCACCTTTTTTACATGAAAACAAGGTGATTAGGGTTGGCGGCCGAATCGATGCATCTGATTATCCCTACGAAAAGAAGCATCCAATTTTGCTTCACGCAAATCATCGCTTAGCAAAACTTATATTTTCCAGTGTTCACCTAAAAAATATGCACGCACCACCTCAATTGTTATTGTCTCTTGTTAAGGAAACTGTGTGGCCTGTAAATGGACGACGCCTCGCTCAGCGCACAGTGAACAATTGCATGCGATGCAGACGTGCTCGTGGTGACACTTTAACTCCAAAAATGGGTAATCTCCCTGCTCAGAGGATAAATACAGATTTTCCGTTTATATCAGTAGGTTTGGATTTCGCGGGGCCTTTCTATATCTTGAGTAGAAAGGGTCGAGGTGCTAAATTAATAAAATGTTATTTATGCTTATTTGTGTGTTTGCGCTATAAATGTTTACACTTAGAAGCGGTTAGTGACTTAAGCAAAAACGCGTTCATAATGACACTGAGGAGGTTCATTGCTCGCAGAGGCAAGCCTGCGGAAATATTTTGCGATAATGGCCGAAATTTTGTTTCCGCCTCTAAAGAAATAGGTCAATTTATTAATGCAAATCGGGATCCTCTATCTGATTTTGCAAATCAAGAATACATTAAGTTTATTTTTACCCCAACGTACGCTCCTCACTTCGGCGGTATCTGGGAGGCCGGGGTAAAATCCGCAAAACATCATATTAGACGTGTAATAGGCAATAGCCATTTGACATTTGAAGAGATATGTACTTTATTTGCGCAAGTGGAAGCTATTTTAAACAGTCGCCCCTTGTGCCCAATGTCTGCGTCCCCTGACGACCTCCTTTCCCTCTCTCCAGGGCACTTCCTAATTGGAAGACCACTGACTGCACTGCCGTCACCTGCACTGGAGAACCACAATGAGATGTCTCTTCAACGCTACGCAAGAATAGAAAAGATGCGCCAGCACTTTTGGAAAAGGTGGCAGAGAGAATATATATCGGAATTACAAGAGAGAACCAAATGGAGAACAAATGCTGCCAAACTTAATGTGGGTGACTTGGTTCTGCTCCAAGAAGATCATGTGCCTCCACTTTGCTGGCGTCTTGGAAGGGTTACGCGCTTGTTCCCGGGAGCCGATGGTGTAACCAGGGTTGCTGACGTAACTACTACAAGAGGATGCGTGAGACGACCGCTCGTGCGCATCTGTCCTTTGCCCTCGTCAGAGGATTTGAAGTGTTGAAAGGCTGCTCCTTTCAACGAGGCCCGAAGATGTTCAGACTTCTGAAGATTAAAAGCCTAGCTGATTCCGTTTCAATATTGAAGTTCGCGTGTGATTTGTTGCCGTAATAATCTCGTAGGCGTTTAATGCACCGCGATTAATAATTTTGCTTTGCTACCCGTCACACTTCACTTTTTATAACACCCCGATGTAATATGTTCTCGCTATTAAATTGTTTTAATAATTGTTAATTCGAGTTTTAATCATAAGATTAAGGCCCCGTTATGTACACAACGATACACGTAGTTTTTTAGCGTTGTCATACTATATAAAATTGCACTCGACGTAAATGACACAAACTAGTTTTAGTTAATTGACTATGAGCGCAGAGTTAGTACTTTCATCTTATAGAAATCCACATTGTTCTACAGTATATTATAACGAAACCACTTTAAGATTGTAAGTCGACTTATTGTAGTGGCGTTTTCCTGCTGCTAATGAATAGTTCGTAAATACCCATGGCCTATGATGTGCGCTTATACAACAAAACAGTATGTGAGAAGCAAAGTCCAATTGTATGTTAACGTTAGCAGGTTCTTAATCCTAAAACCAATTGAACGATGTCACACACCATAAAACCATAACCACGATTAAATATTAAAGTATGTAATTAAAATATTTGCGTCATAACGAGTACCTAATTTAAATATTGACGGTAATTGCGGTTGATGCACGAGTTTCATTCATGCACACTCTTGTTTGTTGTGTCATTGAAAACTTTGAACCGTTTTAAATGTGTCATGACATGAATCTTTTACCTTGTTTTAAAGTAATAAATTTTAAAAAGACATGTTAGTTAATTTTTAAATCTTGCGTTGGTAAATTTTGTCACTAGTTTATAATTTTAATTATTACATTGTCATCATAACCAGACTTTTAAGTAAAACAGTAACAGTAAATTTACTACTTTTGAATACATATTTTTTATTTAGGTGTAATATCGATAATCATATCAGCTTCGCTTGTTAAAATGTTTCACTAGAATTAATTGTTGTCACGACACCTTCAAATAAAACATATCGAAACAATTGACTGCTATTGTCATACCTGTCAATCGTGGTACCCGCGTGATTTCTTATCATTCAGGAAGAAGTCACCACATGGTTCTTATCAAGGCCCTAATATCCGCTCGTAATCTAGATAAGTTAGTAAAATAGACTGTCAATATCAGTACAAAGTCCTATTCCTAAAGAGGAATTTGTTGTATGCGACTCAGCAGTCTCAGAGCCACTTAATATTTTGTATTAGTTTGACCTATGCTTATCTCGTTTTCTTCATTGATAAAATGGTCGTAATTCCCCTACCCTATCTTGTGTTCTGCCATATATTCCAGTCCATGGCATCATGAAGACCACAGGGAACTCGGTGTACATTGCTGCGCGAATTAAATCAGACCAACTTGCTGGATTACCGTAGTCTTAGCCTTCTTGTGAAGACCTTTCTCATATACTGCACGAACTATGATAAAAATTAATAAAATACAACTTTGTAGTAAAGATGCCAGTCTTCATTGTATATTTGTCTCGAGCCTAAGGGAAAAATACTGATCAGTTATCCATTTATTTGCCAATGACACAGTGACATAGTTGTTTGGAATATTTACAAGTTTGCGCATTTGTTTTAGCGTGTTTCTTATTGTATTAAGCTTAGGAAGCGTCAGTAATTATTTGCTGGAGATTTCAATACAGTTATGCCTGAAAGAAAAGAAAGTGACTTGCTTCTACTGTTTTTAGTACACTGTTTTACTAAGAAAGTTTTCCCCAATAAACTGCTCACGGTTACATTATTTGTTTTACTTTACTTGGCCGAATCATATTTTTATTTAGTACGTATATTAACCATACAATTTTGAAGGTACATTGATAAAATTATTTTTTTCTTTATGAGTAAAAAAAAAGAATACACATAATACATATTTACGTAACAATCTATTTTGTAACTAAGTAAATAGGTTATAAATTTCACAAAAAATCACAATGTTAATACATATAGTACAGTAAAGATACGGTTGCGTCAAACATTAATTTATGATAGCCTGATTTTTTTATTTTTCATCCGTATGGGATATTTATAGATAATATATGCAAAAATCCTACAAACTTTTCACCTGGAAGTAGTTAAATAGGTAAAAAATATATATAGAAAATGAGTATATTTTTATTTACAATAATATCAATTATTTTTATTTGTAAACATGACGATATTTAAGCGAAAAACAAGAAACCGTGTCCTTGTAAAACCACCTAATTTACAAAATATACGGCGCTAATAATTTAAAAAATCCTTATTCGTTAGAAACAAATAGTAATAAATAATAGTCGGTGGTGTACACTTATTTATACGGAAAATGATGATGATGGAATTTCCATTTGCCGAGCTAATCCTTTAGGCTTAAAGATTAATTTAAGAAGGGGAGCCAATCAAATTTCTGATGCAAACGAAGTGGGGGGAGCTCCCCATAATTAATTAAAAATCAAATAGAGCTATATAATCAAGTCTGAATTCATTTTTGGTATTTTATTTATACCTTTCCATATAAGAAAACTGAGAAAACATAAAAAATATGAAATCAATGTTTGATATTTTTTTGAATAAATGCCTATATTTTTTTTATTAATGGTCGTAACATGGAAAATTTATTTTCATTATAAAGCCCTGTTATTCCCCTTTATAAAAATTATATAAATTTTATATTGGTTATAATATCTTTAACGAAAAAAAATAACATTAATAGGCCTGTTATCAACCACAATCTAATTATGTAGGAAAAACGATGTGGTTTGAGCTCTAATGCTTGCCTAAGTATATTTTTCACAACTAAATGGACGTCAACCATTTTAAACGCTATTATTTACCTTGCCTTAGTATGCTTGTTATAATCCGTAAGTGAAACAAAGAGATCGTTTAGAAGATACCGGAACCGGTTACCAATAAAGGGGTATTAGATCGAGTGAGTATTTGGTAGGGTAGTTTTTAAAAACTATCAATTTAGTAAGCACATCATTGCGTTACCCAAAGGTAAGCGCTTGTCGGGTACGGATTGGAGGAGTAGAGTCGAAGATCGAGCACAGTGGCGTGCCATGGGAGAGGCCTATCTCCAGCAGTGGACTGATATTGGCCTCTACTGCTGCTGCTAATAATGATAATGTAGCGCTTACCGAAATAAAAATCTCTAGTGCTAATTTCATCTCTATTGCTTAGACATAAGACAGAGACATAACATTGAATATAGGGTAACCATATAATTTTGTAACCAAATAATAGGGTTACCCTATCGAAAAGAGTTATCAAATAGAGTTCTCCGGTCCCTGTTATCTAATGACGTTTTCAAGTGAAAGGTACATCATTGGGGATTATCAATAAGGGCCCGTTCATTTTTTTAGAGAGAAAACTTAAGTGGTAGGTATACATCTTCAACTGAGGACAGTCTGTTGGCGAATAGTGCGCTCTAAAATAAAAATAACAATTTTGTGTTAGACCTACTTAGACATTACACAAACTTATTTGAAAATGTATTAATTCATTATAACGAATATTTACATAACTAAATGCAAGTCTGCATATCTACATGCTTCATCCCACATCTCCATAATTTTGTGGTAGAAATTTTACCCTCGTCGTTTACCCCTGTTGACAAATTGATCCGATATCTGGTGCACCTTAAGTTCTGATGACAATTACATTTTAATAGATTCAGTATCATTGTTGCCGCTACAGCATGCCGCGTATTACATATTTCTTAACAACCCCCTCAATCAAGTATAAAATGAAAGGGATTTACTAGTAGAACACAGTGCATTCCGGATGATAAAGTAAGCGGAGTTAAGACAGTTTTAGTAACATAATAACTTGAAAAGAAAATAAGTATTGTTTAGGTAAATTCAAAAGCTTTTATTGAAAATAAACAATGATATAGATAATGTACAAAAAGCTATAAAAATAATTCGGTAAGTTCTAGGTACCAGTCATCACACTACTCTTCTCATCAATGTAGCTAGAGCATTGAAAAGACAAAAAACTAAAATCGTGGGGTGCTTGAATCTTTTATCAACGGACAACGCCTAATATCATTATATTATATATGAACTTAGGTTAGGTACGCTATGTTAGTGGTGTGATGAATGGTACCTAGGACCTATCGATTATTTTAGCCTTGATTACCTGCATCATTATTTTCAATTAAACCGTTTAATATACGACGTATAACATACTAATTTAACTACTATTAGAAACGGGGTGTTTACCTAACTCAAATATACATGGTATACCATAAATACCATACCAATAATAATATTTTAATAGTATCTATTCAAACAGAAAATAATTATTTTACTTATTTTATTTATGGCCTGGATACGAGACTTTCAAGCCAAATCTAAACTCTGCACTATAATGTGTTACAAATATAACAATTATTTTCCCCACTTCCCACAAAAGTAGGAACATTCATATTTTTTTTACAAAAACGTTTGAAGTTGCCACAAAACTTTCAATAAAGAAAATATTCTTCATAAAATTCTCTACAATTCTTGCCTTTGAAGTATGTTGCTAAGACTTATAGTTTTCAATCTATGTGTCGCGAAAATTTTAACCCCCCCTTTTTACCCCCACCGCACTATAACTTTAGGTGGCTCTGCTTCCTAAAATAGCCTATGGGTCCTTAAGTCTCACTATGCAAAAGGAGATCCCATCATCACTAAAATCCGTATAATGCTCTTTGTTCTCGTGTGCACCACCGACTATAAGTGGTAGTTTGTTTTTACACATTTTAAATGACCTTAGAAGCGATATATTCATTAAAATCCTACAAAAAAAACCCTTGTAATACGTGTATACATATTTGTGGTGGTTAGCGAATACCGATATTTAATAGGATTTCATTGCGTAAATAATTCATGATATATCCGTTACACTAAAATATTAGCTAATATTAATTATTTCCAATTCTCCATACTAGCCGCCCGTAAAATGACTGTAGTAATAGGCATTAGCCAAAAGTCCATAACAAAGTCATCCCTTTAATTTTATTCTAATTTATTACGCAAGTGCTTGTAATAATAAGTTTTTACAGTTTAATTAATCCAGCAGTCGTTATCTATTCATATTACAGTTTCTTTTATTTTTGTTTAAACTGGTTACTTATAAATCTTGAAGCAAATCAAATTATTTTGTTCAATATTTTTTGATTTGCAAATTTTTTTTATTTTTATTTTTTTATTTTTATTTAAGTAGTTACACTACTATATATAAACTGAAAATAGATGTCATATACTTCAGAAAAAGTGACCAAACCCTCCGGTGTCCGAGGCCAGATCTGGCCTCGGACACCGGAGGGTTTGGTCACTTTTTCTGAAGTATATGACATCTATTTTCTGGTTACTTATAGTTTGATAAACGATGAAAACTCTTTTGTTAATTACGTTAAGCATTGTAATCGGATTCTCTTCTTGCGGATTTGTTCCATGATGGTTTTCTAATGAATTCAAAAATAAATGATGTATTTTTAGGTAGATAATAGATTTTGTCATTAAATCCTAGAATATAATGCGGAATTTAGTTTAATAGCCTATCGATAATAGCTTCGGTTTAACACATATTGCAGATATCTCCTGACCAGGGTTTTTTTTTTAGTTTTTAGTAACAGATCTTTGTGATGTATCAGTAAGGGCCTGTTTCACAATCTCCAGATAAACTTATCTGCCAGTTAAAATGATTGCAATCCGTTTTCTCCAGTCATATAAAAGAAAAGGACAGCAAACATTTATCTGACAGATATGCTTTAACTGGAGATTGTGAAACAGGCCATAAATCTATTTGAATCAATTTAAAAAATACAAGTGTCAACTTGGCACAAATTTTGTGCAACAAAATCATACATGGAAAACATATGTAATTTTTTGTAGTGGATTTATAGTAGGTCTGAGCTAATTTGCAAAACTATGCAACGATACACTGCCAATAAAAACAGGTAAATAATCGTTAAGAAATACCTATTGCCCATTTAATGAAATGACCAGAAGCATATATTCTGTTTACTTATTTTATTATCTCAAGACGAAAGTCTTTGACCAGTGTGTGTTGCCAGTGATGACATATGGTACTGAAACGTGGTCGCTTACAATGGGCCTCATAAGAAAGCTCAAAGTCACCCAAAGGGCAATGGAGAGGGCTATGGTTGGAGTCTCTCTGCGTGATCGCATCAGAAATGAGGCCATCCGCAGCAGAACCAAAGTAACCGATATAGCCCTCCGAATCGCTAGACTAAAGTGGCAGTGGGCGGGGCACATTGCTCGTAGAACCGATGGCCGTTGGGGCGGAAAGGTTCTCGTGTGGCGACCACGAACCGGAAGGCGCAGCGTGGGTAGACCCCCCGCAAGGTGGACTGATGACCTGGTGAAGGTCGCGGGAGTCCGCTGGATGCGGGTGGCGCAGGACCGGTCATTGTGGCACTCTTTGGGGGAGGCCTATGTCCAGCAGTGGACGTCTTTCGGCTGATATGATGATGATGATGATTTTATTATAAATATTATGATAGGGTTTATGTCTGATGTCTGTGCAGGTTTAACCTAGATAATAATAATAAAGCATTTTCCCAGCATTTAGACGGAGAGCTAGCCACGTCAGATATGACACAATAATGAGAGCAACGAAACCCCTCTAGTCAGTTGCTATACTATGCTTATTTCTAGATCTGGACATCTGGCAGCTGTAAAGTGGTAGAGGTCAAAGAATGCAAACCACTCCAAGAAAACAAATCCTAGAATTCTGGGTTGTATGCAATATTATGAGAAATCATTAGATTATATACCTAATTGTCAAAAGTTTCTGTTGCGGGAAAATAGTGCCAAACGACGTATAATGTAATTCATAGTTGCTGCCTACTGTTTTTGTTTCACTCATACGCAATGATTTTGTACTGATATTAAAATATAGGCCCTGTACTTTATAACTGAGACACTTCGGCAGTTTTTACCTATTTTGGTATTACTATTTTCCAATTCAAAAATTTTGCTAGTCTGTCATTATGACCCCCCATCCATTAAAAGCTGCCAGATGCCCGGATCTGGCAAAAAGGATGGTATAGCAATCTAACCAAACGGATTTTGTTACTCTCATTATTGGGTCATAAATATCTGACCTGGCCAACTCTTAGTCCATAACTAGTTTAGATCAGTGATAGTTTAGTTATAATATTAGTATACTCGTACGTGTTACAATGTTGCTAAATTAAAAAATCAGCAGTCTTATTAGTTATGAGAAACTTTGCTTGGCCAAATCTCACACAACCAACGGGCCGACCGATCTGGGTGTTGTTTGTAAATCTACGATTTACATTTCGCTGTCACATATGTAACGTTTTCAAGGTAAAGGTACATTGTCGGTTGTCAAAAAGGCGATACTGCCATAAAAAATATACAGAATCAAACTATTTCAACAATTGATAATGTACCTTTGACTTGAAAACGTTACATATAGGGTAAATCGCCAGTTACTGGCCACTGTCCAATAACTGGCCACCTGATACTCGTACTAAAAATGAACTCTGTTTACCTACAAACAAAGCTGAAGTAGAAACTGAAGGGTTTCAATAGCTGGCCACGTTATACTAAAATGAATTTTGTTTGTAGGTACGCAGAGTTCGTTTTTAGTATGAGGTGGCCAGTTATTGGACAGTGGCCAGTAACTGGCGATTTACCCTATATAGTTTTCAGAAGCAGACGCGAACCAGTCGTATTGTAAAATGTGAAATGGAAACTCAGACAGAAAACGTAGCACTTCTTATAAGTAACTCACTGTTCTTGTGTATATTTTTATGTTTATAATTTTTAAGAAAAAAAAACCGACTTCAATGGGGGTAGCCGGTGAAGGATTAATGTAGATGGTGCACTTAGATTTCATACAATGAAATAACTTGCTTAAAAAACGCAGCGGAGAGGACAAATCGCCAAACGTGAACTATGCGTCGTTGAAGAGTTCCGTTCTGATTATCATCAGCAGTTCCACTTCATCAAATGTCACTCTTTTGAATGAAAATGCTTGATTTGTTGATAAAAATACAAAAGTCACTTTATGTATGCCTTTAAGATTTGAGGAATTCCCTCGATTCCTCGTGGAACTCATCATCAGAACTTGAGCTTGACGAAAATTGGTCCTGACAATCTAACTTGCTTAACAAACATAGCGAAGAGGAAGAATCGCCAAACATGAACTATGCGTCGTTGAAGAGTTCCGTTCTGTTCATCATCAGCAGTTCCACTTCATCAAATGTCACTCTTTTGAATGAAAATGCTTGATTTGTTGATAAAAATACAAAAATCACTATGTGTAAGCCCTTAAGATTTGAGGAGTTCCCTCGATTCTTCATGGATCCCATCATCAGAACTTGAACTTGACGAACATTTGTTCTGACAATTAAACTTGCTAAACAAACACAGCGAAGAGGACGAATCGCCAAACGTGAACTATGCGTCGTTGAAGAGTTCCGTTCTGATCATCATCAGCAGTTCTACTTCATCAAATGTCACTGTTTTGAATGAAAATGATGGTTTTGTTGATAAAAATACAAAAATCACTATATGTATGCCTTTAAGATTTGAGGAGTTCCCTCGATTCCTCATGGATCCCATCATCAGAACTGCGTTTTGAAAAAAACGGGACCAATCTGTATATATATACTTACAATCAAAAAAAGAATTTTCAAAATCGGTTCAGACATGACGAAGTTATGGAGTAACAAACATAAAAAAAAAAAAAAAAAAAAAAAAAAAAAAAAAAAAAAAAAAAAAAAAAAACATACACGCCGAATTGAGAACCTCCTCTTTTCAAATCTTGAAGTCGGTTAAAAAAGAGATATTCGCTTGACTTACCCAAACCTGCCTAGGTAGAAGCCTCGCAGTGAACACCTGGCTAATATGTAAACTACGAATTGTATCCCAGCAACCAAAACGTTCTAGAACTTCGTGCTGATAAATTAAAGCAGGTAGTATTTACGCCAAAAGTCTTTCAACTTTCAACAACGTCCTTTGAATTTGAAACAAAAGGCTCCAACAACAAATTTCGCACACTTGTGTCTACTGGCAGCGGTTGACGTAGCTTATGTTATGGAATAATAAGTTGTGCGGTTAGTAACGGTGGGGGATTGGTTCCATGATGCTTTGTGTCGGTTATCGCTGGTCTCTGACTTCAGATGAATAATTATTATACACGGTGCTCGTGAGCATTGCGAGAGATTTAAACCACGAATTCCTGAGGTCATAAGGAGTAATAAATGTTACATGAATTTAGGTCAATTTCGCCAAAAAAAAAATTGTTTTTTGTTTTTTTTTTCGATTTTTTAAATGCTTTTGAACATGAAAACATAAATGTTATTGGTAAAACTGTCGATTAAAATAAATTAGTAAATTTTTTTTCGTATAAAATATTTTACGTAAAGTATTCCTTGGCACTTTGATATCTGTTAATAAGAATAAAGAAATAAAAGACTAGACCCCATAAAGGGTGAAATTGCCATCAAAAAAGCGTTTTGCACAGAGTCACAATAAAAATAAAAAAATTATTTAATTGGTAGAAACTCTGAAACTAGGCGAATTCTAGAAAAGTTTATAAGTACGACATTTTAGTCCCCAATTATGATCAGGAATACACTGTTAAAATCTCTCGCAATCCTCACGAGCACCGTGTATAAACTAATATATCTTAAACGATTCGCTTAGTATATAACATAGAAATTTCATTACACTAACCTATTACTAGATAAAAAAAAGATGTTAATTATTCTATCTCCCTCATGACACTTAACTATGTCGCTTACACTCGACCGTGACCGACCGACGTACTATGATGATCCCTTTATTGAAAGTGTTTTTCAGGGTTCCGTACCCAAAGGGTAAAAACGGGACCCTATTACTAAGACTCCGCTGCCCGTCTGTCCGTCCGCCTGTCGTTGAAATTTTGATGTTAAAATTTTCACAGATGATGTATAACAACAAATACTAAAAATAGAATAAAATAAGTATTTAAGGGGGCTCCCATTCAACAAACATGATTTTTTTTGCCGTTTTTATAGATAATGGTACGGAACCCTTCGTGCCCGAGTCCAACTCACACTTAGCCGGTTTTTTTCAATAACCCTACGAAATTTAAAACGTTAGTTTTTGGCGCCCCAAAACTCTACTAGACTACGAACGTTTCAGTGCACACAATTAGACGACAAATTTGAATAAGAAAGCGATCACGTTTTTAATCGATACCATAATTTGGATACAGAGAGTGGCCATGAGTGGCCATGCGGCAATTTTCAAATGTAGGTACTCTAATACTGATATTAATTTGATTTTAGAATCAGTGCGTCTCACCGGACCTTACAAGCTTTTGAAATCAAAACGGTGTCATTTATTAATGTAAATATGTTTCCAGTTACCTCTACAAAGCAATCTTTAGTGTTAATAAGGTTCAAATGTGTAACCAACGTTGACTCGACTATATAGGTACTTAGCACGCAAGTGTCGATAGACATCAGCCACGTGTAAAGTCAGTCATTACAATAAACGTGTAAATGGCACTTCGTCATTGTCAATTAAAGTCCAGGGTTTAATTAATCGTTTGTCCTATACCTGTAATGTACATTATATGTATAAAGCCACAGAGAACCTCCTTATCTGAGTATAAAACAGAGAAGAACTTGTTTCATAACCATTTAAACTTTTAAGGAACTATCTGGTAGTTTAAACGATGCGTAGACATCGTACCTATAATTCATGCTAGTGTACGACCCGCCTGAAAGAAAGCTGTTACCGTTGCCTATGTTTGTTGTAATAAAGAAACCCGGTATTTTAGTTCCTTGAGAAAACTCCAGCTGGAAGCTTATGCCCCTTATATTATAAGGCAGACGGAATATATTTCTCACCCTTATTTGAACTTTATAACATAACATAAACATAAATACTCTTTATTGCACACCTCAAAATAAAGAACCGCATAAAATACAAGTTACAAACAGTATAAGCGGAGTTAAAACAATTGGCGGTCTTATCGCTAAAAAGCGATCTCTTCCAGACAACCTTTGGGAAGCAGAAACTAATAATCAGAAACACGTAGGTGATGCGATGCAAATGTAAATCAATTAAATCATAATAAACTTACGCATAAAAAACAAAAATTAAAAAATATACTTAAAATTCATTAAGAAAAAACAATCGAGGAACAAGATACACACTATTTGCCAAAGGTATGTAGTTACAAAAGTTTTATATGACTTAGTTTCGCATAATTTCCTAAGGAAGCCTAATGGATCGCGCACTGTACGGTTTAAGAGGAATTTCCTCCCACGAACGCTGCGACTGTGGAATGAACTCCCTGCCGAGGTTTTCCCAGCGGGCTACAGTATGAGGTTCTTCAAAAAACCGGCCAAGTGCGAGTCGGACTCGCGCACCGAGGGTTCCGTACAAACCTATAACAAGCAACCTGAGTATTTGATATGAATACCTCTACGCGTTTACGAGGAAAAAGGTACTAAGTTTAAAATTTAAAAAAATATTTTTTGTATGATTTTACTAAAAATGTCTACCTTTCGTAATTTTTCCTTTGTCTGTGCTATATGAAGTTTCTTCGTGCCAAGTTTCAAGTTTCTGAGTTTACGGGAAATACCCTTTAGGTTTTGACTTTCTTGCGAGTACTCAGTTTCAAAATATGCGACTTAAATTGCTATTTCTTTTGATTGAGTTGACATAAAAGTTTGGTTTTGCTATATCTGAAAGGTCCTATAGCCCTGAGTATTTGATATGAATTTCAATTTAATACCTCCACGCGTTTACGAGGAAAAAGGTAGTAAGTATAAAATTAAAAAAAAATAATTGTTTGAATTTACTAAAAATGTCTACTTTTCGTAATTTTTCCTTTGTCTGTGCTATATGAAGTTTCTTCGTGCCAAATTTCAAGTTTCTGAGTTCACGGGAAATACCCTTTAGGTTTTGACTTTCTTGCGAGTACTCAGTTCCAAAATATGCGACTTAAATTGCTATTTCTTTTGATTGCGTTGACATAAAAGTTTGGTTTTGCTACATCTAAAAGGTCCTTGTCAAATAGCCTTGAGTATTTGACATGAATTTCAATTTAATACCGCCACGCGTTTACGAGGAAAAAGGTAGTAAGTTTAAAATTTAAAAAAAAAATTTTTAGTATGATTTTACAAAAAATGTGTACTTTTTGTAATTTTTCCATTGTCTATGCTATATGACGTTGCTTCGTGCCAAATTTCAAGTTTCTGAGTTCACGGAAAGTACCCCGTAGGTTTTGCGATTGCCGAAAAACTCTAAAATTTGCAGCATAAACGACTGTATCTTTTGATTGCGTTGGCTTTTAAGTTTGATTTTTTCACAGCTCCAAGGGACAATAGACCTGAGTATATGATATAAATTTCAGCTTGATACCTTTTTTTTTTTTTTTTTTTTTATACCACGACGGTGGCAAACAAGCATACGGCCCGCCTGATGGTAAGCAGCTACCGTAACCTATGGACGCCTGCAACTCCAAAGGAGTCACATGCGCGTTGCCGACCCTTTACAAAAAGGAGGATTCACTGTGTTGACGACTAAAGGAACAAGAATGTCCCTCATCGTCAACACACTGGGTCCTCTTTGAGCTCTTTGGCAACCTTACTCACCAGCAGGAACACAACACTATGAGTAGGGTCTAGTGCTATTTGGCTGTGGTTTTCTGTAAGGTGGAGGTACTTCCCCAGTCGGGCTCTGCTCCAGATTTGAGCGATGACATTCGCTGAACGTGCCCTACCACACTTAGCGAGATGCCATTCGCAGTGCCCATACCTCTCTTTTTGGCGTAGTTTAAGGACATACCCAGGTCCGGACGTAGTTTAAGGACATACCCCGGGTCCAAAAACCTCCACGCGTTCCTGAGAAAAATGGTCTTGACAGACAGACTGACAGACAGACAGACAGACTGACAGACAGACAGACAGACAGACGGACAACAAAGTGATCCTATAAGGGTTCCGTTTTTTCCTTTCGAGGTACGGAACCCTAAAAAGGAGTGTATAGGTTCTTAAAGGGTAGGCAACGCGCATGTGAGTCCTCTGGGGTTGCAGGCGTCCATAGGCTACGGTAACTGCTTACCATCAGGCGGGCCGTATGCTTGTTTGCCACAGTCGTGGTATAAAAAAAAACAAATCTTATCCTCGTTAAAGTTAAAGGGTTTATAGGACAGCCAGAGTGTTGCGTGTATTACGTTACAGTTTATAATAAATATGTAATTTCGTATTTATCTAAACGAAATAAATTCCACAATAGCGTCGTTTGATAAGAATTAAGTAGCATCCGGCGAAAACCGTTGGATATGAATCGGTTATTCAAGGGCGCAAGTCAAGGAACTTAGAGTCTTGACCTCGGTGCTGATTCTGATCGTGGGGTTACAAGAAACTTAACCAAAAAAGTCAGTTTGTAAGGTAAATGTACTTATTCATTAAAAAGGAAGAAGATGCTATGGTCCATCCTCACTATTTTTTAGATAAAACTGCAGTATAATCTGCAATATAATATAACTGAGCTAATGAAGCGTTGCTGTTTCAGCTTGAGCATGCTTTCGCATATCTGGGTATATCCGGATGTCCGGCCGTTTTTCTATACAGGTCACATTTCTCAATATTTTTTTGTGGAATATTGTGAGCTGGTTCGACACCTTTTATTATATGGATTTTTTTTCGATTTAGTTTATCGGAAATGTTCAAAATGGCGGAAATAAGCACATATGCCTAAAGCGCCAAAACAAATTCATATAATCCATGGTATAGGTAAGTTCGCAGTCATAATAAAATAAATAAAGACGTATGAATACATAAACATATACCTAATTTGCATATTTAGTACCTATACACGTTCCGCGAGTCTACGTTCAAAACGATCACGTCGCAATCCCACACGCGTTCAGACATCAGAATCGGCGATCCAACTCATCACGTGTTACCGTACTGACATTACTAGGATATTACCCCATGGTTACAAAAAACTCCAAGTTGTCGACAAAAAACTACGATCGTCACATGCTCATTTTATTAACGTAATAATACTTTAAAGGTATTTCCCAAGCATTAGTTGTGATGTCTGTGATGAATAGACATTTGCTGGTAATACAGTCTATATTATGGTATAGTCAGCATCAGAAGTAGCTAAATGTGTGAGGTACTCAAATGATCTTGGAACGGCTTTGTTGTTAGAAAATTAGAGCGTAAGAAGCTAATATTAAATTCCTAACTTCTGCAAGACTGCAGAACCTGACCCTGAACTTAAGGAATCGTTCTTGATTGATTATAGATTAACAGATCTTGCTGGTTTAATACCAAAAAATACTTACTAATTCGTTCATTCCGTTTAAATACCCTCCTCCTCCTGTTTAATACTTTAGTTTAACGGCCTCCTAGCCCAGTTGGTAGTGACGCTGCCTGTGAAGCAGGAGGTCCCGGGTTCGAATCCTGGTCAGGGCATTTATTTGTGTGTTCATCACGGATATTTGTTCCTGAGTTATGGATGTTTTCTATGTATTTAAGTATTTATCTATTATATATATCGTCGCCTAGTACACACAACACAAGCCTTATTGAGCTTACTGTGGGACTAGGTTGATTTGTGCAAGATTGTCCCATAATATTTATTTATTTAAATAGGCCTCCGCCATTTTTGCCACCACGTGTCTTTAAAATAACCTCAAATCCACGCCGCTCAAATAAAATGAGTGAAACCTGTTTTACCTGCGGGCTAAAACAATGCATATAAAACAATGTTCTAAGAAATAGCCAGCATTCAGCCACCGACGAGTCAATGCCTTTAAAAATAAAACAAACCAGGCTGGCGTCCAGAATATAAAGGCAAAGGGATGTTGCAAACGTGTAGCCATTTGCGAAGGAACATTAGTTGCTAACTTCACTTAGAAGACCGGTTTTGGAGCGCATTCATTAGCTGGGTTGGCAACTGAGTTTTTAACTTCAACCTTCATTAAATGTCGTTTTTTTAAATATTTAGGTGTTTCTTTTATTTCTATCTACAAGACTGCTATGAAAAGAGAAATCATTTAAGTTTTTTTTTTATATACCACGACGGTGGCAAACAAGCATACGGCCCGCCTGATGGTAAGCAGCTACCGTAACCTATGGACGCCTGCAACTCCAAAGGAGTCACATGCGCGTTGCCGACCCTTTACAAAAAGGAGGATTCACTGTGTTGATGGCTAAAGGAACAAGAAGTATAGTGAGATGAATGAAATTCTACATACTTCCCTATCTTACAGAGTACCGTAAACGCTTAGTTATAATCATGGACCAAATCAAATATCCTCTTAGGTTATAATCAACCTCATGGCAATGCGCCATAAATTCTATGCATTTATAAAACCTGGACCAAGTAAATTCCAAACCAAAGGCTAAAGTTACCCTCTAGGGACAAAGTAAGCCGACTTTACGGTACCTATCTGTAGTAACAATCTTATGTCAATATTTTTCGGTGTAAAATTATGACGATCTGGCTATCCGCTAGTCTTTTGCTCTGGGGTAAAATTTTGAAGGTTTCTTAAAAAAAATGCATTGGATAATAAAGAAGATAGATTTGCTTTTAAATTCATCAAGACCAGTTTCAAATGATAGCGATTAGTAAACAGGATTGGTAATCAGAGGCCAAAATACGAAAGACAGGAAATGAAAACACGCAAAAATTTAGGTTGAAGATAAATTGTCGCATTCAGTATTTGTGTTTACAGTGAAATAGTCTCCCGCAAAATATTCTGTTTACTATCTGGCCCCAAGTTGATGAAAATATAGTTGAAATGGCGCCAAATGCATATTTGCCAAATGAAATAACTGCCCAGACAGTACTATATATACTGTCTGATGTGTCATTAGTTGGTAGTTGTGTAGCAAGTCTGGAACTAATTTTAAGTGTATCACGAGAATCGTTAATCGTGTGCAGGTCGTCAGCTTTGTCTGTTTGTTTGTTTCGTAGGAAGCCTAAGCCTTTGTTCTGCCTACGTATAACTCTGTCATATGCCACAGATTTTTGTGTTATTCTTTACGTCTTTTGGTAAATCTGCATATTTTTTCGAAACGAATCTTGTACTTAATAATTTACCTAGAAATACTGTTGCAAGTCCGTTCAAACGTAACAAATCAAGTACGTTACTTAATTTTATATGCATGCTGCGATGCAAAATTTTCTCTAATATGTGCGTTGCATGTAAACATGTACCTACACATTTTAAAACGACTTACTGTTAAATCAATCTTTATCATATACACTTTAACAAGGCAGGTTTATGCCATTAAACGCGCTATAACAACACTCGCAATCCTTATTGCAATTCGCTAATATTTAGATTGCACAGTCATTACCATCGTTAAATCTAACTGTAGCATTATTTATGTAACATTGACGTCATTGCAGGGGATACCCTCAAAGAAAATAGGTCAATCTAGCCCACTTTCGCCAAACTTACGTCAAACGCCCATCTCAGATTTGGACCGACAAACGATGAAATGCATTCGGAAAACATATTTCATACGATTCTCACCTTTATGTTGATCCAGATGGGATCATATAATCCGTTGGCGATGTTTTCTTTAAGATCAAGTTTGTGCTAATGATATATACACCAATCCTTGGTTTAAAAACTGATTTGTAGGTCACCTCATTTTGCAGGGTTATTCTTATTACGGATTATTAGGTATCGCATCACGGATACGTCCTAGTTCACGTGTTCTTGGAAACTCTTAAGTGTTTTTTAGTCTAACGATAAAAAACCATTCTTCTAGATGTCTTGAATATAGAGGTTGTCACAAATGTCTAAGTTACTAATGTGAACACAGTAGTTTTGGGGTCATACTCTCTTCTGGTGATTAAGATAGAGAATATAACAGTTTTACCTGAAATTCTGGTTCAAATTAAAGTACCGCAAACTACAAAAACATTAAACTAATGAGCTTTAAGCCGACTTCAAAAGAAATTGGAACCAATATTAGACCAGAAGAAATACTGTTATAAAAAAACCTTATAACCTAAATAAAAGTAAATAAACAAAACAATCAACAAACAGACATCATACATAATTCATATTTCATTACGACGTTTATTTTGAAATAAATGGATTCGATTTATCAAAACTACTTTCTTTACAAGAAACTGGCAAATTTGAATAGATGCTAAGTACCTTTGACTATCAGTAGGTCATCACAAAGAAAGTAGGTAACGGTGTTGACATTATAATAGAACTATCGTAAAATGTGGGAAATCATTTCGCTTAGTGTGCAGTTAACATGCGTTATTTTGTTATTAAAAAATTAGGTATCTTATAACACGTGTTAAACACGAGGCTTTTCTCGTACAAAACTAATATAGGAGTAAACAAAAAAGGTGTGGCAGAAGAATTAAAATCTTACATAGCGGTCTGATATGGAACAAGTAAATGAAGTGACAGTTGAGTAATGATAAAGCTTGACCCACAAACACCGTGTTATCACTTGTCTTAAAATAGCTACTCCGCGAATAGAACAGCTATTAAAGGATACTTACGTAACTTGAATATTTCGGGCACTGTACTTATACGCGTTTTGTTATTTATGGAAAAAATACTTTTACAAATTTGGTTCAGATTTGCCGAAAGTAAAACATGAAATTTAACAGATTTGAAGAGATAAGCGAATTAACTAAATGTGACAAAATAGATACGTACCTGTACGAGTAATTATATCTAACCTGTTAATAATAGGTCTCCAAAAGATGCGTTCACTTATATCTATTAGAACTTTCAATGAAACAGAGCAGGAGGTCTAAAGAAGATTAATGAAGAGTATGATACTTGCATTCTCCATTTTACGTACCTGGAATCAAAAAATACAATCAATTCATTCAATGATTTATTTATGAGTTACCTACGCGTAAATAATAATATTCGTTACTATGTACCTAACAGTGGCGATTTGTTAATAATATTTTCAGGGAAGCCGGAGCTTATTTGGCTTTAAATTTCGCTCCACTACTGCTATTTAATGGGCAACTTAATAACGTTTAACGCAGACAAAGCTGAGGGACGAAACTAGGTAGATTATAAACGGATATCGCGCAATTAACATTAATAAGTAAGTGCAATTTCCATTGCATCCGCTACACTACGTGAATAAAGTTATATTATTACTAGCTGTGCCCGCGGCTCCGCCCGCGTGGAATTAGGTCTGTGTCAGTAAGCGGCTAATTCACCCCTAATTCCTCTCCCGCTACCCTGGAGGCGGAACTTGAAGTAAAGTTGACAGATGACGCTAGAGGACAGTAGTCCTAATAAAATATTTTACAATTACCACTTAATGAAACTAACTACACTGAAACAAAAATGAATACCTTTTTTTAGGCATGATTTAAACGACATAGAGTAGTAGGTGTATATCGGACGATACAGGACCACTTTTGTATTTATACGTTCATGTCCACGGCTAATATCATCCAAATCGATCCACCCGTCAAATCAGTCTAAGCATGAAAGGTAAGAACAGGCGCTGTTGAAATTTGGGGAGGGGGGGGGGGGGGGGTCACAAATGCAGAAATGATTTTTTTCTATTTGAGGTGCACTTGGAGGGGGGAGGGGGTCCATGGCCCATGCAAGTTTAACGCGAGTGTATTGGCTACCCCCCCCCCCCCCTTTTAGACGTTGAATTTGAGCATGATGAGATGAGAACCGGCCAAGAGCATGTCGGGCGATGCTCAGTGTAGTTTCGTAGAGGCCACCCTGTTACAAAACATCCGTTCAAAAGGTCGTTTATTAAGGGATATTTGATAGATAGATAAACACTTTATTATTTGGCGACGCTTACGCCATTTTACTATTCGGCACTTCCTTTCACTATGCGTTTTTGACTGATAATTCAAAAACGGCTGAACCGATTTTATTCAATATAGTTTTTATTGAAAGTTCTTATCAGGCCTCACCAAATTTCAGCTTTCTAGTGCGAACGGTAACTGAGCTAGACCGCGGACAGACGGACACGGACATGGCGAAACTATAAGGGTTCCTAGTTGACTACGGAACCCTAAAAAGAGATAAATAGTAGTTTATGTAACTGTTACGTAATAAGGCCTAATTATGTACAGAAGCATACACTGCTTTAGCTGCTAGGAACGAAGTTATGTTATTTCATTTTTGAATTTTATTTGGGAATTTTTTTTTGTATTTTTTTGAAATTGTTGAAATTTAAAAAAATTATTTGAAATTTTTGAAATATTTGCCATTTTTTACTTTTAGGTTCTCGACTTTTTTCAGTTTTTTCACTTTTATCACTTTGTCACTTCTCACTTTAACTTTTCACTACACTTCATTCACTTCACTTTATTCTATTTTATATATTTTTTATTTCATTCCATTTTACATGTTTCTCAATCGTATGGGTGTCGCGTTTTCGTGACGTGACGCTTTTTCGTGACGGTGACGTGATTTTTTTTCGCCTAGCCTCCCATCCGCGAACCGTCCGATACGGAACTTCGTTCCAAAACTACCACCGGTTCTAACCCTACACCTCTGGCCCAAGAAGTATTATGACATTTATGACCGAAAAGAAACTCGACGGGACTTATTTTTTTCAAAACAGTAAGTAATACATTATTAGATCTTAAAGATACAAAATAATGCGTAGTTCTTCAAGAAGACATATCA
Organism: Pammene aurita; assembly: GCA_947086415.1. Lineage (NCBI taxonomy): Eukaryota > Metazoa > Arthropoda > Insecta > Lepidoptera > Tortricidae > Pammene > Pammene aurita. Next base: position 28,597,056 of record OX352298.1, read on the forward strand.
AAACAGCTTGAGAGACAGATAATGTACCCATTGTTTAATGATAAAGAAAAATAAATCCTAATCTGACTGCTTCACAAAACGTTTGATATGTTTTCCTACCTAAACGGTGTCCTATAAATGTTAGATGATTTTGTAGTAGTTTTTTTGGTTTGGGCCATGCATCTCAAATTATCTCCATACCAAATTTTATCTAAATCGATTCTGCGGTTAATAATTCCCTATACAAATTTCCAACTCCCTTTTCACCCCTTTAGGGTTGATTTTGGGGTAAAAACTATCCTTTGTCCTTTCTCGAGACCCATACTATCTCCATACACATTTCCATCTAAATCAGTTCAGCGGTAAAAAATTCGTCATACCAACTTCCAACCCCCTTTTCACCCCCACAAGGGTTTGAAAACTATCCTATGACGTTTCTCGAGACTCAAATTATCTCCATACTCATTTCTATCTAAATCGTTTCAGCGGTTAAAAATTCTCCATACAAACTTTCAACCCCATTTTCACCCCCACCAGGGTTGGTTTTCGGGATTAAAACTATATATTATCCTTTCCCGGGACTCAAACTATCTCTATGCAAAATTTCATCAAAATCCGTTCAGCCGTTTTCACGTGATGCGCGGTCAAATAAACAGACAAACAGATAAACAGACAAACAGACAAAAATTCTAAAAATTGTTGTAACGTGTTCTGTTATCGATTCTAAGTATCCCCAGCCAACTTTTTTTCGATTATCTTCCATGTACAGACTTTCGACCCTCTTCAGCTTTATTATATGTATAGATAGATAAGTACCAACAGGAACAATTTCAACCGGCTAATACCATTTATCAATGACTTATGAGTTCCGGATGCTTGCCACATTGTCAGAAGTGCCAGAATAAAGTAATAAAGCTTAATTAGAACGTGCAATAGACGTCATAGTATGTAGAGACATATTCGTTGCAAAGGAATCTGTAGTAACATAAGTCCGATACATTTAACCACTGTCACAATCGTCACATAGAGTTGCTTGGAATTCCTGGAGCTTGGTCATTCACATCTTGATGTCTATTCCGAGGGCCCAAGTATATCATAATCGTCGTGAAACGGTCACAATTACAGGCAGAGTATATCGGCTTTCATTTATTCCTGACTTTTCGATCGAGTAATCCTAAAATATACACGGTGGGTACGAGTCATCCAACTAACCACGCATTTTTGAAACCAAAAGGAGGAAAAGCATTATATGACTTAAAAAATATATTTATGTGATTGATTATAGTCCCAAATGATTTTATACATGTTACGTATTTATATCTACATAAGCAATGGTACTGTTAATGAGGTAGTTAAAGAGTATATTATGACAACAGTTGTCGCGTTATCAATTTTCACTGATGTAATACTTATTACTCGTTTTATAACATTACATATTTAATTAAATATCATAAGTATCATAACATAGTATACTATACACCGCCTGTCGCCATAGCAACAAACGTGTGTTACTCGTAAGCGATATGGGAGTGCCGTGTGCATAAATTAATTTGCTATCTGTACGTTTCATATAACAAAGATGTCTCTCATTCAAGATCATATTCAAATGACCGTAATTATGACTGGCGTTGTCTTGTACTGGTATCATTCACCTCTTTCAGTTAAGTTTTATTTATGTCGCTAACTTTAACCATGAGTAGGTATATGTCTCTAGAAACGAACCAAGATTTTGACTGTATTCCTTTAAACTCACAGTAGTTTCACTAATTAGTCTTTATTTAAGAGAGGACTTAACGACACTTACTTTTTTATTTTGCTAGATAAGATTGATTTTCATGGAAATGTAATGCGTTCAAATTATGGGGACGACATTTAATACCTATTGCTAAGAGGAAAAAAGTCATCAACAGCTATAGTCAAGCTGGATATCTCACTGCTGGTGACTTTAATGTAATAATATATACATATTATATTAGTGGTGACTTTGAGCATGCAAATATCATTTTGAATATCTCACCTGCTAAGCTACTTCCCCTGCTCATTATAAAATGAAATTAACATAATTAAAAAAAACTTAATCATGTAAAATTTTTGAAAATAAACCGGAATCAGAATAACAATCATCACGATCTTCTTCCGAAAGTTCCGAACCCATATTTTACATACATACATACATACTTATTAAGCGGTCGCCGGCCGACTCTCTTAAGTCTTAACCCACAGTCCGCTGTCATCACTTGATTTTGATTTGATACATCTTTATAAGTATAGGTACTCAACAAAGACATCTAAGCCATTTAAATTTTTTTGATAAGACTCTTCAAGGACAATGAACCAGTTTTGAGGTGAAATGATAAGTATGATAACACGTCTACAGGGGGCATGACTACAGCACAGTAGGTAGGCGTGATAAGTAAATTTCCTCAGTTTATTTCTATTATTCTTATCCCAAAGACGTCATACGGCTGATGAAATTTGCGGTATTGTCTACAATTGTTTGTTCAGATTGATATGAAGGTCTTGTATCGTCTATACAATGGGTTATGGTTATAGTCCGTTACGCGCTTTGTTGCTAGGGTGACTGAATATATAGGATAACAGGGTAAACAACTGTGTTGAAAATATTTTATGGATAGACAAACTGGTATTTTTTGATAAGGTTTATAATTGACTTATTTTCTGTAAGAGTCAGCGTTGGATAATACTACAAAGTTGAACGATAATCTGGTCCAGGCTGTTGGATTAAGACTGCGCAGCACCGTTCATAGCAGATATCTCTGTAGTGGACGTCTTTTGGCATTCACAATGATGGCGATGATGATAAATGGATGTAAGTAGTTTTTTTTCATCATTTGATTTGTTGCAAACTACTAATGTAAAAAATGATAGTTCCATACATATACAAGATATCTCTATACTCCGCTTAGCGCGTTATTTCTTTGAAACCTAAGCTTCCAAAAATAAGGGGTGCGGGAGGGGAACTCGCAATGTAAGTGGGCGTAAGAGAGAGTCAGACATGGTTGCCATGCAGACGTTTACTGTTACTTCCAATATTAGTGTCTCACTATAGAGTGAAATTACTTCGAGAGTGGTAGCGGGGGTCGCCCGGCTATGTGGGTCTTGGGTTAATTAGTCTATGGTTCCATATAAGTGTGTTGGCGTTAGCTGTTAGCTTGTATGTAGAATATTAATAAATAAATATTTTTTTGATAAAATTGTGTAAACTACTAATGTAAAATATGATAGTTCCATACATGTTCCATATAAGTGTATTGGCGTTAGCTGTTAGCTTGTATGTAGAATATAAATAAATGAATAAATAAAGTTTTTGTGTAATTAGCCTACTATCTATTTTTCTAATTATTAAATACAATTCTAATTTAGACATCGTGCCATGTCAAAGGGTCATCAACACCAGCGTGTGTAGAGACCATGCATTAGTCGGTCACAATTTACTAAAGCCATAAAAAGTACCAAATTGTAACGCAAATTTCCGTACATGGCGGAAGGAATTGACAAGTCAAGATGAAAACTTGTTGAAATATAAACTTTAAATAAATTTACATAAGAGTTAAATTTCTTCAAATTTATATCTCGAGTTATCAACTTCGTCCCGCCGTTTACGGATTTAATTTATTATAAATTAATGTACATTAATTACTGGCCGATATCCTACGTGACGTCACTACAAGTAATTACCAGCCGAACACATGCAAAATGAAACATGTCCATAAATTGTTTCCTTAAATTACTGCGTAGCAACAACGTTACTATCGTTTTAAATGCCACAAATAACTTGAGACTAGAAAATGACAAAGATTAAGCACTTAATACCTTGGAAGACAAACTGTTCGGTGAATTTTATTACCCGCCAGCTGCTCTCATGAATAGTATATAAGACGTTTGCGCCAATATGTACGTATCTACGAGAAAATAGACCTTAAAGCCGAGAACTTTAAGGCAGATATTAACCTTGCTACAATACAAATAAGATATAAAAATGATATAAACGAAACAAGCTTAATGACTCTTGTCATGAATGATTATGTTGCTGGTGAGGACGGAATGCCCTCATTTCTTGATACGTTTCGACATGAACCTTGAACTTGAAACCTTATCGTATTTGATTAAGTATTGAAGTATATTATTGTATGCAGCAAGATATACTTATAGGTATATAAATATTTTTAGACGGACTCGGTTTGGTTTGGTATACAAGAAATGAATATCTAAACATATAATAAACGCGTAAGGAGAAAAAAAATTACATTGAAGATATTCTAGAAAAACTTATTCGGGGGGTCTTAGAAACGTTGACTGAATACATTTCAGTGATTTTTGGCATTCTTGTCCGTCTGTCTGTGAATTTGTCCGCGCACTACGTAAAAACTACTACACAGAATTTTACGAAATTTTGTATAGTAACAGTTTATACCCCGGAGCAACATACAGGGTAGTTTTTATTCTGCTTATTAAAAACATAATTTTCATAAAAAAATAGTTCTCAAAAGTGGTCACAGATGGCGCTGTATAGGTACCCTGTATACTGTATACTGTATACAAACATTATTTAAGAACGTCTTTAGATTAAATTAAGCGATTCGGTCTGTTGCGTTCCGCCGAGGTTTAAACCATGGATTTTTAAATGCTTTCTCAATTTAAAGATTGCAGGTTAAATATTTTTAAAACGTGTTACTTCGTTTTGGAAATTGTAAGTATCCGGACATTATATTGTGATCCATTAATACTTGGAGCTACTTTAAAGTTACTGAAGCTCTGTAGCTTACTGCTCTTTAGGTACTGAAACCTACTTACAATATACGTCAAAACAAATAAAACAGGTAGTTAAGATTTATCCATTTCTATTTACCCGACAGCAAAAATTGTACCGTTTGTGAGATCAATATGTTTTATCTCGCTTTAACAGCTGATTGCAATAAAAACCGACCAAGTGCATTTCGGACCACGCATAATGGAGGGTTCCGTAGCTTCAATGGAATAAGAACCAGACTAATGCCAAAAGGTCGTATCTGATGCCTATGGAAGAAGTTTTTTTGGAAATAACTCAAAAATGGCTAAACCGATAATGTTGAAAACAATCGTAGAAACTATATGATAACGCGCATCTTCTCATATTTTTTGGGCTTACGGTTCAAAAGTTACAGGGGGGGGGGGGGGGGACGACGCTATTTTTCCGACTTTCGAAGCTATTATTTCTGAAACTGTTCACTAAATCACAAAAGGTTCAAAGAAACCTCAATGTTATTTTTAAAGACCTATCGTTGATAAATTTTGCAATTTTTTTTTTTTAATTTAGTTACATGTTTGGAATATTAAAGTAAATATTTTTTTATGCAATTTCACTACATGACTAAATAGAGGCATACAACGAGGACGGATGGACAGACGGACACTATAAGGGACCAAATGACCAAAACTATAAGGGTTCCGTTTTTGCTATTCTGGCTACGGAACCCTAAAAAGGGTAGTCATGAATCTAGCAAATACTAGCTGCTACTTAGCTGTCACGCTGCTGCAGAAGAAATTCTCGCTGTGACGCTCCGGGCCTGGGCCTACGCGGTACTCAGCCTATGGCTTTCGCAGATATTGCCACTCACCATCGGGCCTCCGGCCCTCAGATTTGCTAAGACCCTTCGCCATTGAATTTTGTCCGGATTCTGTCATGCTGCCTGCTACTGCTGAATAAATTCTCGCTACGACGCTCCGGGCTTGGGCCTACTTGGTACCTATTCGGCCTATGGCTTTTGCAGACATTGCCGCTCACCCTCGGGCCTTATGTATGACATTTCACCATTAAGATATGTCCGGTCCCTGTTATGCTGCTGCTGCTGCTGCTGCTGAAGCAATTCTCGCTGCGATTCTCCGGGCCTGGGCCTAAGCGGTACTCGGCCTATGGATTTCGCGATATTGCCGCTCACCGTGTTGCTCATTGAGTTTTGTGGGGACCCTTTCATGCTCCTGCTGAAACAATTCTTGCTGCCTTTGGCCTTATTAAATTTTGGCCTGCTGCTGCAAAAGCAGTTTTCGCTGGGACGCTACCTCGCGCCAGTACCTTCAGCGTTTGACCCTCTGTTCGAAGCATATTCTCCTGAAGGAACTCGGCCATTAGCATTCGCAGGTCTCGACGCACGCCTTTTAGTCAGTTATCTTTATCACGGATGAACTAATAAATTTAGATAGATATTTATATGTAGAACGCGTAAATTCTACACTAATGGCCTGGATAGTAAATGAAAATGACAAAACCTCCCACACACGCGGGCGAAGCCGCGGGTAGCTAGTATAAAATAATGTCGAAATCATAATGATTTTATTTTAGATAAATTGCCATCATATCGACAATTGCCGGACCCAAATGATTATTATTATAAACATACTACAGCTAAGACTTCAGGAAGCAATCATATTTACTTTATGCTATTTATAAAATTTCCGTTAGATGAGGATATTTACAGTTAAGTTGAGTAGGAAACTATAAACGGCGGTGTTGTAGGAAGTTAATAAAACAGTTGTGCGTAAACGTGTGATGATTGATGATCAAATCAAGGAACGAAGTTTCTTGAGCGCGAAGAAAAATATTCTTACGTAGTTCCATCGGTATTATGCCTCTTCCAATCAAAACCAAAACGTGAGACAGAAAATAGTTGTAACAGTTTTTTCACGCTTTCTTTGAAACGGACGACATCAAGTCGTTCTATTTCTCAATATATGTGTCGTTTCTGTCATTTCGGCAGAGCCACCTACTTAGGAGGCAAATCTTGAAGCTCGTAAAATCTCGAGTTGCTGTTGAAATATGGCGCTATAAAACCAACTGGAGTGTTATAAACTATTTCATATATCACCACCATCAAAAAACGCTTAAAATTACTATAATCCAAACAGCATTTTGATGTAGATGTTTGGATAGGATGGCTTCGGATTCATTGACTTTTATCACATTTATAGAAATAAGTGTTATTCCGCTACGATTTTTCTCTAAGTATGTTTAATGGTATGTACTGGTTAACTAGTAATTATTTTCATTTAACGTTATGTTTATTAATGACTATGACAAATACTGTTGTTGGCAGTTATATAATATTAAGCATCGTAGTTTTTGCAAGTAGTCCTAATTGATGATGTAATTACAGGTATTCTAGATTGAAACAATGAAACGATAAAAACTCACTAAGCCAATCCATTACTATCTATAAATGCTTCTCACTCATTAAATTATTAAGTGCTTGCTACTGATAATTGGTTTATTTCAACTTGAAAACAGTTCTTACCAGCTTGATGGTCAATGTTTACGGAACTATAACCCACATCCTACATCACATACTCGTAGGAAATGATCATGATTTTTTACAGAAGCCGTTACTTAAATGAACGATATTTCAAACTGCTTGTCAAATAGACAACTAGGAAGGCAACAGCTACTCGTACTTTATTGGCCTAGGGAGTGTGTGACACGATGTAGGTGACTTACATTATTAGGAATCGATTATGGCATTATGATAATGGCCATAAATAGAAGCCGATCGTATGTTAACAATATTGACACTGCTCAGTCAGTCGAAGGTAGACCAGACAGAGAAGAATAAATACAAATATCATCAAAGACTTAGCTACGGGATCCCAATAACTCTCTTTATTTTGGCTCTTTTTACAAACATTAAATTGTTAACAAGAGACAGGTCATATCAGACATTGCATTGATATTATTATTGTATTAATTCGTTAATAAATATATTACAACTGTTAGATTTGATATAAAAACAGTTGAATTTTAAAATATCCCACACACTTAGTATCTCACGATTACAAAAAACCCTGAATCATTTAGACATTTTCTGAAGAGTTCCTCGAATGCTAACAACATCAATTGATGATACATCCACAAAACTCTCAGACGGCGCGTCTGCCTACAGTTTATTTACATCACATTGATGTATTTCTGATTTATAGATGTGTGATTCTATGTATAGCTTTGAAGTTCTCGATTACTCTATGTTTTCTAATGGTGAAATATTGCACTTAAAAGCGAATTTATTGAATCAGACGTCATTTTCATTATGCTTGAAGTAGGTATGATAGTATTTTAAAGTTATATCGATAGAGCATTACATTGATTGTAGTCTATCATTGGTATTAGGATCACAACCCCAAATACTGTCCATATTGATGATTACAAAACAAACACAGCATATTAGATTAGATGAAATAAAAAAAAATGTATTGTAATATAAAAAAAAATTGAAATGCGTAATTCTTTACTCATTGGAAAGTGTCCCTATTTTAATCAAGAACCCATATTTCATGAGCAACAAAGAATTGACATCGATAACTATACCGATTGAAAAACAAAAGAGAGCTTTAGAACATTCCGACTTCTCAAGCCGTATTCGTGACTCTCAACAAAACTAATAAAACAAATTAAAACAACAAGGCTCACTGCAATTCTCACAATCTCTCTTGCTTAAGCTTAAGCATCTTAACGGGTATACATTAATTAGTATTCCTCGTCAGGTGCCTCGGCACAATTCCCTGTATTTGCTCAACATTTGCACAACTCACATGCGGGTTTGTTCACCTACCGGGGTTCATCGACACAATAAAACGGTTTCTTTCATTTTATATTTAAAGCCGCATTTGGGACATGCGACGCCTTAAATCATCGGGATTCGTTGAATTAAAGACTGTACCGGCAAATACATATATATATTTTTCTTTTTAAGTCATATTTTAAACTTTTTTATTCCCGACGGAATCGAAACGCTTTAATATGCATACATAAGTATATGGTATTACTCGGTAGAAGCCATTCTGATAAATATAGTTAGAAAGTGACAGATGTTTATCTCGCGCGCGAGAAACTGTCGCTGAACTATTGTGCTAACCTTGCTGAGCGGAAACTACTTTTAACTATACTAACACATTGGGCACTTCATAAAGTAGATATGCCAGTAAAGTTGGGTATACGACACTATTATAATTCCATGTTTATTACATTGCGAACAGAAGTTGCCTTGAAACGTGCAGGTGTTCAGCCACACAAAAAGCTTGGTGATAGTGCTTTTGCATGTAACTAATAAAAATAACTAGTGATCGAGTTGTGAGTCGTGTCAGCTAATAAAGTGATAAAAGATACTTTTTAACAGAGAATTGATTTACTTTATTCATACTCATACTTATTTATTCATATTATTTTAAATATTACATATCAAAAGATTTTATAGCATACATTTAAATTACAATTATATAATATTAAACATAAAAAATAAAATTATTATTCAATTTGTTATGTCAGCTTGGAATTAGTATGTACTTACTGAAATTAACTTTGTTTCTGTTAAGTTTTTTCAAGTAGCCATTTCTTTAGTCTGTTTTAGAACATGTTAGTGCTATCCAATAATTAAATTGTTTAGAGTTACCAAAACAAATGTATAAATAGAGGAACACAGTCTATGAACTTTTTGAGGCTCCAAGTTCGATAGCTTTACAAGATGGCGCTGTACGGCCGCGTAGGGGCTGTATAGATCAATCTGTTAAAGCTATCAAATTCTGTTTATAGGTGAACAAAGTTCGTTATTAGTATGAGGTTACTGACTGGTGGTTTACCCAATTTAGTACTAAAAAAACTACCATCGAGTTTCTAAATTGACGCGAAAGCTTTCACTGGCATCACGCTGTCTGGGGCTACAATGTTTATACACTCGAGCAATAAAATGGGAACACACGTGGCTAAAAGGTCCCAGTGGGTTAACTTTGACGTCAATCCCGCCCTACAAACAGTGCCAATGGGCTATTTCAGTTTGGATTCATTTAGAACGCATCGGGATGCATTTATTTAGTTGCGAAATTTTGGAGCTACCATTGCAACGCTAACAAAATCGAATATGTATTCGATTGAATGTTCAAGTGTTAAATTTCTGTATTAATTATGTTACAGATATCCAATGACTTAAAAAAATATAACAGATTTGTTAAAGAACGGGGTTAACAGTTGTGATTGTTGTGAAATCCATTACAACCTAAACTGTAAGATCCATTTAAAGGATGGCATGCATTTACTAAGTGTTGAAGTCAAAATAAGATAAGATGACACATATTCGTCATTTTTTTATTAGTCTTCTATGTCATTCAGTATCTGTAGCTCCATCATTAGATGGCTGCAGCAAAGTTATCGTGTGGGCAGTGTCATTAAGCTTAAATGAAATGATAGTTGCCGCCATTTTTATCGTGCGTATGATAATTTCACCCACTTTATCACGTTATCCCCGCGACATTATGTCATACGTGATCGAATACAATGTTTCTTCTAACATCGATTTTTTTTAGTCTAGCTTTTCATTTCTAAAATAGAATTCCAACCTATCAAAGGTCAAGAGCAGTAAGTACATTTAAATGTCAAGTAGAACGAGGTTTTAAAAATATGAGTCACATTGCCTACATCCCGAACAAAAGCCAGACAGGTGCGCCGTGGGAGAAGAAGGCTATTATACACCCAAATTAAAAGGCTTTACCAATATACGACTGACTAGTAGTCTTACTACCTTACAATTTCGAACGGTTGCATAGGAAATACGTGGGTAAGCATTTAGCATAATTGTGAAACTAGTACGAGCAACTTGCATATTCAAATTCGAATCAAGTTAGATGAGATAATTTCTATCTATGTTAACTTACTTTTTCCAACCGTATATACGAGTATATTATCTTTTTCTACTCGTGCATTATAATTTGTCAATAAGATTACTTAATTTTATTGACAAATTATACTTAACTAATTATATTCAAAACGTATACTTTATAAACTTCTCGATGTTCTTAGGGATTTTCATATAATATAATAACATTAATAACACTGTTGTCCTCCTCCCCGACCGCCCGTGTACTCCTCCCTGACCACCGGCGCAATGCGCAATCCACCGGGAGATTGAGGTTACTAAATGTTACAGAATCAACAGTTAGTAAGGCGTTCGTTGTACTCAATTCTTACCGACTTCCCTATTTTGAGCACTCATAGAAAAACTATTGTATGCAATAGTGACATAATTAAGCTTTTCAATCTCGTACCTTACTTCTTAAACATGGTACTCGACTGAAAAGCTCTTTATGATGTCACTGTTTTATAAAATACTATTTTTTTTAACCTGAAAATTAATTCTAGTTGCGTGCGAGTTTCGAATGAAAACCGGTAGTAGTAAAAGCGTAGATGAATTGTTTATACCATACTTTGTTGTGAAAGCACCGGGAACACCACTGCTATTAGCGGCGGGAGAACATTTTTATTGGAAGATATACTCACCCACGGCTGAAGGAAGAGGTTACTAAACACCATTAATTAAACCAGTCGTGTTTATGTAAAGGTTTCCGCTGATGCACATATTTCTCTACTAAATGCGCCCGGGTCAATTTATTATAGGTATACAAATACAGTGAATCGTTGAATATTTTTTTTTACTTTTATGTGACGTAAATGAAAGAATCAGTTTTAAAGACACTGCTATAGGTTAATATTCCGATTGTATCTATTTACCTAAAAATTACGAAGTTGAAATATTTATTAAATAACTATATAAGCTTTTCGATAAAAAAGGACCTTACAGACCTTTTAGCTAACATACGAAAAAAATTAACACTTTAGTATCAATTTAGAGACAAAACTGCGTGGCGCTTTTTTAATTTGTATCAGTTTTTAATAGGGATGATGACACATGTTGAATTTTGTAATAAAATTAAGTTGATGGGTGGAAAATGGTCCATATATCCTAATAAAGTAATAAAAATAAAAATCTATCGAAACGTTTCAAAGATGCTGCTTGAAAATTTCAAAATTCCACGATTTTTTTAAGGTACGAAATTAAATAAAACAATGACACCATTCGATTACTCACATATTACTGTAAAATTAATTGTATGGCAATCATATAATTTTCCATACATTAAAAAAAGGCGACTATGCAACCGTGACGTCACCGTTGCATATCACTTTGTTAGGAGCGTTTTGAGAAACAAAAGCGAGTCTTAGATTTTGAATATCATTTCTGACTTTTGTGTTGCTTTGACGCAATTGGGCCCATACAGACATTTAATCCTCACAACAAAACGAATCGTTTGATATGAAGCATTACAAAAACTCATCATACCTATTGTAGTATAGTATACCAAAACAGCAGGTTTGCGGTTAATTCTTCCTTACTTCTTATTGTAAATAGTAGTTTATAAGCCTAAATATGTAAATATTTATCTGTAATTGTATCTTCAAACAATCTTTGTATTGTTCGTAAATAAACACTATGACTATGAATATTCTAACAGCAATATAATTTTTTCTTACTTGGATTGGTTCATTTGTTAGGGGTCCTAACGTAAGTTAACAAAAGATGAAGATAAAGGAACTATCAGACTTATTAGAGTCACTAAAGTATTTTACACATCCCGCCATAAAATACTTCAGTTGCATACAAAGCATTTAAAACAAAAAGAAGTTTAGTTATTATTAGTACAAATAACTAAATCATTCGATTAACTAGATTTCGAAAAACTATAGACCGTTAACCTGATTATAATGTAAAGTGGTCACCGCCCATCAGAAAGGTCACTGCGCCACACTAATTCTACGCACTGCGGCGCGCAGCTTAATTGAGCAGAGGGACCACTTAGCTAGATAAACGCTATAATATTAATAATATACACGATTAACACATCTAAGTAGCCTACACTACAACTTCTTATTCTTCTCCCTGCCCTTATCCCACGTTATATGGGGTCGGCACAGCATGTCTTCTTCTTCCATTCTCCTCAATCTCCTGTCATCTCCTCACTCACTCCTTTCTTCCTCATGTCCTCTTTTACACAATCCATCCATCGTTTCCTTGGCCTACCCATAGCTCTTCGCCCATCCACTTTCATATGTAACATTCTTTTGCCTATATTACATTCATCCCTCCTCATGACATGCCCGAACCATGCTAACCTACCATCCTTCGTTTTCTCTGTTATTAGGTGCTACTTTCAAGCTGCCCCTTATATACTCATTCTTAATCCGATCCTTCCTTGTCACTCGACACATCCATCTCAGCATTCTCATTTCCGCAACATGCATTCTTCTTTCGTCTGTCACTTTCGTCGCCCAGCATTCTGATCCATACATTACGACAGGCCTCACGATCGTTTTGTAGATTTTCCCCTTAAGTTTAAGGGACATGCGCGGATCGCACGTTGCTCCAGAGACCTGCCGCCATTTCATCCATCCCGCATTTATCCTATTCCTTTCATCACGGTCGCTGTTGCCGTCGCCTTGCATTAATGACCCAAGGTACCGGAATTCGGAGAAAACTGGTAGGAATATACCATCTAAGGCAATGTGGGATAAGCTGGATAGACCACCAAAGTTACAGAAGTGTTCAGTTTTGTTTCTACTTATCTTCAATCCAACACTTTCCAACTTTTCTTGCCATTTTCCCAGCCTGCTCTGGACCTCAAGTGCATTTTCTCCGACAATCACAATGTCATCAACAAACAGCATACACCAGGGTGCTTCCTCCTGTATGCTCGATGTCAGAGCACCCATAACCAGGAGGAACAAATAAGGGCTCAAAGCCGATCCCTGGTGTAAACCTACAGCCACATTGAAATTGTCGATGATTCCGGCTTCAGACCGGACGTTCGTACTAGCTCTATCATACATTGCCTGAACAAGCCGCACATACTTCTCCGGCAGCCCTTTTCCTCTCATAGACCACCACAGAACCTTACGGGGAACCCTAATCGTATGCCTTTTCCAGGTCCACAAACACCATGTGCAAATTCTTTTGCGCAAGCCTGTATTTCTCGCCCAGCTGGCGAAGCGCAAATATGGTATCCGCTGGTCCCCGGCCCGGCATAAACCCAAATTGGTTCTGTGTTACCTCACTTTCCTCTCTCATTCGTCTCGCTACCACTTTTTCCCATATCTTCATACTATGTGTGTAGCCTACACTACAACTTATGTATGTAGCCTACACCACAACGTATGCAACGAAAGAAAATAAAATATTATTTTGAAGTTATCTTATGTTTAAAAAAATGTGCAAGTAGAACAGAGAGTTCAAGCAAAGAGTAAGTCAGGAAAGCCAAGAAGGGCTGCCAAGGAGAGAGATCAAGTACTTAAATGATAAAGTAAACGTCGTCGTGTCGTGCCATACTGTCAATCTGAAGCCAAAAATACATGTAAATGGAAATGTCTCCCCGCGTATGAGGTTTTCGGTACTATTTCGCAATCGAACAAAGCCTTGGAGCGTTTATTTTGAACTAAGTACAAAGGCTTATAATATATAAGCTGTGTCACTATTATTATATGTGTTGTATATTTAGATTGGCCTGTTCCCGCCCATGTGACGTCAATGCTGGCATTTGGGCCTTGGGCGGGCGGTGTTGCAAGTGCCCTAGCACTGTCTAACTAATTATTATAATTTATTTCACTAATGGCGTTCTGTTATGATTTAGTATAGTTGGATAACACCACTGCTATTAGCGGCGGGAGAACATTTTTATTGGAAGATATACTCACCCACGGCTGAAGGAAGAGGTTACTAAACACCATTAATTAAACCAGTCGTGTTTATGTAAAGGTTTCCGCTGATGCACATATTTCTCTACTAAATGCGCCCGGGTCAATTTATTATAGGTATACAAATACAGTGAATCGTTGAATATTTTTTTTTACTTTTATGTGACGTAAATGAAAGAATCAGTTTTAAAGACACTGCTATAGGTTAATATTCCGATTGTATCTATTTACCTAAAAATTACGAAGTTGAAATATTTATTAAATAACTATATAAGCTTTTCGATAAAAAAGGACCTTACAGACCTTTTAGCTAACATACGAAAAAAATTAACACTTTAGTATCAATTTAGAGACAAAACTGCGTGGCGCCTTTTTAATTTGTATCAGTTTTTAATAGGGATGATGACACATGTTGAATTTTGTAATAAAATTAAGTTGATGGGTGGAAAATGGTCCATATATCCTAATAAAGTAATAAAAATAAAAATCTATCGAAACGTTTCAAAGATGCTGCTTGAAAATTTCAAAATTCCACGATTTTTTTAAGGTACGAAATTAAATAAAACAATGACACCATTCGATTACTCACATATTACTGTAAAATTAATTGTATGGCAATCATATAATTTTCCATACATTAAAAAAAGGCGACTATGCAACCGTGACGTCACCGTTGCATATCACTTTGTTAGGAGCGTTTTGAGAAACAAAAGCGAGTCTTAGATTTTGAATATCATTTCTGACTTTTGTGTTGCTTTGACGCAATTGGGCCCATATAGACATTTAATCCTCACAACAAAACGAATCGTTTGAATTGAAGCATTACAAAAACTCATCATACCTATTGTAGTATAGTATACCAAAACAGCAGGTTTGCGGTTAATTCTTCCTTACTTCTTATTGTAAATAGTAGTTTATAAGCCTAAATATGTAAATATTTATCTGTAATTGTATCTTCAAACAATCTTTGTATTGTTCGTAAATAAACACTATGACTATGAATATTCTAACAGCAATATAATTTTTTCTTACTTGGATTGGTTCATTTGTTAGGGGTCCTAACGTAAGTTAACAAAAGATGAAGGAACTATCAGACTTATTAGAGTCACTAAAGTATTTTACACATCCCGCCATAAAATACTTCAGTTGCATACAAAGCATTTAAAACAAAAAGAAGTTTAGTTATTATTAGTACAAATAACTAAATCATTCGATTAACTAGATTTCGAAAAACTATAGACCGTTAACCTGATTATAATGTAAAGTGGTCACCGCCCATCAGAAAGGTCACTGCGCCACACTAATTCTACGCACTGCGGCGCGCAGCTTAATTGAGCAGAGGGACCACTTAGCTAGATAACCGCTATAATATTAATAATATACACGATTAACACATCTAAGTAGCCTACACTACAACTTCTTATTCTTCTCCCTGCCCTTATCCCACGTTATATGGGGTCGGCACAGCATGTCTTCTTCTTCCATCCTCCTCAATCTCCTGTCATCTCCTCACTCACTCCTTTCTTCCTCATGTCCTCTTTTACACAATCCATCCATCGTTTCCTTGGCCTACCCATAGCTCTTCGCCCATCCACTTTCATATGTAACATTCTTTTGCCTATATTACATTCATCCCTCCTCATGACATGCCCGAACCATGCTAACCTACCATCCTTCGTTTTCTCTGTTATTAGGTGCTACTTTCAAGCTGCCCCTTATATACTCATTCTTAATCCGATCCTTCCTTGTCACTCGACACATCCATCTCAGCATTCTCATTTCCGCAGCATGCATTCTTCTTTCGTCTGTCACTTTCGTCGCCCAGCATTCTGATCCATACATTACGACAGGCCTCACGATCGTTTTGTAGATTTTCCCCTTAAGTTTAAGGGACATGCGCGGATCGCACGTTGCTCCAGAGACCTGCCGCCATTTCATCCATCCCGCATTTATCCTATTCCTTTCATCACGGTCGCTGTTGCCGTCGCCTTGCATTAATGACCCAAGGTACCGGAATTCGGAGAAAACTGGTAGGAATATACCATCTAAGGCAATGTGGGATAAGCTGGATAGACCACCAAAGTTACAGAAGTGTTCAGTTTTGGTTCTACTTATCTTCAATCCAACACTTTCCAACTTTTCTTGCCATTTTCCCAGCCTGCTCTGGACCTCAAGTGCATTTTCTCCGACAATCACAATGTCATCAACAAACAGCATACACCAGGGTGCTTCCTCCTGTATGCTCGATGTCAGAGCACCCATAACCAGGAGGAACAAATAAGGGCTCAAAGCCGATCCCTGGTGTAAACCTACAGCCACATTGAAATTGTCGATGATTCCGGCTTCAGACCGGACGTTCGTACTAGCTCTATCATACATTGCCTGAACAAACCGCACATACTTCTCCGGCAGCCCTTTTCCTCTCATAGACCACCACAGAACCTTACGGGGAACCCTAATCGTATGCCTTTTCCAGGTCCACAAACACCATGTGCAAATTCTTTTGCGCAAGCCTGTATTTCTCGCCCAGCTGGCGAAGCGCAAATATGGTATCCGCTGGTCCCCGGCCCGGCATAAACCCAAATTGGTTCCGTGTTACCTCACTTTCCTCTCTCATTCGTCTCGCTACCACTTTTTCCCATATCTTCATACTATGTGTGTAGCCTACACTACAACTTATGTATGTAGCCTACACCACAACTTATGCAACGAAAGAAAATAAAATATTATTTTGAAGTTATCTTATGTTTAAAAAAATGTGCAAGTAGAACAGAGAGTTCAAGCAAAGAGTAAGTCAGGAAAGCCAAGAAGGGCTGCCAAGGAGAGAGATCAAGTACTTAAATGATAAAGTAAACGTCGTCGTGTCGTGCCATACTGTCAATCTGAAGCCAAAAATACATGTAAATGGAAATGTCTCCCCGCGTATGAGGTTTTCGGTACTATTTCGCAATCGTACAAAGCCTTGGAGCGTTTATTTTGAACTAAGTACAAAGGCTTATAATATATAAGCTGTGTCACTATTATTATATGTGTTGTATATTTAGATTGGCCTGTTCCCGCCCATGTGACGTCAATGCTGGCATTTGGGCCTTGGGCGGGCGGTGTTGCAAGTGCCCTAGCACTGTCTAACTAATTATTATAATTTATTTCACTAATGGCGTTCTGTTATGATTTAGTATAGTTGGATAAATATTTGTGGTCATTTGTATCATTCAAGACCAAAGGTCTGCCTTTGTCTATTCTATTTGTAATGTTTTTTTTATACCATGACGGTGGCAAACAAGCATAAGGCCTGTTGGTAAGCAGCGACGCAGCCTGCAACTTCAGAGGTGTCACATATATGCGTTGCGGACACTTTAGAATTCAGTATACTCGATTTTTGAAGGAAATATATAAAGTTATTAAAATCCAGATGTTTCTCGTCACGTCTTCGTATTTGGGGCATCGTTCTCGGGTGCATAAAACAGAACGTTTAATTTGGTGTATATTTTCAACTCAGTTTTCGACGCGCCAACTTGTTACTTCCACCGAAGTAATTTTAAATAATTGACGATTGATATCTTGAATCATACACGTTACGATATTTAACGTTAATACGTATGGAAGAGTTTCATACAGAAGTTCAAAATATTTGTAGGGCTTAAAATCGTCCTTTTAAATATCGTTTTTTGGTTATAATTAAAATGGGTATATTCAAGTTGAAGGCTACACGTTAACAAATTATTCAGGTTTTGATAGCTATTGTTATTTTAACGTGTACCTATATAAAACAATCCTAAAAGTTATCTTAGGTTTATAACTGAGCAAATCATATAAAGATGTTAGATTGAATTGTTGCTACCCAGTGCAAAGCTTTATAGTAGTGCAAATTCGCAGTTTAATTCTGTTTATGTAGTGAAATGCTTTGATCTAACGCTATTTCTGTATAAAAAGAAACAACCCTGTCTGGATGCTTCACAGACTATGGAACTAGATAAGGTAGACCAAGATGAAACGGATCGCAGGGCGACAGGGATCGGGTTAAGTTCGCGCCATCGCGGCGTGTGAAAAGGTCAAAGCCGCAGAGATAGTTAACTCAACTCTCTGCACAACATTTTATATTCAATTTGGTTGAACTATCTCTATATATGGCTGATACATAAATAAAGACAAAGGTAAAACTTCTGGGGAGTCTTACCAACTGCCCGGTTTCCAGGCTATTTTTTTATACCACAACGGTGGCAAACAAACATGACGGTAAACAGCTATCGTAGCCTAAGGACGCCTGCAACTCCAGAGGTGTCACATGCGCGTTGCCGACCCTTTCCAATAAGGAGGATTCACTGTGTTGACGGCCAAAAGAACAAGACAGTCTGTCATAGTCAACACACTGGGTCCTATTTGAGCTCTTTGGCTACCTAACTCACCAGCAGGAACACAACACTATGAGTAGGATCTAGTGCTATTTGGCTGTGGTTTTCCCCAGTCGGGCTCTGGTCCAGATTTGAGCGAGATGACACACCGTGCTGTGCCCTACCACACATAGCAAGATGACATTCGCAGTACCCATACCTCTCTTTTGGACGTAGTTTAAGGACATACCCGTGTCCATTACTAACCATGACAATGTAATGTGTAATGTACACATGTAAATGTAATGTATAATTGCATATTATTAATGTATTTTATCTTATTAATGTATTGTAATGTTCTATGAAGCCCAGTGTTTCGAAATAAACGTATTTTGATTTGATTAAAGTCAACAATATCATTTCGAACACCTCACCCGTTAAGCTACTTCTGCTGCAGATTGCATCTAAAATTAATGTTACATAATTTGCCATTTATATAAGTGGCAAGAGAATTGTACGCAAATAAATTTAGCCAGACCGTTTCCGCAACTAGATTGTAAATCGCGTAGCCTCGCGGATATACAATGTTTCTGGGTAAAACATTATTGAAACGCAGTTTAACGTCTGCATAATGTCTGCCAGTGGTTTACTGGTTTTTGGAACCGACTGTCTAGAGCTGTAATTTTGCGGTGCTAAATCTAGTTTTAGCGACTATAAAGTAAGGCAGCATTCAATGAGAAAGCGTTACACAAATTTACATTGAAATTGGACATCATGTGATGACATGATGAGGTTCTTGACATTGATTTTTGTAATTTCAAAATTAAAACTTCAGCGTAGGAAACTGTTAATGTTTAAAATGGTTAGTATTGCAATTGATCCCACGAGACAGACCTAGCCTAGTGTGGTGGTCATAGGTAAAAAAAATATTTTTGTAATTTCAAAATTAAAACTTCAGCGTAGGAAACTGTTAATGTTTAAAATAGTCATTATTGCAATTGATCCCACAAGACAGACCTAGCCTAGTGTGGTGGTCATAGGTAAAAAAAATCTCTTTTTTTTTGTTAATATACTTTTTCCACATGTCTCACAGTGTACATCAGCTTCTGTAGTCACAAGTTCACAACAACGCATAAAACCACTACTTGCAGATTTTGAATAAAATTGTCACGAATGTCAATTCAACTTATGTACTATTTAGTGAATCTGAAAATAAACTGTAACAGCAAGTAAACTGTAACAGTAAGTAAACTCTGTGTGCCCATCTTGGTAGATTTTGACTGATGTAAAATTAATGGTAAAAATACAATTCGATGCAAAAAATTATCAATTCATCGCTAATCTCGCAGTAACTACTCAAGTACATTTTATAGTCACGACAGTCACTCGCTCTTCTGCAGGAAGACCACTACCTTACCTTTTGTTTGGAACGTAAAAGTTTACTAGAATATCGTAACGAATACTAAATGCGGAAAAGATCATTGTCAAAACAAACTGTGGTGCGCAAAAACTTGTATGTTTACAAAACAAACAGATTTTGAATCACAATTCGTAGATACGATAACGTGAAAAACAAAAGGCAATCAACGATTTTGTGTAATCTGTGGGTACTGTTATCATTGTTTGTAAACATGTATTTACCCACAAACCTGTATTAAATTTATCTTTATTGAGCGTGGAATTTTTTAGATGCCGGAAAATTCTCAATAACAAATCCATATTATTATGCCCTATCTATCGTAGCTATAAAACGGGTAAATCAAGAATTTACCAAACTACGCAACACTTTTCAAGAAAACTTTTTTTACTGAACTCGTCGTTGACAGTTTAGTTGCAACATCAAAGACGCAGATCGCGTAACGTTGACGCGTGGGTCTGTAAATAAGTTATCAACCAGTAAGGTTCAAATGTGCGTCACCAAACCCCAAATGAAACCAGAACAGCATAGATACCAATTGACACCTATGCTCATAAGACTTTTTGGTTTCAATGAAATACAGTCTGAGTTGCGACAGCTCTGGGCCAACCCTGGACCGAAATAGACGCAGTAACTACACGCCCAAATGAATAATCAATATTAACTGACAGTAAAGATAATATACTGACAACAGCAGAAGTAGCTTAGCAGGCGAGGTGTTAAAATGACCTGTAAACCAAAACAGCTACGGCTTTAAGTTATCGCTATAAGTTACGCGTCGCCTGTTCTACCTAGTAATATAAAGTTCTCGGCTAAACCAAAGTATAGCATAATCTTGACATATGTAAAAATAGTGGCATTTTCAAATAAGAGATATAAAATCATTTGAAAATAAACTTAACAACCGACAATGTACCTTTGACTTAAAAACGTCACAATTACTCGTACCGGAACATTCTTGTGTACTGGAGCAGTACGTGTTTCTCCTTCACGCTATAGTACTTATGAAACAACTAAATAAAATTGAGATCAAACTTCAAATGTTATTTCAAAATATTGCCGTTCCTAGTTTGCCAGAGCATGAAGTTGAAACTCGCCCTTGAGTGGTCAGGTGGTGAGTGCTCACAATAAAGTTGTGCCATGATCAGTGTGAACACCTCACCCGCTTTCCACAAAGGAACTGAGGCCTTTCAATTTCGTTCCTGTTGCTAATAAGGCTTATCTTGTTTTCTTAATTTCATTATTGAAGGTAAGTACCGTGTATGTCTTCAGGGCCGCTGGGATAATTCTTGTCATATACTTAGTGAAAAAAAACTTATATAACATCTAACTGGCTTATTTTACTTTTTTCGTGTCTATAATACTTTTTTACAAAAAAAGTATGATAGACATTGAATTTGTGTATGAAATTGTATTCCCAAACTGTACTAGAACCAAATAATAGGAATTTGTTAACCAAAATTCATATATATATTTATATTGATTAATGTAAAAGATGGTAACGCAGTGCCTTATTTTCATACAGATCGGAAGACAATCGAGGACCACTGAGTTACTGTGATTAAGAATATTTACAGTTGTTATTTTTAAACTAAGCTAGCGGTATTAAATTATTGATAGCCTAATTAAGTCTCTCTCGGTTACAAAACAGCAAATGAAAGTAATGGACAAATATTGTAAAATATGCATTTCACGAAAACATATAAAAACTTATGGACAACGATAAGTAGAATGGCCCAACTGCATTTTCTGTTATAAAAACCTGGGTACATTGTAAAAATCACATCAGTTTCGTATGTTCCCTGAAACCCTGATATACTGAATATATTGAACTCAGAAAATCAAGGGCAGTCAAGTCAGATGTATTAACACGTGACTGGGTTTGAAAAAACACAACAATGCAGCTGGGTGACGTTTTAAAACAAAAATGTTCACGTCGATATTAATTCTGTTTTCTGGCAGCCATTATGGCCGTGTTACTATGGAATCACGCTAAAAGCCTCCATTCACAAAATCAGATACAACCGATACAAGTTCAAGGTCATGGAGCAAGGCCAGTCTTCGAGACGTCCCTGACGTACGGCATGCGTCATATGATATTGATCCGTACTATCCCACCTCAGCCGTGTCGTATAAAATTATAATGACGTTCGACGTTCCACTCCACGGTAAGTTGCTTGGTAAATTTTTTATGGTACGTTTTACGTAAATATTAGATCAAGGTTTTGTTTTACCAAGTATCAGATGTCATTTCTTTTTTTTTGCCCATATACTGTAAGTTATGTAAGTACACTAAGTACCTAAGGTTTTGTGATGAATAATTTCGTATTAGTTTTAAAAGCTGTAGTAACTTATAAAATCTAGCTCGTATAGTAGAATATGTTGGTGGATTCGACATGCTAGTACTCTTATTGCGTAGTTAACTCTTTAGGTAACATAATTAATCAGTATGAATCATACATCAATGACGCAGAGAAAAACGGCATTATATACGATTTTTCCATTTTCCATTGGCTCATTTCGTCACATACGATCCGCCACAGCCTCACAGATGACGACTGTAATTGCGCACATGTTGTTATACACGCTATATCAAGTCCTATTTTAAAGGCATACGAATTATATTCCTACAGCTAAACAAATACATATTCAATGACATGACAACTGAAACGCCACATCTATTTAAGTTGCGACTACCGCTGTGACATTGTTGGATGGCGCACCATTTACTAATCCAACTTTGCTAAATCTAAAAGCAATCTTATTCATCTGATTGCATTTAAAGAAAAGGGACAGTGAGACTGCTCGTCGAATGTCACTGGCATCAGAGTAAAGGTCTGGATCGACGCCAGAGACGGGCACACGTCATGCTATCTTTGAAAGCAGTTTAAATTCACTAGCCTTCTAATTTGAGACAGTCTGGTCTGTCGATTGTACCACGTGACGGTATATAGGTATATAAATGAACGAGTATCTGCCAAGTCAAGCAAAACAAACAACAAAGGCACGGCCGTATTCATCCTTTTCTCGAAGGCATTCAGGCCATTTTCGACTTCCCTCTAATTCTGTTTTCGATACAGCTAGAAGGCTGAAATTTCTGTGACCAAAAGGCCATAATACAAGGAAGATATATTCCCAATAGCATTGTATTACAACATATACTTTAAGAACTTTTGCAAGTCGAAATTCCTTAATTTTGTTACTGACTCACTGATCACGATCATCGTATATCTAAGGTACCTACTTGTAGCAGTCCCTGTAGGTCATTCTATTTATTATAAAAATATAGACATCTAATATTCAAAGGATCATAATGACATGTTGTTAGTAAACTCCGGACTCACCGGCTTGGTTTTACATGAGATCTCAATACTTTTTGCAGTACTTCGTTACGAGACTGGCATTTTTGTACCTGTAATGTTTTTGATGGGATTTTTATGTCACGACGTATCACATTTGGTTGGTAGCGAGCCAATTGATAGTCAGACAAATTGGGGATAGCATGCACATAATACAGAATCTGAGACAGTGAACTAGCTCAAGCCAAAACTCAGCCTTTCAAAGAAAATCATCATCATTTGTTGCCAGTGGGCAACTCATGCTAGCAGTGGCTGAGCATAATCTAGCCTTCGAGTACGTCACTTGTAATGGTTCTGGACTAATCTTATCCAGAAGTGACCAGCGATTGTCCGAATGTTGTCCACTCAACGAGCTAACGGACGCCAAGGACCTTTTTTCATCCGACAGTGACAAAGACACAGTTCGAGTAAGTATACTAGAGACTGCAGTTGTAATTAAGTCGCAGTCTTAGTAGATATTTGATAGAATTGTATAAAAACACTGTTTCTGATGAAGGTGTTTCCTTGTACAGATAAAAATTACTATTGTTTTAAAACTGCGCAATCAAAAACAAACAAAGCCTTTTCCACTTATTTCTACTCGTGATATACGTTTGATGAAAAAACAGTCATTCACATTATCTTCCTATCTTGGCACAAGTATCGTGCCAAAACAAAATTGATATAGTAGTCTATATATCTAAGAATTTTATCTTATCATCATTTATGTTTTTATTTAAGTGACATATCACAAAATTGTTATCAAATTCCATTCATAGTTATCAAAATTGGAAAGACTGGGTTTTTACACCGTTATGCCCACATTTTATTGAAAATTATTTCAGTTCACGTACCTCGATTTAAATAATAGGTGTTCTTTAAATACCTATAACAGTTTTTTCGTATCATTAAATTGTTATTATTTACCAGTAAAAAGTGCCCAATATTCTGAAGTTTCACTTTTTGCAAAGTATTTAACACTGAAGTTAAAATCGTCAAATGCGTATCGGAGTCGTCCTCTTGAACATGTTTCTCCATAATACCAATATTTTAAAGAAACTACACTTTTAAAATGCATTCTAGAATCCTGCACTTGAGACGAAATACGCAAGTTTGACGCACTTGTTTGTCAGTTAGGTGACATATTGCACATTGGCGAAGGAAACAAACTCATAAATTTATTTACAAACTTGTGGTTTTGACGTACTTCCAATTTCTCGTTGAAATATGTGTCCAATCCAGGTATAATCTCATAGACCTTACAGTTCTTTTCTTTTCTTTACTATCGATAAAAAAATCTATGTAAGCAAAGATAGTGAAAATCCCTTCATGATCATGACCTCTATTTTTAATGTAGGTATACTGAAGGGAAGTGAAAACTAATGCAGTCAATAAGGAGTTCTTTTTATATATTCAATTCAATTGAATCAAAGACATTTAGAGGTTACTACTGAAAGATTAATGAAAGAAGGTAATAAAATAACCTGCTGTTTGATCATATAAATAGTAATGCCATAGCGTAAAGTAAAATAGCCATTGCTATTAAATGTATTGACGTCAAACTCTTTGAAGTAGAAATTAGCCATGGCTGTAAATAAGACAAAAAGATCTGCAGTTATAATAGAAATAATTTATGATTGTCACTGTAGACGGCTTTCGAGAAGTACACAGAGCAATTAATTTCGGAAAAGATTGTTTGTTTTCAGTTTTAAACTGCGTCTCATGCTGGGTCTGGTGTCGTAGATTTTTAAATTAACTAACAAGAAAAATTCAAGATCTTAGAATCATGTGATTTCGTGCGTAGATTAATTCCCCTGTTATATAAATAATCAAAAATTATTTACCTACTACAAATACACCGTATTCACCGTAAGACGCCTACGTAGAGATGTGCATGATAATCCTTACATTGTTAACATGTGACTGAACGGGGAAGACAAATGAAATTGTATTCCGAGTCAATGAAATCGCACGTTTCTCAACCAATAATCGTGGTGCAGTCCAATTTGGCATGGCGTTGATTGCGTTTAGAAATAGAAACAAAACATTTACACAATGCGGCTTATTCCCACGATGTTCGTGTTGCATTCAAGCTGAGGAACGCGTCCAGCTATTTACCTAAGCAGGAGGCTAGGCGCATGACCGATTAACAATAACAGCACGAGGCACTAACGGAGGTTGGGAATAAATTAATAAATTGCATTAATGTACTTATAAACATATAAAGATGCTTAACGCTAGTGACGTTGTAGATGAAATTCTTTAATGTTATATTTTGGTGCCGTGACCAGGATTTTTTCTTTTAGTCGCTAATTAATTAAGTTTGTGGTTGTCACTTATTTCTTGTAACAATTTCTTGAATTAGCAAATTATTGTATAGACTCCTCAAATGTAGGCAAAGAGAAGCAAATCCTCATTATTATTAGGTGTACAACAAATTCTTCTAGTAAATTATGTAATTTTAATATTATGTCTTCTTCCTTCTTACGTAAGCGTTAGTATTTCTGCGTATCAGCGTAGCTTATGTCTTATTCGGTTTGAGAAGATTAAAATCTCATTCTTATTCCGTTAAATAACAGTACAACGGCATAAATACGTTTTTTGTCCTAAAACATACCGGCACAAAAACCTGCGCAAACGCAATAGAATAGTATTGAACTATAAATAAAGCTATTCATCCTCTTCCTAGTCACCTGGCATTGACAGTGATGAGCAAATGTGTCGTGAATAAAGAATAAACAATGGACAGTAGATAAACCTTGGTATCCCCGGTATCCTCTCATGGAGTTTTATCATTGCTTATCGCTTGGAGGTATATCTTATCCTTGAAGGGTGATGATATCTATATCCTATCTTTATAAAAAGTATTTTCTAGACTAATGTAAGAACATTTTACTTTCTGCCTGACAGAATACTTCTTTTATTATTAATGTCTAATGAGTTCTTTCTAACTAAATAGGTTGAATGGATTGTTATCGTTTTTATGACAGTTTTATTTTCAATAATATTATGCACACTTACTACGTACTACTGCTTTATCTCAACTGAACAGTTCTATGGAGAAGTTAACTAGTTATATAAGAACACATACATCAGCATTAGGTAGACAGTTGAAATTCAAAGTATAACGATTTGTAAGCCACATTAATACTGACAATTAAAGTCGGCATTCAACGAATCATAAGAATTTACCTGTGATTATAATTAAGAAGGCCAGTGGTAAGTAAACCAGGTGATGGTATTGAGAATTGAAGGTAGCATATGCTGTGCCTTGAACTGATTACTATATTTCTAAAATGTATGATAAAATAGGCCTTAAATCTAGGAACTGCTGTTATGCAATTATATAATATTTAGGCTATAATGATATTTTTTAAAGCTACCTGTGTACCTATGTGCCTAAGTAAGTTGCTTGCAGGTAATCTAGGTTTGTGTATACGAATCAAAAGTATATCAAGTAAGTTACGTAACTTTAAGATAGTAAATGATTTCAAAAAAAGTGGTGTTTATTTACATTTCTTCGCCACGATTGTTTTCTATTCAGTTCAAATTCAAATTCGCCATCATCTGATACATTTTACTAGAATGGTCTCTATATACAAGGACTTGCGTGTTGTTTTTATTTTCCTTGATTTATGTGGGAGCTAAAACTAACTGCTGTGCTGTATTCAGGTTACTGGGCCACAACACAACTTAACAGCAAGGACAGATATATTAAAGAAACTTTACCTTCGTTTCGCTACTGTTGAATGATTGTTATCTTCATTCACAAGCCCTACGATTGGTTATGAAATACACGGCAAAATGCACCGTATGTACAGTAAAGTATGACGAGGACATATAAACATAACAAATATTGTCTCTGATGAAACATTGATGGCCTTTTTATTTCACAAGGCATTGATTACTTTGGGCTAGTACAATAATTTGGTTGTAACCACTGAAATGCAATGCAAATTTCACTGTGTTTCAAAACTATGCAAATTACATGATTGCCGTCTACAGATGTGTACTCTTTCGTGAAAAATTAAGTATCATTTATGAGAATAAATAAAATATATAAATGAATGTACCTACTGCGTAATGGAGCTAACACTTATATATGCAATGTTCTTTGATAACATTTCGACAACGTCTATTAAGAAATCGGTTATCGATTTGTATGCAAAGTCTGATAGGTGATTACGGTCAATGGGGGTATTAATCCCTTATGACATTTATCTATCTGACATTCACGTTCATACAAAAAGGTTGCAGAGTAAGTTACTTCAAAAAGCTGAACAAACAAGCAATTAATTTATGTTTTAGAAAACGGTTCTGTCTTTTTCATTTATTTATCTCTTGAACAATTTAGCAAATTGTCATTGTGCGGTCACGATTAGCGCGACAAATTAAAGTGTTGACATGGAGCTCCATAGATGGATTACAATTAGTGGCTTACTGTGGCCACATTTAGCTATAGATAATAGTGAAGAGGTAGTAGCTATAGATAAGACTGAGCTCTATTGTACAATGTTCCCGCAACCCAAATTGTAGCACTCGCACGGAACGCTCAATCACCAAGAACTATTAAAGACTGAAGAAAGAATAGTAAAGAGTGATATATTTAATAGGAATAGGTGCTCGTATGCTGTATATATCGTCTTTTAAGATTAATCAAGGTTCATCGCTACAATAAATGCTCTCACTAGTTTTAAGTTTAAAAGTAAATGGTTTCTAAGATTCCTTTATCAAGCCCGTCTCAGTTGTCTTGTCTTCTATAACAATAAGGTATTTATTGCATTGTGGTATCTTTGGCAAGAAATTGCTCGTATGTTTTTCTCTCGGGTGTTGACAGCTGGGGCGAATTGTCGTCATTCCTTCCATTATGTGAACGATGACGCTTGTAAAGCCTGAATAATACAACAAAACTAACTTTTTTTATCTGATTTACATTTTTCAGCTGTCATGGTGGAAAATTACTGAAAGTGATATATATTATGTGGGGTGCTAACCATTTAAGCCTTAGTATAACAAATATTTTAACATTGTGAAATAGGAAAACCCAAAGTTTTTACGACGTTGATTTAAATATGTAAATAGTAACGAATAAAGATAATGGCGTGTGCTGTTTGTTTTATTGTAACGTTTTGTTTGTACAAATTGTACTACATAAACAATTCTTCTAACTAAAGACTTGAAGAATTGTTTTACGTGACAATAAAATTGTCGTGAACTCTTGACCAAACTAGTGTGACCTATTTATTGACGATATAATAAAAATGATGTGTTTCATTAAAAAATATCTTACAGCCCGCCCGATGGTAAGCGGTTACTGTGGCCTATGGATGTCTACAATGCCAGTAATTGGGATATGTGAGAAATTGCGACAATTGCGCCGTGCGGTGAAGCAGGGGTAAGGTTGAATTTGAATTAAAATCAAGCGAAATAGTGATTACTGAATGCTGTCCCTGGCCAAAGTCCGTGCAGCTCTTTTTTCGTCTTGCAATAATAATCAAACGGATTTTAATTGTTCGGCTTAATAGTCTCTGGAGAGCGTCAGTCAGGCGCGGCCAAAATAGAGTAAACTGCGCAGTTGTTCCAAGAACAGATTTTTAATTATTGTGAAACGAGCTAACTTAATACAAGAAAGTTTGATAAATGTAACGATTGAGTAACTGACGCCGGTTGCGGTAACAGAAAAGATGTCACCGTACCAATCTTCTATAAGTAGTAGGTATCTGTTTTGCATGAAGTCCTGTAAGAGCGAGAAGCAGCTATGTACTGGTCAACTCGTTTGCAAGGAAATCGCGAGTTCTCAGTTCAAAGCGGACTACTAGTAATGAACTAATTTGGCAAATTAAATGTGTCATTTCCACTTTGCGCTTATAAATAGTTGCGTCCTGTGCTGTCTTCAGTTTCCACACATTCTCTGTACTCTAGATAGATGGTACAGCTTATTTTTCTATTAGATAAGGTTCCATCCGATGCATGGCATAACATAGCTATAGCGTTGAATAATGGTGTACAGTCGAGGTCAAAAAATATATTTACACTTTTGCACATTTTATTGCAAAGGAGTAAGGTGAAAAAGCGTAAACATATCTTTGACGTCGACTGTATACCTAAAAAACCGGCCAAGTGCGTGACCGACCACGCATAATGGAGGGTTCTGTACCGCGGCTATCGAAAAATTTAATATCGCAAGGTCGTATCTGCCTATGTACGTAATTTTTAAGAGATACCTCAAAAACGTCTAAACTGATAA
This sequence comes from Pammene aurita, assembly GCA_947086415.1. NCBI lineage: Eukaryota > Metazoa > Arthropoda > Insecta > Lepidoptera > Tortricidae > Pammene > Pammene aurita. Next base: position 28,626,925 of record OX352298.1, read on the forward strand.
TGTTCAAAATATTTTTCGTGGAAAGAATATTTAGAGATATTCTTAAAGTATCTTCTTGAATTTTTTTTAATTTTTGAAATTACGTTTCAAAAGTTACAGGGACACAACTTTTTTGACTTTCGGGGTGATTATTTCTGAAAATATCTACTTAATCAAAAAATGTTCAAAGGAACCTCAATGTTATTTTTCAAGACCTATCGATTAATATGCATCATGTTGATATTTGGTAGATTTTTTTTGACAATTCCGAACTAATATCAGTACCGAACTAAGTAGCGGCACACAAAATACACCTTATGTTAAAATTTGATAAAGATACGCCTCATAGTTTCCGAGTAAAATGTGACATACGGACGGATGGACGGACAGACGGACATGACGAAGCTATAAGGGTTCCGTTTTTGCTATTTTGGCTACGGAACCCTAAAAAGTAATAACTGAAAGTAAGACCTAAAGTACCTAAAGCCCAGTAGGCACAAACGTGTACAATAATCAAACAGTCACGAAACGGTCAAATAGCCTGTACAGACTAATTGACCTCAGCATTCTAGTTAATAACGCCACCCTTCACACTTGCAGCTAAGCATGTGAGCTGCCACGTGACTTACTGAGCTCGTTTATTATTTATACAGCTGAGATCAGTAACAAATAACGACTGACAATTTTGCTGATTCTATACATCCGGCGTTCATCATTATTGAACAGTCCACAATATCAAGCTGACGTTGCAAGGGGGTGTAGTCGCTGGGGCAAGGAGGCAAGATTAGTATTGATACGATTCCTTGGAACTCGCACGTGGGTTGAAATGTTTCTTTTTCTACTCGTCGACGATAATATGTACTTGAATTGAGATTTTGAAGACCGAACTACTAGCGCTTACTTTTCGATGAAGCTTTTATGGTCGCAAATTTTAGCATCGTCGTCTGAATTGAAATGGATATTCATACAATATTATACATTGGTGCGATCCAGCGGGAGATCGAAGTTACTAAATTGAATAGACGGAACAGGTTGTATTGTAAGGCATTCGTGGAACTTAATTCTTACCGGCTTGCCTATTTTGAGCACTCTTAGAAAAAGTATTGTATACAATAGGTAGTGACATAATTAAGCTTTTCAATCTCGTACCTTACTTAGGCCACTCAGCGTAGGTACTCGGCTGAAATGCTCTGTATTATGTCACTCTTCTCTTGCTCCTAGCAAACGCTAGTCCCGGCTTGGGGTCCGCTTGACAACCTAATCCCATGAATTGGCGTAGGCACTAGATTTTACGAAACCGACTGCCATCTGACCTTCCAACCCAGAGGGGAAACTAGGCCTTATCGGGATTAGGTCCGGTTTCCTTACGATGTTTTCCTTCACCGAAAAGCGGCTGGTAAATATCAAGATATTACGTACATAAGTTCCGAAAAACTCAAGAGTTTGAACCCGAGACCTCTGGATTGAAAGTCGGACGTCTTACCGCCAGTCTACCAGCGCTCTCGTAATAAATGGCTCACACGCTACCATACCTACAACGTTTGTCCCTCTGTTCGAAGCATGACCTGCTGCAGGAACTCGGCCTTTAGCATTGGCAGGTCTCAACGCACGCCATTTAGTCAGTTATCTTATCACGGATGACCTAATAAATTTGGATAGACATTTACATGTAGAAAGCGTAAGTTCTAAAATAATAGCCGGATAGTAAATTCAAATGACAAAACCTCCTAAACGCACGCGGGCGAAGCCGCGGATACAGCTAATACAAAATAAAAACGGAAATCTCGCAGATAAAACGCCATCTATAAAGACGTGTTTTAAACTAACTTACTATCTATATTAATTATTTGTCTGCACTAGACAGCGAGAAATTACTTCCATTGTACAGACGATGTAAAACTAAATTATGCACATAAATGCTTGTGAAGAAAAGCAATTTGCCGAGGATAATAAATGTGTGTAATTTATGAGCGACAGCTATACATTGTGGTCGTTCACTAAGACCATTTAAATAAATAGGATGACGTTATAAATGTGTAGAAATAATCAGGTGGCAAATACCTGGTCAGGGGTCCATTTATGCGAACAATTGGGTAATGTATGTAAAAACAACCTTTTCCGTTCCATACATTTCCGGTATTCTAGGCGTAGAGGGACGAAAAATACCAGGATTAGAAGGAAACTATACTCAAAAACAATAAGAGATTTCCTTTCACTTATTATTTTTGAGTAACTTTGATTTCGGTTTTATGAAACTGGTGGGAATATTGCATTACGAGTAGTAGTTTTTACTGATGACAGTGATGACATAAGCACCTGGCGTCCGTTACCTAGATGGATAGGCGACATTCTGAAGGTCACTTCTGGATTAAGTCGAAGAGGATGCTTAGTAGTTAGCCAGAAAAGGTTGAAATGATGATGAAATATGATCTTGATGTATTCTAATCAAATGTACCCGTTAGACAAGCCGGATTTTAGGTACTTTCAATAAATACCTGTAATATCCTGCCTAACTGTAGGTCTCTGTGCCTTTTTTACAACACGATGGTGGCAAACAAGTAAAAGTACATCCCGCCTGATGGTAAGCAGCTACCCGAAGGCTACTGGACGCCTGCAACTCCAGAGATGTTAATGTGTTATGCGCTTTACCGACCCTTTAATATAATAAATAATAAATAAATATTATTATAGGATAATCTTAGACAAACCGACCTAGTCCCACAGTAAGCTCAATAAGGCTTGTGATGTGGGTACTAACTAGACGACGATATACACCGTGGGCTGGAATAACCCGACAGATCTTAACCACGAATTTCTAAGACCAAAAGAAGGAAAAAATATTATGTGCCTTTAGGTCAATTTTGCCAAAAAAAATAATTTATTTTTTATTTTTTTTTCCATTTTTTGAATGTTTATTGCACATGAAAAGCAAATGTTATTAATAAAATTATCGCCTAAAACAAATTGGTATATATATACTTTTTTAGGGTTCCGTAGTCAACTAGGAACCCTTATAGTTTCGCCATGTCTGCCCGTCCGTCCGTCCGTCCGTCCGCGGATAATCTCAGTGACCGTTAGCACTAGAAAGCTGAAATTTGGTACTAATATGTATATCAATCACGCCGACAAAGTGGTAAAATAAAAAGTGGAATTTCTTGTTTTATTAGGGTACCTCCCCTATACGTAAAGTGGGGAGTGATTTTTTTTTTCATTTTAACCCTAACGTGTGATATATTGTTGGATAGGTATTTAAAAATGAATAGGGGTTTACTAAAATCATTTTTCGATAATGTAAATATTTTCGGAAATAATCGCTCCAGAATTAAAAAAATATGCGTCCCCCCCCCTCTAACTTTTGAACCATAAGTTTTAAAAATATGAAAAAAATCTCAAAAGTAGAACTTCATAAAAACTTTCTAGGAAAATTATTTTGAATTTGATAGGATTAATAGTTTTTGAAAAAAAAATTACAAAATAATTTCTGAACTAAGTTTGTAATTTAACCGTATAGCAGGTGTTTATTGTACCTGTAATTTGTACAAGATTACAATGAAATGACGTGCTTTCAAATAAAGTAAAAACGGTGAAAATCGGTTCACGCAATAAAGAATTATTCCATAAAAACCATCTTCCATACTATAAGCTCGCGCGCAATAGTTTACTTAATTTGCCGATATATGTCGCTGTACGTGGAACTCTCATATCATATCCTACATGGCGGTGTTATTAACTCTTAAGTGGGGACACTTACTGTGACGGACGGAAAACTACGGAACCCTACACTGAGCGTGGCCCGACACGCTCTTGGCCGGTTTTTAAATTTAGTTACTGCAAAGTTTTCCTTGTCACTGTGATATCTGTCAATAAGGACGTGTAAACTATGTCCAATAGTGGCAACAACGCCATTAGAAAGGCGTTTTGTGATGAGTTATAATAAAAAGCGTATTTTTTAAAAATTGGTATTAACTCTGAAACTAGGCGTATTCCAGAAAAGTTTATAGGACATTTTAGTATCTAAATATGATCAGGAATACACTGTTAAAATCTGTCTAGTTTTATGGGCCCACGGTGTATATAATAGATAGATATAGATAAAAACTTAAATACTTAGAAAACGTTCATAACTCAGGTACAAATATCTGTGATAAATACACAAATAAATGCCCTTACCAGGATTCGAACCCGGGAGCTCCTGCTTCGTAGGCAGGGTCACTACACTACTGACTGGGCTAGGAGGCCGTTGAATATAAAGAAGTATGAATTCACTGTGTAGACGGCTAAAAGGAGAGGACTAGAGGGACCTCCGTCGTTAACATACTGCATCCTCTTTGCCTACGTGAAAATCAACTATGAATGTAACAATGACATCTGACTCATAAAAATCCTTTCCTCCTTTTTTATCCCTTTGTCAATACTGTATTTCTTTATTTTATGCGTTTCTGATGCAAAAGGTTGGTCTACTTTCTTTGTGCAAGACACTGACTGTCTGACACTTGTTGGCAGTATACGGAAGTGTTGGATCATTGCCACAACGAATATCACTGACTCGGACTCAACTCTCATGAACTCAGGAAATTAAACAAACCCAATTAGGAATATGCATGATTTTTTTGGAAGACGTCATTCGATTCTATTTCCCTGTAGATTCAAATCTCTCTAATAAACCTACTATCTATTATAGCCCTGAAACGTCAAAAATGTGAAACTACGTGAGGCGTCTGCGCCGCGCGTCAAAACGCCCCATACAAAAAGTGTGAGGATTGTGACGTCACCGACCACAAAGTTGCCGAAAACGGAAGGAACAAGTTTTTGGAAGATTTTTGTAATTTTAAGCACGAAATAATGCGTTTAGCTATATAGTTGTCAAACATTTTTTTTCTTGTTAGAACATAAGTAATCGAACTGAAGTTTCATAAATACATTTGAGGCATAAAAAAAAATGCCTAAAATTTTAAGTTTTTAAACCGCAATATCTTTAAAAAACTGTTAAAAATTATTACGGATTTCCACTTATTTATATTAATTTGGGGTTGTTGAACGTGTTTATGGAACAAATTCAATTAAATATTTTTCATGCATATTCTCTATTGTTTAAAAGACATCATAAAGACGCCTTGCGGAGTAAGTGGTATTGGCGAAGGTGATTTTGGTCGGATGCCAATATTTGGGATAAAAGTTATTTCAGAGGATATTCATTTCTTGATTGATGACTTATTAGAGGCTTGTTTATTTTATTACTTTGGCATCATCATTGCTTTGATTGGGTTATTAAACTTATTAAGGAAATATAATTCCTTTTATATTTTAGTTTTTGCTAATAAAGGTGTGCTTAATGCATTGCTGTTTTTTTGCGTGCCATTATTTTTTAGGGTTCCGTACCTCGAAAAGAAAAAACGGAACCCTCATAGGATCACTTTGTTGTCCGTCCGTCCGTCCGTCCGTCTGTCTGTCTGTCAAGACCCTTTTTCTCAGGAACGCGTGTGGAGGTATCAAGCTGAAATTTATGTCAAATACTCAGGTCTACTGTCCCTTGGAGCTGTGAAAAAATCAAACTTCTAAGCCAGCAATCAAAAGATACAGCTGTTTATGCCGCAAATTTCCGCAAATTTTCGAAACTCGCAAGGGAATTAAAACCTACAAAGTCCCGTGAACTCAGAATCTTGAAATTTGGTACGCAGCAACGTTTTATAGCACAGATAAAGGCATAATTGCGAAAACCGTAAATTTTTAGTTACATCATATAATAAAAATATTTTTAATAATTTTAAAGTTACTACCCCTTTAACGCGTAGCTATGACTCGATTGTCGTGATGGGTGAACTTTTACTTATATACCTACAGGTGGTTTGTACGGAACCCTCGGTGCGCGAGTCCGACTCGCACTTGGCCGGTTTTTTTTATCTCTTTGTCAATTCCGTATTTCTTTATTTGATGCGTTTCTGATGCAAATTGTTGGTCTACTTTCTTTGTGCAAGACACTGACTGTCTGACACTTGTTGGCAGTATACGGAAGTGTTGGATCATTGCCACAACGAATATCACTGACTCGGACTCAACTCTCATGAACTCAGGAAATTAAACAAACCCAATTGTTTAAAGACATCATAAAGACGCCTTGCGTAGTAAATGGTATTGGCGAAGGTGATTTTGGTCGGATGCCAATATTTGGGATAAAAGTTATTTCAGAGGATACTTATTCATTTGTTGATTGATGATGATGACTTATTAGAGGCTTTTTTATTTTATTACTTTGGCATCATCATTGCTTTGATTGGGTTATTAAACTTATTAAGGAAATATAATTCACCACCTTCCTTTTATATTTTAGTTTTTGCTTATAAAGGTGTGCTTAAATGCATTGCTGTTTTTTATTCGTGCCATTATTTTTTTAAAGATCGCAAAAACATTTTGATTAGATTTTTTCCATTTAAATTTTTAGCAACGTCAACAGTTTTTTAGGGTTCCGTACCTCGAAAGAAAAAAATGGAACCCATAATGGATCACTTTGTTGTCCGTCCGTCCGTCCGTCCGTCCGTCCGTCCGTCTGTCAAGACCCTTTTTCTCAGGAACGCGTGGAGATATCAAGCTGAAAATTTTATCAAATACTCAAGTCTACTGTCCCTTGGAACTGTGAAAAAATCAAACCTCAAGCCAACGCAATCAAAAGATACAGCCGTTTATGCCGCAAATTTCCGCAATTTTCGAAACTCGCAAGGGAATCAAAACCTACAGGGTACTTCCCGTGAACTCAGAATCTAATAAAAATATTTTTCATAATTTTAAAGTTACTACCCCTATATACAGAGGTTTGTACGGTGCGCGAGTCCGACTCGCATTTGGCCGGTTTTTTTACTATACCCCGTATATGTAACGTTTTAGTTTGACATTCGATTTTTGTTTAATGATCGAATAATAAAGCTCTCTAAAGCTCGTTTTATTTTTTCAAGATTCATAACTGTTGTTTATTATATTTTTTTTTATAGTGAAATAGGGAATTTCAAAAAAAGTTTAATTTTTATTTTACATGTTTTTGCTTTCGAACGGTGTCTAAGTTATACCATAAATGAATTCGGCTTCCCCGATTTATACGAAAACGATACCAAACTTGGCCTAGTAGCTTAACTGATGTAGATATCGATAGAGAGAGCCCCCCCTTAAAAATGACATCAAAAATCTTGGTCGCTCCACTTCTCAAATCCATCCTTGGGTCCTAAGAAATAACCATGCCCAATAGGAATATCACACGAGTTGTACACAACTTATATTATAATATTTGTGAAGATAAAGTAATGTATGTAACTGTACATAATTAGGCATTAAACCACTCGTGTGATATTATTTTAAAACTCAGTTCGTTCGTTTTATAAAACCACGCTTGTATTTTAATGCCCGTCATTATGTAGAAGTTACATAAACTACTATTATTATTATTCTATTGAATGGTATTTGAACCTACTTACTATAACGCGAGTATCGCACAGGTACATAACATCACGAATCTTTTGATGGTTAACGAGATAATACCCCATAATATGTTTGTTTATACTAAAACACAAATACCTACTGCGCAACTAATGTGCTATTTTATTTATGTGGTCTGGTCACGTTGGAATGACAAAGATACACAGAACTACGAAACTAACTGTCTTTCTGATACTGTGTCAAGACTTAGTTATGAGAGAACCACTATATATACTGGACATATACCGCGCGAAATATACTGCGCATTATACTGGACAAATCCCTGCCTAAAATATTATGCGCTATTTTTATCTAAGGATGTTTGCAATGTTGGTTAGATCTAAGGGTATTTACCTATTGGGTTTAAAATACTTTTTGCTTTACGAGCAAAGTAATGGTGGGATTCGCAGTCTTGTCTGCTAGTAAACGCATAAGGTTTTTTTTGTACATTAACGTTATTTGTCGTGGGTAGACGACATTCGGAAGACCACGGATTTCTTCTGGATAAGATTGGCTCAATCAATACTGTGACAAAAGGCGTACACGAAAAGAGAACTATATATATGTTCAGCAGTGGGCGATAGACAGTTGAATTTATGATTATGATGACGTTTATTTTGTTCCTCTGTTCTTGTATTATCCCGCTGCCACCTAACCGCAGATCTTGTGTGTATGGCCGAAGACAGAGTGAAATCAATTGCTATCATGAACCTCAATTGAATCGCATGCGGCGCAATAGGGTCACATCTAGTCTGTATCAACTATAATTTTCCATAAACTTTATAAATTGGTGGGTTAAGTGAGATTTTAAGGACTACTCTACCTCTACCCTACTCAAGACTTCCTATTAAGACATCTTAAAAATCTTAATATCATATAGTTAAAATACTTGTATACATAGAATACCTCATGTCTGTTGCTATAGCTGAAACCAAAAAGATCGACGTGCCGCCAATAGTTAGTATATTTTTAGTTCATTTCGCACAGTAATAGGTATTTTTGGGTGTGAGTCGTCTCGTCCAGACAATTAACTAATATTAAACAATTCAGTCCACCAATTCCGCGTGCCTGGACATATTAAGAAACACGATATGGACTTAGCTCTAATGAAAACCAGCAATCAATTCAACAATCCACTATGGACCGATTTTAAATGGCAACCTTTTACATGTATTACTACTTTAAACATCTGGGATTTTAATTTTTGGTATAAAAATGAATAGCAACATTAGTAAGTGAATATAATATAAAAATTTGTTGCAAGACGACAATTGATTTCCAATTTTCAATTTCTGCTTAGTTTGGATTAGTCCCGGATCGCACCAGACCAGCACGGCTAGCACGTCTTGCAAGAGCATAACATGCACCCGCGGCTGCAACTGACGCGAAGAGAACTCAAAGTTGTGCAAAGGATTTTAGTTCAAAGTCGCGAGTCACTGTAATTTTATGACACTGGCATTTGATCGCGAGTCTGTCGCTCCTTTTACGCGCAAGTTGTGCTGCCAACTAGCGACAACCCATGAAGTCGCGCAGATCTGTATTTAGTCGCGCCAGTCGTGCGTAAGAGTTGCTAGCCGTGCAGATAAAGATTCGCGTAACGCTGTAAATAGCGTCTATCAATAATCAAACCCTTAGCTGACTCTATTATAGCCACATTCCTAATTTTAGCAAGCTGCAACTATTCTAAGATTTTCATAAAATAAGACCTTCGACCCGTGAGTCGCGCTTTTGCTATTTCCTACGCTAAAACCGATTGCTATTACACAATGTTTCGTGACCTATTGCTAATAATAGCCGGTCCAATTTACGGAAAACAATAGTCTATGTTTAGATCCAGCTGAATGTGGAATTGTCATATTCAAGGTGAAATACATATTGATAATAATTTGGATTCGTTCCCACCTATATTTAAGTGAGAATGCTATGCCTGTTTCAGGAAAAAACGCTCTGAGAGATAACGCTCGGATTTTGACGCTCTCACCGGCAAGCGTGTGAAACAAACGATTGAGATGCCTTGTTACGTTCACGAAACTAAGCGACAAATTAAAGCGTTTGTCCGTGAACAAGGCGTAAAACTCTCTAGGCGTTTTTTCGTATTACTATTAAACACACGACATTTAAATTGACACTATTTGTTTATCAAGAACTGATAGTTAAATAAAACTTACTGTGATTTTTTTTGTAGACACGGTATGTCAATATTTACGAGAAGTGCCTATTCAAGGGTTTACAGAAAAAAATATACTTACCTAACTTGTTATGTACAGACATATGTTAATGTGTTATGGTATTGTACAGTCAGCTGCATATAAAAAGGCCCCCCCTACCCTGCATAAAAACTTTGCATGCAGCGTGGGCCTTTTTCTCTGCAGCTGACCGTACTTTCTTAAATATAAACGTGTTTCTACTTACCAACATGCAATAGGCCGGTGAGATCTGATTCTGAAATAGAAAAAGCATTAAGTGAGTAAATGATCTATGGAATGCGTGCATAGACAAAACATTATATCATAAACTAAAAATAACAAATACAAACTAATAAATGATAACATTGATAACTAAAGGTTAAACAGTTAAATTAATTCGATGGATTTTCTAACAAGCTTTTAAATGAGTCATGAGAAATGACGAAAAATCATGATGCGAGCAGCACCTGAGCCAGTACCTACCTACTTGAGAACCAGATGAGTAAGACGTTATTACAAGAGACAACCAAGAAGAAGTAAGTAGATAACTTCCTTGGATACGGGCTTTTAAAACGATCGAACTGTCTCTATAAATAACAAAATGGCCACATTTGTGGAAACAGAAATGCGAGATATAATTATGGCAACGACTTTTTATTTGACAGTTCCAATTCCAGGACTGTCGAATTCGTATTTTTAGAAAACGTTATAGACACAGAATTAGAACTAGGTCAGTAAAATCCCTTAACCGTTTAAGAAGGGTACATTTATTTAGCGTTTAAAACAATTACTGATTCATAAAAACCAGAAGGATTTCCTCAGCATAATGCTAAGATAAGGTGTGTCGCTGGACTTCATTGGAGACCTGACTAACTATTACCTTAACAAGCATTAACAATCCTGTCTTCGGTTAGATGCTTTGCCTACTTTGATTAATCTCACCCATCATCACAATCATAATTATTGCGAATTCCCCACTATCCTAGTTTATCAGAAGCGATACTGATAATTGATAACTGTGGCGCCATTTCTATTATTAGCACTGGTAGATTAACTGCCATTGACCCACAGATAAGAACATTATCTAGTGCTATTTAGAAACTGGTATGCTCCTTTTCATCATTGGCTTACGTCTCTTGCAGGCGATTTTTCGTGTAAAATTAGGGAAACTACAAAGTGAGCTACATTGGTTTGACTGACTAGATTAATTACCCCTTTTGCAATGACAATATTTATAGTCTAAGAGCTGGCCACGTCAGATATGACACAATAATGAGAGCAATGAAACCGTAAGTTAGACTGCTTTACCATCCTTATTGCTAGATCCGGGCATCTGGCAGCTTTTAATGGGTGGAGGTCAGAGTAACAGACCAACAAAGTTTTTAAGTTGGAAAAAAGTAATACCAAAATAGGTAAAAACTGCCAAAGTTGTGTCGTTTATAGAGGACAAGGCCTATATTTTAACATTACATTAAAAACCATGGTATATTATTGAGGAAACAAAAACAGTAGGCGACTAACAAAAAATTGCATAACACATCATTTGGCACTACTTGCCCCCAACAGAAACTTCTGGATATGATATAATTTAATTAATTACATAATTTCCCATAATGTTGCATCAAACCCAGAACTCTAAGATTTGTTTTCTTCAAGTTGTTTGCATTCTTTGACATCCACCACTTTACAGAATCTAGAAATAAGCATAGTATAGCAAACTAACTAGAGGGGTTTCGTTGCTCTCATTATTGTGTCATATCTGACGTGGCCAGCTCTCCGTCTATTACGTGTTACAAATCCAAGTGACGCTTTAAAATAATATTTTCAATTAGCTTTAGAAACATTTCTGTCGCGTAGTTAAAAATATAAACAAGGTAACAGCCTATTTTGTATACTAACTTACTTCGATAAGCTAGCCGTAAATATTTGTCGAGAAAAGGCCGTCGCTGACGCACATGATGCTATCAATATCATCGAACCATTACAGCACAACAATACTTTGATTACAAGAGATGACCCATATTTTGGGAATAATACGTTTTTATCATAATGGTTACCGAGTTAAGTGCGACGTTTGTGTATTGATAAAAAATGCTGGTATGGCGTCATAACACTCATAACATAATACAAACAAATTCAACTGCTTTTTTTTGTATGTTTCTCTGAAACCGTTTTTGAAACTAGTATAGAATATTATATCATATTTTCAAATATCATTATATACCCTATATTTGAGGTCTATTTTGTGATAGAAAAAAGGTCATGGTCGGTCACGTTTGTGTCGCTATGTATAGAATAAACAACAACCACCATGTTCGACGAGCGGATGGTAAAAATCATAGTCTTACTCGCATATATGTAGTTACTGCCCGTCAGAAAGAAAACGATTGTCTTTGAATCGATTCTGTAAACGAAGCTTGATTTTCGATTTAGGTTAAATCTTTTATTACGAAAGTAATGATAAATAAAGTAAAACTGTACTTACATCTGAAATGGTATTTCATCTTTTTGTAAACTAGACGAAATATAACATTTTTTTACATCCAAAAACAGCGCATAAGGGCATTTTCACGGAGCTTGTTATCCATTGACAGCGATGACGAAAATGCGTGACATCGATTATTGAAATAGTTTTTATAGATGTACTAGATTTTCCGCCAATACTTTTGACAGAGGGGAAATGATACTCAGGGCCTCTCCTGGTTTAGAACTCTCTGATACGAGTATACACACTTATGGCCTTCCTATTCATAAACGCTTAACAACCTTAGTAGTTAGTAGTACTTATCTGTAACGTACTTATTATAGTTTTGACAGATTTCATAAGTTTCACGAATAGGGGGGTCACAGTTTCTGGTACTGACTGACTTGCATTTCAATTAACTTATGTAATGAGTTGCACTCCACATTTTATATCCATGACGTTATTACAGACTTTAGGTACCTACTTATAGTTTTAGATGATACATTTGATCTCTTTGAATACTTACATTACATTGACACTTTTGATTTTATTTTGTTTAAAAGAAATTCTTTCGTTTTATATTTAAACATTCTAAATGTTTTAAATGTAGTATACAGCATACGATATAGGTAGCATCCAACGATATCAGTAAGAGTCGGCAATGTTAGTTTTGTTTCCGACGAAGCTGGAAGTCACTTTGAACGCCATATGGTCTATCGAAAGAAATGTTATCTAACAATATTTCGATACCTACTAAAAGTTTAAGTAAGTTTACATAATATTGTCTTGGGTTGCCGCGATAGTTATTCATGAAATAAAACAACTAAAACCCGTCGACCAAGGTCAGCAGTCTGTGAGCATGTCATGGATAGGCCCAATCACTCAGTTAAATTTGACAAACCGCAAATCCTCGTCAAGGAGAAACGATACATTCCCCGGATGTTGCGAGAGGCGATCGAGATTAAAAAATATCCAAATTTCAACAGAGATGGTGGTTTTTCGGTACCACCAGCTTGGGATCCAGTTATTCATTTGGTTAAGGAGCAAGCTACCTAGTTAGTTATTTGGTGGAGGAGGACTGTGAGACCATAATGGTGGACAGTGTGGACATTATTGTTATTTCATTTGTAAGGATTTTAGTTGACATTATTAATATTTATTTTCATAAAGGCCCTACGGCGTGTGCAATTATTTTAATTTGTAAATTATTGGAAATTATTTATTTGACCGTATTAACATTCTTTATATTTTTAACCGACTTCAATTTCATAGAAGGAGGAGGTTCTGTATTCGGTTTGGGCTTTTTTTTTATGTATGTTCACCGATTACTCCGAGACGCGTGGTCCGATTTGAATGATTCTTTTTTTGTTTGATAGGGTCTACTTCCAAGGTCCCATATTAATCTGGTGCTGTTCTGATCATGGAATCTATGAGGAATTGAGGGAACTCCTCAATTTTTAAAGGCATACGTATGGTGATTTGGGTGTTTTCTTAAGCAACTCGAGGATTTTCTCTCGAAAACCACCAATTTGATGAAGTGGACCTCTTGATCATGGTTGTTTTGATGATAATGATGATGATTTTTTTTTATGTAGGATGTTGAGCGATTACTCCGAGACCCGTGATCCAATTTGAGGAATTCTTCTTTTGTTTGAAAGTAACTACCTTTAAGATGGTTCCACATTATTCTGGTGCTGTTCTGATGATGGGATCCATGAGGAATTGAGGGAACTCCTCAATTTTTAAAGGCACATGTATAGGTATGGTGATTTAGATGTTTTCTTAAGCAACGCGAGGATTTTCTCTCGAAATCCACCAATTTCATGAAGTGAACCTCATGATGATGGTTGTTTTGATGATAATGATCATGATTTTTTTTAATGTAAGATGTTCAGCGATTACTCTTTTTTTTTTGTTTGAAAGGAACTACCTTAGAGATAGTTACACATTAATCTGGTGCTGTTCTTATGATGGGATCCATGAGGAATTGAGGGAACTCCTCAATTTTTAATGGCACATATATGGTGATTTGGTTGTTTTTTTAAGTAACTCAAGCATTTCCTCTCCAAAACCAAAAACACTTGATGGAGTGGACCTAATGATGAAGACCACATATGATATGTGGAACTTTCCTTACATTGAGTACGTGTCATGAATTATTGCGAGATCCTTTGTCCGATTATGATAATTTTATAACCACTAAAAATGGAAAAATAAAAACTTTTTACAAAAAAAAGATAAACCGACTTCAAAAAGGATAAAATAAACTATTATATTATTTATATGCGTTACAAACTAATATGTTTGAAGTCGGTGCCAAGCCAAAAAGTTACAATACCGGCAAATCAGCTTCAAGTCTGAAAATCACATAACATTTCGATTCCTACTTATATTGCAAAGGTGAATGTGAATCTAACTGTTACATTTTTACGTCTAAACTACTAATCCAATTTTGATGAAAAGAGGTACCCATGAGTATATACTCTGATACCCGTCTGCTTTGTCCATAATCAGAATAAGGCGGCAAATTAAAAAAAAAATATATAAACACGTATTCCTTCCATAGAAAATTTAAATATTGCGCCTTTTTCTACTGAAAAGGTGGGCCCCACATACCCAGTGTGTCTGAGTATAGAAAGATCAATCTTGCCATTGAATTCCTTTACACTTCAATATTAAACCTTAGATGAAGTAGGATAAATAATTCAAACCGAAGCATGGGCTCCGTTCGAGAAATGGTTAGTCCGAAAACTAGTAAAAAAGTTTATTAACTAACATCATAAGACGCGTGATTATACTTTCTCTCTGTACTTGAATGAAAACCTACGTGCAGTCAATACCGTATTAGAATAGTTCTATAGTATGAAGAACAGTTCACTGAACACATACGCCTCGTTCGTATTAACTGTTTTGTAATTTTCAGACTTGAAGCTGATTTGCCGGTATTGTAACTTTTTGGCTTGGCACCGACTTCAAACATATCAGTTTGTAACGCATATAAATAATATAATAGTTTATTTTATCCTTTTTGAAGTCGGTTTATCTTTTTTTTGTAAAAAGTTTTTGTAACTTAAAATTATTTGACATTGTAAATCAGGTATTTGACATTATTAGCATTTGTTTTTTATAAAGGCCGCTCTGGCATGTGCAATCACTAAATTTGTTTAGTATTTAATATGTGGGTAGGTTTGCATATTGTGATAGTTTTTGAACGGAGGTGATTGTATATTTTTTCCTCAGTCGACCCGTTGACCACGAACGCTGTAAAGTGTTCGAAACGTCGGGATGTAATTTAAGCTCAGTACACGCGATATAATCCGTTTTTAGTTGTATTATTTTAAGTAACTTTGTTTTACAGAAATCGTGATCTCGTGTTTATATAACTATTATGGTAATCAGGTTCTCATTTATTTATTTCTGTTCTTTTAACTGATTTTAAATTAGCAGAAACTATCAGTCCCGTTTAGCTTAGTACTAACGCCCCCAAACTTCTATGGGTAATAATAGTAACTACCTCGTTAACGCCATTAACAAAACACGTCAACATCGAAATTGAAACGTCAAGGAAGTGTCAAATACCCCCCATATAGCTTAGTTACACAACCTAAATACTGGGTATTACAGAGCCAACAAGATAGCGATTATTTCCACAGGGGGGTATTAACGGACAAACACCACTTGACCCCTGATAACCTGTGGAATAATCCGCGGTGAGATAATGGTTGTAATGAGATGATGCTGTTTCATCATGGGTTATGTGACTTATGTGTTGAAGTGAGGCCATTGGAGAAATTAAACGTTGATTGTGCTCGTTTTGTGTCAGTGAGCTCATTTCGTCAAGTCAAACAAGTAGTCAGATGACACAAACAGTTAGATATCATCCAAGTCCATCCTCCGTATTAGGTGAGTGACTCTTGCTAGTGTCTGAATAATAGAATAATGTAGATACCCTAAATACGGAGTCGTCCAAATTTTACATCAGCTTTTGCGGTAGATCTAGATACGTAGGCTGAAGTAACGAGAGCTTTCGACCATTGACAATTCGCTGGAAGATTTTTAAAACAAATTAAGACAATTGTTTGACTATTTGAAATTGAAAGTTGGTTTATATTAAATACTAAATGCTTACGAGTACTGTTGCCGGGTGTGGCAGCGTAGATAAACTGTTTATACAGCTTACACTCGCACGAGTAATCATTATATAGGCATGATGAATTTATGTACGGTTACAATCGATTCGTTTTGTTGTGAGGATCATATTTCTATATTGGGCCAATTGCCTTAAAGCAACACAAAAGTCCTCCTCCTAACAAAATGATATCCAAAAGTGACGTCACGATCGCATAGTGGCCCTGTTTAAAGTATGGAAAAAATATGAAATTGCTATTCTGACCATGAAATGTTGCGTTTTTGTATTACGGTTGTCATACAATTTATTTATTTATTTCATACTTTAAAAAATCGTCAACTTTAGAAATTTTGAAGCCTGATTGATGTCTTTGAACCATTTCAAGTTACACTTTATTAGGATATATTCATCATTGTGCATCCTATATTCATATTATGAATGGTAACATGGGTAACTGCACTTCACATGCAGCAGAAGCCTTACTTACTTAAATCACTGCTTTTGTAATTGCTTTCAGCGTGGCAATGTTCATCTCAGTATGGTTTATTTACTTATAGTATGATATGTAGTATGTACTGATCATTCAATCGAACTTGATAAGTCTTTAGACCTTTTATGTTTTAAGGAAATCAGATATTTATTGAGGCCACGCGGATATTAAAACCTGTCATCTGTGTAATGTCAAGTCTAGGAAAAACCTTAGTTTTCCTTCTAGGCTATGGTGAAACCTTACTCTGGTATAACGTGCCTGGCGCCTCTCCATTTAGGTCAAACCACATCTCGTAAAGTGTTCACCGTCACCGCTGTACTTTTCAAATAATTTCTGAGCTAGGTGTACAGACTATACCTGTCTGGCTAACTATATCCAACATAAACATCAATGATATAATTTTTGAGAAGAAGCAATTACACAAAAGCAGTAGTTCTCTATATCGTACAACCGACAACGGCGACCTTTACTACTTCCTCTGATTAGCACTTATAAGTGTAGGTATATTGTCGAATTTGATCCCCTTGGATCGATGTGTATGCATAAGGGTCTCCAATGTCCCCATCAAACTCTTGAAGATAAGATACCTACCTATCCTCCACTAAAACAGCATATTAGAAAATGGTAGGTGCGAAACACTAATTAAATTATCCCGCATGTTATTTTGATTATTTTGCTCCTTTTATAGATACTCAGTAAATTTAGCTAGAGATACGAGAGACAAGAAGTAAATGTGAATTTACCCGAACCCTATGACATCGTAGCATACACACACACTACACATAATAACACGACTTGACCAAACTGAACTACGGGTATTATTATGATGTAAGTATACGAATAACGAGTACGATGTATTTATATTTATTTTGCTATACATACGGGACTCCCGCAATTTAGGTCGACTCATTCAAATAGTGCTATTCTTTGTGTTTTGACAGATGCTAACGTTATAATGTTATAAAAGACGTGTGTGACGTGTGTGACCTATATAAAACTATAAAAACGGTTTGTTTTGATTGCAATCAAAAGCTATACAAGTTAGGAGTGTTATTTTCTTGTGGCCTACTGTAAATTAAAGACGTCATAATTATCTAGGAACAAAGTGATAGAAACAGAAAAATAGAAATCATTTATTAGTGACAACACAATTGTTACATCGTTCATAAAAATAAACAATTAAAAGAAAACAGGATTTTTTTTAGAAAAAAAAAAACAAGCTAAACTAATCAAAATAGAGAAAGAGATTTGTATTAATATATTTCAAAGCCCCTGTTAAATAAATATTGGGGTGACAATCTTACACAGATCAACCAAGCCCCAAACTAAGCAAAGCTTATATTATGGTGCTAGGTAGAAATGTCCATAACTTAGGAACAAAAAATATTCGTTATACAACAAACCAATAATTTACCCTTACTAGAATTTTAACATGGGACCTGCAGCGAGACAGGGCAGGGTCACTACCGACTGGGCTACGGATACCCTATTGTGAAAGTGTGACAACTTTACTGCTTTAACTTAACAAGTGGTCATTTATGTTCACCACATTACAAACTCTTAGTAGGTACAAAATTATCTTAGTAGGTACAAAATTATCTTTATGCTTTGTCTGGTCTATGCTATCGTGTCACTCGGCAATAAGGAATAAATTTAATACAGAAGATGATCTTTGTTAAGATTTGCGCACGAGGAAGCAGATAGACAACGTATATAACCGCTTCTGTTTAAAATCAAGATTAACTTGGTTACGTATTTCATAAACTAGTAATAAAATAGCGTGACTGTCATTGATATCGTAAGGATTTACGTCGTTTTATTTAGCTCCGTTAGATTCGTCCGTAATAGATTTAAACTAGAATCTACAATCAGGCGATTCAGGAAGACACGAACAAAGGAATTAAAATTTGCGTCTGATATTTATGACGTACGAATCTAATGGCGCAAATTAAATATTTATTTTGATTGTATAGAGGACGTTAACCTTAATGACTGGTTTTAATCACTCATCGTGCCAAAACAGAGTTTTATAGTAGGTAAGTATTTGAATGGTCGGTTCATAAAAAAATGTTTATGTAAGTAAACAAAACTGTTGTTTTATTAGAGTTCACAAAACCTAACCTACCTACCTACATGTATTTGATATAGACTTGTGATACGTAGATACCTACGGACTAGCAAATAGTGGAGTACGAGAACGCCTTTTTAACCTATAAAAATGACATAAATCACAAGTCCGATTTTATTTTGTGACCTGTTAGAATACGTTAAGTACTAATCATAAAACATATATTCTAACAATTGTTAGCATTGCGCTAACAATTACATGTATTTGTTTGCTACACAGAAAATATTATGTAAGTTTTGTTTTTCTTCACCAGGCTATTGCTTTTTACTATTGCAACATAACTTCACATTTTATAACGGTTTTGTCAAGAGCATATGTCGTCTTAGCCATTTGTAATTCGTTTAGAATTCAAGGTTACTTATATTTTGACAAATTATTTTCGATTATGCTCACACAATCCATTGACCAAACTGTTATAAAATGATGAATGCAATAGTATGGTAAAGGAAAATATACTTTTTATAATCTTTTCTTGTTGTTATTAACAAATATCTATATAATACCTAACGCGACGTCAAAAACTGTTAGAAAATATTTTTTACTATAAGTAATCATATCATATTCTCTAACTAAAAAATAAAATCGCACTTGTGAGTTATCGAAGCTCAAAACTGTTCGCGTACTGTACTAAAATGCAAGTGATGGTACTAGCGAGATAGCTTCCAATAATTATTCATTACGCAACTTTGGCCGGCCTCATACGTTGCTGAAGTCCTGAGCGTTTAAAAAAATTAGCTCGCCATTTTACGTTTTACTATGGAAAAATATTCTGCTTCCCAATTTACCCAGCCTTCCACCTAATTATCTACATTATCTACAATGACATATATCACGCTACACTCACACGGATGCTCAACAGTCTACTAAAATAGTCATGGCCTTTAATATATATACACATTTGCCCCCTATTACATTAGCATAAGGTTTATAACTGTGTACTTATTTATGACCGTGACGCGCAATTAACTACCAGACAAATAATTAACACGACAACAATAATTGCGTCGTGGATTAATCATTTGGATAATTTGTAGTTATGACTCAGGGAAAATAGTTTTCCTATTTCCGCAAATGCTTCCATGATTCTTGTTATATCTATCTGTTTTATTTACTTTTTATGTCACAAGCTTCTGGAAAATAGAAAAGGCATCCTCATAAAGTTGGAAAACGTTATAGTAGTCACAACCTAAGGCAAGTACCACAACTAATAGTTACCACCCCACAGAGAGTAACTAGTAAATGTAAACTGAAAATAGATGTCATGTACTTCAGAAAAAGTGACCAAACCCTCCGGTGTCCGAGGCCAGATTTGAACTGGCGTCTTCAGCTTTCGCGGCTGACGTCCTGACCACTAGACCACCCGGTCACGGCGGAACTTGAAAAATTTTCTCATGTATATGCAATCTCTGAATTTGAAACGGCTAGGCGCCGTTGACCATACTCTAAGGGCATGCGCAGTACGTGCTTGCACCTCCTATCCGAATCACTTACGTGATTCTGGTATAGCGAGAGAGATGGTGCTGCCATCTATGAATCTTGAAGCAAATCAAATTATTTTGTTCAATATTTTTTGATTTGCAATTTTTAAGTAGTTACACTACTATATATAAACTGAAAATAGATGTCATATACTTCAGAAAAAGTGACCAAAACACACCGGACACCGGAGGTTAAACAAACACGCATTCCTGAGACCAAAAGAAGGAAAAAATATTATGTGACTTTAGGTCAATTTCGCCAAAAAAAATTTTTTTTTTCTTTTATTTCTATTTTTTGAATGTTTCTTGCATATGAAAAGTAAATGTTATTAATAAAATTATCGTCTAAGAGAAATTGGGACATTTTTTATTTTATTTAGTTGCTGCATAGTTTTCCTTGTCACTTTGATATCTGTCCATAAAGACGTTTAAACTATGCCCAATAGTAGCAACAACGCCATCAGAAAGGCGTTTTGTGCTGAGTTATAATAAAAAGTGTATTTTTTATAAATTGGTATCAACTCTGAAACTAGGCGAATTTCAAAAAAGTTTATATGACATTTTTGTCTCTAAATAGGATCTAGAATATACTGTTAAAATTTTTCCCTTTCCTCGTGGGCATCGTGTATAGCAAAGGAGTTTCACTGTATTTGAGATGCCTATTTCCAATTATACGATAAACACAAGAAATTCATACTTTGCTTAAGTTGTTAAAATCTATTTCCGTTAGAGTTGCCGGGTAAGTCAGAGACGTAGGTAAATAAATTTGTTTAAGGGTAAGATCACTTTAATAATAAAATTAATAAAAAAGTCAACAAATGAGTGTGGTACCTATTTACTCATGCCATTACTCAGATGTATACTATATAACAATGAAAACGAGTCACTTCGCATAGAAAAAATAATACAAGATGATTCGTTTCCATAGTCTATGCGTGTATTTGAGTAAAGTACTACCTAGAAGGAAACTAGTTATAAATACCTAGTGTATTTTTCCAGCATTTGCGAGAAAAATACGAAGAAAAAAATAAGTTACTGGATGAACAATGGAAAATCCTACTAAGGCAATCTTAGTACCCAAGCTGTAACAATCATTAGAAAGAGGGGTTGAGTTTTAACTGTCAACGCTTCGAAGATATGTTGAAAATGCTCTCGTTATGATTTTCTATGCCGTGAACTGGGATTTTCCCCTTCTATTAGGTACTGGTTTAGTATAGAAAACGAGTGATACACCGTGAGCACAGCACATCTTAGGTTTACGGAATGAAAAGTACCCCTCAAGCTTAGCGTGATCTAGGACACCACAGACAGACGCATCCAAAGCGGTCCAGACACTGTCAGTAATATTGTCATTATTTCTGTACCCGTCCTTTTCTAGAATCGTATAGAATGAGAAGGATGAGTAGAGAAATAATGTCATTATTACTGACAGTGTCTGGTCAGCTTCATTATTCTTAGACATAGAAAAGGACGGGTAGAGAAATAATGTCATTATTACTGACAGTCTCTGGTGGCCTTATATTATTTTGGCAGCTCCGCGATGCGTACACATCTTAACTAAACTCCTATGGATGTTTTGTTTTCCTGAAATTATTATTGAAACATCTCGTCCATTGACGTACCTACTTCCAGAACAATAGAACAACGTTCCACGTGGCAGCTTAGCACTAATTGTTGAAAATACATGTTATGTAAGCCACAGGTTGAGTTACATCGGCTGTGTGATGTAGGAGAGTGAGATGCGGTAATACCTAGGTAAATATGAGGAAACATACAGGCACAATCATTAATCATAATCTGCTGAATCCTATCACCATCCTAAAACCATTGTGTCGCCAAAATGATAGCTGCATTCGGTAAGTACTAATCGATGGAAAATTCGCACTTAATATATACCTACTATAGTTAGAAGATTCAGAGAAAAACCCTAGCAAGAGGAATACATACAAAGCCATACTGCTTTACTATTGGGTTGTTATTAAGTATGCAAAATTGCGGCTTCTAAAACCCTTGCAAAAGCCTCCAAAAGTCAGTAAGACAGGGAGTTACGACAAAATTAAGCATAAACTATGCATATGAAAAAACGAAGTGACCCCAGTAACATTTATATTTATATTTATATATTTATTTTATATTTATATTTATTTATATTTATTTCCAAACACATTACAACAGCATTACAGTATACACCAATACGCCGAGTAAGATTTACAAAACATCAATACGGTACAGACAACAAAAGAAATACATAGTTATAAGTAGGTAGTGGACGGCCTGTCATCCATCTCCTCGCAAAACCTCAGACATTCATAGCACACAGCTGCCCATCGCCACGCAAACAGATCACACTCAGAAGCTGATGTCAGAAGCGCGTTCAGCAGTGACAACGCGCGAGGAACTGGTGAGTTCCGGTGCCAAACCGTACGCGTAATCGGCACAGCCAACAGTGGCCGTTGCCGCGGTCTTAAGTTTATTCTTGGGACATCTGGGACGTAAAGCTTTACCACACGAGCCACAAGCTCTGGGCAGTCTGACTCACCGCGCAATATGCGACAAGCAGTAGTAATAAGGTTATGGTTCCGCCTCACCTCTAAGGAGTTGTACCCAAGGCATCCGAGTAAGAATTTTGTGGGGTATAGGAATGGGTAATACCCAAATCTTTTTTTATACAAAAAACGCAGGAAGGTCTTTTGTATCCTCTCCAGAGATAGGGCGTATGAGGATTCGTACGGGTTCCATATTATAGACGAAGTTTCAAGCTTGCTCCTTACTAGCGCGTTAAAAACCAGCTTTATCGCATTTATGTCCTGGAAATCTTTAATATTGCGCAGCACGAAACCAAGTCTACGAAAACAACTGTCAGTGAGGATTCGCATGTGATCATGAAAGGTAAGGTGATTGTCAAAGACCACTCCAAGGTCTTTAACGGAGAAAAGCCTCTCAATGGTCTCAGTCCCCAATTTGTAGTGCGCGTGCTGGGGAACAGTGGAACGACTAAATGTACATACACAACATTTTGCTGTGTTAAAGTGAAGCTTATTTGCGATACTCCAGTCCACTACTGAGGTAATATCCCCTTGTAGAAGCTCACAATCTACTTCGTTCTTTACCCCATACACTAATTTTAGGTCGTCAGCATAAAGTAGACATTTTGCATGCTTCACAACAGTTTCTAAATCATTGATCATGATTCCGAATAATAGGGGGCCCAGTATTGAACCCTGACCAACGCCTGATCTGGTATGATAGGGAGCCGATACAAAACACCCATGACGAACGTACTGCTTTCGATCGCGTAGATAACTTGCAAACAATGCAAGCAGCTTTGGAGAAAAGCCTAAATCACTAAGCTTGCACAGCAATATATCGTTATCTACGCGATCGAAAGCCTTTTTAAAATCGAAATACAGAACATCTACCTGAGTCCCTCTATCGAGATACTCAGAGATGATGTCTGTCAGGGTCATTAAGTTGGTGTCGACCGAGCGATGGTGGTGGGGCTCTCAAAGGGAACCATAATGACGGCCATAATAAAGGACCACACCAAACCTAAACACCAACAAGAGTGGGGTAGTTTGACAGGTCTAAGGCATACAAAGCTAATGCACAGAGTTGACTCAACCTGGAGCAAAAAGCTTCGGAAACTTAGTAGAAAAAGGCTCCAAATCATAACAGGAGTTTTCACAGGCCACTACGCCGTGAAGGGAGTATTGGCTAGATGGGACTGTCAGATAACACTATACTATCCTCAAACCAAACGGACGACTGAGCCAATAAACGCCGGCGGCCGTAGGGATGGCGGCATGTCGATACTGGATTTAATTAAATGTCGATAAGATTGATTATATTTTCATTGCTTAATAATGTAATTTATTTATATGTTTTTATTAGTTTAAGTTATTCTCAGTATCGTGCTGATACCGTAGGTCATTAGACTATCACACTAATTATTTTACATATAATAACACAATGACACAGTCATTAGGGTACGCCGATTTTATTATACTATATTAAAGATGACAATTACTATAAAAGGATTACAAATGGAGTACATGATTTCTTAATCACCAAGTGATTATTACCTTCTACACGGAGAGTATCCAAGCGTAGAAAAAGTATTACAAGAAGCTCAAAATAAAATATCAGACTTCAAGTGCTCTGTTACATCCATGAGAACTATAATGCTTGCTCTGGGATATAGATTTAAGAACACAAAAGATGGAAGAAAAGTACTTTTGGAACGCCAAGATATTGTTTGTGCAAGAATAGATTTTTTAAGGAAAATGGATCACCTGCGGGCCTCTGAAGACACACGGCCACGTTTTTATTTGGATGAACCTTGGGTGAACCAAAATCACTCCCGCAAGCGAATGTGGGTGGATAATGAAGATAATGGAGGACTTAATGCACCGATTGGAAAAGGGGCAAGACTTATAATATGTCATGGTGGATCATCAAAAACAGGCTTCATCCCAGAGGCAAAATTAGTGTTCAGAGCTGTCAAATCGGCGAATTCCGACTATCATTCAGAAATGAATTCGGAGGTATATATGGAGTGGTTCAAAAAGTTTTTGATGTTATTAGAAGAACCATCGATTATCATATTAGACAACGCCAGTTATCATACAAAGGTATTACATCCAATACCTAATTCTCGGTGGCTCAAAAAAGACATTCAAGCCTGGCTGGATAAAAATAACATTGAATACTCGCCGTTGGAAATAATTGAGGAACTTATGCGAAAAGTACAACAAAGTCAACCAAAAAATATATACGTAGTGGATCAACTCGCCAACGAATACGGCCACGAAGTTATTCGCCTCCCGCCATACCACTGCCATTACAACCCAATAGAATTAATATGGGCTCAGATTAAAGGTGAAGTAGCGGCGAAAAATAAAACTTTTAAAATGGTTGATGTTGAAAAGTTATTAGATGAAGCCATCATGCATGTAACTACTGAAAATTGGATTCAATGTGTTCGTCATGCCGAAAACCTTCAAAAAGAAGACTTAGAAAAAGCATATTTAAAAGATACTCGTCCACTTATAATCAATCTTCAAGAGGATAGTGACGGCGATGAAGAATATTTTTAATTTTAATACTTTTCGATGAAACTGTATGTGTTATAATATTTTTTATATGTTAAATCTTACTATGTTTTAGTTCTAAAGTACCTAATTGTAGTCTTAAAAGTATTTATTTCGTAATATAAAATATTGTATGCATTACTTACTTTGTTTTCATTTTTGCATATTATCTTATCGACATGCCTTGTACTGTGTGCTTTCTACCTGCCCTATGCGGCCCGGCTGATAACAGGCACGCTGCATAAGGGCGTGCGGGTGCGAAAGAGACAATACGATGCTAATGGTTTTACGATCCCAGTCGTCTATTTGGTTTGAGGATAATTGTAGAATGTGTGGCGAAGAGGAAGAGACAATGAAACACTTAATGTGTGAATGTCACGCTCTAGCCAGACAAAGAATGAGGGACTTTGGAATTGGCTATCCAGATCCAGAGGACCTCAGAGCTCCATCACCAAACACATGGAGATGGTTAAAAAAAGCTCTTGAATTGTACTAGAGGTCAATTACACAAAAGATCACTTTGGGTCCAAATAAGATAAGATAAGATAACATGGTGGTGGGAATTCCAGTCCTCCACCACCTGTTTACATTACGCACTGACAACTAAAGTCACACTTTTGTCGTTGGCATTGCGATTAAGTTTCGTATATACACACGTCACTTCAAAACATTTGTAAGTAAAAAACCGGATACGGTTCACGTGAATTAAACGTAAGGTAACTTTGCCGTCTAAGCGAGACTTGGAAACTCTATAACATCATGATTGTTTTTCTATAGTTTATAGAGAATCAGGTTTAGCGTGACCTCGAGTTTTATAACAGTTATGCTTAATCAGATACCAACTTAAGATAATTTGTTTGAATGTTGATAAAATATTGAAATCGTGAGTTATGTTCCCAATAATGGTCACGGTTACTGTAATCAATAATTCACACATAGATATTCTTAGAACTACCAGTTACGTTATATCTATTTAAATTTACTGAGTAAAATGAATTGTAGAATAAGAGGTAACCAATGTATAGTTCTCGAAAGTCCATTTTATTAATCATAGGTGTAAACATCTATAATTGATAACGGGACAGATAACTTAATTATGTATTCAAATAGAAGTTAATTGTTTGCTATAATCCATTTATAGGTTTGTAACATGTGTGTAAGTACCTACTAAACAAGTCGTTCACGCGGTACCTACTCACAATAATTAATCCTGTTACTTCATAGCTCAATAGTTAGTTACTCAATAGATAGGTCATAGGGCTTCGTCGCGTGACATACCTACCCTAGTCACCGGCATTAGTATCTTCCTACAGGAAGGCCGCAAAAATATGTGACACGCTCTTATTTGTAGGGTCATAACTGTCATAAGAGCGTGTCACATATTTTTGCGGCCTTCGTATAGGAAGATACTATTGCCGGTGACTGTACCTATCGGTAAGTTGTATTATTATGTTGTTATGAAGCTATGCTAGTCAGGTCCCGGTGGAAAGGCGGACCAAGAAAGAGCCAAAGGCTACATTCGGTTTCAAGATTCAAGATATTTATTCATGACGTACACTATATTGCATAAAACAATTACAGACAAACAATATAAAGACGTATTGGTGTATCACCACGGTTTCAAATACGAGGACGAATGTACTCTGCTCAGAGTGCAAGATTCGTCAGGGAAATCATGGGATAATTGAACTCAGGCTATGACATGGTAAATGAAGATGAAACCGGGACATAGGTAAACTAAAGGTTAACTAGGCCTGACGCCATAAACTTCATACAGTACTCTATAGAAATGTTGAAGTATAGGTAAGTAAAGTACCTACTATTTAATACCAATAACGTCTTCACTCCTCCTACATAATGTGACGCTGCCAGGAAGTGTCAAAGGGAGATCAAGTGCGGCATTACAAGAAAGAACTTATTGACCATTATTTATTAACCATAGTTTGCTGGAAAAATATTTGTAATAACTAAATAAGTAATCGGTGAAGTGTGTATTTTTTTTTCAGAAATGTGAAATCGACATATCCTACTTACAACATTTAAGATCTTAATATGAGTTAATTAATAAAGAGGAATTATACCCTTACTTGTTTTGAAAACTCTTTGGACTTCATGTCTGGGGTAAGTCTGTGTAGCCTGAGACGTTTGGAAGGCAAGTACGAATACAAAAAATACTGTTGCACATTAAAAAATGCACTTAACGGTTGTATGTAAGTACATAAGTATATTAAAGTAGAACTACCTATGCTTTGCTAGCTTTGCTAAAGTACAATCATACAATGCAAAATAAATACAAGAGTATTAGAAAACAAAACTTGTTGTGCACCCTATTTATTTAACGTGCGATGGTAGACGAAAGTGCATTTCCCAAAGTAACTTAAATATTATCCCAATTCAATTATTCTTGTGAATAAAACTCATATTATTGAATAAACTTCCAGTCAGCTGATCACACAATTTCATATCAAGGCTTAAAGAATGTAACGAGTAACGCCATCTATGTTAAATGGCTATAAGTGCCGACATTCCTAATCAAAAGTTGCCGCATTACTAGCGCTATCTATGAAACGTTTTAAGAGTGAATCAACAAGATTGAGTTTAACGCCACCTAGCGGAAGTTGTTACTTAGCCGTGCACGTGCTGCCATCTAATGTCATTTCGTTGAACTACTTGCTCATGTATGTGACCAAGGTGCACCAACAGAGTGTACACACTAAGTTAACCACTAACCATTTTAGTTCCCAGATAAATCGCTAGATGGCAGAATTCGGACGACGTAATTTACATAAATATAGAGAAAATTCGGTAAGCAGTTCGGATATTTTTGAAACGAAATTAATTGTGAAATAAAAATGTATTTCATTAAGTAGATATTTTTATTAACATTCTCACCTGTGTCGTTGAGCAGTGTATTGATGTCCGTCGTCGACCCATCGGCCGACATTGCTGTAACAATAAACGAAATATAGTTAATAAACTTAAAGTGCATGCTTTTTAAACATAATACTCTAACGATACGTATTTCACTAGATCATTTATTTAGAAACAAATTGACGCGTTTGTTACGATATCTGTGTTTGTGACCAGTGACCACCATGGCTGCTCCGATATATCTGATGGCATGGTCCAAATGATGGCGACTGTCAACGTCAAAAATATGTATACTTATTACTTACGCCATTGAAATAAGGTACAAAATTGTATACATATTTTTGCGTTGACTATACCTACATATGAAGCTAGTCTGCAATGAGGGTTTCCGCGATTGACATTTTCCCTAGATGGCAGCACCGTGACGATAGGTCTTTTTGGCAGTAGCTGTCAAAATCCACCAATCAAAAAATATATGGTTAAACATGATTGGTGGATTGTGACAGCTAGACCTCTCGTAACGGTGCTGCCATCTAGTGAAAACTCGATCGCGGAAACCCTCATTAAACGGTACCTAAAAATTTTTTATTGATTTATTGCTATTGTAAATTAATAAATAGATCAAATACGTAAGCACTACTAACTTGAAAACGTTTTAATGAGGGTTTCCGCGATCGAGTTTTCACTAGATGGCAGCACTGTGACGAGGTCTTTTTAGGTGACAGCAGCTGTCAAAATCCACCAATAAAAAAGTGTTTAAACATGATTGGGGGGTTATGACAGCTAGACCTCTCGCCACGGTGCTGCCATCTATTGAAAAACTCGATCGCGGAAACTCTCATTGTTATATCCTAATGTCACGTTCCTTATATTCTAAATAAGACTCTAAAAACTAGTAAGTCTGCATTTAGAGGAACGTAAAACGGAAATACGGACTTCAGAAAATTATAGTCTCCACTTGTGGTTACCTCTAAGGTATGTAAATTACCACTAACTGCTTTACCTATTTCATTTAAACCACAAGTCAACACTTATGTTTAACCCTTCTAGACTATAAATAATATGTTTTTCACACCACCTGCTCGACAATGCCAAATTATATATCATGCAAACCTCACCGAAAGCAAATCATTATAGCCCTTGGCTTTAGCCGGGTTATAATGTTGTACTAAATCTCATTATAACCCGCTGGTTAATAATGTGAATCCACTTCCCATAGCTCTTATTGTTATGTGCTTAAAGTCTAATTTCGTAAAGTCCGCACGGTGCACAGCCCCGCGACGCCAGCCGGGGCCCGCGCCGCCGCGTCGAGCTGATTTGAAAATCGAATTTTATTCGGAAAATCGTGCTGGCCACCTCAATTTTAAATACCTAAAACAAATGCCGCGAGTGTCATAAGACGCTGCAGTATACGGAGTAAAACTGCAGGTTCTATAAAAATAGAAGATAAAATTAGAATAAAATGGACTAATGTATCAAGAATCAATTTTTAGGGTTCCGTAGCCAAATGGCAAAAAACGGAACCCTTATGGATTCGTCATGTCTGTCTGTATGTCTGTCCGTCCGTATGTCACAGCCATTTTACTCGGAAACTATACGACGTATCTGAATAAAATTTACACATAAGGTGTATTTTGTATGCCGCTACTCAGTTATGTAGTTAAATTTGAAAAAAAAAATTTAGGGGGGGCGCTCCATGTAACAAAATTTTTATTTTTTATATTTTTGACTAAATATCAACATGTGACACATAAATCGATATGTCTTTAAAAATAACACTGAGGTTTTTTGACCATTTTGTGATTAAGTGAATATTTTCTGAAATAATCGCTTCGAAAGTCAGAAAAGTTGTGCCCCCCCCCCTGTAACTTTTGAACCGTAAGTCCAAAAAATATGAAAAAAATTAAGGAGATGCGCCTTATCATATACTTTGTAGGAAAAATTTTTTGAACATTATTGGTTTAGCCATTTTTGAGTTATCTCCAAAAAACTTTTTCCATAGGCATCAGATACGACCTTTTGGTATTAGTTTGGTTCTTATTCCATTGAAGGTACGGAATCCTGCTATGTGTGGTCCGACACGCACTTGGCCTGTTTTTACTTTTGATTTACTTTAATAAAAATCCGTTTCTAGTAGCCTTAGCTATTTTATTGTCTCGCAAGAGGTGAGAAAAGTAGAGTATACTCCTCGGGGATAAAGCTGTTTTTGTCACGGGCGCGCTTGAAACCCTCACTGCACTCAGGACTCAGTCTTAATTCCCTCGCTTCGCTCGGGAATTAACTCATAACCCCCTCGCTGCGCTCGGGAGTAAAATCTGGAGTCCTTCGTTACGTTCAGGATTCAATATTGCGCCCGTGACATAAAACAGTGCTTTATCCCCTTGGTGTACAATCTACTATAATATACGTTACTTATTTAAGTACAGCGATACGGTAGGAAAGGTAACGTTACATCAGTTTATTTCCAAAAAAAGTAGGAGAAATGAACTAACACAGGAAACTATAAATGTAAAACTTAATTTAGATAAAATATTACTGCAGAGGACATTTTCGGTCAAGTATAAATTATCTCCCGTGGTATATCGAACCATGAACACTGGTATCATTTCCAAGGAATTATCTCTGGCGTTCACGTGCATTGTAATGTTCCTAATGTTAAAAATAAATATATTTTATTGCCAGCCCCGTAGTAAAGTATTAAATTCAAAATCTAAGTTAATTTATTTAGAAGAAATGCAAATAGTCAGGGTAGCTGTTGAGTACATTCGTTAAATTTAAACTTTTGTGAGACATACTAAACACTAAACACCTAAGCTCACCGAAATATGTCAAGTGTAGTGACTACATACAAATAAGTACAGCCGTGTAAAGTGAATATAGAGTATGTTCTAAATACGAGTATATAACACAGGCGACACAGCAAATGCTAAAGATATATTAAATCTACCTGTCTATTAAGCGATAAACGCTGAAGTATTTACCTACTAAGTATCGTTCGATTCGATATGCACAACGCACAAGTGATTTTAGATGACGATATAGGATTGCCATATGCCATGAATGCATCATAATCGTGTCAGATCTCACATATCAATATTATAGCATGATCTTGGTTTCCAGAGATCTGAAGGTGCCTTCCAGCTTCCAGGGTCCTTTGGTATGTATTACATATTAACGTACATTAGACGGGTCTATCACGAATTAAATTTATTTTCTCACTTGACTCTTTATAATGTACAGCCGGGAATAGGATGAGACTTTTCGTATGTCACGTTTGAGACAAGTAAGCATTATTTAATGGAAAAATAGTACCGTGGCCTATATAGACGCCTTAAACCTCATTAGTGTCATTTGCGAGTTACCGACCGATTTGAAAACCCTAACCCTTTTTTTATGATAGATATATGATAGGTGGAGATGGAGACTGATTCCTAAGAATTGGTTGACTTGCCTAAGGCTTGGTTGGATAGACTAACCGATGGAGAAGGTTCATACACACGAAGTATAGAGCATCCGGTGATGACCACGATCCTTAGTCATGGGAGGGAACAACCGACCAGCAACCCTCATATGATAATAGATTTGGAAGTATTGTATTGCACCCTGCATATCGCGTCACTTATTATCATGCTAAACTAATCGTATATTTAGAATTTCTTTCAGAATAACTACGTAAAATGCTAACTTCATTCACCTGTTTGTTTACACTGTTACATAAATGGCAAAATATGATCACAGGCGCGAGGACAACCGCCAGAGCGTGACGTCGCGGTCGCGCCGCGGTGTCTGATCGCCGATTGATAAACGGTTGATGCTTGACCATATTGTTTTGTGGCTAGGTCACCTGCAGTAAGGCCTACAATTCATACACGGAAAGAGAGAACTGAGTACTGTATAGTTATTATTGGAGTTGCTTGACTGATATGATGACAATGAGCCAAGGATGATTAAGACATGGGTGGACAATGCCTATACAAAATCCCGTTCCTCGAACCTTCAGGCTATACGTCTGTTTTCGGTACAATGTGCCACAGCGCCATCTGTTGAGTCTGGAGTCGAGTTATTCTGTCAGCGTTAATCGCCGAACAAAATATTAGATACTAGAATTTATTTATTTAATCTTAATTGCACAAATAAGTTGGTACTAATGGCAGACTTAATGCCATAAAGCATTCTCTACCAGTCAACCAATGGGCTTAACAGAAAGGTTAAGTAGGAATTTAGTGTTTATGGTGACCGATAGATGACGCTAGACTTTAGCCTGAAATAAGGGAACGCGATTTTGTATAGGCATTGTCAATCCATGCAATGAGCTGTCGCTGTCACGAAGCATCTTGGGCGCTTATTATAGTATAAATATAGGTACGTGTTCCTATCAAAGTCTATCACTAACCCTTCATTCTCTTCTGTACAACCTTTATAACGTTGCGTCGACTATGTCGATCCGATCGCTGTTTGTTTTTTTGCTCTCTAATATTGCCACGATCTTAATTATGTTATCTTAAATATATTGTCTACGTAGATAAAATAAAATACGCTTTTACGTAGAGTTCTTGCGGAAAGAGAAGCGCCGTGGTTTATATCGGAACTTTTATTTACGATACACTAGACTCATCGCCTTGACTGCTTTAGCTGACTATCATACAAACGTGTCTTTAGTGTCTTGTGATAGATGATAGCCTTTGGACTTAGACGAAACTTAAAAACTCCTCTCGAAGGTAGGCAGGAGATCTATATTTGTAATAACGCTAAACTCTAGTCTAGCCTTGGCGACGTGAATCTAATAAGGCTAAGCCTTATAGGCTTGGTTGAGCCTAGACTATATTTACATCGCTAGTACCCACATCACCCTCATGAAAGTCCCTGAAAGTATCGGCCAATGCTCTTCCGCAACCTCTGTCGGTGTCGACAATTTCATCATTTGTTTTCCTCGACATTTTCCTGTTCAATTAGTTAGCAATTGAAATAAGATCGATTTGTGAAACTTTATCCTTTTAGATTTAGCTCTGTTTTTAAAGTAGATGCTACATAATAAACAGCCTTGATGTCTATGAGAAATATATCTTATATTAATAATTAGGTCTTAAATAGTATGAGGTACAATTGAACAGCAAGTGTAAACTGTTTAAACAGCACATTAAAATTTGTATTGGTAGATAAACAAATACACTTTATAAACGTTAAAATCTTTATTTCCAACCAAAATACCTACACAATATATTTTATCTACACTCATATTGTAAGTTCTCTAAAACGTGTTCGAAAACGGTAGGCAATGGCTAGCATTACCACGACCGATTTTACTATGATAAGCTTTTTATCTGTGGCAGTAACGTAATTTTAACTTTACATGCTCAACTATTGATGTGTTATGAATTTTGATAACATAATGTACACCTCCCGCGCGGCCGCCGACACGCGCCTCCCCGACCGCCGGCACAATCGAGTTGGCCATGGCGGTGCAATGCCGGCCATTCTATGGTTTCCGAATACGGCATTTATGATAAATAATATGTGTGTAGATAAAGCAGTGTATGCAACTGTACGTAATTAGGCCTTAAAACACTCGTGTGATCTTATTATGAAACTCACCTGCGGCTCGTTTCATAAAACCACACTCATGTTTTAAAGACCCTTATTACGTAACAGTTACATAAACTACTATTAAAGGTTTCTATTTAGACATAAATATATAGGTATCGTGTAGGTACTGATACCATACAATACAATGTTTTATTATAATGAATGTGTGAAATTATTAAGTGGGTATAAAAGAAATATTGTTCTTAAACCTGTTTACAGGGTGTTGCTAATCAAATCTAAATACACAGGACGACATAAAAGCTTAACACTGTACACGTTCATTTAATTAAAATGCATACGTGAGATTCGCACAGCAAACACCATTAAGTGTGTTTAGTCGAGGATATGTTTACTTTTATATATTTACGTATTACTTAGTACATCTTTGTTTTTAATAATGGGACAATCCCACATTGAGAGAACCAATAGTTCATAATAATTCGTCAGAATTAACATATTTGAGGATGAGGTTAATTTAGGTGATAGGTAGAGGTCATGTTTTTTATGTTATTTTTCAGCTAAATATTTGTGTTATGACAATGAATATAATAATTACTTTTTGTACATATATACTCGTACTTACTTATAGCTCATTACTGGGGACAAGTCTCATCCCAAAGGAGAGAATCATATGTGATCTCGTATAGGTTGATTCATCAAAAGCTGACGCGACATTTGTACCGAACTGTCAACATGCGCCAGCTCAGCATATTGTTAAAATGATCTGATACCTACATAGATTTAGAGAGAACTCACTCAAGCGTCTCCCGAGCGTCGCGTCCGGGCGTCTAATTAACGCTTTGGCTACCGCTTACGTCGGCTCTTAAAAGACGCTATTGTGGGGATATGGGGTGTGTCTTACAAATCTTACAATAAAATTTTGGCAGTAACAAGTTGCAATACCTACATACAATAAATCTTACTACAAAATTGTATGTTAACTTCCGTACAACGTATCTAAGAACACAATCGATCCGTAATAATCGAAGCCGATTCACTTTCAATATCATCTATTGTAGAACGTTGCTGTTTTTGCGGACGCTGCGCAAAAAGTTCCAGATTTGATATTACGTCGAGCGTACAAAAAATATTACATCAATGTTTATAATAAAACAGATACCTATTTGTTAATAAGCTATCTTTTTAATATAACAAAATCGGCAATGTGCGAGTTGAACTCGCGCGCCGAGGGTTCCGTAAATCATAATTTTACAATGTTTTCTCGGTCTCACGCTTGGTCAGACTTGTTATTATAAGCTCCATAAATTTATGGATATGTTCATCTTATGTACATTTATATAAATTTGTAGTAATCTTACAGATTAAACAAAGTTTCTGGTCTGCGGTTGGCCTTGATCTTGCAATATGTCGTTATGTAAACCGAACACAAAGACAGGTTTGATGGCACTCATTTATCAGACAGGCACTTTCGGATTACCTAATCAAAAAACTAATTTAATATGTATATTGTATTCTCAGAATCATATCCATTGAATGAGCTATATAATGAAGTCTTCTAGCTATCGATCTAAATTGTAGCCTAATAGGCAATAGAAAGGTTGACTCACGTAAAATGCTTCACTTCGGGTTACCTAATGTAGGTAAGTACATAGAAATTTCTATACCACGTGACACATTTTCATTGTACTTAATTGTATCATGATTTACCTAAGGTTTCCCTAAGTACCTACATTTAATAATTACCAAAAAATATATATTATTAAGCGACGGATTTTAGACTAAACACAAAAAATCCTTATTTCGAAAAAAATCGCAGTCGTATAAGAGAGACAATCACTTTAAAACCTCAATTTAATTACTGCTGAATAAAATTGTCCGTATTCTCAAAATAACCGTCTGCAATGGCAACATGACATTTTTACAAATTACAAAATGTTTAATTTGTCTGTATTTACTATAATTTTGTAAAAACATGTTTATTTACGTGTGGTCTTTCGTAATCCTTGAACTTGTACCTTTTAAACGCAAGCACGTTTTTACAATTGTTCGTCAACATAATACATGCGCAATGTGTTACTTAGCACTATTCATGTGAAAACGTTTCTATAACTTTAGGATAACGGACCGAAGTAAGTAATCAAGAAAATTGAAATCAGCCACGTTTTTATAGTGTAAGGCTTTTGAATACAATTTTGCACAAAGTGGTATAACTACTTTTGTAGGTTTATAAAATGAATCTAACTAATAGAAATTAGTCATCGTCCTTGGTACCATGCTACAGGGGCCAATTTTAGACATAAGTAACTACCTACAAAATATGTTTTAGTCTTTATAGTTAGTAAGTAAGATAATATTCTTTATGGCACCAAAATACAAGAATAATAGTAACTTAAAATAAAGTAACTTAATAAGGTAGTTATAAGAAAATATTTATTTAGGCAGAATAACCAAGCATGACTTAAATCCACAGCGCAGGCTTCGTCAAAAAGGATACAAAACGACATCATCATCTATAAGGTAGTTTAGCAACATAGCTAAGTTATTTTATGTGTTGCTAACTTTTAAGGTGTACTTACCTATAGAACCTACCGTAAACTGGGGTTATCTAAGAACCATGAGGCTATTTGGAATACAAAAAAATATAAGTTTTAAGTCTATTTATTTTTTAATCTGGCAATAGTAGATGCGTAAACGTTCGTCAGACAACCCTGTGTTTAATGTGAAGTTGGTTAGTGGTTGCAGTGACGTCGACAAATACGAATTTGCGCGTAGAAAAAATAAAAAGTGTGACGGAAGAAAATTGGTTCAAAATATCATCGTCCTACTTTTGTTCAGATGTCCGTTGGTGCTAGGGTAAGCTTGTTTTGTTATATGTACCTAAAAGTGTATATTCTCGGGAGTTTTTTAAGCTATGGCACACATTTTTAGCCGTTTAATTGAATTTATATTTCGTTAATTTTCTTAATTGGGACTATTTGGTACGATTTTTGGGGTTATTTAGTTTCTAGTACCAAATATCCCCTCCATACATTTCTATAAATGTAGGTTGACCATATTTTTTCTCAACGGGGCGATGGTGCCAACGTACCTTCCGGAATTTCCGCAAGAGATAAATAATTCTTCCATATACTTATATACAATATTCACCAGAAGCACTGGCGGATGCTATGGCCAAGCCGAGGTGGCAGCTGGCTGCGACCATAATCACTTATCTAGTCTGTCTAAATTAACATTGTAGTGCTCAGAAAAGCAAATAATTTTAAATATTTTTTTTAAGATTAATATTTAATACCTCTTATGGTTTAAGAAACATGTTGATTTACCACATAGCAGGTTAAGAGTTTATGTTGTCTGAGAATTTTTTATTTATTTGGTTTGCTGCTACGGAGACGTATTATTTTTATTTTAACGTATAAAAGTACTCAATATTTATGTAATTAAGCTCCCATGAAAGTGTTTAACAGGAAATATAGCACTTCAGTAAATCTTATTAGAATAGTAAAACTTTGATTGAGTGATTTGAGTGATTTTTTTATCCCAAAAAAACTCCAAAAAATATTGTTACTTTACTTTTATTGCTTCCAGCGGTTGTTCTTGAAGCGTCCCAAATAGAGATAGTTATGCTTAAACCAACACAGGCTTCAAAATTCAGGCAAAATCAGGTCAAAACCCCTCGATTTCCATAAAACCCCAACTACGAGGTAATTTGGTTAACAATTCAGACATGTGTGCAATGCAGAATGACGAAGCAGTATGCCTTTTATCTGTAAAAAATATGTCTATTGATAAGTAAGTAAATATTAAGTTACTAGCCTTTTCCCGCGGCTTCGCCCGCGTACTATAAGTACTAAAAAAGAATACGATACCCATGTTGATTTTCAGACTTTGTGACCACATTTGCCCCTTTTAGGGATTGAATTTTCAAAAAACCTGAAATACGTGTTTATTCATTTATCGTTAGGAATACTCCTGCGAAGTTTCGAATAAAATAGTCTAACAAATCTTGATTCGCCATACAAACTTTGGACCGCTATTTTACCACCTAAGGGGGTGAATTTTGAAAAATCCTTTCTTAGTGCATCCCTAGACCTTATAAGGAACCTACGTGCCAAATTTGTTATCTCTAGAACCAGCGGTTTGGGCTGTGCGTTGATATGTCAGTCAGTCAGTCAGTCGGTCAATCAGTCAGTCAGTAGTCAGTCAGTCAGTTTCTTCTTTTATATATTTAGATTTATGTTTTAGTCCAAAAAATGAACCAATTAGCCCCATTTTACGGTATGTGATTATTAGTTACTAAAAAACCTAAAACAGCTGTCAGTTGTAAACACGTATTCTTTTATTTCTACAGGTGTAACAAAAATAGTGGTGATCAGTTTAAGGACATAATTGGTGTCATATTGCGATTAAGAAAAAGTAGAAGAAACATTATTTTGACGCGAAAAAAATCTATTTTTTGTGTGGGACAAGTCATCCCAGCCGGCTGACCCTCCGTACAATAGTAGATTGTACAAGTGCATAAAACGCACGATTTTACGCGAGGCGTTTATCCATCCGAGCGAGCTTGCGAGCGAGGATTGATATAAAGTTGAGTGTAAAATGGGTTTTATGGACGAGGGTTACACTCCAATTTTCACTTCAATTGCGAGGAAATTATTAACCATGGAATTATTTCAAGTTATAACAAAATATTACAATGAAAATAAATATGGTTCATGCCAATTAATTTTTTAATGTTTTTTTTTTAATTTTCAACATGTGAATTTAGACATAGATGCTTGTTTTTGCCAAGTCATAAATACATTTCGGGGCTTTTTTATTAACTATTATCAACTCCTATTATATCTGATTTCATTAATTTAATTATAGAAAATACGGAATTAAAATAATTATAGCAAGAATATCATAAAATAACAAGTTTCAGTATTCTACGAAATTTAACTGCTCAATTAAATTGTGCAATATATTTTGACTCTGTTTGGCTGTTGACCCTCATTCTTAGTCTTAGAAGAAAATTTTACTTTATGCACTAGAGGTTAAAGAGCGATTTTATGTCGTCCACGCACGACTTAAAGTCGAACTTTACGAGCATGAGAAGTGAAAAACCAATTTTATCTACCACGTGAAAAATTTTTTTTCTTCGTTTGTCATTATTCGAATACGGTACCAATTATGCCCTTTAACGGACTACCAGCATTTTTGTTACACTTGTATATAGATTTCACTTTCTTTAAAGACAATGGTCGAATAAAATAACTGATTTCAGTCAAATGACAGATTCCGAAGGTTTTTCATCCTCAAACACCCGGTCGGAAGTGTAAACAATGAGGTCAATAATATTTGTATTCCTTGCGCGAGCGCAGCCCAGACTGAACCGACAATGATCGGCCGTGAGGTCAGTTCGCTATTGTTTATGATGACCACGTGTGTGACAGCTGAATAGTGTGAGATAGCCAAGAGTGACACTATAGTCATACTTAAGCTTTAATGTACAGGGCGAAGGGCGAAGAAATAAATAAGGAACATAACTTTTAGTCATCCTTGTCGTAAACTTTTCCGTGATGTGTTGGCCGTGGTAGCCAATCCTTATACAATTTGGCCAGCGATTCGGGTAACATTTATTAAAGTTGATATTGCAATAATTATGCCTATCAAATACACTGTCATTTGAAAGCGTCATTTAATTTCCTACTATCAGAATCCTACCATTCTACCTCAGAGCTCTATAAGTAGTAGGTATAATTCTGAAAAAATGGGGGCTTCATTTAGAGGCAAACTCAGGTTTGTTTTTATAGTTTTTAAACCTTGTTGTAGGTAGGCATTATTAAGTCTGTCTAAAACTAATTATCCTTAGCTACCTATTTTTAATAAATCAATTAAATATTCCACTGTTTTAAATGAATATATCGCTTGACAGATGTACAAACAAGCTTCAGGTAAATAACGTAAGACCTAAATTGTTCTTTGTTACAATGAATTAGCATATATAAAGCAATTTTTCCCATCATCCGCCGTACTAAATTGCTACTTGTTCCTACTAGGATATCATTAAAGTGTTTTTGCACGGTCCTGTCACGCGAGACATATAGGTACTGTCAGTGTATTATTATTGGTTGCTGTGCAAGTACAAGTAGTCGACTTAATGGGCAAACCAGTGTAACGTGGCCTTGGTTCGGTGAAACCGTCTATTTTTGCTCTGCAGGATAAATTTGCCAATTGAGAAATTACGATCCCAGCACACTGCATCGAGAAAGTGTGTAACCAGCGAACACCTTGTTTCATGGACGCCTCGCCACTGACACTAAGGCTGCGTTTCCACCAGAGATGAGCATGCGTTGCGAAGAATGTGTTTGTTAAGAACCAATCCTAGAGCTGCGTTGTGAGAAAAGTTAATGAAGTGATTCTAATGGTTCTTAAAACACAATTCATTCGCTTGTCTCTGATGCATGGACACGCAGCCTAAATCTCACTTCGCTTTGATACATTTTTGATCGAAATTTACCCGCACAAAGGATGACATGGCAGTATTTGATAGAGCAGAGTACCTAAGTCTTAATATTATTATTACTCTAGCAGACGGCTATCCAAAACATGCCAGGGGTGTGCCCTTTAGGTTTTTTAGATGCGATCAAGAACGTTGTCAAGAAACATATGATTCAAGGCCGAATGAATGGCAAACACAGGGGCACCTATGAGATGATTAAATGCTGGGGAAAATCCGTCAGACGATGGCAGCCGGCGTAGTCCACATGGCCTATGACCGCACTCCATGGAAAAAAGCTACATGTGGTCTCGATCCTCAGCAAAGACGGAACGAGAAAGAAAGAGAAAAAGCAGACAGCTTCCTCCTGCACTTCTTGAAGCTTAATTACTTGCTAACATGTGATGAAGACCGCACTTTATAGTTAGAGATGTGTAGTTCTTGAGAAAGTTCTCTGTATTGTAAGGGAAACCTTTCCGCTCCAGAATATTTCCCATTGTAAACGGAGAACGTTCTTAAGAATTGCACAACTCACTTGTGTGACCTACGCGATGGGAATACTACTCCTGATAATGATATGTTTGCAAGACATCTTGATACTTAACTTTATAATAGGCGCAGAAATAACTTGGCAGCACATGTTTATTTATTTCCCGTGAAAATCGCAGACAATAGGATTTAGTGTAATATTCATGTTAAAAATATTGTAAGATATTAAAACTATCGTAACTTCAGCTTTGATTTCCAGGCACATATTTGAATATACCAATCCAAATCAGCAAAAGCCAAATTCCGTAGATCCCTACTAGATATGGTATTGATACCTGATCAATTGATTTAATCTGATGATAAGTCTGAAATATTGAGTAACAGAATTCTTGGAAAGATTTCTTCTTCCATCAATTTTCTTCACTAAAATGAATACGTACATATACTCAAAAAATATCCTCCTTTCGTTAGGCAGTCTAGTAATAAAACTGCAATATTCACCGCGATGTTATTATATAAAAGTGTGTTTCCGTAAGTACAAACATCACAAAAAAACAATTGTCCGTTTAGTACCGTTTCGTAAAATAATGAGACATTGTCACCGGCCAAGAGTTTAGAACAAATACATTTTTCAGCTGTCCGCTCTTTTCTCGGACCTAAGTATTTATATTGTAGGTATTAAATGGAAGTCAGCGACCTTCGCGAACGTGCGTTAATCTTCGCTACATAAAGCAAGATGAGAACAAATGCTTGTGACAGCTGAAAGACTTCATGAGTACTAAATTAGTGAGTTGTAAATACTTAGGAAAAAATCTGTTTTTTTTTGCAATTGAAGCATGTGGCTAATGTAGTGATAATATATGTACCTACATATAAATAGGTGTTGTAGTTATTAAAGTAGATTTTTTACTCTAGTATCGCGAAAGGCACGCTCGCTCTTAACGTGCTCGCTCAGATACTGATATGATGTGCCGACGGAAACTTGCAACACATTGGAAAATTTCCTAATCTTTTCATAATTTTGTATGGGGATTGAAACTTTCCGTTTCTTGTATTTACATTTCCTATATTCCTATGAAATTTTCTGGAAATTTCCTTTTCCAACTTTTTAAAAACTTTTTGCAACTCGCACATCAGTACGCTCAGAGCGTGCGTTTCAGAAACGAAGTCTTATGTTCATACTTCCACCCGTGGCAGCAAAAATTGGAAAGTAGAAAGAGAACCATCAAGACGGGAAAATAACTACATATCAACTTGTTAACGTAAGCAACGTACTTACCTACTATTAGTCAAAAGTT
Source organism: Pammene aurita (assembly GCA_947086415.1). NCBI lineage: Eukaryota > Metazoa > Arthropoda > Insecta > Lepidoptera > Tortricidae > Pammene > Pammene aurita. Next base: position 28,669,010 of record OX352298.1, read on the forward strand.
CACAACACGAAGACTCCAACTAATCACCTGATGAAAATAGAAGCCTATGGCGTAAATGTGTAACTAAGGCAAAAGGAAAACACTTGAAAAGCCCTTTTTAGAACATGGAGTATAATCATAAGTCTGTAGACTGCGAGCAAGTCAAACATTTTAATGTAATGTAATGTAAAAACTCTTTATTGTACAAAAACCAGTCAAAAACAATATAATCTCTTCCAGTTAACCTTTGAGTAGATGAGAGAAGAAGTGAAAAGAGGTAGACAAATGCGGCAACATGTACAACAAGGTAAGAGAAAGGTAGATACTATAGATACATATATACAAAATTTATAGGAAATCACATATATATTAAACCAGAGAGGAGTGAGGACACAATCATAATAAAAACACAGAAAAGGAACATCTAAGACACATACAGAATAATACAATATACAAAAATAATATAATATAATAATACAATATTTAGTAGGTTAAACGTACAGATCTCAATACAGTTATTTGTTTAAACAGGAGCCGTTTAAAAATCATATTTAGATATAAAAATTAATAACACCACAATTGAAATCCCTACTATTTAAGATGATATTAGGAAAACCCTCCGAAACGGCAAACCGATTTAAAAAAAACATGTCTAAGATCAATAGCGATTAACTGCTTTCAAATAAAAAAAACCGCATTTAAATCCGTTTTAGGCGATTATCATGAACACTGGCGCCGCAACCGGATGCGGTGACGTTGTGCAAGACAGCGCTACACACATGCAGAGCGCTATCTCGCTCGCGCACCGGCGCCGTATGCGGAAACCGCAGCAGTGTGAAAGCCGCCTTAGTCCTACGGTGCCCCAGACAGATACAAAGACAGACACAAACTGTCTTCGCATCGGGTGCTAAAAACAAGATTTACTCGTATGACGTTTCTTAGAACTGGACTCAGCTGCGTTTGATAGCAAAGCAATGGGAACACATCACCAATGACATGCAAGATGCAAGCGACACCGTAAGTAGTTACCGTAAAATGTGGTACTAGACGGTGCATTCGACTTGATTTGAAGACAACTAGTGACATGACTCGACTACTCTAATCGTAAGTAAGTTACTGCAACAGCAACCTAATACAGGCGGAAATCTCTTTCTGATGTGTCAGAAAATGACTTTTCAAGCCAGACAAAGCCAGGCTTTATTGGGATTAGTGACATGACGACAATAGGTATGAAATTACCTATTGTCGTCATCTTTCATTTCAATGTATCTACTTAATTGTCGTAAAAATCGGATCAAATAAGGGATTGTTATAATTTGTACACGTACAGCCATGCCACAAGATATGCTATGTCATAAACATAAATAAAACAATGTGGAATGGTGCTATAATTGCGTAACGGAGAACAAGTTGAGTTGCAAGACATCTCACGATATTGATAAGAAACTAATTAAGTTAAATATATAATTCATTTGCTTTAACCAATAGCGACCTTTTATGAAGTTAGATCAAATATTTGTGGTCGTCATACGGCAGGGGTTCGCAACTGTTCTTACGTCTGCACATATTATATAAATTTTTATATATAAATATGTAAATTGTCAAGAAAATTTAATCAAAAGAATATTGTGGTGTTAAAAAAGCAAACATATGATATATTTTTGATTTTTGCAAACAGTAAACGATGACATAATTGTCCTGGATAAGCCATAAATTGTAATATGTCAATATTTTTACGTGTTTACCTGTCTGTCCAAATATGACTAAATCGGGCATTGTTAGCGTGTCTGTGAAATCTAACGGTGTAACATTACGGTAAACATATACATATTTCTTGCCACGATACATTCTTTAAACGATATTAATCTAACGGCCTCCTAGCCCAGTCCGTAGTGACCCTGCCTACGAAGCAGGAGGTCCCGGGTTCGAATCCTGGTCAGGGCATTTATTTGTGTGTTTAATACAGATATTTGTTCCTGAGTTATGGGTGTTTTCTATGTATTTAAGTATTCATATGTATCTATTATATATATCGTCGTCTAGTACCCACAACACAAGCCTTATTGAGCTTACTGTGGGCCTAGGTCGATTTGTGTAAGATTGTCCTATAATATTTATTTATTTATTATTATAATAAACACCCTCATAATGATAGAGGTTTTTAAAATTAAAGAATCCAGGCTAAGATGGTATGGTCGTGACCATTGTCTGTGGTGACTCCAACGAGCACCCATGTCGAGAAGAAGTGCTTATCCATGGCTACAGGAAAGAGGGGAAGAACAAGACCATAAATAGGACGTAGTTTAGCGAAAAGGATCCATCCTCAAAATTTTGTCATTGAAATGAATGACTTATGATTTTGACAGAAAGTTCAAATTGAATCGTCGGATTTTTGTGGATTGGATCCTTTTCCCTAAACTACGTCCCTGATTGTCTACCTGGACGACGAATGTCCAGAGAGATATGAAGGAGATGGGCCTTTAAGTAGAGGACGCACAGGAGCAAAGCAAGTGGCTTCGCGTGATTCGGAAAGCCGACTTCGTGTGACGGGACAAGGGTCCAAAGAAGATAATGATAGAGGTTTTTACAAATTTTTAGGCGTTCATCGAAAAAAGGGACTATAAGTTTGAAGATGATGGTGCTTTTGTCGCGACGGGTGTGGAATGTGGGCAACGTAAAGTGCCAACTGCGTTTTGCCATGACTTAGCCCGTGACGGAGCCCGTGATCGGCTCGACGACCTAATCTCAATATTTAGCGTGTAAGCACTATAGTTTTTATCAATGCGACTACCATCTGACCTTCCAACCCAAAGGGGAAACTAGGCTAGGCTACGCTTTATTGGGACATTTTTCGGCTTCCTGATGTTTTCCTTCATCAAAAAATCTTAGTGACGTCTCGCTTGTGCTATAATCTACTACAAGTACTACAACGCTTAAACAACTTTTATCATAATTCTACCTGTGGAAACTTTTAATTGGCTCACTGTTTCTACATTACTGCCTATCTTGTTACCCTAGCTGTAAGTTTTCCTATGAAATAAAATTAAAATAAAATAAAATAATTACTTAAGTTAAGACCTGTGCTCTTTTTGGTGGAGTAATGGCCAATCTTCTCTTTTTGGAGCTAGTATTTTAATTTTATCATACGACAGCAACTTTAGGGTTACCTATAATAAAAGTATCTGGACTATTGTACATTACAAAATGGTGCATGGAAACCTTTTCAGTTTACTCGGGTTCAAGAAGTGTAGAGAAATGATTAGGTACATTTTCCTCCTTTTCTTTGAAAGTTTAATTTAGCAAAACTATGTAACTATTATAGAAACTCTAATTATCCGTTCCGCGGATAAAACAAAAAAAAAATGATTTTACGGCCAGATTTTTATTTAAAGTGTAACTACATACATAGTTCTTTTATTTTGGAAAATACTTCTAATGTGATTCACTCAGAACAGAAGTTTTTATATTTTATTTTGCTAATAAAATAAAGCTACGTGTACAAACAGGTGATAAACCACTTCTTCATAAATAGGCCAATGCCTCCGTAGATAAGAAAATGACGACAATAAAAATAACATAATTATCAGCTTTAAAAGACATCAGTTGAATGAATGTGTCATATGACATACTACGTTTTTGTTTTAATGTTAACGTAATTCCAGTGCAATCCAAGTGCTGTTTATTTTTGGATAATTGTTCTGACGAACTTGACAGTAACATTAGTTACCAAGTGAATTTAGTTACTTGAATAAACCTAAATTTCTAGTGTTCTAGTATAAACCTAAATTTTATAATTAAAAAAATGTTCCCGTGTAATTATTTATTAAGTACATACTAGCTGTTCCCGCGGCTACACCCGTGTGCATTTTGGAGAAAAAACGGAACATTTGGGAAAATGTTGCTTCGGTATAAACTGTTAGTAATGTTATGTGTTGTACGTTTTTGCGTACTTTGCGGACAATTTCACAGATTCCTCCTCACGCATATTCCTTAATATGTATAGGAGATACTTAGTATTTTTTATTAAGTGTAAGAATTGACAGTATCATTATAGAAGAATATCATTAATATCATTATACAAGCAGGAAAGTTCCCTGTTTCCTCCACTTTTCGAGGTTAGTACACAGGTAAGATACGCATTAAATGTACATAAATACAGGCTGTTTTAGGGTTCCGTAGCCAAATGGCAAAAAACGGAACCCTTATGGATTCGTCATGTCTGTCTGTCTGTCTGTCCGTCCGTATGTCACAGCCATTTTACTCGGAAACTATACGAAGTATCTGAATAAAATTTACACATAAGGTGTATTTTGTATGCCGCTACTTAGTTATGTATTTAAATTTGAAAAAAAAATATTTTTAGGGGGGGCGCTCGATACATGTAACTAAATTTCAAATTTTTTTTTAACCAAATATCAACATGTGACACATCAATCGATAGGTCTTTAATAATAATATTGACGTTTCTTTGACCATTTTGTGATTGAGTGAATATTTTCTGAAATAATCACTTTGAAAGTCAGAAAAATTGTGTGTCCCGCCCTGTAACTTTTGAACCGTAAGTCCAAAAAATATGAAAAATTTTGAGGAGATGCGCCTGATCATATACTTTCTACGAAAATTGTTTTGAACTTTATCGGTTTAGCCATTTTTGAGTTATCTCCAAAAAACTTCTTCCATAGGCATCAGATACGACCTTTTGGCATTAGTTTGGTTCTTATTCCATTGAAGGTAGGGAACCCTCCTATGCGTGGTCCGACACGCACTTGGCCGTTTTTTTCAATAACTAGCCATATCGTGCGAGGTGATTACACTGATTAGGTAGGCCATACTGAACAACTTTTTCTTTGGGACCAACCCCGAAATCACAAAAAAAAATCGGCTGTTTCGTAAATTTTTGCCAATCGGATGTCGACGTTTTATATGGGGATGCCAAAAATTTATTTGGGATTTCGGGGTTAGTCTTATAGAAAAAGTTGTCCTGTATGACCTACCTAATCACCTCGTACAATATGGCTAACTGTTGAAAAAATATTATGTATATGGAAATCTTAAATCTAAAAAATCATAGCTATTTGTCATGTACATATTTGTCATAAATATTTGTCATGTACATATTTAAACCTATAGTTATAAAAACCAGGATCTTGTGGTTTAGGATAGTTATCGCCTACAGTTTTATGTCAATATTGTCGACACCCGACTTTTGAGCTAATGGAATGAAGGATGTATGCTTATGTATGACCTCATCAATTTACTAAATAAATAATTTCTCTCAGAATAAAAGACCGTTTAGAAAGAAAAAGTTAATTTTGGAATAGTCAAGAAGCATCAATTGCATTTATTTATACAAGGTGTAACAGAAATGCTGGTGATCTTTTTAAAAGCATAATTGGTATCATATTCTAATTATGAAAAACTAAGAAAAAAATGTTTCACACAAAAAAAAATGTATGTCCTACTTTTTCTTACTCGCAATAAGACACCAAATATGTCCTTCAACGTATCAGCAATATTTTTGTTACACCCTGTATATTTTAATGGTATTTTATTTACTTACATTGAAAATATAAATGGGTAGCTAACAAAGTCGCAATAGTCATGCATGATGAAACATACATGCCTTTACAATTTTACATTATCTATTTACTCGTATTTACATATGATATGATTCACGACTAAGTTGTATTGATAAATAAGGTTTTTTTTTGAGGTCAAATAAAAGCAGGTTTTGATTATATGGTGATTCTAGATTTTGCTAATAAGTAGTATTTTGCGATAGCTTCAGAAATACATCATACTGACGAAATACTACTAAAAATTATATGCAAATATTCGCGATAAACACACAAATATATGACCTCACGGGATACGCTTTAGCTTTAATTATATAATATTTAGTCAATAAAAGTTCATGGTGCATTGGGGTGATTCCGATAGGCAAAAAGTGTCGGGTAATTCCGAACGCTGACTTATTACATTGGGATACGAACGATATTTAAATGACTTTCAGAATTACAGGCTTGGGGAAATTAGCCCAATGCACCCTATGTCTGTTCATAAACGTCTTACAAACCTCATTTAGTTAAATTATGTCTGACTGTTTGAAATGATTAAAGTTTCTAACAAACACAACTGTCAAAGTGGCAGATAAGGACAATCAATTATTAGTTCAATTTAATGAGATTTGTAAGGCGAGGAAATAAGGGGGTAAGAAAATACCTCTTCCGATTCCGGAATACACCGCCAAGATTTTAGGCCCTAGAAGAAAGGCGAAGCGATACTGCATAAGCCTTGAACTAGCTAGCTTTGATGTATTCAGCAATCAAAGGAAAATCCTAGTTCCAAGTATGTCTAGGACATGCATTTGCGTTTTAACAAGTTCCTTTTACCGTTGCTAAGTTACTAAGTAACGTGTGATTCTATGAGGAAATTAAAATATATCTATAAATATGTCTGTAATCTATGATTTCCTTCCTTCACAATACTTTGCTGCGTTAATTAGTTTTACTCGTTACATACAAACATGGTGGCCTAGCGGTAAGACGTGTGAGTTTCAATCGAAAGGTTGCGGATTCGAATTCCGGCTCGTATCAAGCAGTTTTAATTGAAAACTAATTATGTACGAATTATCATTTAATATTACCCGTCGCTTTTTGAAATTATTGTGAGGAAACCGGACCTAATCCCAAATAGGTCTTGGCAACCCTCTGGGTTTGATCAGATGGAATGGAAGTCGTTTAAGTGAAAAATAGTGCCTACGCAATTTTTTTCTATGCTAGGATACGACAGGCGCGCACGTCGATTAAATGTAATGCATGAATTTCAATGTATATGTTAGTAATAAAATAAAATTGTAAAGTAGTAATCGGTTTTTCATAAATTTTGACATAGTTCTATTTCGTATTTAAGGGTAGTTTTAAATTAGGTACCTGATGTTTATATATTGTAAATAATTGTATATTTTTCCTATGACTTAATAAACTATTCAGAAATGTAAAAAAAAACAATAAGTATTGTAAAAGTTACTTAACTGCTTACAAATAAATTACCTACCTACTTAGATTCGAAAGTTTTTTTTTTTTTTTTTTATACCACGACGGTGGCAAACAAGCATACGGCCCGCCTGATGGTAAGCAGCTACCGTAACCTATGGACGCCTGCAACTCCAAAGGAGTCACATGCGCGTTGCCGACCCTTTACAAAAAGGAGGATTCACTGTGTTGACGACTAAAGGAACAAGAAGGTCCCTCATCGTCAACACACTGGGTTTATATTTCTTAAAATTAAGTAAATCAATACTAAGTACATTACCTTCATCACAACCCGTGCATTGTACTGTACCGTACGTATTATACGCATAGGTACCTACAGCATTATTAAGTCAAATACGATGAGTATTTATTACTTACTTACTATTATGTATTACAAATGGCAGCTAAATTGTAAAATCCCAACCTATAGGCATCAACTCATTGCGGTTAAAAATACTGAAACACACCTTGTCTTCGTGACTTCGTTTTCGGATTCTCATCGGTTTCAGTTAAATTAGGATAATACAATATCTAGATAATATTGTAATCCAGGGCTTAGCGTTACCATAATGGAATATGGAAAGCTTTGAAGTTTAAATTAATGAAAAACTATACATTTCTTTAATGCCTTACTAGTCTGCCACATGATAAGCGGAGCACGGATTATTTTTTATTAAGGGGCATAAGCCACGGTACACAAGTAGAAGGTTTCGTACCCCTGCCCTGTTTCTTTTTTACCCCACATCACTTTAACTAACATATACCTAATTATCTAGTACAACCCGGGGTCACTCCTCACTTCATGCGCTCCTGTATCAATTTAGTATTGGATCGCGGTCGTTTATCTGTAACTGTACCTACTTGCGTTTGCATTTTCGATCTGTTTTCGTATTAATTTAAGATTTTTTTCGACTCCTCGACTTTAATGCTTCAGTTAAGACTAGACCTAACTACTAGTGCATACATTTCGATGGTTTCATTGTTCAATATGACCATCGCTGGTATTGGTCTTATGGATTTTCATACAATGTTAGGCATACCTCGCCCGTGGAGGAGGACAACGTCCTCACCCCGAATACCGGTACAGTACATTCAGCAGCAGAAGTAGCTAAGCGGGCGAGATGTTCAAAATGAGTTGTCACGACTTTATTGCCAAGAGAATAAGAGCGTGTGAAGGTAATTTTAAAGACCTCACACGCTTAGTAACTTTTGATGCTGACTGTATTACACCGGGAGATTGATGTTACTAAATTGTACAGTCAGCAGGTTGCACAGCAATCATCGAACTCAATTTACCGGCTTGCCTATTTTGAGCACTCATCGAAAAAGTATTGCATACAAAGCTTTTAGATACTCAATGGCCTAAGCTCTAAGTCGCAAAGTCTCGCGAGGTCCTCAACTCGTCCTAAGGCTAATCTCAATCTATAGCTTAAACCATGTACTTTTAATATATATAAAAATAATCCAGTGACTCGTAATGTCCTACGATAAATAAATAAATACAAAGCTTTTCAATCTCGTACCTTACTTAAGCCACTCAGACTCGACTGAAAAGCTCTTCATTACGTCACGGTTGTATAAAATACTATTATAAAAGTTTTTTTTTTAGGGGTGAAGCTGGCCTGTACTGAACTTTGTTAATGTTCCATGTGTGTAGTTTGTGATTTTTACTCATAGCTTATTTGAATGACTATAATAACGAAATATATACTGATTCTTATCTCCAAGGGTAACGAACTTAGGTATTTCCCTATTGACGTTTCCTGTCTGGAGGGGTGAGTTGCTTCAATTATTCATCGCACCCTTCAGGTTCAAGGGTGGTTCTTGCAGTTACATGCAATTTGTTTTCAGCGTTTGACATGAGTTTTTATACGTCTGCAACTATTTTAAAAACGCTTTTTAGCAAACTTTACAAAAAAAAAGCTGGCGTCTCGCTGATTCTTGAACGTGCAGAATATTGAATGTGCTACCTGAAGTCCTGGGGTGTCCTTCGTGCTATGACATCGTGGACGTGCTTTCATCAACCATGTGAGGAAGAGACTAGCTTAAGAGGCTGACAACACCTGATGACTTTCAAATTGACTTTACTTAAACAGTTTTTTAGTTATAACTACTTGTTTTGGGAAAGTAAAAAAAATATATGTTAATATTTATTATATTTGGAAGAACTTTGTTAATTCCGATACACGATTGGACGAAATCGACGCTATAGAAAATAATTCAAAACTTACATCTTAAAATTAACTTTGAACAGTTGTATGTCTTTAGTTTCTAGACTTATATGTCTATAATTGACCATATCACAACACTAAAAACTTCATTATTTTATATTTCTCAATTAATGCGTAGTTTTTTTTAATTTTATTAATTCAAAATTGGCAATGAGCTTCCATACTAATCGTAACGTAACTCAGTGTTTCTCCTTCACTCGTGCTGAAAAGGATAGGGATGGAATTTAGCTGTTGCCATCCCGTTAAAAATACTTTTTTAGCAATTTTTACAAAAAATAAGCTGGCGTCTCGCTGATTCTTGAACGTGCAGAATATTGAATGAGCAACCTGAAGTCTTGAGATGTCTCCTTAGCCCTATGACTTCGTGGACATGCTGACGAGTGGCCATCAACCGCACGAGGAAGATACTAGCTTAAATTCTCGATTGTCACAAATATTATAATAGTGTAAATAAGCAGCAGATGTGGTGGAATATATTCGCAAGAAGACCAGCTATGAGCTTAGGGTGTTCCAGCTGCGATAGCGTTATTACGTGCAGTTCAGCTCACTTGTCGTACACTGAAAAAAATGTTAGGTTGGATTTAATAGATTCTGCGTAAATCTTACCAAAGTTTGCGGTTGATTTCGGTCCTATCACAAATTTTGTTTGATTTTACCAAACACATTAAGTTGGCGTTGTACCAAATTTATTTGGTAGATTACACCTATATTTTGTAAAATTTTTACCAAAGTAATTTAGTTACTTTTCTCACCAAAGTACTTTAGTATAATTTTTTACCAGAGTAATTTAGTAAAATTCTCACCAAAGTACTTTAGTATATTTTTTACCAAAATACTTTAGTAACATTTCTTACCAAAGTACTTTAGTAACATTTTTTACTAAAGAACTTTAGTAGATTTTCAACCAAAGTACTATAGTAACCTTTTTATCAAAGTACTTTAGTAAAAAAAGTACAATGTAGTTTGCTGCAATCTACCAAATAGATATTGTATATATTACCCAACATACTTGTCTATTTTACCAAATACATTTTGCATGTTCTACTGTTACCTTTTTTGGTACAAATTACCGAAGGTAGTATAATAGAAAATACAAAGGTATTTGCTAAAATCTACCACAAACATTTTGTAGATAGCACTTATTATATGGTAGAATGTATTAAACCAGTTTGATAGAGAAAACTAAACTTAACTCGTAAGTATAATCTATTTTATTTGGTAAACTGTAAGAAACAAAATTTAGCAGTATTTACCAAACACGTTCGGTGTATTTCATCAGCGTTAGTTTGGTAATAATGACCAGATTAAATTTTAGTTACTACCAAAGGTTGTTTGATATATCTACCAGATGTGTAATGCAGTTCTCATCAAGGTTAGCTTAGTATAATCTATCAGATGTGTATAGTGCTTTTTATCAGAGATAATATTCATAATATTGTATTGTCTACTAGAAGTGTATCGCAGATTTTGTCAAATATAATTAAGTATTATCTATCATGTTTCGTATTTTTTCCTAAAATTTGTTTGGTAATATCTAACAGATTTGTGCTGTAGTTATTACCAAACTTTAACTGGTCATATCTACCAATATTTTATCAGTGCTTGTTTTGCTGATTGTACCGGTCTTAGTTTAGTAAAAGATGCCAAATAAATAGTGTAAATTTTACTGGTGTTAGTTTGGTTAATTTATCAAACTAGCACTAGTAAAATGTACACGACTTTTTAGGTTATATTACCAAACATTGATTTCCAGAATATGAATAGGGTGTGGTATCATTGAAAATTAGAAACTTAGTAGCTAATCTGCAATATTGCTGACATGGTATGAGAGTAATGTACCATTCCCACCGAGAGGGCAGAGTCGGCGCGCGCTTCACTAGAACTAAAGAAAAATGAGCCGCGCGTGTAACGAGTTACGTTGCATGTTTTGGAATGACAGCTCCGCGCCACACGGCTTGCTTGCGCATGCTCGCGACCATTACTGCTGCCATTAGAATATGACACGTATATGCTGTATAGAAGGTTCAAATTCCTTTACTGCTAGTAAAACGCGCGCCCGTTCAGTGGGAAACGTACATAAAATTATATTGCAGTTTAGATTTTTAAACTACGTACTACTTTCGTGGCCACACCCTAAAAATATAGAAGAAAAAACCTTACAGGAAATACAGGATCTGAAAAAAAGGTTTTAAGACCGTTTGACAAACACTTCAAAAATATACAGCCGTATTGGTAACTCAACATATTCCTTTTTAGGGTGATATATAGTAAAGCCCATAATTTGCAGTTAAAAAGGTCATGTAGGCTATCCGAAAATCAGCACTTTTTATAGAATATTACGTCGAATTACCAGTAACCTTATTTAATATAAGGTCTTAATAAAAACGGTGGTTTAAAGAAAAATAAACTGATTTTTGGTACGTATCTTAAAATTTATTTTACCAATCATAAACACAAAATAATCAGATCACTTATTTTAAAATGATAACAGTATAGGATTCAAAACATTTCTTATTTTAAAAGATACAAGGCTGCCAGCTTTCAGCCAGGATGCTGATAAGCCATACCAGGGGGCCCGCATTCGGCATTTGCATTAAAACGTTATCACCGTGATGTCGCCACCATAAGTCCACTTTATCTGTCAACGCCACGCCATACAATGGGAGTGTTCCTGCTCGGAAATGCACACTTCCTATAGGTTGGCGTTGAGAGCTGAAGTGGACATATGGTAGTGATATCGCATCGATCGGCCCACATGTAGAATGAGGGCCTAGTTAGGCACAAGTTAAATCAAAATTCGAAAATAACTAAACCTAAGTATAAGTAATACAATAATCACTAGATCACCTTATTTTTAAATTATGTCAGTAATGTCAGTATGTGGATCAAAACTTTTTTTATTTTAAAGGACAAGGCTGCCAGATTTCGGCCAGGATGCTGATAAAGCCTGTTTTGCGATCGCTACGGACGCCGCTGCGTTAATCGTCACCATACATGTCTGCGTAATAACGTCGTGTAGTATGGTGACGCTTAACGCAGCGATGTGCTTAGCGATCGCGAGACCCAGGCTTAAGTCGTACCAAGGTGCCCGCATTCGACATTTGCATTAAAACGTTATCACCGTGATATCGCCAACATAAGTCCGCTTTATCTGTCAACGCCACGCCATCCAATGGGAGCGTTCCTGATCGGAAACGCACACTTCCTATTGGTTGGCGTTGACAGCTGAAGTGGACATATAGTACTGATATCGCATCGATCGGCACACGAGTCAGTCTTATACTTGGCGTCCGAAAATTGAGGGCAGTTATCTACGGACTGCATTTCAACTGCAAACAGACTACCAAATTGCAATGGGGGAGGCAGCTGCCAAACTGTGCTACTAGGTGGCTAGTTCGTCTGTAACGGCCGTACGTATTTTTGGACACCGTGTATCATTAATTAATCTTACTTAGTATTTGCTCAGTCCTATCCTATATGGCTGACTCTAACAAAATATATATCAAAATATCTAATACACTATAATGCACAATGCTCTAAAACATTTTGATTAAATTTAGCAAATAAAATCACTTATTCCAAGTCGGAGAAAAAACATGAGACTCCCGAAAGCTTTTTGTCTAATTTTGTGTCAATGTTATAAAAATATTTTGCAGAAATAGCCAAATGTGAATGGCTTCTGTGGGATATTCTGCGTCCAGGGAGCGAAAAGTTTTGAAGCATACATCCAGCGTTTACAAGAACGAGTCTATTTTATAAAGGATGTCATCATACGCAACATAAAAGTCCTTTAGGGCATCGATGGTTGGTCCGACAGCAACAATGAGGGGTTGGCACCGTAGACCCTTAGCAATTTGGGCTTTTCGCCGATAGTCCAGCTGGGTGAGGACTTCGCTTTGGTTCTGGAAATTAGAATGAACTGTTTACTTTTAACCGTATTTTTTTATAATTCCTAGTCAGTGTTGACACTGAGCAGTTTTTATTGCTTTGATATTACAATTATATTTATTTAAAGGGGTTCGAAACGTAATTCACCCTTATGATCAGTCTGTGCTAAGCTCTTAAGCAAGAAGTGTATGGTCAGGTGAGGTAAGGGAACAAAACTGGAAAGAAAGTAAGGCTCTTGGACACATGTCCACGGTACGGCGCCGCCACCGCGAAACGGCAAGCTTTCGGCGGCTTTTAGAACTAGAAATTCCTACGGCGCCGCACCGTTTCGCGGTGGCGGCGCCGTACCGTGGACATGTGTCCAGAGCCTTACTTCGACATATGAGGCCGATTTTCGGGTTCAATCGCAATGCTGTACACATGCATTTGATTTAATTGCGCGATAGAGATGTCTCTTACGTGGATGGAACCTGAAGTTGGGCCACTCTTTCTCTTATCGCACGAAAATATAATATATTTATCTTACCCCATCTGACCTTATATACATCACGCAGTAATAAAATGAATTATTATTTAAGAAGATCGCGAAGCAGCGGCGAAAACTAACCTTTTCATACAAACGGCGATAATGATTTCCACCTTCCAATTTCTCACACATTTTCAGTCAATACAAAAGCTAGGTTAGTACATTCCGATTTTTTCGCGCAGCTCGTGTCCTCAACAAGCTCAAGCTCTGTCAGAGCGGCGAGCGGGACGCAGGCCAGTCGGCAACGCGTCGTGCAACAGTGTGCTACGGGCCGGTTCAAAATAGCACTCTTAGTGCTTGAAGATGGAGACCTAAGCTCTCCGAAACATGTCGCGCGAAGTGACTAAAGTGACGTGAGTGTAACCGTTATATTTTATAGTGATAGTATGTCTCACGAAAGTTTAAATTTAATAACTAGATAACGTACAAACTTAGATTTTGGTTCGACTGACGGTATATCAAAAATGTGTCAAAATCGGATAACGCTTAGGGGGTGCAAATCGTTATCGCCGTTAGTATGGGAAGTCGTCATCTCACAATAGTGTTAAAAGTGAAATGATACCCACCTTTGCATGAAGAATGAAACTATTCATAGCTTCTTGAATACTTGGCTTTATGGTTTTTTGCCAGCTGTATCTTGGCACAGTATTCTCACAGTTGGAACTATTTTAAATCCAATTGCCGCGCAAAAACAGAAGTCCCTAACATTTGAAAAATAAAAATGGTTTTATTATCAAAACTTTCACGAATTTCACACAAAAACCGAAACGTCGAGTTCGGTTTTTGTGTGAAAGTCCTGAAAGTTTTCATCGATACGAGTATAATGGTAACCAACCTTCACTTAAATTTTCTTCAATCAGTTTAATGTAGACAGAAGCAGCATTAATCGTTTTCAAAGGATTAAGCGCTTTCTCTAAAAATATGGGCCATTTTTTGAAAAGTCGGAGCTCTGATCCTTTATATTTGGATTCGAAATCCAGTTCAATCTGAAAAAACAAACGCGATTATAAGTGTATAATATATTTATATATTTATTGCAAATGGGTTTGCTCTTGGCCAGTATCTAGCCCAAGGTATCTTGTTCTTTATCACATTTCAGCCGAGGTAAGGGTTCCGTACTTTCTTTAATAGTAATTATAAACTCTTTTCTTACAATGTGTTCATTATTGTGTTTTGCGGTTGACCAAACAAAGGCATTGTGTTCTTTAAGTAGATTTGCCAAAAAGAATTGCTAACGACTATAGACCTGCACCAGTACCGATGAACTAATTGGTAATGATTTAGTCAAAAACCATGATATAAGAATATACGCCATTTTACTTGCAGCCGCCAATAGAAGTCTATTGGCGGCTGGCTCAGCGCGGCATGGGCTAGGGCGCGAGCGTGGCGCGGCGTGCGTTGGGCGCGCTCTGTCTGTATGACCGTTCGCGACCCGCTCACACCCAGCGGACGCTCACGCCGCGCTAGCTGTGTGCCGAAGTCTTTATACAAATAATAAGTTTCTATAAAATAAAATAAAACATTTTTGAGGCAAGTTTCTTTTTTGCCGACTGTACCATAATAAGTTTTGCAATGTCATCAGAGTTACGTACGTATAGCAAATTTCAACTCAATTGTACACCAGCATGGTAGTCACGTAACTGTTCGAACGTACTATAGGCAACGTAGATCTAACTGTCATTTTAGTATGGAAAATAACTTTTAGATCTACCTTACGCACGCTCGAAAACGTTGCGTAATTAGGTACCCCGCGGGAAGTGGTTCAAATATTGCTCACCAGATTTGAAACAAACATACAAATATACGGGGTCAAGCTAATAAAAAGCTTGTAAAAAGGGTCACAACTTACCAACTTATATCCGAAACTCAATTTATATGAGAGCCAATCGTTCACGATGTCATGTATGTTTGCATATTTTTCGGATTGTAGTTCCTTAAGGCGCAATTTGGAAGTTTTCCTCCAATTCTCGATTACTTCGGGCACTGGCTCCTTGTTGTATTTCAGCCAAACTTTTAACTCTTCATATTCTTCATTGGATACCGGTAAACAAATCAAATTTAGTTGAGCTTCAGCCTTTATTTATAACGTGATTTCCATACAATTGTTTTTCATATACACTTAATCTTAAGTTTTAAATGTGCTATTTATTATATACTAGTGTGTGTTATGTACAAGTGTTGTGTATATATTACACGTGAATTTACCAGCCGCGACCTAAGTTGACTTTGGGTTAAGAAAAAAGTAACTTGTGAAAAAAGTAGATAGAGCTTTTGGAGTAAGAGCTGGCCACGTCAGATATTACACAATAATGAGAGCAACAAATTCCGCCTGGTTATATTGCTATACTATCCTTATTACTAGATCCGGACATCTGGCATCTTTTAATGGGTGGAGGTCTAGATATCTGTCCGTCTATTTAGGCATGACTAATGAATAAAGAAAGATGTCAACATAAATTGAAAGAAATATTCCGATCCTATGATTTTCTGTAATTGGATAATCTTAAATTCGATACCTTAAAGGCTTGGTCACACAGCGTGCGTGACGCAAACGGGACGTCCGCGCAGCACGACCGCTGCACAGGTATGTATACGGTAAGGTTAGCAAAGCCACAAAGGATGCGCGACGCAAGCGGGACGTCAACCAACTCGTCAACCAAACCAACTGGTAAATTTTACTGAAGTTCGTTTTGTAAATTGATCAAAGTAAAATAGCTAATTAGGTAGGTACCTAACCGCTACTTCTAGGTCAATATCTAGGCATTAGATAAGATCCTATTCATATTATCCTATAATCACTAAATTATTAACAATAATTGTATATAATATCGATCAAAATACTTACCTTCAAAATTGGTTATGGTAGATTCAGACAATCCCCATTCCTTCAAATATTCGGCGACACCCACACTTAACTCATATTCGAGATCACACACGAAAAATAACAAACAAAACTAATTGCAAACTAAACGGCGCAAGCGCAAATTAAGGCAGGACTGCGTAGCGACTGTCCGGAGAAACTTGATGGAGCAGAATGAAATGAACGCGCCAATGCGGTGAACGCTGAACGCCGTCGCTGAGGCGGTGTAGCCGAAAGTGAGCGAGTGTTGCCAGGTCTCATTCGCGAAAGTCAGGAGAACACTAGCCAAAAATCAGGAGATCGGGAAAAACATCAGGAGATCAGTTTTATGAATCAAAACTTACCTAAATGCCTTTTTATATTATTTTCCAGTTGTTCAGTTCATATAACCACGTTTATGAGCTCTTACAAATTGGATTTTAATCGGCTAAGTAAGAATTTCGTTAGATTGTGTTTAAACTATAAAGCGCAAAACACATTAGAGCGAAATTCAGCTACTCAGACAAATTTCCGCTTTGGTCTATGAATAGTTAAATTGTTCCCCTAAAGCACAAAACACATTTGAGCTAGTTGAGCTGAATTCAGAGCGGAATTGAGCTCTCATGGGGCGGGAGTCGGCCGTAGTACGGAAAAATCCATCACCCGGCTGAATTTTGTCTATGGGTTCCATACAAAAATTTAGCTACTTACCATTGAAATATTTCCCACTTGTTGCTGAATTTTATTACTGCGCGCTGAATTCCACTCAAATATGTTTTGCGCCTAATATTGCTGATTCAGTACAGACAGGCAGAACAAAAGAAGATCGGCATTCATGACAGTATAATTGTTCCATCTCAATCTGGTTTAAACTTTTAGAATGAGACATAAGACGTCAAATTTATTATAATTGTATCAACGTTGCGTTTCACGAAAATGTTGTGATTAATTAAGAAATAAATGTTTGTTTTCGCAAGTTAAAAATTGTTAGTGACGTTTATTCTATAAAGAGAGTTTCTCTTAAGATATAATATTTTTTTAACTGTGTGCGTTGACAGTATTTTTATTTAAACCCCTAAGCACCGAGTAAATAATATTACTATAGAGAGAGTCACTGTAACGTCACGAATTATGTTGTCCCTTCTTAACGCATGACAAGTTATCTTTCTCACATATGCAAACGTATCGGATACTAGTTATCAAACTCAATTTATTTTACAGAGATACAGACCCTTGCCCTAAGGTAGGTTCACATGAGTGTTCAATTTATTTTCGTTTAATAATGACGGAACTATTTGATGTCAGAAGTGAACTTCAAAAAATTAGGAGAATCTGTAGTAAAATCAGTAGATCAGGAGACATAGCCCGAAATCAGGAGATCTCCTGATAAGGAGACCTGGCAACACCCGAGCGCTGCCGGCCGACCTAGCCGCGACGCAAGCGCTTGTGGCTGTGGTCGGCAATGGCGACAGCTCCGCGGGGAAGTGCGGGAGGGGGGAGTAGTTTTGTAAAATTTACAATACTCTTTAGTGATTTTAACCGCAGGGACAAGTAGGTAAGTACTTTTAAACACTTAATGTTTCGTATTAGTTATTATTGTTGGAGAAAATCATATGACTTTGTGCGGCGTGAAAGGTTGCAATAACCAAAGCAAGATGAATGTTATATCACCTACAAGATAATTATAATATAATTTACCAATTGTAATTACCAAAGCAACATGCATACGAAATGTGTAAGATGCCACTACATGAACAGTAAACCATCAAATTATCACAAAAAAACCGGCCAAGTACGTGTCGGATCACGCATTCCGTACCTTCAATGGAATAAGAACCAAACTAATAACAAAAGGTCATATCTAATGCCTATGGAAGAAGTTTTTTGGAGATAACTCAAAAATGGCTGAGCCGATAATGTTCAAAATAATTTTCGTTGACAGTATATGATAAGGCGCATCTTTTAAAATTTTTTCATATTTTTTGAACTTACGGTTCAAAAGTTACGGCCCCCCCCGTACACAACTTTTCTGACGTTCGAAGCGATTATTTCAGAAAATATTCCCCTATTCACAAAATAGTCAAAGAAACCTCAATGTTATTTTGAAAGGCCTATCGATTGATGTGTCACATGTTGATATTTGGTTAATTTTTTTTTTAAATTTAGTTACCTGTATGGAGCGCCCCCCTAAAAATATATTTTTTTTCAAATTTAACTACATAACTAAGTAGCTGCATACAAAATACACCTTATGTGTAAATTTTATTCAGATACGTCGTATAGTTTCCGAGTAAAATGCCTGTGACATACGGACGGACAGACAGACAGACAGACAGACAGACAGACAGACAGACATGACGAATCCATAAGGGTTCCGTTTTTTGCCATTTGGCTACGGAACCCTAATAAACAAATATAAACAAAATCTTAAAAATATATAGTGCTTGAAAATTTCGAAAAACATAAATATTTTTAAGTACTTAAATTAAAAACAGGGTTCTCAAGTATGTATGTATGTAATAATAAACAACAATTTGCATAACAACTATAACCTAAACGCATTATTTCACGACCAAGTTATTATATTTCCTAACCCGCTATGGACTTAATGTTCGAAATAAAAATATTTCATTTCATTTCAAAACAGTAAATTACTCGTTTTTCCATACAATGGTAGTACGGGGTCATAGTGACGCCGTCGCATAACACTGTCTCAATACTCTCAATCAACAATTAGTATGGGACAATTTGGGACGTTTTCAGGGCTCGGCTGTAGGTACTTTGAGACCCATTTTTAGGGTTCCGTAGCCAAAATGGCGAAACCGGAATCCTAGTTTCGTCATGTCTGTCCGTCCGTCCGTCTGTCCATCCGTATGTCACGGCCGATTTACTCGGAGACTATAAGCACTACAATTATGAAATTTGGTAAGAAGGTGTATGGTAAATTATATTATAGCCTATTTTCTTAAATCACTTCAATACTATTCTAAAATTATAAAAAACCGGCCAAGTGCAAGCCGGACTCGCGCACGAACGATTCCGTACCATTATCTATAAGGACGGCAAGAAAATTGCGTTTGTCGTATGGGAGCCCCCTTAAATATTTATTTTATTCTGTTTCTTAGTATTTTTTGTTATAGCGGCAACAGAAATACATCATCTGTGAAAATTTAATTCAACTGTTAACTATCACGGTTCATGAGATACAGCCTGATGACAGACGGACGGACGGACGGGCAGCGGAGTCTTAGTAATAGGGTCCCGTTTTACCCTTTAGGTACGGAACCCTAAAAAATATGTAGATTTGAGATTCTTAGAACAACCCTTTGACCTGATATGTCACACACGATAAACTTTTTTTTAATTTTCAAGTTTACCCCCAAAAAGTGACCCTATGTTTACAATGCATTCATTTACGTAACACGTCCGTCTTTGGGTCACCGACTTACATATGTGTACCAAATTTCAACCCAATTGTTCAGTGGTTTCGGAGGAAATTGCCTGTGACAGACGGATCGGACACGCAGACACACAAGTGATCCTATAAGGGTTCGGTTTTTTTCCTTTTGAGGTACGGTACTCTAAAAATTGAAATAATTAAAAAATAAGGGAGGTCGTCCTCGTCATACAAGAAACGTGTTTTTTTAAATATTCTAGAGTAGACTAGGTCATAATTCAACAAATAATAAAAACTAGTCAAGCGTGAGTTGGACTTCCGAATATACATATTTTTAAATAAACATGTAAAAATTATAAAATGTTGGTACAGAACCCTCGGTGCGCGAGTTTGACTCGCATTTAACTGAATTCATTTTTATCAAATGAGTATACTAGTCTAGTCATTACCAACTGTCCCGGTAAATGAACTATAAATTGCTTTGAAATTAACACAGTAACAATGATAAAATCAACCAAACTATGCGGTTGTGATTTGTTCAGTAAAGTGTACAATATTCTTTGTTAATTTACACCATGAACTCTGGTAGGGACTATATTTTGACCTCAACCTTATTAGTTTCGTAAGTTCAACCGCAAGGTCTTGTTATATCTATCATATTTTTATGATAAAATCAACCAGAGTAGGTTGGTGAAATTAGTTTTGTAAAATGTACAATATTCTTTGTTAATTTACACTATGAACTCTGGTAGGGACTATATTTTGACCAACCTTTTTAGTTTTGTAGGTTCAACCACTTCAACCGCGAGGTCTTGTTGTATTTATCATATTATGTTTATGATAAAATCAGCCAAACCAAATTGTTAAGATTTGTTTGGTAAAATGTACAATATTCTTTGTTAAATTACACCAAGAACTCTGATAAGGACGATATTTTGACCTCAACCTTTTTTGTTTCGCAAGTTAAACCGCGAGTTCTTGTTATATTTATCACATTTTTATAATAAAATCAACGAGAGTAAATTGGTGAAATTAGTTTTGTAAAATGTACAATATTCTTTGTTAATTTACACCATGAACTCTGGTAGGGACTATATTTTGATCGCAACCTTTGTAGTTTTGTAAGTTCAACCGCGAGGTCACCTTTGTAGTTTTGTAAGTTCAACCGCGAGGTCTTGTTATATTTATCATATTTTTATGATAAAAACCATCCAGACTAAATTTTAGAAATTCGTTTGGTAAAATGTACCATATTCTTTGTTAATTTACACAATGAACTCTGATAGGGACTATATTTTAACCTAAACCTTTGTAGTTTTGTAAGTTCAAACGCGAGGTCTCGTTATATTTATCATATTTTTTATGATAAAACTAACCAGACAAAATTGTAGAAATTCGTTCGGTAAAATGTACCATATTCGTATTTAATTTACACCATGAACTCTGATAGGGACTATATTTTGATCGCAACCATTGTAGTTTTGTAAGTTCAACCGCGAGGTCTTGTTATATTTATCATATTTTTATGATAAAAACCAACCAGACTAAATTTTAGAAATTCGTTTGGTAAAGTGTACCATATTCTTTGTTAATTTACACAATGAACTCTGATAGGGACTATATTTGGATCGCAACCATTGTAGTTTTGTAAGTTCAAACGCGAGGTCTCGTTATATTTATCATATTTTTTATGATATAACTAACCAGACAATATTGTAGAAATTCGTTTGGTAAAATGTACCATATTCTTATTTAATTTACACCATAAACTCTGATAGGGACTATATTTTGACCTCAACCTTTGTAGTTATGTAAGTTCAACCGCGAGGTCTTGTTATATCTATCATATTTTTATGATAAAATGAACCAAACTAAATTGTCCAGATTTGTTTGGTAAAATGTACAATACTCTTTGTTGATTTACATCAGAACTCTGGTACCAACTTCAACCTTTTTAGTTTTGTAAGTTCAATATCGAGGTTTTGTTATATTTATCGTAGTTTCCATGTAATTCAGCCAACCTTTGCTAATTTGGTAAATCCAACAAACCATTTTTTTCAGTGTATGCGTGCCGCAGCCGCTGCTGAAGACTATCTTCTTCTTCTTCTTCAGGTGCCTCTCCATTACTGAAGGTTGGCAGTCAGCTTCTTAAAATTGTCTTTGTCGAGTGCCAATCTGAACAGTTGCTCAACGGTCTTTATCCCCGTCGATTCCCGACTAGGAGACTATCGCGAGCGCGAACTTCTGGACAACGCGTGTGGTATTTCGGCGGCTCCATTGGAAGGAATACATCGAAGCAGGCAAACAAAAAATCTTAGCGTTGCTAAAATTATAGTTTTAGTTTATTGTGTAATAAGTATGCTAGTTCTTAGTTCTAAGGTTCTATGGGCTCCTAGTTGCCTGGCAGTAAAGTTATTTCATAAGATTTTGCATCTAAACAAACCAGAATCACTGCTAATTTATGAAAAAGCTAATAAGGATCTTTTTCATGTTGTTGTAAAACCGGTCATTATTATAAGTAAAAAGTATTCTAATTCAGTTAGTACCTAATGGCGATAAACTGCGAGCCGTCATCTGGTACATATGTTGAGCGCCCGCTATACATAGTTGGATGATTGTATGGCGTGAATGTTTGAAATTTTGTGAGATGATGGATAATAGGATACTCAGCACGAGTGTATAATAGGCCATAGACCATTTCGAATACAAGACTATGGGAATTGACCGGTCAAAACCCTTTAGCCAAGGAGATACTTTTGCGGAAGTGGCGCTGAATTGGACATGTTTTGGGAAGGCCAAATAACCACCTACCCAAGCAAGGGCTGACTTGGCAAGTCCCTCGAAAAAGGGGGCAAGGTCGCCCTCGTACCACCTGGAAGCGTACAGTTGAGAAGGAGGCTGCATCAACTGGCCTTGGTTGGACGGAGCTGGAGGAGGCCTGTAGAGGTCCTCTAAGTATGAAAATTTGCAAAATGACTTTAAAGGCTGATAGAGCTTCATTTGTAAGCTTTTACATGATATGTTCATGAGTAAAGTTCATGAAACAAATGAAAATAAATTATTCACATAGTATGTATGAGGGTGGAGGTTCACCTTATTACATATGTATATACATATGTATACTGTTTTATTTTAGTATGTAAGAAAAGATCAAGTTAATGATCTGACAAAGGAAATAAAATATATGGAAGTATATAAGCATCATGTGTTTTATTAGCAACCATACATACCTGAACTTTAATGATAAGCTATTATCATTGCTCTCAGGAAATGAAAATATTTGGAAAATATAAAACTTGAAATCATTACTAGGATTTCTCACAGTTTTCGATAAATTATATTATGTTTAGATATAATTATATTTATATTTAGCCCGCTGACATCAGGCAGGAAGTCAATAAAGTTAAGTTCGGAAAAAAGCTGCGTACTTACCTTGTAAATTGCATAAGTTAATTTTTCATAAGCTTAATGTATAGATGTTACCTTTATATAAATAAGAGTAGAGACTGCACGATCCCACAGTCAAACCGTGAAAACTGTTTTGTGGGACCCTTTATTTGTGTAAGCTGTATCTTTTTCATGTTAATAAATAAATAAATAAAATAAATAAAAATATTACTTATTTTTGCATTATTGCATAAGCCATTGATGCCATAGAGTTTTGCTAAATATTGTGCACCGTTAACTGGCAAGACTTTGAAACATTTATGATCCTGGTCGGTTAACTATGTATTCTATATAGGTGTATTTTAGGTAGAAATAATGGTTATTATTATTACTATTATTTGGGTATTTCAAATGACTTAAATGACTTGTGACCATAAATGGCATTCATATGTAATTTATATATGCAACTTGTGTAGATATTTAATGTATGCTTTAGTTTTCACAGGAACAGAGGCCATGAATAACAACTTATCAGGATAAGTATGCAACATTTTGGGGAGTCATTATCTGAAATATCCGTTTGTACCATTTGCAGTAGACAAACAGTAATTTGGTTACCGCACTAGATTTGTGACATGGTAGTCATAAAGTTTTAGCAATCTTGTGCCATCACTCATCAAAGAGTCCATCTCTTTCAATAAGGGATGTATTATTTTATTAGGTATAATTAAACTCATAGAATAGCAGGAGGTTGTATATAAAGTATGTTCTAGAAATATTTACTTCATTCTTGATATAAGTGTTGAGGACAAAAATTGATGATTTACTAAAGATATTTTATGACATAATTAGCTTTTGCCCGCGGCTTCGCTCGCGTTAAATTCGGGGTAACACGGTTCCCCTTTGCCCTCCGTAATGCTCCATACAAACTTCCACCCCCCATTTTAGGGAAGTGGGTGGTTAGAAAGAGACAAAAAGTAGCCTATGTCACTCTCCATCCCTTCAACTATCTCCACTTAAAAAATCACGTCAATTCGTCGCCCCGTTTTGCCGTGAAAGACGGACAAACAAACAAACAAACACACTTTCCCATTTATAATATTAGTATGGATACAAACTGTTAGTGCCATAGACAGGATCTTTTACCGATTTAGAAATTAGTATTTTGATTACAAATTGCTTTATCATCAGTTTCTTATGATTTCATTGTGAGAATACCTAGGGAAGGGAATGACCGACAACTGAGAAAATTGTTCGTTTAGTAATGATGAAAATTGATACTTTTAATAGGATTTTCGAGATGATAAGTAGTTTATTGTATAGAATAAATGTATTATTGATAATTTATTCAATAACAAAAAGTAATACCTAATAATATTTTAGATTTGTCTGAAAATTTATCCAAATGGAGAGGTTATGTTTTTAATTTGTTAATTATTGTAATAAATCGATACTTAAATTAAAGGGGAAGTAATTAAAGTTATATTGCAGGAAGTATATTAACGAAATTAAACGAATTAAGCGTGAAAAAACTAAGAACTTACCTTTTCATCCAAAATCGATTTTTGGGAATATTATGTAAAAACTCGTATTATGAAGCTAAATAACGGAAATAAATAAAGTTGGGAGCTTTGTTTTTATAAAACATAAAGAGTTCGATTCAGTAAAGCGCTAAAATAGACAAATTTTATGATTGAAAATTGTCGTAAAGAGAATGTAAGGATTTTAAAATTACTGATGTTTGATGGAATTCTAGGCTAGTTTTAGCTTGTAAACGTGTGAAAAATTAATATTTGCTAAAAACAACTAAGAGAAAGTAATGAAAATTAGGATAAAAAGCTAATTTCCTTATAAAAGTTATATTGGTATTTTACAGAGTAAATCCGATAGGATCTTGTCATAATATATGCAGAAAAATTATCTTCATCATAAATTATATAAATACACCTTAGGAAATACTTACCTTTGTTTGAATTAAAGAAAATCGTTTTCTTAGAGGTTAGATTTTCCAAAAAAGGTAGGGCGCTCATAGAAACTTGATTCTTATAGAAGTATGTAGCATAGGGATCTTAAGAATCAAATTGGTATACAAAGATATATTGGCATTTTACGGGGAAAATAGACATTAATACTTACAGAGACTTATTAAATCATACGCGGGGCTAATGTTTTCATCTATTTTCATATAAATTTTCATTGGAAATTGCATAATTTGGATAAATATTCAAGAAAAACATTCTCTATGGAGATAGGAGATTTTCGAACTAGGTCATTTAAGCATAGGAATTTGGTCTTTAAAATAGTATGAACTAAAGGATCAATAAGGTTCAAATTGGCTTAAATCAATCTAACCAAACTACCACAAGGCGGACGTTTCGAACCTCTCTGACGTCACGAGGGTAGATAACGTTTATATACGTAATTTTAATGCTATATAAGGGGAGGGCGTACCGTAGGGAATGACTTTGACTCCGACCAGATCTGCGAGCACTTTGCCTTCGACCTACGGGACTACGGGACGACTTGACTTCTGCCGCCAACGTGAGCCAGAAGCATATCCTGAGCAACGAGACTCCGACTTCTGCCTTCAAGCCGAGTTACCAGCACCGAGGCCCCTACCTGAGCTGCCATCGGCCAGAGTTGCTAGTAGAATAGGACCAGCAAAAGAAGTCTAATTTGGTGAGGCAAAATCTATTCACTGTAAAATTTATTTCTTTTCTGTGTATTCTCTTTAGGCCTAGGAGTTGAGTAAGTGCTTTTAATTGACTGTTATATTATGAACATTTTCCTTATTACTGTGGTGCTTGCATTTAATTTATGCGAAATATGGTTGAATTATTATATGCAATATATATGCGTATGGAATTTAACGGAGTATGCGGAAACATTTCACGAATTTAACGAAATAGGGATGGATGCGTTTATCCTATATTGCGTATGCGTTATATTTTTATACGTTTTGTGGATGCGGTTATCCTATATATCGTATGTGTTATAATTTTATACGTTTTGCGAATTTTATTGCGGAATGCGTTATATTTTTATGTCTTGCGGTTGCGGCATATGAATTTAATTGAGTATATATTAAGACGTTTACCTTATTTTGGGAATGATTTTTAGCGTGTTTTACGTACCTGATTTATGAAATTAAAGGAGTGCGTACTCTATATACTTACGGTTCAAATGCTTTGGTATATAAGCAATGACTTGAACTGAAGTAATTAGTACTTGTGTGATTGTAACATTATTTTTGTATGACAGTGTAACCGACATTAACCATTGAACGATTATGTTCATTCTTCATAACCACTACCTTGATCCTTCTATGAAGTGTTATTTATATAACTGAAATTATTTATTACTTTTGAGCTGAAATAAGGCATCTAACTTTTGTACCAACATTGAGTTATAAAACAAAAATATTATGAATATTTTAACAATGTTCTCTGATATAGTGAGACTTGTATTTTATCACCATTCACAATAATAAATGAATAAATATTATTATATTGTCGGAAATACAATTATTAGCAAAGAGAAAGCCACTACAATAAAGTATTGAAATTCAACTGAGAGATTGAATCGTGCTGGAGTGAGTTATGGGAATCCATATCAACTACAACTGAACGAAAATAGTTCATAGGTTAATTCAGGCTATCATTCCAATAGTGTACATCATCTGTAAAATTTGATAATTAGATGAAGAGAGTTAGAAACAATGCCTCACTCTACGTACAATAAGTTCGAATTAGCATAACTGCCTCATACGACATATTTCTATGACTTATTTCGGCATGACCACAGTCACTTTGGTTGAATTTTAGGTTTAATTTTGATTTAATTAATTAGCGAGGCATCTCAGAGGTTTTCTTGGCGTTTCTTTCCTCTGGTGTGTAGGTTACGAAACGTTGGTAGCTTCACTTAATAAAATTATTAGTAGAGAAAATATAAAACACAAAATAAAAATATATAAAGAAAAATTTAGACAGGGTTGGAGCTAATAATCTCCACCGCACGGATTACAGGCGTGTAGATAAGGAAAAACCTTTCACACATCAGCTACCCATCCTAACTTTTGTTTAAATACTTGCAAAATTATATCTAATCAGAATAATCAGAAAAAACAATTAATTGTTGACAATCTATATATATATATAACTCAAAGGTGACTGACTGACTGACTGACATAGTGATCTATCAACGCACAGTCCAAACCGATGGTTCTAGAGATTCCAAATTTGGCACGTAGGTTCCTTATAAGGTCTAGGGGTGCGCTAAGAAAGGATTTTTCAAAATTCATCCCCTAATGGGGTGAAATGGGGGTCCAAAGTTTGTATGGGGAAACAAGATTAGTTAGTCTATTTTATTCGAAACTTCGCAGAAGTATTCCTAACAATAAATGAGTAAATACGTGTTGCAGGTTTTTGAGAATTCAACCCGTAAAAGGGGGAAATGTGGTCAAAAAGTCTGAAAATCAACATGGGTATTGTTTCTATGGTTTATCGGGTCGTTGATTACGAAAACAACAACGATTTTAAAATCCGACGTGGCAGACGTGAAATACCATCTCCCTGTTAGGGTACAATGGGGTTGAAATGTCTAAATATCCATATGGGTGTCGTTTTTGTGATTTTTTGGGACGTTAATTAAGAAAATGGCATCGATTTTGAAATTTAATATTGTGGACATGAAAATTCTTGAAAGTATTTGTGCCAAATTGCAATCTTCTTCTAAATATATAAAAGAAGAAACTGACTGACATATCAACGCACAGCCCAAATCGCTGGTTCTAGAGATTCCAAATGTGGTACGTAGGCTCCTTATAAGGCATAAGGATTCACTTAGAAATAATTTTTAAAAATTTACCTCCTAAGGGGGGAAATGGGGTTCAAAGTTTGTATGGGAAACGAGATTAGTTCAACTATTTTATTCGAAACTTTACAGGAGTATTCCTAACGATAAATGAGAAAACAAGTGTTTCAGCTTTTTTGAGAATTCAACCCATAAGGGGGAAATGTGGTGACGAAATTTAAATATCAACATGGGTATTGTTTCTATGGTTTATCGGGTCGCTGATTACGAAATCAACACTTAAGGGGTTAAATGGGGGTCGATAGTTTGTATGGGGAATTTTTAAACGTTGAACCAATTTAGATGAAACTTGGTATAGAGATAGTTTGTGTACCGGGAAACGACATGGGACAGTTTTTATCTCGAAAATCAATCTTTAAGGGGGTTAAATGGGGGTTGGAGGTTTGTATGGAGATTTTTTTACCGCGAACCGATTTAGATAATTTTGTTGTGGATATAGTTTGAGTCCCAGGAAACAATATAGAATATTTTTTAAGCCGAAAATCAATCTTAGAGGGGTAGAAAACATGTTGGTAATTTGTATGGCGAATTATTAACCGCTGAACAGACGATTGAAATGAAACTTGGTACATATTATATAGATTGAGTCGCGGTAAACAATATAGGATAGTTTTTATCTCGAAAATCAACCCTCTAGGGGGTGAAACGGGGGTTGAAAGTTTGTATGGGAAATTAATAACCGTTGAACCTATTTAGATGATTTGGTATGGAGATATTTTGCGTTCTGGGGAAGGATATATAATAGTTGTTATCCCAGAAGTCATTCCTTAAGCGGGTAAAAAGGAGGGTGGATTACTAATTCCACGCAAATGAAGTCGCGGGGAAAAGCTTCTATTCAAGAGTAGAAATCTGTATTAATCATAATCTCTCGGTAGTAAGTCGTTGATGGCGTAACAATTAAACAATTATTGCAATAATTTCTTTAAAATAAAAAATGAGGGAACCGCCGTCTTCAAAACGTGGTATACCGAAACCTCCAGAATGTAACGAATACTTTTCCGAAAACCGCTTCTAAATCAGTTCAGCGAAATGCAAGATGATCGCCGACAAACATACATTCCTACATACAAACATACGAGTCTAACTGAGAACCTCCTTTTTTAGTACTTTTAGTACGCGGGCGAAGCCGCGGGAAAAAGCTAGTTATATATATTGTTGATAAACAATTAGTTGTTACTGCCTGGATTCGTTATCATTAGCGCTTTTAGGGCGTAGGAGATAAATAAAAAAACAATATTTGCTTATAGTTAAAAAATATTCAAATAAGACAGGAGTTAATTTCATCATAAATAACAAAATTTTACAAATTAATTTTGTAGCATTGATCTTCACCGCAAATATTGGGAAGACCTTGTCTAAATGGAAACTACCGAATAGCCTTTTCTTTTACAGATATCCTGACACCATCCTTCAGCTTTACCACTAAAACCCCGCATCAACAACTTGAACTTATAACCGAATATTTAATTTATTAATTAATTTTATATACCTTTTTACTTAATGTCTTTTCGTTGTAAAGTACCATTTATCTATACATATAATAAACGCGTAAGGAGAAAAAAAATGTACATTGAAGATATTCTAGAAAAACTTATTCGGGGGGTCTTAGAAACGTTGACTGAATACATTTCAGTGATTTTTGGAATTCTTGTCTGTCTGTCTGTGAATTTGTCCGCGCACTACGTAAAAACTATAGCACAGAATTTTACGAAATTTTGTATAGTAACAGTTTATACCCCGGAGCAACATACAGGGTAGTTTTTATTCTGCTAATTAAAAACATAATTTTCATAAACAAATAGTGCTCAAAAGTGGTCACAGATGGCGCTGTATAGGTATCCTGTACAGTAGCGTGCCCAGAGGTTTGGAGTAGGGCAAGCCTAAAGACATGATTTCGTACTAACTATTCAATCTTTATATACTCAAAATGTCATCATCTTTCGAAAAAAATATGCTACAACAGCAATATAAGTTAGTTAGAATGAAAACAACTAACAATCTACCCTAGTGTATTTTGTAAGCAGCCCTACTAAAATTTCGCTTATGCAACTGGTTTATCTGAGACATGCCTACAAATAACACAAGCCGGGTATTAGGTTTAACGACACATTGATTTTGAACAAACTTCAGAGATTTTACCTTGCCTTTGTTGATTTGCCATGATCAACACTTGGACGTACCTCAAACAGTCACAAGGAACGGCTTCATCCATTATTAATAAGTAATTTTAACACTTTTACAAGTTTTACAAAAGAATTAAGCACTTTTACTAAGTCGTAACCTCACCTCACCACAATACCATTCAATTCACATTGACTTGCTCAAACAATTAATTTGCATATCAAATTCGACTTTTGTAATATAATACACTTGAAGTTGTCCGTCAACGCTCACTTGCGTCGCGCGATCTTACGGCATGCGGCCAACTTCACACCAAAAAGCTGGTTTTAAATCGCCGTATTTTGCTATAGGTACACCGGGCAAAAATTGTTGCTCGTTGTACAGACACCAATAGGGCGATTTGTATAGGCGAAATGAATGCCCGCTTGTATGCCGCTTACAAGGCGGCGGCGGTGGTGAGTACGAGCGGGACAGCAGCATGTGCTACGTTTAGTTTCGTTTGCCTCAGTCGTTTGCGCGGCAGTGGCGACACTTTGTTGCGTGTGGCAAAATTTATAAACAGCTCACTCGAAATAATTAATACGGGTTATTTAGCGCGACGATTAAAATACGTAATTTCGGTGAGGCAACTAGGGCAAGCCCGGCTTTTGGGCTTGTATGGAAGTACCGCCACTGATCCTGTATACTGTATACAAACATTATTTAAGGACGTCTTTTGATTAAATTAAGCGATTCAGTCTGCTGCGTTCCGCCGAGGTTTAAACCATGGATTTTTAAATGCTTTCCCAATTTAACGATTGCGGGTTAAATATTTTTAAAACGTGTTACTTCGTTTTGAAAATTGTAAGTATCCGGACATATATTGTGATCCCCATTAATACCTGGAGGTACTTTAAAATTACTGAAGCTACAGAAGGTACTGAAACCTACTTACAATATACGTCAAAACAAATAAAATAGGTAGTTAAGATTTATCCATTTCGATTTACCCGACAGCAAAAATTGTACCGTTTGTGAGATCAATATGTTTCATCTCGCTTTAACAGCTGATTACCAAGTGCGTGTCCGACCACGCATAATGGAGGGTTCCGTAGCTTCTATGGAATAAGAATCAGAGTAATGCCAAAAGGTCGTATCTGATGCCATGGAGGAAGTTTTTTTGGAAATAACTCAAAAATGGCTTAACCGATAATTTTCAAAACCAATTTCGTAGAAACTATATGATAACGCGCATCTTCTCAAATTTTTCTTATTTTTTGGACTTACGGTTCATAAGTTACAGGGGGGACAACGCTATTTTTCCGACCATCGAAGCGATTATTTCTGAAAGTATTCACTAAATCACAAAATGTTCAAAGAAACCTGAATGTTATTTTTAAAAACCTATCGATTGATGTGCAACATGTTGATATTTGGCCTCGGACACCGGAGGGTTTGGTCACTTTTTCTGAAGTATATGACATCTATTTTCAGTTTATATATAGTAGTGTAACTACTTAAAAATTGCAAATCAAAAAATATTGAACAAAATAATTTGATTTGCTTCAAGATTCATAGTTGGCAGCACCATCTCTCTCGCTATACCAGAATCACGTAAGAGATTCGGATAGGAGGTGCAAGCACGTACTGCGCATGCCCTTAGAGTATGGTCAACGGCGCCTAGCCGTTTCAAATTCAGAGATTGCATATACATGAGAAAATTTGTCAAGTTCCGCCGTGACCGGGTGGTCTAGTGGTCAGGACGTCAGCCGCGAAAGCTGAAGACGCCAGTTCAAATCTGGCCTCGGACACCGGAGGGTTTGGTCACTTTTTCTGAAGTATATGACATCTATTTTCAGTTTATATATAGTAGTGTAACTACTTAAAAATTGCAAATCAAAAAATATTGAATAAAATAATTTGATTTGCTTCAAGATTCATGTTGATATTTGGTATTTTTTTTTTGTAAATTTAGTTACATGTATGGAGCCCCCTGAAAAATATTTTTTTCTGCAATTTCACTACATAACTAAATAGCGGCATACAAACTACACCTTATGTTTAATTTTTTTTAAGATACGTCTTATAGTTTAAGAGTAAAATGGCTGTGACATACGGACGGACGGACAGACGGACATGACCAAGACTATAAGGGTTCCGTTTTTGCCATTCTGGCTACAGAACCCTAAAAAGGGTAGTCATGAATCTAGCAATTACTAGCTGCTAACTACTTAGCTGAAAATAGATGTCATATACTTCAGAAAAAGTGACCAAACCCTCCGGTGTCCGAGGCCAGATGGCTGTCAGATGGGTGTCAGAGGCTACTTAGCTGTCACGCTGCTGCTGAAGAAATTCTCGCTGCGACGCTCCGGGCCTGGGCCTACGCGGTACTCGACTTATGGCTTTCGCAGATATTGCAACTCACCATCGGACCTCCGGCCCTCAGATTTGCTAAGACTCTTCGCCATTGAGTTTTGTCCGGATTCTGTCATGCTGCCTACTACTGCTGAATAAAGTCTCGCTACGACGCTCCGGGCTTGGGCCTACTCGGTACTCGGCCAATGGCTTTCGCAGACATTGCCGCTCACCCTCGGGCCTTATGTATGACATTTCACCATTGAGATATGTCCGATCCCTGTCATGCTGCTGCTGCTGCTGCTGAAGCAATTCTCGCTGCGACTCTCTGCCTATGTACTCGGCCTATGGCTTTCGCAGACATTGCCGCTCACCTTCGGAGCTCCGGCCCTCAGATTAGCTTAGATTCTTCGCTATTGAATATTGTCCGGATGATATCATGTTGCTGCTGCTGGAGAAATTTTCGCTACGACGCTCCGGGCTTGAGCCTACGCGGTACTCGGCCTATGGCTTTCGCAGATATTGCCACTCATCCTCGGGCCTTAAGACACTTCACCATTGAGATACGAGTATGTCCGCTCCCTGTCATGGTACTGCTGCTGACCTGGGCCCTACACGGTACTCGACCTTTGGCTTTCTCGGACATTGCCGCTCACCCTCGAGCGAAGGCCCTCGGGTTCGCTAAGACACTTCGCTTTTAAGTTATGTCCGGTCCCTGTCATGATGATGTTGAAGAAGTTCTCGCTGCGATGTTCCAAGCCTGAACCTTACGCGGTACTCAGTCTTTGACTTTTACATACATTTC
The DNA here is from genome assembly GCA_947086415.1 of Pammene aurita. Lineage (NCBI taxonomy): Eukaryota > Metazoa > Arthropoda > Insecta > Lepidoptera > Tortricidae > Pammene > Pammene aurita. The sequence goes on from OX352298.1 coordinate 28,702,423, forward strand.
CGCTCGCCCACGTGTGCGCAGCCCTCGAGTTCGCCAAGACACTTCACCATTGAAGTATGTCGGGTCCCTGACATGCTGCTTCTGCTGAAGCAATTCTTGCTGCGATCCTCCGGGCCTGGGTCCTGCGCGGTACTCCCCTATGGCTTTCGCGATATTGAGTCACGGGTTCGGCGTTCGCGTTCACCAAAAAACTTGACCATTGAGTTTTGTGGGGATCCTTTCATGCTCCAGCTGAAACAACTTTTGCTGCCTTTGGCCTTATTAGATTTTGGCCTGCTGCTGCAAAAGCAGTTTTCGCTGGGACGTTGCGCTCACACGATACCTCGCACCAGTACCTTCAGCGTTTGACCCTCTGTTCGAAGCATATTCTCCTGCAGGAACTCGGCCATTAGCATTCGCAGGTCTCGCACGCACGCCTTTTAGTCAGTTATCTTTATCACGAATGACCTAATAAATTTAGATAGATATTTATATGTAGAACGTGTAAATTGTACACTAATGGCTTGGATAGTAAATGAAAATGACAAAACCTCCCACACACGCGGGCGAAGCCGCGGGTACAGCTAGTAGGAAATAAAGTTTAAAATAAATATCCTTGTTTTGTTTCAACAACCTCTTTATCAGTCTCCTAAAAATTATCGGGTTACTACATAACTAGGGATTTACCACTAAACTTTCACGAGCCATTGTTAGGAAAAGCCACTGGGATGGTCTGACAAATCATGTTTATATAGGAAATTAGATTACTGGGGTTGTAGTATATAACGCTGGGTTGTAATGTTCCCTTCAGGAGGTAAGTATGTATAGTCATCAGAGCTTAGGGAAAATTTTAGTATTACGGGGTTTCAGTAGGGGTAGAGGGTTTCCTTCAAAGAGAGCCACTTTGGCTTTCTAAGTTTCAGCTTTCTAAGTTTTACCTTCCTTTAGTAGCTTCCAATAGCTTCTTCGAATAGCTTACACGTAAAGAAATAAGTTTAATTGGGAAATGACGTCGCGTTCTCTTCAGGCCGTGTCTGTGACCAATGGAAATCCCTTCTGAGAGTCTTATGTCCCTGATGAGGGACAACAGGATATCATCATCATCATTAGTTAGTTTAGTTACTCGGTGTACTGGTCCTGCACTGTAATGCCGTGTTAATATTATTGTAGCCTTTTCCCGCGGCTTCGCCCGCGTACTATAAGTACTCAAAAAAAGGTTACGATACCCATGTTGATTTTCAGACCTTGTATACACATTAGCCACTTTTAGGGGTTGAATTTTCAAAAAACCTGAAACACGTGTTTACTCATTTATCGTTAGGAATACTCCTGTGAAGTTTCGAATAAAATAATCTAACAAATCTTGATTCGCCATACAAACTTTGGACCCCCATTTTACCCCCTTAGGGGGTGAATTTTGAAAAATCCTTTCTTAGTGCACCCTTAGACCTTATAAGAAACCTACGTGCCAAATTTGGAATCTCTAGAACCAGCTTGGGCAGTTTGGGCTGTGCGTTGATGTGTCAGTCAGTCAGTCAGTCAGTCAGTCAGTCAGTTTCTTCTTTTATATATTTAGATAAATGTAATATTCCAAGGTTCGAGTTTCTACAAAGAGCTTACATTTTTGTTTCCTCAATTGTTCTGACAGCCGCTGTTACCTAAATTATATAAGGCGTATGTTTCCTTATTTTCTTTAACATCTGCAGATATCCTTGAGACAGACATTAAGGTCGCAAAGACTCGACTTAAGAAAACGTGACATTGAGATTAATTTATTTTACTGCGTCTTTATTCAAGACCTCCCGAGACCTCTCATGATATGGGACACTGCAAAAACTGACCTGTTAAAATATCATTAACATTGATAAGAACAAACCAAAATTTGGGTTTTATAAAGCACCTTAATATGATGGTTTGGGTTGTGTACGTGACAACTTGATAATGACCGTGTCTGTCTCTTTCTATCGCTCGGTATTAAAAAGAGACATTTGCACTCTCACGTCGATAATTAATTCCATCATAACACTAGTGGTTGCTTTGCTCAAAACCGATGATTTCATAGAGGTTAAACTCAGTTTAATTTAGCTTTACTCTGTATATTTTTCGCTCTTGTTGATTCAAAAATTGTTAGTTAAATTTAAACCGGTCTCCAGTGTCTGATTGAGCTGGATATAAAGACTTCCGTAATTTACATGACAATTCAATAATAAACTAACACGAAGCTGATCTGATGATGCAGTCTTAAGGTGACCTAAGAAACACCTCAAGAAAGGAATGCAACCATATCGTGTTAGGGCTCATTAGAAAGGCCAAGAAGCATTTTTATTTTATTAGGTCGTCGGTTGAGAGAAATGGGCTGCGACCCTCGCTCTGATTTTTTCCTGGTCCAACGAATTTCGTTGGTTGTTCAGCAAGGTAATGCTGCCAGTATTTATGGTACGTTTGGGCCGGGTGAATATCGGGCGGGGTCTAATGGAGTAAAATTATATTTATAATTAGATTTAGTACTCACTAAATCTAATTATAAATATACTCATATGCTCATATGGTTGTGTCTTTGACGAAACCTGTTGTGGATTTGTATTGTGAATTTGACGAAGCATGTTGCAGATGTTTTTGTGTTGGGAATCTGGACGAAGCCTGATGGGCTGTGGATATATATTATCATTGTATCTTGTATTTTAAACAAAATATACATCTACTTTATAGGAAAAAGAGTAAGAAGCAATTAGACTCACAAAAAACAGAAACGCAATACACAAAAGTGTCTATACCCGAAAAAAATGTTTTGGGAGTAACTTGCTACTGTTTGATGACGATCAAAAATTAACAGTCATAATATGACTGTTTACCCATAGGTAATAGTGTATTTACAATGATTCAATCGTACCTACTTGTCATAGAAAGGAAAAAACAACGCAGTAGAAAAATATTTCGCTAAATTATGATGTCCTCTTTGTCATGCCAAGTCATGCCAATGTCAAAGTTGTGTGGCACATGTCAATAAAGTTAGCGATTCTGGGACCCAAGTGGGTTTTACTGAAGGTAAATCCGTAGCCATTTTTAAATTAAAATAATTTTAAACAAAAAAGAACCGACTTCACTAAGCATCCACCTTTCCCACACCAAATGCTCGATCTGCTGTAAAAAATACTCAAATCACCATAGGTGTGCCTATAATAGTTGAAGAGTTCCCTAGATTTCTCCAGAATCCCATCATCAGATCCTGACATGGTTACAATGGGACCAACTGTGAAGTATACTCTTTCAAACAAAAAAAGTATTTTCCAAATCGGTCCAGCCGTCTTCGAATAATCGGTGAACATACATAAAAAAAAAATAAAAAAAAATAGCAAAAACAAAGATCCCGACGAATTGATAACCTCCTCCTTCGAAATCTTGAAGTCGGTTGATAAATTAACGTAATTATTTTTTTAACTGATTCCACTACTCAAAGATTGTCAGGAAGAGATCGCGTTAAGAAGTGATAAGCCGGCCTGTTGTCTACGTTCTTTAAGTTTTTAGTGTTGTTTCATTTAAGTTTTTAGTGTTGTTTCATTTAATTTTTTAACCGACTTCAATTTCATAGAAGGAGGAGATTCTGTATTCGGTTTGGGCTTTTTTTTTATGTATGTTCACCGATTACTCCGAGACGCGTGATCCGATTTGAATAATTCTTGTTTTTTGTTTGAAAGGGTCTACTTCCAAGGTGGTCCCATATTAATCTGGTGCTGTTATGATGATGGAATCTATGAGGAATTGAGGGAACTCCTCAATTTTTAAAGGCATACGTATGGTGATTTGGGTGTTTTCTTAAGTAACTCGAGGATTTTCTCTCGAAAACCACCAATTTGATGAAGTGGACCTCTTGATGATGGTTGTTTTGATGATAATGATGATGATTTTTTTTTATGTAGGATGTTGAGCGATTACTCCGAGACCCGTGGTCCAATTTGAGGAATTCTTCTTTTTTTTGAAAGTAACTACCTTTAAGATTGTTCCACATTAATCTGGTGCTGTTCTGATGATGGGATCCATAAGGAATTGAGGGAACTCCTCAATTTTTAAAGGCACATGTATGGTGATTTAGGTGTTTTCTTAAGCAACGCGAGGATTGTCTCTCGAAATCCACCAATTTGATGAAGTGAACCTCATGATGATGGTTGTTTTGATGATAATGATCATGATTTTTTAAATGTAGAATGTTCAGCGATTACTCCGAGACCCATATGGTCCGATTTCTAGAATTCCGGAAATCGGACAAAAAAATATTTTTTTTTGTTTGAAAGGAACTAATACCTTTGAGATAGTTCCACATTAATCTGGTGCTGTTCTGATGATGGGATCCATGAGGAATTGAGGGAACTCCTCAATTTTTAATGGCACATGTATGGTGATTTGGTTGTTTTTTTAAGCAACTCAAGCATTTCCTCTCCAAAACCACTAATTTGATGGAGTGGACCTAATGATGAAGACCACATATGATATGTGGAACTTTTCTTACATTGAGTACGTATCATGAACTTTTTCTTATATATCTTCACCGATTATTGCGAGATCCGTTGTCCGATTATGATAATTTTATAACCACTAAAAATGGAAAAATAAAAACTTTTTACAAAAAAAAGATAAACCGACTTCAAAAAGGATAAAATAAACTATTATATTATTTATATGCGTTACAAACTGATATGTTTGAAGTCGGTGCCAAGCCAAAAAGTTACAATACCGGCAAATCAGCTTCAAGTCTGAAAATCACATAACATTTCGATTCCTACTTATACGAGTATTGCAAAGGTGAATGTGAATCTATCTGTTACATTTTCACGTCTTAACTACTAATCCAATTTTGATGAAAAGAGGTACCCATGTATATATACTCTGATACACGTCTACTTTGTCAATAATCAGAAAAAGGCGGCAAATTAAAAAAATATATAAACACGTATTCCTTCCATAGAAAATTTAAATATCGCGCCTTTTTCTACTGAAAAGGTGGGCCCCACACACCCAGTGTGTCTGAGTATAGAAAGATCAATCTTGCCATTGAATTCCTTTACACTTCAATATTACACCTCAGATGAAGTAGGATAAATAATTCAAACCGAAGCACGGGCTCCGTTCGAGATATGGTTAGTCCTAAAACTAGTAAAAAAGTTTATTAACAAACATCATAAGACGCGTGATTATATGTTCTCTTTGTACTTGAATGAAAACCTACGTGCAGTCAATACCGTATTAGAATAGTTCTATAGTATGAAGAACAATTCACTGAACACATACGCCTCGTTCGTATTAACTGTTTTGTGATTTTCAGACTTGAAGCTGATTTGCCGGTATTGTAACTTTTTGGCTTGGCACCGACTTCAAACATATCAGTTTGTAACGCATATAAATAATATAATAGTTTATTTTATCCTTTTTGAAGTCGGTTTATCTTTTATTTGTAAAAAGTTTTTATTAGTGTTGTTTTACTTTTGTGTTTTTGGTTATTCACTATACGTTATTGCAGATAGATTACTCAATGATTTACGAAAATCTAGCGTAAATTGATTCGAGCGTTACTAGTTTTTATAATTATTTATTACTCGTAAAAATGTGGTTGAACATTATCTATTATTATTGAAAAGTTTTTTTTATTAGCCTGTTTCAGTGTCCCACTTTGCTTGCCTCCCCTTTTTTTCTCCACTCGACCTGGTCGTTTGAATCTTGCCATCATTCTGTATAAAATGCGTCCATTGAAAAGATAATCTAAGTATAATAGGTACATACATATGTAAATCTATGGGTGCTTCAATATTTACTGTTTTTTTTTGTAAATAGATGTCATATACTTCAGAAAAAGTGACCAAACCCTCCGGTGTCCGAGGCCAGATTTGAACTGGCGTCTTCAGCTTTCGCGGCTGACGTCCTGACCACTAGACCACCCGGTCACGGCGGAACTTGACAAATTTTCTCATGTATATGCAATCTCTGAATTTGAAACGGCTAGGCGCCGTTGACCATACTCTAAGGGCATGCGCAGTACGTGCTTGCACCTCCTATCCGAATCTCTTACGTGATTCTGGTATAGCGAGAGAGATGGTGCTGCCATCTATGAATCTTGAAGCACATCAAATTATTTTGTTCAATATTTTTTGATTTGCAATTTTTAAGCAGTTACACTACTATATATAAACTGAAAATAGATGTCATATACTTCAGAAAAAGTGACCAAACCCTCCGGTGTCCGAGGCCAGATTTGAACCGGCGTCTTCAGCTTTCGCGGCTGACGTCCTGACCACTAGACCACCCGGTCACGGAGGAACTTGACAAATTTTCTCATGTATATGTGATCTCTATAGTAGTGTAACTGCTTAAAAATTGCAAATCAAAAAATATTGAACAAAATAATTTGATTTGCTTCAAGATTCATGTTTTTTTTGTCTTTATTTAATTACAATTCATTACTTCGTTAACACTTAAATTAAAAATCCGCACTTAAAATCCTAAGCTACCCATAAAATAAAACAATTAGTTAAATAACGTCACGCGATTGAAGAGGTCAAACTTCGTAAATTGAACTAGCTATCTGAAATAGCCAGTTTCCATCGAAAGACATGATTTAACTTTAAGCCTTGGTGGCCTTTTTACCAGATTGGCCATTCGTTAGCGGTAATGGCTAGTCAGTGCCCTGAAAGATCTCCAAGGTGGGTAAATCTCACTTGGAATGAAAATTTATGATACAATTACTTTGCGATATTAGTCGAGTTTGAATGCAATCGAATGAATTAATGTGCATTGTCTGAAAAACTACCGTGGTAGCATTTTAATAATCTATTAAGCGTAGCGTTAACTTATTAAGGTTAATGGTTACAATGGATTCCACCACAGATTACGATAATGTACTGAATTGTTTAAGTAGGGAGTAGTTAGGTACAAAACAAGTAGTTCCGAAAATATTTTTTGGTAATATAGGAAAGCATTGTGTACTGTGTAGTATTGTTGTAGTAGTATATCATTGTCATGTAAATTACGAAAGTATACCAAATGTCAGCTCAATCAGACGTCGGGAAATGATTGAAATTTTACATAACTACAAGATTTGAATCACATAAATATTTATATGGGGTCTAGCTAAATAAAAGTGTGTAAAAACGTTAGATTTTTGTTCCGTTTTATTATTGTGTGACCATTTTACACCAAAATCTATCATTATAAAAAAGGAATAACTATCGTTACTCGTAACTAAAAATAATGTTACTTACAACTCACATCGATTTCGATGACAGCGAGCTCAACAATTAAGGATTTTTCCTTTTATGAGCATTTATGTGGCTGACTGGGCCAAACTTGCTCTTAAAAGGTTAGTTAGTTTTAACTATAAAGTTTACAATGTCTCCGTGGTTTACTAATCAACAAACCGTATTATTGTAACTCCACTGAACGAAGTCTTATCTTTCAGGAAACCGGATCTTACCTGAAATGAAAAAGAACATTAAATAATCAGGAATAATTTAATGATGCATGTATTCAGGAAACGTTTAATTGATTAGGCAAGCATAACATTAGCATATTAAACAAATAATTATAATTTACACAAAGAAACGAGATTACTACTGAGCAATAGCTTCCTTCCTTAAAGTTATTTAGAATAGATATAGTGTTGTGTTCCTGCTGGTGAGTAAGGTTGCCAGAGAGCTCAAAGAAAATGCAGTGTGTTGATGACAGGGGACTCTAGTACGAGGGCTGCTATTTATATATCCGGAAACCGGGATTACAATCTTCTTAAATAGCATATTTGACCTCCATGGTAGAATTTGAACTTTTTTAAGTACTGGCCGGTATATTTTTTCTTTCTTATTAACGCTCGTGTTTTGTTTTTGACGGGTTTTAAATGTCATCTCGCAGCAAGAATGGAACTCACTCGTGAAAATATTCGTGCTATGATTTATTATGATTTTCGGCGTGGTTTAACGCAACAATAGTGCATAGATCAACTAACTTCAACTTTTGGTGATGAAGCCCCATCTAAAACTACTGTGTATCACTGGTTTAGTGAGTTCAATCGTGGACGTAGTATGCTTACGGACGAAGTTAAGGCAGGTCGCCCGAAATCGGTCGTTGTACAACAAAATATCGAGGCTGTGCGAAAACTTATAATGGACGACCGACATGTTACGTACCGCGAGATAGAGGCGACTCTGGGTATTTCTATGACCAGCATTAATAGCATATTACATAATTATTTGGCTGTAAAAAAAATTTGTTCGCGTTGGATACCCCACAACTTAACAAAAGAGCAAAAAGATGCTCGCGTCGAATGGTGCAATAAAATGTTAAAAAAATATAACCGTGGTGACTCAAAAGCCGTTTATAACATCTATACAGGTGACGAATCCTGGATCTATGCATACGATCCCGAAACGAAGCAACAATCAACGGTATGGGTGTTTCAAAATGAGCCGAACCCTACGAAAGTTACTCGTGCAAAAAGTACATTGAAACAAATGGTGGCCTGCTTCTTCGGTATTAATGGCCATGTAGCTACAGTGCCACTAGAAAACCGTAGAACGGTTAATTCAGAGTGGTACACGACCATTTGCTTACCGGAAGTATTTGAACAAATTCGTAAAACTAACCAGCGACGAAGAATCATTCTTCATCATGACAATGCCAGCTGTCATACGTCACGCGAAACAATTCTATTTTTGGAGGGTCAAAATGTGGAATTAACGGGTCATCCGCCGTACAGCCCTGACTTGGCACCCAACGATTTTGATTTATTTCCAAATATAAAGAATAAATTACGCGGTCAACGATTTTCGACCGCTGAAGATGCTGTCGACGCATTCAAACAACACGTTATGGAGGTACCTCAGGCGGAGTGGCAGAAGTGCTTTAAAAATTGGTTCACGCGAATGCAAAAGTGCATAGATCATCAAGGGGAATACTTTGAAAAACAATAAAACCATTTTCAGCCGAGTACGTTTGTTTGTTTTTTTGTTTCCGGATATATAAGTAGCAACCTATGTACCTTTAGCCGTTAAGACGATTGTCGCCGGAGTGTCCTTGAGCGTTTGGGCGCTATCTACCCGCGCCACCCGCGTACCCTTCTCATTGCGATCGTGCGTAAATCCGCCGCGATGCACCGCAATAATGTTCAAAGAATATGATTTTACTCAGAGGCGCGCGGGCAGATTTATAATAATACTACCTAATCCTTTTGTGGATCTTTTGTGATTTGAATACTGTGATTAAGTACTACGGTGACATTTTTTAGGAATGCTACTAAATAAAATTTTTATGTAAAAAAATGAAAACCTAGATTTTGAACTTGAAGTACAGTGAGCGGCAAAATATTTATGAATTTACGAAACATGGTTAAAAATATTCCGCATATCAGAAAAAAATAAAAAAATACTGACTAGTACAGCAAAAAAAACTGAATGCACATCAAAGCGGTGTTTTCATGTGAATTTGGATTTTTTTGCTGTGCAAGTGAGCTTAATAGATGGTTATTTTTTGTTGCGATTTTAAATATTAACCGTAAAAATTCACTTAATTACGATAAATTAACAAAACTAAGCCTGTTGCGAGTTGCGAGTAGTAAAACAAATGAGAGCTGTAAGCCCATTAAATTGCTAAAAAAACTTTTATGTGAGGCACTCCATACATACATATGCCAAATTAAATGTCAAAAATATTTTTTTTTGTAAATATGAATATGTTGTACGATACGGCTTTAAAAATATCTTATATATATATAGAGTATTTTTAAAACTTTTTATTAAGTCAATATTTTCAGAAATAATTGCTTCGAAAGTCTAAATATAATAGCCCCCATCTAACTTTTAATCCTCTCAAGTCTAAAAAATATGAAAAAATACCAAGAAGGCTTAGTACTTAATTTTCTACGAAAATTATTTCACATGATTTCGGTTCATCCGTTTTTGAGTTATCTCCAAGAAACTACTTTCTACGGATTTATTCACTTGTGTTGATAATTAATATAAAATTTGTATTTATTTGCATTTCACCGACATAATAAGTTTTTTTTAGAGTAGTCAACGCGCATGTGAATCTTCTGGGGTTGCAGGCGTCCATAGGCTTTATAACTGCTTTCAATCAGGCGGGTCGTATGCTTGTTTGCCAGCGTCGTGGTATAAAAAAAAGCTTTTTTTCCTTTATTCTTACATACATTGAACTCTTAAATATCAGCAATTTTTTATTAGATTCTCAATCAGCTTTGGTATGAGTAATTATGTGTTTTAATTACGCCTACAAAGTGGTAAAACAATAAGTATCTGAAACCCATTGTTGGATAGGTCTTTCAAGAAGAATATGCCTTAAACAACTTTTGGATAAAACGAATACTTTCGTAAATAATAGCTTCGAAAGTTAAAATGCTCTTTGTTTTTGAACCGTGGGTCCAAAAAAATTGGGAAAATTCCTGGAAGTGAGGCCATTGAAATACTTATCACGTATTTTCAATAAAAACTATATGGAATAAAATCGGTTGAGCCGTTTTTGAGTTATGCCTATAGTAAAATAACGTAAGTACCACATAATTTTTCTTTATAGACTACCTTTTGAATGGATGTATTGTAACAGGCCGCAACTACGGCTCCCTACACTGAGCATAGCCCGATATTCTCTTGGCCGGTTTATCTGCAATCCTTTGCAGTTTACTTCGCAATTTCTAGATTTGAGAAATTAGTATAAAGTATAAAATTAAAGATTGTGTTTAATCTTAAAATAAAACGCATATTACATTCGTTTAGAACACGGTATTCTTAAATAAATATGTTTAAATAAATTCGGTTCTTTGGAGTTTTTTATTAAATTAATTATTAGTCTATTGTATTGCAGTACTAGCAGATTTCCGCAACTCGACGACTAATGCCTATTTTGCGTGATGCATGCGTCTACTAAAACATCATAATTTTAGTTTACTTACATGACCAAATTTGTTTTCAGAGCAATGTGAGATTCATGATTTTTGTTTTTTCTCCATTTTTATTTCATTTGTTTTTTACTTGTATTATAATCTAAATAAAATACACTTTTTATACGAACGTACATAAACATGCATACGAGTACATTATCTTAAAAGATAAAACGTCTATACATTATTGATTTCGGGAAGACACGTTATATCCGCACCGCATGAACCCTCTGCAGTTATTTAGTCTTTAGGCACAGTAAGTCCGATATTATTGCTCACGAGCCAAGCACAAGTATATGTAGTACAAGGGAAGCACGGAGCGACGAGCGACACAGCCTCCTCGTCTCAAAGCTAGCTCACTGCCAGCAACGCCGTTTTCGAGCTAATAACGCACGAAATGTGGAATTATGATCAAGTTGTTTAAGAAAATTTTATTAATTTAAATATCCTACGTTGAGTTTGTAGTGTTCTGTAGTACATATTTTTTAGTTCAACAATATTTTAAATCGAATGAGCCGTTCAGTAGATATAAGCAAAATTATCCGTAAAACGACATTTCGTTACATTTACATAACGGAGAAACTATACGTTACACGAGTTATTCAAACGTTGACAATGTTGTACATGAAATGGTGAATAACATATATTTTTTTCAAAATTTTTGAATGATCCGTTATTGAGATATATCCCTTAGAAAGTAACAGTTTTTGGCCACAATCAGCGCCTAGCGCCTTAACACAGTAAATTCTCCTTTATTTTAAAGGGTCGACAATACGTATGCGACACCCCTGGAATTGGGCCGTATGGAGAGGAGGCGGCTCGGACGGTGGCATACCAGTACTTTCCGATTTTCCGCGCACGCGCGCTACTCAATGAACTATTGTCACTGCCAAATTAATGTAAGCTTAGCGTAAACTGACTCTAACCTGAGGGCTTAGCCAAGATGACAATCGTTTGTAGAAAACAAAACGAAACGCTATGGGTCTCTCCATCACTCTTCCATATTAGTGCGATAGAGAGATGGATAGCGTTTCGATTCGTTTTCAACAAACGATTGTCATCTTGGCTAGGCTCCCTGAGGTCTACGATAAAAACGTCTGAGCTAATCGCCTGACGCTCCCGCCGACACTTTTGTTTTGGCCACAGTTTTTTTTGTAGCTGAGTAGGTAAGTATTTGTGCACGAGTTTATGAGCGCCATTGTGTGCTTCCACATTCGAAAATTACATTACTGCGTACATGCTCGTAGGTCAGTGTCCGGTCCAACAATTTTCGTCAAACGCTCTAATTACATCCTCATTATTTTGAAATGATTGACCATTTCCTTTTCGTTTTCGTGTACGGATTGGCGTTTCTTTGCACTAATCATTTCTGCATTAAGGCGGCATAACGGTTATTGAATTGAATTGACAATTATTTAATCCACCTATGAGGTATTTACGTGGCAGTGGTTTAGGTACGTGATAGTTTCGAGTTGCGACCAACTTTTAATACAATTACTTTAAAAAAATATTCGATTTATTGTGAACACGATCAAAATATGAAGCAAATGTTATTGATCAATTTGAAGGATAATTAATTAATGCATATTAACAGTTTAATTAACGCAATATCAATCATTAGTTCTAGTAAAATTGACTTTGACACATAACATAACTAACACAAACAATTTTTTTTACAAAACTTCAGACTTATGAAAGTGGGCAAATTTGTCACGCTTTGTAATATATACTTAAGTACATCTCTTTGCATAGATTTTTTTGCAGCTATCGGTTATTTAGATTAAGTTATTTTACGTACTACAAACAAAATACTGGACTACCAATATCCTTTTAAGTATTACCTATACATTGGTGTGATCTACCCACTGTCCAATCTTACATGGCCAATGACCTGCCACTTCTCAAGTCAAGTATTCTTAAGTGAAAACACTTTAAACCACCAGATTTTTTTAAAGAATGACTATAATTATTCATGTATTCTTATTTTAGCATTGGTCGGGGTCAGAGTTCGGCATCAGGGTTGAGAGTGGAATTTTTCCTTCAAGGTTTATATTTATTTAAGCATGGTATTTTATGCAATGTAAAGATTATGCAGAAGATTTATATGGATGAGGCTATAACTCGAGGCCTACTAAGATAGTTCACGGGAAATTAAATATTTAGCTTTGTTCATGGTTGTTATGCAGCATAAATAGCCTAGGGCAGCATTTTTTACCTCACATCACATCTGATGTGATATGGACGGCAGCTATAGATATTATAAAGTTTGCAATTATACTGCTTGCGGACATATCTGCCGCAGGGACGACGACCGACAAAGCCAAAGAGTTCTGTTCTGGAGGCCTCGAATCGGAATCCGAGATGACGGGAAGCCACGAGCCAGATGGTCGGAGGACATTAAAAAGACGGCAAGGCCGACCTGGATAGAACCGCCGCATCAATAACAACATGGAAATCCATGAAAGAGGCGTATGTCCAGCAGTGGACGCGAATTTGCTGATAAGAAGAAAAAGAATCTTACCACTTTAAACTTACAATGTTTTATGAAAATACATATTAGAAAAATGATGGTCTCCTATGGATCTCCAAAACCTGGCCAAACATTGCCGGACTCGGGTTCCTTGCGATTGTGACTTATGACTGATCGTTGTGCCTTCTCGTTGAGGTCTCTGAGGCTCTTCACCACTTTTTTTTCTCTTCACTCTTACAACACCTTACATATAGTTTTAATCCATAATTTCTTGTCGTATTATATTATAACTAAATACGCCTTAATTTTTTGTTCAAGCCATACCAAACGTAGCATACTCGACCACATCGATTGGCCAACCAACGAAATCATTATTATGTAACGCTACTAACATTGACCTTTACCACGTGGTACGTCGAACCCATGCCAACCATTAATCATGCTTTATAACCTCTGTATAACAGCTAAGGGGTTTACTTGTACTTGTAACACTTATGCGACTTTCGTGATTGAAATGATTATCAACTCGAGATCTCGTGTTCAAGTAGAACGTAATAATGACTAAGTATTTAGATTATATCTTTTTTTGCGGTGTATTTTTATTGCTTAGTGTTTCTTACAATAATTAGTTCGTAATTAAATGAAATAGCTTCGTAGTTAGTTGGGCGTCTTGACAAAGATAAGTTGGAAGTATAAATTGGGCAAGTTGAAGGTAAAAAACATACATTAGATGATACAAACTCAAGCTTTTATGCTGATCATCTATGTAGACTAAACCATCGGGTTTTATTATATTCCCATCTGATTTTAGTATCAAAATTTACGTTACTAAATAAGTGGACCCAGAAAAGGGTTAGACTTGGTTAAAATACCATGTGAAACAAAATACTAATACTAAAATCATTAATCATGACATTTTTGACACAAATTAATTAAGACAGTTTTTGTTTTAGATAATCGTGTAATGCAAGTCCAAAAACCAAATAGCTATTTCGATTTAATGTATTAATTTAAAAGTAAGTGCTAGCATACTTTACTGAAATATTTATTATATTTAAATCACTTGACAAATGGTATAATTTCTAAAATGCAAATAAAAATTGATTCAACCCACTACTTTACCTCATTTGTTCAAAGTTCGTTTGCCTTCGTCCGTTCGTTTAGCTTTGTGCTAAATGAAGTACCATTTTATAGCAGTCTTGACATTGGAAGGATGGTAACATTTATTCGATTTTTATGTTTAATCAATAATACAAATAATAAGTGCAGAACAGAAAGATTTAGGTACTTGATAGTCTAGTTCGCCGGGGAACGAGGACTAAGTAACAGTTAAAAGTACATTATTTTTCATCTCTTGCGAACGAAAAAACTAAATTTTAAGCGTTAAACTAAATGTTAAATAAGGATTACAGATTCGTCCGCCATTTTGTCATTGTCTTGACAGGTCAAACATACACTGTGTAACAAAAATTCTGGTAATTCGTTTAAGGGCGTAATTGGTATCCCATATAACCATTCTGGTCGCAGGATTTTCAAAGTAGTAACATAAACCCAGAAGTGTCGAAACAGTTACTACACTTCGCGACTGTGTTGAGTTTTGGTTTCTTCGTGTGGTAACAGTATGCACATAATGCAACTAGATTTTTTTTAGTAACTAAGAGTCGACGCAGTGTTCACACTTTTCGGTCACATTTGTTTCGAAACATTTTTATACACCTTGCGTTCAGTTTGTGACCAGATGTCAAAACTAAGAACAAAAAGTGGTAACGTGTAGAAACAGTGTAGAAACTTCGTTACCACTTTAAATTAAGTATACACAATGTGTCGTAACGTTACTTAACTGTGTAGAAACATTGTAACCAAAAATTAACATAAAATACCAAAGATTGTCAAACTGTTCCATTGCTTGGATGCGCGGCATTTCTTACTTAAGTAGTGCCAATGGTTTTTAATCAAATTATTGAATTGTTTTTCATACTATTACTCAATTGAACTAGGCAGACCAAAAAATTTTGGGTACATCAGCCAAAGGTCTAGCGTAAAAAACGATGGGGAATCCAATAATTCGATCCAAAAATATTGGCACTACTTGAGCAACAAATGTAGGCAGCAACAAAACAAAATAATTTAATCATTAGTCATTCAATCATAAAAAGTAACCTAAGCGACTCCAGTGCCCTCACTTTTCAATAATGCCACTACCTGTCCTTATGATAGTGATTATTATATTATGAGTGATAAAAAAGATAGTTAACGATAATTCTTCCTGAATTCCATCATCAGATCAGAACCAAAATTTAGTGGAACCACCTTGGTGGCAGTATTGGGTGTATCTAATTAATTACTTACATATGTGATTTAATATCAATAAAATAAATAGGCGACGTAATTCTGAAAAGTGGCCTGATGTACGCACGGGTTCGTACCTCGCGAAAGCTTGTCCATCGCTACACATTAAGGACAATTTTTATGAAATTGTTAGAATCCTTTCATAAAAATAGTGTTAAAGATAAAATAAAAAGAAATTACTGAAAGGCCATTTTAAGTCCTATTTGTTTGAATCGCCTTACTTATTTGCTTTTTTAGGCCAACTTTTAAACCAAATTTTGAAAAGATATGACGCAAAAGGAATTTGTAGGTAATTGCTAACGTAATTAATTACGAATTATAATTACAAATTTGATTTTGTAATTGAAATTTTTAATTGGAGCTTCAATTTACTTTTTTATTGTAATTGTAACTGCATTATATTGAGTAATTACAATTGTCAATTTGTAATTTAGTTAATTGTTTGCCCAACAACGCTTGGTGGTATTTCCATTCAAACAAGAAAACGAAAACAAATTTTATTCATAATTGCTGGATTAGGTAATCGTATCACAAACGTTTTTTAAAATGGGCCCATCCCATAGGAACATTACAAAAATGCACATAAATCAAACACCAGTGAGTTCTGTCAAATAATGTATACAATTTTATTTCAGACAATAGATATTTGTAATTTAAGTGTTATTACAAATTACGAGGGCTGTTCTGTACATCATTATTTAGCAACTAGCTACTTCATCGTATTGTTATAACTGGAACCTAATAGTTTTTTGTAATCCTCTTCCGTCACAAGTCACAACCAGTGACTGACCAAGGAATGCCTCGAGGTAAACTTTGAGGATATCTGGAATCAGAAAAGTACAAGGAGCCATTTTGTAAATCTAGTAACGTCGTTTCTACTTTTAGTAACAACTCGACACATGTTTACACATTCCAGTAACTATGCGACTACTTTGTGACTGCAATATTTGTTAGCCTTAAAACATATTTATACATAATAACTAAAAAGGTTCTATGTTTATTATGCATTTTTATTACTTTTAAAGCTACAATTCTGCCTAAGAATATTTCAGACCACCAAATATGTATCAAATAAAGCAGTCGTGACTCGTCGTGTACACTTGCACAGAGCTGTTAATTATTATTTTACTGGCTTAACTTGAATAATGGGGTGGCGCGTTGATGAATTCAGACTACGTTAGTAAAATCACTCAAGCAGTTTAATTGCCCATAATAATCTTGGCAATATTGATATTAAAAATGTACAATAAATACTTACGTCTGAGGAATAACTTAAAGCGATGGCGACGTTGGCGTCAACGTCACTAATGTTAGTTATTTTTAAGTATATATTTTTTCACTGACACTGGTGACACTTCCTCAATGGAAACGAACAAAATGAACGATCGAACGAATGATTATTCGAAAACTAGTCGCAAACTGGGAACATTGTTACTACACTGTGTCGCACTGTGCGACCAAATGTGTCTGCGTCGACTCTTCGCCATTTCTGGTAACGGCGACTACACGGCGACCACACGGCGACCGAAATTGTTACTAGAATAGAACAGTGTCGACGCGAAATGTGTCGACATGTTTCGTAACGGCGACTGAAAATGGTTATATGGGATCGACATAGACATAGACATTAGAATTACAATTTTACAGATAATGCTACAAAACTAAAAAGACCTTAAAACTAGGATTTAAAAGTACAAAGAATATTCTAATAATAATATTCGAATATTATAAGAATATCCTTATTCTAATTATGAAAACTAAAGAAAAAATTCACGCAAAAAAAATAATTGGTTTTGTATGGAGGGTTGGCCGGCTGGGACGACGAGCCTGATACACAAAAGAAAATTTTCGCGTTCAAAACAGTTTTATCTACACTCATATTGTAAGTTCTCTAAAACGTGTTCGAAAACGGTAGGCAATGGCTAGCATTACCACGACCGATTTTACTATGATAAGCTTTTTATCCGTGGCAGTAACGTAATTTTAACTTTTCATGCTCAATTATTGATGTGCTATGAGTTTTGATAACATAATGTACACCTGCACGCGCCCGCGCGGTTGCCGAGACGCTCCCCCCCGAACGCCGGCACAATCGAGTTGGCCATGGCGGTACAATGGCGGCCATTCTATGGTTTCCGAATAAGGCATTTAGAATATATAATATGAGTGTAGATAAAGCAGTGTATGCAACTGTACGTAATTAGGCCTTAAAACACTCGTGTGATCTTATTATGTTAAAACCACACTCATGTTTTAAGGACCCTTATTACGTAACAGTTACATAAACTACTATTCTCCTACTTTTTCTTAGTCGCAATACGATACCGATTAACTATGTCCTTAAACATATCACCAGTATTTTTGTTACAGCCTGTATACCCGTTCGGCATACAGCCACAATTGAAAATATTTTAAACGGCTTTTTAATACGACGAGGAAAAGAAGTAAGTATATTTACTTTTCATTAAGAAGGCTAATATTTCATGTCATGTCACTAGTCACTATTACCTGTCATGTCACACTTCAAGTCATGGTATTTTCCACCAAGGTAAGGTACCTTATGTATTGTATTTTCTTTATTTACGCTGCGTATAAGTACGTATGCTAACTAATTAATATTCCTACCGCCTACCAAACTAAGATAACCTACCCATCCAAACAATTAGACGCGCAAAAACTTTTCAGTTTACTTTTGTCATTGAATATTGCTCTCAAAAAATACACTTGTAATTTATACCTTAAGGTAATGGGAGTAAGGCCTAAATTCAGTGAATATTGGTTTTTAAAACAGTGATTTTTTGTTCATAATTTGAATTGTCACGTGAAGCTTCTCTCTATTGTAAAGTACTTTGTCATCTGTCTGGTTTAGAATGAAAAAGGACAACACGTTCGGGGAACGAATTTGCGTGACGTTTAAAAATTAACCTTACAAACAGTATTATCAGTCAACCTTAGTGTATTTCGTGTTGTACAGCTAACAAAGAAAAAAACGTGCTTAGGAACCAAACTTAAGGACAATCAGGTCCTTAAATTTGGTTCTTAATATGTGTATAAAAATAAAATTAGCTCCGTGGGAAATCGTATTAAAATAGCAGTGATTAAATAGATATTTAATAGCAGGAACTATCGTAATTGGTAAATACGGTGACAAATTGACAATATTAACACTTTTGGAAAACCAAACAGTCTCGGAAATAGTGTCAACTTATGCTGTTTAAAATTAATTAGAAAGTTTAAAAGGACACTTTTGTGCTGTTATCGCTCTCATGCTCTGGCAAAAAACAAAGTCGAAAACCACATGAGTACTGGCTGCAACAGTATCAATATTGACACAGATTTTGGGGTTCTATCAATATAATTATTTTCAGACTTAATAAAATTGACATTTTTAGACACACCCATGTGAATGAGCATGAAATGAACTAGTTACAATGAAGAAAACTAATATCTACATAGCCTTTGTATTTTTATTTTTAGGGTTCCGTACCTCTAAAGGAAAAACGGAACCCTTATAGGATCACTTTGTTGTCCGTCCGTCCGTCTGTCAAGACCCTTTTTCTCAGGAACGCGTGGAGGTATCAAGCTGAAATTTTTATCAAATACTCAAGTCTACTGTCCCTTGGAGCTGTAAAAAAATCAAACTTCTAAGCCAACGTAATCAAAAGATACAGCCGTTTATGCCGCAAATTTCCGCAAATTTTCGAAATTCGCAAGGGAATCAAAACCTACAGGGTACTTCCCGTGAACTCAGAATCTTGAAATTTGGTACGAAGCAACGTCTTATAGCACAGATAAAGGAATAATTGCGAAAACCGTAAATTTTTAGTTACATCATATAATAAAAATATTTTTAATAATTTTAAAGTTACTACCCCTATATACCTACAGGTTTGTACGGAACCCTCGGTGCGCGAGTCCGACTTGCACTTGGCCGGTTTTTTTTAATAGTTCAGCAAGATCACATTACACGTGCCTATTTTTTTACAGGCTGTCATTGTTGTTGTTGTCGCGGTCGCGTTATCCCGATGTCCCTTCAGCTACGACAACGCCTCACAGTTTTTGTAACTTATATATAGTCTGGCAAACCATTTCTGTCAGTAGAAACGCGCGGCAAATTCAAAATACGTACATGTGGCAACCCTTTGTGATGAGACACCGTATTTCATGACGAACATTTCAATTCACATTGAAATTGTTTCTAGTGCATTTCACTCTCTCATCTTAAGAGCGAGTGAGATAGAACTCCTGCAACGTTCCCAATTAAATTTTAATTAATTTTTAAGGCATATGTCAATTACCTCAACCAGATTCTCTGTTGCAGTTGATGACAGATCAGACGAAATATATCCGTCTCCTTTTTACACACCGTAAATGTCACCTAATGAAAGGGGCGGAAATACCAACTAAAATTAAAAACATAAAATTTGATGATCATTGCGGCTTTTTTCACTGATTCTTAGTGTTGTCATACTTTTGTTCGCTGTACATTGCTACTGCGTTCGTTGGCTGGCCAGACTATATATAAAAAAATGAATGCTCGCAAGCCCTTTAAATTAAATCTCTACAGAACCATTCGACGCGCCGCTCCGAAACCTCCGTTTTTGCGCGCACAATTCGGTACGTAGTCAAACGAATAATTATTGTATTTTTTGCAAGCAAAAATGCGGTTTGGCCGCGGAGCCGGTCCGTGGCCGGCTCGCTCAAGCGTTTTCTAAAGCTGCCTTCAATTCAAAATAACTAAATCTCTCCATCTTTCTTCCATATTTGTTATAATTACTAAAAAATAATAATTAGAAAATTATATTGCATGTAGATGAAACGCCGTATTTTTTACAACCAACTAATCAATATGGTTCCTTTAAATGTTTAGATGTAATATGCATTAATCATGTAGTGATAGTAATACAATATTTATAAACTAAATTATGGAAGGAATGAATTAAGGAAAGGTATGTAATTGTTTAATTTTCCTAGATATTTATTTAATACTCGTGTGTACGAGTGCTTGCACGAGTACACGAATATGAGTACGAGGACTTTTGAGCCCAAGAGCGCATATTTGAAACAGTATGGTAGTGTATTATACTATTCTTTAATCGATTACTTATTATCTTATCGCAAAATTCTACAATATATTTTAGAAAAAAAAAAACTTGACGGCGGACGGACTTAAAGTAACCGTTAAGTGATTCATTTTTTTATTATTAGGTTCGATACTCGTATTAGTAGCTACAACTAATGTACCTACCTGTAGCATAAAATTAGAACAAACTTTGTTCTTGTTTACAAACATGAAATTCCGAGAATGCAAAAACGGGTCATAGTTCTGACTTTGACCACTGTGATGTCACAACCACGATCGTAACTTGCGTGACGTCAGCAGATTTAGATAAAGCTATGGAAATGTATGCAAGACGCGGATGAGGATTTTTTCCTCTTACATTTAAACTTAAAATTTATCGTAAAAAATCTCTCACGAAACAAGAAACAAAATTAATATTATATTTTGAAAAATGTAATCAAGTAAAAACCGACTAGCCGCTATTGAAAAAGAATGAAAAACACCTTGACGATATTTTGAGGCAAATTGCATGGACATTATTAATATGTAACAAGCGTATAATTGATACATGGTAGTGTTACGGTATTCAAATACTGATTTGACAGATTGAATCACGAGCCGAACGCAGCACGGGCGCATCGAATCTTTTGTTTTCGGCTAAATAAAGTTGCAAACCTGCTCTTAACTCCAACAGAAGGGGTTAAGGGGTTTGCAACCTTATGTATAGTTTACTAAAGGTGCAAATCTCTAAACTAGTTCGAGTGGAATTAACAAGTCCGCCATTTCCACCGACGCGGTCCGTGTAGTCAAGTTGTTGGAAAATTAAGAAGCTCAGCAACATTATAAATATTGGATACCATACAGTTATTGATAATTAGTAATACGAATATACTGGTAGTACTAATACACATATAATCATAAAATTACCGTCTAGGGCCAGTTTGTTAAGATGGGAAGTTTATGTTTTTGAAGTCATTAATTTTCGTATAAATTAAATTAAAAACACATGGAAGGTTTTAATACTACGACTATTTTTCGATGTTAAAGTGTTTTTGTTTTGATGCTAATTAATATGTAAATTATTTTTACTATCTTCCAATAAAATCTGATTTTTTTAGCATCAACCAAGAATAATTTTTTTTTTATTAATTACAAATGTAAGTGACTTTGCTCTGACCTTTTGTATCAATCAAGATTTTTTTTAATTAATTACAAATGTAAGTGACTTTGCTTTCCGATTAAATAATCAATTTTTTCTTCTTCTTAAGTTTGCATATCCAACTAAACTTGCAATAGCAGTGCCTACATAAGATTTACGAAATGAAACTGAATAAAGGTTTTTTTTCGGAATTGCGGAATGACCTTTACAAAAAACACCGGTATAGCAACGGTAGCCCTACTTGTAAAGATTTTTGAATGAGAGAACAACACCCGAATGAATGCATAAAGGTATAAATAAGCCGAAAAGTCCGCAACTGCTTTATAAACACGCACTATCAGGGAATACAATGATGTTATCAAATCAACACCGTCTAGCCCGTGTCATTCTACTTGATTGCAGCGCAAATATTAACCACATCTTGTACAAATTTTTGACATGCTTTTTTTGCTAACGTAATTAATTGGCTGATCAAGTTTTCTTGTCACTCCTTGCAATGATTGCGTCTCACTCATTAAACGCAGGTTTTATCACATTTATATTCATCAAACATCATTTTTTACCATAGTTTCGAACCGATTTCAGGCTAGCATCATGACCATTTCGTGACCATTTTGTATCTTATTATGTGATAAATATGTCATAATCATAATAATCATAATATATTAGGTATTTGTCGTAAGTTTGCTTTTTTATTGAATTTTTATACCTGTTTTCTTTTATTTCTTATTATAACTGTGTACCATGTAAGAGTTGTTCGCCACGAATAAATGATTTCTATTTCATAATAGGTCATGTATCTACCAAGCATTTCTGTAAAAAGTGTTGCAAATTTATTCAAATATCTTTGCTTTTCCACTGTGTGATAAAACGGAATACCAAATTATATCATTGAATGCTTGCCCATGCATTATTGCGTTTGTCATGAATGCAAAAGACACTGGTTCGATAACTCTTAGGCACTAAAGACTATTAGACTTAATAGACCTAAGATCACATCTACCGGATTCGACAACTATATTACATTTTAAGTAAGTGGCTTTTGAATTTATCGTTGCGATTATTAACAGGAATACTTTTATAATGGCCCTATAAAACTACTTAGCCTAACAAACAAAGCTAGACAGTCTATAGACATGGCGAGTATGACACGCGTGGTGCATACTTGTCATACACGTTGCGAAATGCTCTGCGAGATTCCTTTAACTCGCCTGCTATGTTGTTATGCAGTAATAAATTGTACTGCTTATACTAATTACTTCCACGTTTTACTAGTTTAATGCCTTTAATGTGAATAATATATTACTAATACAACACAATTTCTTTAAGCATTCCATACTAAGAGTACTTTGCAGATCACGTATCGAAGTATTTCTCATTTCTCTTTTTCCGGACAGACTCCACTCGTAGTTTTCCAAAAGGTTACTTAAATAGTACGCACAATTAACGGACTGAAAAACATTAAATATTACCGCAGCTTACACCCGATAGAGAACTGTCAAACATTTCATATACAAGCAAATTTTAACAATGAAAATGATGTTAACAGACAGATTGTTGCAACCCTTCTTATTTTATATATAATAAATAATATTTTAGCCTATAAATACGATAAATACGTCCCACTTCTGGGCACAGGGAATTTCATACACGACAGGGATGAATTCATAACAAGTAGGCCTGCCTAGCAACAAGCACTTTGTTTTACATATATCAAAATTTAAATGTAGCTTGTGGGTGATATTATATTTACATTATCACAGACCTTTATAAGAAACGAAACGAAACCATTCATTTGGGGTCGGCGCAGCATATTTTCTCTTCCATCCATACCTCTTTGTCGCCCGTCATCTCGTTATCCACATCCTTTCTTTTCACATCGTCTCTTACACAAGCAACGTGTTCCTCGTATTTAGTATATAGGTAATATTTTGCTCATTAAGTTTTAAGTATGACTTCATTCATTGAGTTGTTTTTTTTTACTCCCTTAGCTTGCTCAACTCCGTATCGTTCATGTGCCTATGTTATGCTAAAGACGCATACGCTGTTCTTCAACGTTACTAATCCGCACACACATGATTAGCAATTCGTGCAAAAACAATAGTTTCGTCTAGTACAGGAAGATGCCTATGAACATTGAGTCCAAACTTTGGATTCTTTTTTGCATATTGTTGGTTATCGATGATTAGCGTTTCGTACAAAAATCAAAGTTACGTCTCGCATAGGTATCTTTCATGGACTTTTGTACCCGAACTTTGAATTCTTTTTTGCGCTGTTAATCATAGACTTTGGAGCAAAATAATAATTCTGTGCTTGCAAAAACTTCGGATTTCCCCAAGTTCATTTTTGGAGTTTACTGTGTTATTATTAGACTTTAGTCGAGAAACTTGGATCTAACATTTAGGACTATATAATAATTTGCATGTGCTAATAACAGCAATGCAAAAAACAAATGAGTTTTTCTGTTTCGTGACTGGTTAGATACGTGTGTAGTTAATGAATAACAATTGATGAAATGATAGACATACACTACATACAGATATCAATCTTCAACCGACTGAACAATAGCATAAATAATGTTATGATTGTTACTGATGAGTCTCATTTTAAATGGCTGACCACAGCCAATTTAAAATCTTAAAGTAGGTAAACTAAACGGCCTTGGACTTATATAGGAGGACAATATCAGTTGTGCTTTCATACTGTAACGAAGTGCCCTTTTCAGCAACCTGTCAATAAATGATGCTCATAGCGTGATACCGCACACCATGAACTATTCAACAAACTCAGTTAGATACTGTTAATTTTATACAATGCTATTTTTATAAAGGCGGTTCTCGAATAAAAGTAGGTAGCCAAAACGTAGTGGGACCATAGCCAATTGACGTAAGTAAATATTCTTTATTGCATCAATAGGTACATATATGACAAGTGACATAAATCAACGAGTGAAATTTATATATACATATACATTTATGTGGGAGTATATAATACAGGGTGTTTGGTCCATCGTTGGCCAAATTAAAATGGCGGATAGGTGGGGTCGTTCCCTATCTCACCACGCTTTCCAAAAATTTTTTTGACCGACGTGCATTTTTTTTTAAATTTTTTTGTTATTTTGAAAAGAAAATCAGGACCAACTCGTTTAAAATTAAATTTTGATAAAAAAATAAGTGCTAGAGACATGCAATTGTTATTGCATCGTGATGTGCAACGTTGCACTGCTTTATTAAAGTAAAAATTTCGGACACCTAACGCTTAGTTTATTTTTTATTGGCCCTCAAAGGTTTTACAGCATGTAAAAATTTTGCCAAAGGTCAACTTTGATTTGCAATTAAAAAATAAATAAAAAAGATTACGTTCTTAAAATTCTTTTACTAAATTGTGTGTTTTATCCTTTTTCTAATGATGTAAAATAATCCCGGAAAACCTTTCATAAACTTGATTTTTCCGCGGTTATTGTAACGGACGCGACAGGCAAATCATCATTGACCAAACATTGACGCCTCTTTTTTGAAATCCCGTAAGTAACAAGCGGGTTTGTTTTCTCGATGACCGATGAGGTTTGCAGGTTATTAAGATTTAAAACTTATCTTACGTTAATTTGGCCTTGGAGTTGAAGGTCAACTTTCACATTTCAGCGTGATAAGATAAGGAAGTGTTTTTGAAAACAACACGTGCAAAGCCGGTAAAGACTGCTATCTCCCTCTTACACAGCACAATACGTGCAGTTGTCTCCCTCTTTCATGGGTTAGACGTCAAACTGCTCTACCAAAGGCCAGCAGTAGGGCTAGATAAGACTGTGGGATCAGATTAGACTTTAGTCGTTATTTGACTGTCTCTGGTGGCTAACCCATTTCCAATCCTGATGTTGTTTTTTGTTGAGTTTTATTAGTGTTATTGTTAATCTCTGTTCTGTTTACTTCGTTTATTCGAGAATGGCACCATTTACGAATGAAGAATACGCGGATATTTTGATGGCGTATGGTAAAGCTGATGGTATGCACGAGCAGCGCAAAGAATCTACCAGGAACGATTCCCTAACAGACGCTTACCACACCGGAACGTGTTTCAAAACACTTACCGACGCTTACGGGAAACTGGAAATTTGAACGTGAATGAACCAAGAGGGATTGTGGTGCGACACAATGTTGAAGTTGATAACCGGATTTTGGCAATGATTGAGGAAGACCCGACTAGAAGCATAAGAGATGTAGCTGCATTACTCGAACTTTCTATCTGGAAGGTGTGGAAAGTTCTTCGCCAAAATAACCAGCACGCATTTCACTACACTCCCGTACAAGGTATTGAATGTTTGAACTGAATTTCATACATTTTAACATGATGTTTGATAACCGTAATTAAAAACTGAAATCCGCGTTTTTTCACGCTTTTTATGCATGTAGAGGCCGTAAACCGTGAAGAAACAGGCTTGCTCATGTCATTTGTACCTAACAATCATTAAACATGTAGGAACAGGTTCTTATTCGATTTTTGTTTCTTTTCAGGTCTTGAAGATAACGACTTTGGGAATCGTGTTCAGTTTTCCCGTTTATTGCTGCACACAGATTTAGAAGACCGTGACTTTTTAAATGCATTCTGTGGACAGACGAGTCAAAATTTACAAGAGAAGGAATTTTCAATGTGCACAACCTCCACCACTGGTCACCTAAAAATGAAAACCCACGCCAAAAAAGACATAGGGGGTTTCAGAGAAGATACTGTGTCAATGTCTGGGCAGGAGTTATTGGCGATCAAGTCATCGGGCCACATTTCCTGCCAGACAATTTGAATGGAGACAACTATCTTCATTTTCTACAAAATGATTTACCTAATTTGCTGGAGAATGTGCCGCACTTTAACGAGGATAGGCATATCATCTTCCAACAAGACGGATGTCCGGCCCATTGGAGGATAACAGTCAGGGAGCACCTTGACAACGCCTTCCCTAATTTATGGATTGGGAGAGATGGCCCTATTCCATGGCCTCCACGTTCTCCTGACCTAACTCCGTTGGACTTTTACATCTGGGGACGGGCGAAGGAAATTGTTTACAAAACGGAGGTGGAATCGCGGGAAGATTTGTCTCAACGAATATTGGCGGCCTTCGAGGTGCTCAAGAAGCCCAAATTTCAAAGCAGAAGTTCGATTGCGAATAACAACAGTGGAAATAAGAAAAAGGTGCTATGCATGCATTCGCAACGGAGGTCGCCAGTTTGAACAAAATTTGTAAAAATAACGTGTAATAAAAATTTAAAAAGAAAATGTTTTTTTTTTAACCTGCATGTCGATACTTTTCTGATGCTTCCATACAAGAACCGGGGAAAAATTTATTTCAGGAAAGGTTCAGGATTAATGTACCATAAGATGGTTAAATCACGTCTCAAGTCTAATCTGATGTCACTACCTAAGTAAAGTGTAGTCTTCTTATCTAGCCCTAATGCTGGCCTTTGATAGATCAGTTTGACGTCTAACCCATGAAAGAGAGAGACAACTGCACGTATTGTGCTGTGTAAGAGGACTAAGAGGGAGATCGCAGTCTTTACCGGCTTTGCACGTGTTGTTTTCAAAAACACTTCCTTATCTTATCACGCTGAAATGTGAAAGTTGACCTTCAACTCCAAGGCCAAATTAACGTAAGATAAGTTTTAAATCTTAATAACCTGCAAACCTCATCGGTCATCGAGAAAACAAACCCGCTTGTTACTTACGGGATTTCAAAAAAGAGGCGTCAATGTTTGGGCAATGATGATTTGCCTGTCGCGTCCGTTACAATAACCGCGGAAAAATCAAGTTTATGAAAGGTTTTCCGGGATTATTTTACATCATTAGAAAGAGGATAAAACACACAATTTAGTAAAATAATTTTAAGAACGTAATCTTTTTTATTTATTTTTTCATTGCAAATCAAAGTTGACCTTTGGCAAAATTTTTACATGCTGTAAAACCTTCGAGGGCCAATAAAAAATAAACTAAGCGTTAGGTGTCCGAAATTTTCACTTTAATAAAGCAGTGCAACGTTGCACATCGCGATGCAATACCAATTGCATGTCTCTAGCACTTATTTTTTATCAAAATTTAATTTTAAACGAGTTGGTCCTGATTTTCTTATCAAAACAACAAAAAAATATAAAAAAAAATGCACGTCGGTCAAAAAAATTTTTGGAAAGCGTGGTGAGATAGGGAACGACCCCACCTATCCGCCATTTTAATTTGGCCAACGATGGACCAAACACCCTGTATATATAGCAAAGAAGCCTGTGATGCTATATTCGTTTTAAGAATATTTTACCAATCATAAATTTTGTCGCATGTGGAGTTTACCTTTAAGTAATTATCAGTGATCGGAATAGGTAGTGCCATTTCGGGTGAATGACCTTAAACATTGTAAAGAACATGGATAAGACTTGAGATTCTTCGACTCTTATTTCTCACAGAAAATTTTCTTCAAATCGCAAAAGTAAAAAAAAAGTAATTATAAGTACATCATTCATTTAAAATTACTTTCGTTTAACAGTTACAATTAACAATAATACAATCATAAAATAAAACACGAAACATCAACATCATTATTTAAAATGAACATAATTAAATTATTACTTTCTTTGAAATTATAATAGCAAACCATATTTTTTATCAATATTTTCTACTGTCAATCTATTTCTTTTGACGTCCGATATCTAACTGAAACCACATTTTTCATTCTTACGTTAGGCCCGCGGTTCTTTAAAACATTTTTTAAACCAAACACAAACTTTAAAATCCCGGGGTTAAAAACTATATCCATACTAAGCTTACGCACCGAAGTCCCGCGAAATGGCACTACCAATTCCGATCACTGGTAATTATTACACTGTTCTCAACATACAAGTATGTGAATTAAATAGTAGTTTATGTAACTGTTACGTAATAAGGGTCCTTAAAACATGAGTGTGGTTTTATGAAATGAGCCGCAGGCGAATTTCATAATAAGATCACACGAGTGTTTTAAGGCCTAATTACGTACAGTTGCATACACTGCTTTATCTACACTCATATTATTTATTATAAATGCCGTATTCGGAAATCATAGAATGGCCGCCATTGCACCGCCGCGGCCATCTCGATTGTGTCGGCGTGGCCAACTCGATTGTGTCGGGGCTCGCGCGGGACCAATCGAGTTGGCCATGGCGGTAACATTATGTTATCAAATTCGATGTTCCAAATTTGAAACTCATTGCTTAACAATATTTGAGCATGCAAAGTTAAAATTACGTTACTGCCGCAGATAAGAAACTTATCATAGTTAAATCGTTTGTTGTAATGCTTGTCATTGTCTACGGTTTTTGAACGCATTTTAGAGTACTTACAGTATGAGTGTAGATAAAATAAGTATTGGTGTAAATAATTGTTGGTAAACCTTAAACAATAAAATAAAATAAAATAGGTAAGTTAAAAAACCGGCCCAGTGCGTCTCGAACCACGCATAATGGAGGGTTCCGTTCGATATCTTCAACGCAACGCAACGCAAAAGTCGTATCTGCCACCGGGCATATGTCATATTTATAGAATGGAACTGAAAGCGTTTTTTAGAGATAACTCAAAAAAGGCTCAACCGATAAAGTTGTATGTATTAATACATTTCTTCTTGCATGTTTTTTCTCAAAACTTTTAGTAAATAAACGGATACTGCGTTTCTATGCAATAAACCCTCTAAAGAAGTTTGTTAAAGATTTTCGTAAACATATACCTGATTTACATATTGCATTATTTAAAAAAGGTTGAAAACGGAAGGGAACTCGGAAACACCCATACATACTCGTATACATACATATATTATCTTACATATAGGTATATATTCTCGTGTATCGCACACAAACGGTAATTTGGCAGAAAATCGGCAAGTCCGTTCCGTCATCATTATTGAATCATAGTGAACTTGATAACGCGGTTCATGAGATCAAGGACGTACTCAATAAGAACCTTCCTGTTTGTCCTTACGTCATCCTGTGCAGGCGCATAAACCAAACGCATTCAAAATTCGCCCTTAATTTAACAGTAATAGGAGACAAGGCAGGTTTCTCGAACGGTAAAATTATCATGGTTTATAGGACCTTGCCTTGCAGTTTCGATTCGAGTCACGCTTTTCATCGTCGAATTTAATCGGAACGGGTTACACCTCCATGTGGGGAAGAATATCATACCATATGAATGGCCTAATGACAATATCGTTTACAGGGCCGTCATATACGATTCAATCTTAATATTTCTTTATTGATTATCAATTTAACCTATTTTACAACTTAATGACACGTAGCAGCTGTTTGTGACTTCATCTGTTTGGACTTTGCTTGGATACTCTGTCTGTATGCAAGTACTAGTCATATTAGACTAATCGAGTGCTACATCTATATTAATTGGACCGTTTTCGTATGTCATGGTCACTTGACCACCATATAAAAACCTTATGCTTTCGTCCCCATTTCATGACAAGTGACAAGTCGAGAGACGTAACGGATTTAAAATTAGTATGATTTACTATATTAATAAGTACGACAGATTACCTACAGTCATATACATGCGTTAAATAATCACTTTACGTGGCTTAATCTAACAACATCAAAGCCATAAAACTGAATCAGATAAAAGGTGCAATGTACTTATGTTTAACTCTCGGTATTTACATGATAGGCTGACTACACCATTTCATTTAAAATATCGTAGTTAAACATCAATGAAATAAAAAAAAGAGTGTTTCATATCCTAATAGGGAAAGTCTTTGCCGAGCAGCTTGGTCCGACACGCACTTGGCCGGTTTTTTGGATTTATCTCCGCTCCGAATAGCAGAATAACTATTAAAATATTATAAATATATTTAAAAAAAAAACCGGCCAAGTGCGTGTCGGACCACGCATAGGAGGGTTCCGTACCTTCAATGGAATAAGAACCAAACTAATACCAAAAGGTCGTATCTGATGCCTATGGAAGAAGTTTTTTGGAGATAACTCAAAAATGGCTAAACCGATAATGTTCAAAACAATTTTCATTGAAAGTATATGATAAGGCGCATCTCTTCAAATTTTTTCATATTTTTTGAATTTACGGTTCAAAAGTTACGGGGGGGGGGGGGGGGGGGGCTACACAACTTTTCTGACTTTCGTAGCGATTATTTCAGAAAATATTCACTTAATCACAAAATAGTCAAAGAAACCTCAATGTTATTTTGAAAGACCTATCGATTGATGTGTCACATGTTGATATTTGGTAAAAAAATATTTTTTTACTTTAGTTACCTGTATGGAGCGCCCCCCTAAAAATATTTCTTTTTTCAAATTTAACTACATAACTAAGTAGCTGCATACAAACTACACCTTATGTGTAAATTTTATTCAGATACGTCGTATAGTTTCCGAGTAAAATGCCTGTGACATACGGACGGACCGACAGACAGACAGACAGACAGACAGACATGACGAATCCATAAGGGTTCCGTTTTTTGCCATTTGGCTACGGAACCCTAAAAATGTAGCGGCGGTACGAAGTTCACCGGGTCAGCTAGTTAATAAAATAATATATTACATGCACAGATTCGCAAAAATTAATTGCATTTGAACTAAATCCAAATTTGATCCAGTTATGATGAGCGGATGGAATGATTAATTTTCATTCTAGTCAGAGGGCAACTTCGTATCTTTTCAATCCCTTTGGGATTTTTACTAGAGTTCCATGACATTTGAAGAATTATGCTCCAAATTTCAAGGTGCCGTCTAGGGCTTGCAACGCTGGAATTGTTTGTATGGGCTAACTCCAGAATTCCAGAATTCGCCATACAAAAACTACCAGAGTTGCAAGCCTAGTTCCATCTTCAATAGTTTGTTTAGCAGAACACCAATATTTATTTAGATCAAGGAATGTAGGTCCTCATTGTTGTATTTTTCATGAAGTTACTTTAACCTATAAACTTATATAGATGTCATATACAAAAGAAAAAATTACCTAGGCCTCAGGTGCCCAGGGCTGGGATCGAACCAGCGTCTTCTGCAATCGCGGCAGATGCCCTAACCACTAGGCTACCCGGGTCACAGCGGCACCCGTCGAATTTCCCCGTGTATATGCAATCTTTGTAAATGCTAAGGCGCATGTGGCCAATCATCCAACTCATCTAAGGTACACCATTATGAGTTCATACTTACTTTAGCCTAATAAATAACTGTAAAAGTGTAGTTGTAGGCTTGTAAACAAACAACAAAAAATCGCAAGCATAATTAAGGTGAATCAATCCCCTTGAAGCATTGCCTTCATGCACGACCGACCATACTGGTTATGACGTAAAAACTCCATCTCTGATTGGAAGAGCAGTTGCGATCATTATCTTCGACAGATTCTATAATAAATAGTCATGTCTAATACTAGAATATAAATTGCATCACTTTGACTAGGTAAGACAAGAGGAGATATGAAAAAAGTGCAATATTTTAAGTTTAATAAACAAGACTGGTGTTAATTTATGCGTGATTGATTGAAGAACTACAATGATTTATAAGAAGCTAAAGTCTAACTTGTCATATTTAATATGAGTAGGTATAAGCTAAAAAAAATTACAAAATTGACTAAAACCAAGGCTATGTAGTTTTTGTGTGTATTGCTATTGTTGAACAATACCTATAGTTTCATTAAAATAATTGACGAACCAACTTTAACGCAGAAATGTTTATAGTCCGATCACGCTAACACTGAACAAACTTTGCAAGCGACCAAATGTTGAAGACCAAGCATAGACGTGAATATTATAAGAAAATATGTGTAATATTTATAGTGACAGCGCCACATTTTATTGTTCCACAAACTCAGTTTAGTCTGTCTCTACCAATAGTTTGTTATTAAATCATATGCAATATTAAACATTGAAAACATTAAAAAAATAATCAATTTTGGACTTGAATTATTATTTTGATTATTTTTTCAATGTTTTCAATGTTTAATATTTAAGAACAAATTATTGTATGTGTGAAATGTCCCACTTTAAAAACATGCAAAAATAATTATGTGTCTCTACTTAATGCACAAAGCACACAACAGAGACACACTGCGTATATGCTGCGTGGATCCAGTGGTGTCAGCCCTATTAATCCTTTACCACAAAAACACACGGAAGCCGACCATCGCAAAAATTTTCCCTTGACACCTGCCACGACAGCGCAAACACCATGCATCACGCGGACTGTAAAACTATCCGTCACGCGTCATGCCCTGTGCAAATTCAAACAACAGATTATGTCATACTAACTGTGTAATTTGTTTATATACGATATATTCTAGAAAAAAACTTACGAGAGTACATTTTTTTGTTGGTTAGTAAAGTTTAACATTGTGAGTTAAACTCATACGATTTTGTCAAAATTGTGAGTTAACTCCACCAAAAACTGAGTCTGTCCATAGACTCTAGCACTTTAACTGAATCTATTAAATATATAGAAGTGGCAGCCATTCGCGTTGGCTAACAGACGAAGATTACGAGTCTGCGCGTACTCATGAATAAGCTCCTCATTATGGAGCGAAACATGTCAAGCAATAAGTACTGGACTTAAAAAACGCGAGCTACCCGCTTCTATATATTTGATATGTCTAAGTCTCACGAAAGTTTTGTATTTAAAATTTATATGGATATCACACATACGGTAGTACTATTAGTTATTCTGTGTCACTGATTCCGAGGTTAGACGATATTCATGTGAAGCAGAGTGAATTTAGAATTATCGATCATCATCATAATCATCATAATCTTTATTTGCATAGAATAAGTACAGATATAGTGTCAACAGGTGTAGTACAGACATTTGTGGCTTATTCTGCTATATGTATTTAATTATACTAGCATGCAAAAACTATATACAATTCTAATGTCACATATTATTAATTATTAGTTTCATTACATATTATTTCATATTATTAATTATTAATGTCATTACATATTTTGTCATATTATTAATTTAGTATACATTCCATTCTTCAGTGTTCTGAGAGAAAAAATCTTTTGTACGATAGTAATTCTTATCCAATAAGTAACGTGATAGACTACTTTTAAATTTATTAATAGGAAGGTCCTTTATTTTATTTGGTAGCTTATTATACATATTTATGCATATTGCGAAACACTGATTATGAAGTATTGGGAATTATATCATCTACAAGACGCCCTTTATCGCCGATATCGTCATTATCGTCAATCCTGGATATCAAAGATCCAGATCAACTGTCTAACATTCGTGTTTCATTATATCACTGCTAACTTGAAAGTGACGGATTTCACGAGGATGTACAATCGAATCGACACCTATTTTAGTTTTTACATCGGTTGGTAGGGCTATTGAATTGTTTCGGTCGCTCAAGGTCACTGATCGCTGACCGATTAACCTTGACCAATA
The DNA here is from genome assembly GCA_947086415.1 of Pammene aurita. Taxonomy (NCBI): domain Eukaryota; kingdom Metazoa; phylum Arthropoda; class Insecta; order Lepidoptera; family Tortricidae; genus Pammene; species Pammene aurita. The sequence continues at coordinate 28,736,773 of OX352298.1, forward strand.
GCCAAGTGGACGGAATACCGGAATCATTTTTACAAGCTTTTATTTAAATAAAAATTCTCCTTTAAAATCACATCACCCAGATGTGAATACTTCCAAGAACTTACTTTTATTTTCTTGCACTGGATCCTTGTGATTTGATTTACCCTTAGATTACACAATTTTTCCTCTAAGCTAAGAGGCCACAATCCATTGGCACATAGCCAGCTCCTACCTAAAATCCTAGGTTTATGATTGCCAACAATATCGTGTGAACACTAATAATTCTAGAACGAGTAGATAACTCGTTCTATTGTTAATTAAATTTGTTAATGTAAGTTAAGTCGATCGAATGATTCATTAATACCTATTCATTAATGCCTTACGAGTATAGTTAACTTCCGAGTGGAATCCGTAAAAACCCGGATTTGATAATTATTTAATTAAAAATTAATAAACCTTTATATTTAAACAAAAGCATTACGTATGATTCAGTTTTGGATGACTAATTCCCAAACTGACAGTGCAGTCATCATATTTTTTTAATGCGATTTGTGACCATGTAGTTATGAAGTGGTCATTATGTCAATACTGAGTCTGTCTCGGTTATTTCAGGATGAAAATCGGGATAACTAACATGTGTTATTATCTTATTATAACACAAGAAACCCTAAAAAAAGTTAATCTTCGGTTGGGGATCTTCGGATAGGGAAACAGCGTTTATTGCTATAAATCCAGGTATCTATAGAGCCAGGGCAAATAAATCTTTAGTTTCAGGAATGTAAAAGAGTTAATTTAAAAAAAAAGTCTATAGGTAAATAGAAGAAGCGAGTTGATTCCTGTTCGATTTCAATTTGATTAGTACCCTTATTGATAAATTGTATATGGTCTTGTCCAGGCGCGGATCCAGGATTTCGTTCAGGGGGGGCACTTTCCTTCACAAAAAATCTCGCGGTTCGCACCTATGGCCCCCGTTGCCCCCCCGTATCCGCGCCTGGTCTTGCCTCATGTGTTTGCTTACAGCAGTCATAGAGGGTCGTTTTTCGGTGGACGGATAACGCCTTTATTAGAATACACTTGATAAATTATATGTAGGTTGACCATAGGTTACCTCCCAGTAGGTATGTTATCTATAAGATTAACCCATAACAAAAAGCGAATGCGAGTAACAAGTAATATAATAACAATAATTTGATGTATGTAATATTGTTTAACCCCCGTGGGGATATTAGATAACAATCACCATTATGCGTAGCACAATCATTCCATCATAGTATGTTGTTCAGTGAACAGTCAATATCAAAGATACTCGTAATGTTTCCATTTTTGCAACGTATCACAAAGGACTAAGGTGCAAAATTGAAGACATATCTTTGACATCTCTATAGATATGTTACTATTAACGACGTTATATCGCTTGTATACAGGATGTAAATAATCTAGGCGCCCTGGAGGGGAACTTCCTTAATTCTTTAAAATAGCTCTTTTTGCCTAAAGGAATTAAATTTTATTTTAAAAAACAAAAAAATGCATTCACAGATTTTTCGAACACTTCTTGGTAATGTTGGTAACTTGTACCTGCGGCTTGTACGACAGATGAGTAAGACCTAATGTTTCTTAGAAATTATTATTATTATTTTTAATTGATTTGGGTAAGCTTTTCGATAAATCTTTGAGAGTAATTTTGTTTCTTTTAAAAATAAAAGAACGTTTTCTTTACGTATAAGTAATAACGTGGAATCTATATTCTGAAATCTAGACACACAGCAGTGTGTCCGCCAAGTTCGAGCAAAAAAAAGCGACACACCGGCCGTGGGTTATATTACACGAACCATTTCGGGCCAATTTCGACCACCCTATAACTCAAAACATATTTTATCTACGCATATGAAATTTCGAGTGTCTGTTGACATCCCCTTAATTGTCTAGAATACAAAATTTCATTATTCTACCTATAGCAGTTCTTGAGATATTGACGTCAGAAAATCGCTATTTTTACTATACACTCACTGACTCACTGACTCACTGACTCATCAAAAACCTAGACCACTTCCAATGGTCGTACTGACTTGAAATTTGGCATGGAGATAGGTGTTAAGGTCAAAGTAAAGGGAAAAATCTGAAAACGGCCAAGTGTGCGTCAGTTTTAAAAATAGCGAAGGTGTAACTTTGTTCTACTAATTAAGTCATAATGAACTAAATGGGTCTATCTTCCAATGGTCGTACCGACCTGAAATTTGGCTCGAAGGTTTGTCTTTAGGTCGAAATAAAGTAAAAATCTGAAAACGGCCAAGTGTGAGTCAGTTTCGAAAACAACGAATGTGTAATTTTGTTCTACTATAAGTAGGTATGGAGTGGAAATGAGATAAGACTTATTTAAATTTAGATACATACCAATTTAAGACAATACATGTTTGTCTTAAAGACAAGAACAATAAAATTGTTCACCACTCTGTGTGTGTCTGTTGCGGGAACCGAACCCACAATTTACGAAGTGCAAAGCAGGTCACTAGGTACACTAGGTGCGCTAAATCGGTCAAACAAAAATGAAAAGACTATTTTTTCTCGCATAGTCTAAATAATTTTACAACTAATAAAATCGCAGATTCAAGAACATGGAAATCATATATACTCTAAGATGGAATTATATATGCTACTGCCCATCTCACCCTCCGATACGCCACGGGATGAGATGGGATGGTGCACTTCTAGGGCTACATATGTAATAGGCCACCAATTATAATACCTACTGGTAGGTAGGTATTACCAAGTTATTAATTATCTATGTAGGTAGCGTACTTACAAACAGAATAAAGTACGTTATTGATGTATGTAATTATATGTAAGTAGGTACATTTTATAGGTGTAGGGAGCCAGTTTATTTGTAAAAATCACCTATAAATAAATAGTAAAATAGAATTAGACGCTTAGTATAAAGGGTATAGTATAAAGTACATACCTAAGTGGAATGAGACATTTCCTAAAGCAAAAGTGATAAAAAAATAATAAAGAACCTACACCTAACAAAAATAAATGAAATCCCATCAAAAACATAAATGTGAAAGGCTGCCAAGTTCGATACTATGGGAATGCTTCGCCTATAAAAGAAGTGAGATCTGAATAAGTACCAAGTTCCATAAAAATACCTCAAATCATAAATAGTTATAGGAATGCACACTTGATTTCCAGCAGTTTTTAAGGTACATTTTGAATAAGTATCACGTTACATAGAAATACCTAAAATTATAATAGTCAGAGAAACGCACACCGGTTTTTTTAGCAGTTTTCTGATAACATTTATTATTTTCAGTACTTTTTAATGATGTAACTTGGCAAGTTTTAATTGAAAATTATATACTTGACACATTGCAGTCCAAAGGTGTCGATTCATTGCATTGAAAAGGTGTGTGGTGTGTGAAAACTTGCCAAGTAACATCATTAAAAAGTACTGAAAATAATAAATGTTATCAGGAAACTGCTAAAAAAACCGGTGTGCGTTTCTCTGACTATTATAATTTGAGGTATTTCTATGTAACGTGATACTTATTCAAAATGTACCTTAAAAACTGCTGGAAATCAAGTGTGCATTCCTATAACTATTTATGATTTGAGGTATTTTTATGGAACTTGGTACTTATTCAGATCTCACTTCTTTTATAGGCGAAGCATTCCCATAGTATCGAACTTGGCAGCCTTTCACATTTATGTTTTTGATGGGATAAACATTATTGTATTGTAATAAGCTATTTTAAAAATTTAAGGGCCCATATTTTTTTTCTACTTGTATATACAGTCAGAATCTATTCGTATGCAGGACGAAGGTATCAATTATTATCAAGTGATTGGGGATTTAGTTACCACTAGCTGTACCCGCGGCTTCGCCCGCGTGTGTGGGAGGTTTTGTCATTTTCATTTACTATCCAGGCCATTAGTGTAGAACTTACGCGTTCTACATATAAATATCTATCTAAACATATATCGCGGCAATATCGTGAAACCCATAGGGCGAGTACCGCGCAGGACCCAGGCCCGGAGGATCGCAGCGAGAATTGTTTCAGCAGAAGCAGCATGTCAGGGACCTGACATATTTGCGTTTAATGGTGAAATGTCTTAGCGAACACGAGGGCTGCGGACACGTGGGTGAGCGAAATGTATGTGAAAGTCGAAGGCTGAGTACCGCGTAAGGTTCAGGCTCGCAACATCGCAGCGAGAACTTCTTCAACATCATCATGACAGGGGCCGGACATAACTTAAAGGCGAAGTGTCTTAGCGAACCCGAGGGCCGTCGCTCGAGGGTGAGCGGCAACGTCTGAGAACGCCAAAGGCCTAGTACCGTGCAGGGCCCAGGTCAGCAGCAGTACTATGACAGGGACCGGACATATCTCAATGGTGAAGTGTCTTAAGACCCGAGGATGAGTGGCAATATCTGCGAAAGCCATAGGCCGAGTACCGCGTAAGCCCAAGCCCGGAGCGTCGCAGCGAGAATTTCTCAAGCAGCAGCAACATGATATAATCCGGACAAAACTCAATGGCGAAGAATCTTAGCTAATCTGAGGACCGGAGGCCCGAAGGTGAGCGGCAATGTCTCCGAAAGCCATAGGCCGAGTACCGCTTAGGCCCAGGCTCGGAGAGTCGCAGCGAGAATTGCTTCAGCAACAGCAGCAGCAGCATGACAGGGACCGGACATATTTCAATGGTGAAGTGTCATAAGGCCTGAGGGTGAACGGCAATGTCTGCGAAAGCCATAGGCCGAGTACCGAGTAGGCCCAAGCCCGGAGAGCAGCAGGCAACATGACAGAATCCGGACAAAACTCAATAACTCAAAAATGGCTGGACCGATAGTGTTCAAAACAATTTTCGTAGAAAGTATATGAATTTTCTGAAATTTTTTCATATTTTTTTGACTTACGGTTCAAAAGTTACAGGGGGGGGGGGACGCTATTTTCCCGACTTTCGAAGCGATTATTTCTGAAAATATTCACTTAATAACAAAATGATCAAAGAAACCTCAATGTTATTTTTAAAGACCTATCGATTGACGTGCAACATGTTGATATCTGGTAAAAAAAAATTGAAATATAGTTACGTGTATGGAGCGCCCCGCTGGAAATATTTTTTTCTGCAATTTCACTACATAACTAAATAGCGGCATACAAAATACACCTCATGTCTAAATTGTATTAAGATACGTATTATTGTTTCCGAATAAAATGGCTGTGACATACGGACGGACGGACGGACGGACGGACGCACAGACGGACATGACGAAACTATAAGGGTTCCGTTTTTGCCATTTTGGCTACGGAACCCTAAAAATTTGAGAAGATGCGCGTTATCATATACTTTCTACGAAAATTGTTTTGAACATTATCGGTTTAGCCATCTTTGAGTTATTTCCAAAAAACTTATTCCATAGGCATCAGATACGACCTTTTGGCATTAGTCTGGTTCTTATTCCATTGAAGCTACGGAACCCTCCATTATGCGTGGTCCGACACGGACTTGGCCGGTTTTTATTGCAATCAGCCATTAAAGCGAGATAAACGATTGATTGATCTCATAAACGGTTCAATTTTTGCTGTCGGGTAAATCGAAATGGATAAATCTTAACTACCTGTTTTATTTGTTTTGACGTATATTGTAAGTAGGTTTTAGTACCTTCTGTAGCTTCAGTAACTTTAAAGTACCTCCAGGTATTAATAGATCACAATATATGTCCGGATACTTACAATTTCCAAAACGAAGTAACACGTTTTAAAAATATTTAACCCGCAATCCTTAAATTGGGAAAGCATTTAAAAATCCATGGTTTAAACCTCGGCGGAACGTAACAGACCGAATCGCTTAATTTAATCTAAAGACGTCCTTAAATAATGTTTGTATACAGTATACAGGGTACCTATACAGCGCCATCTGTGACCACTTTCGAGAACTATTTTTTTATTAAAATTATGTTTTAAATAAGCAGAATAAAAACTACCCTATATGTTGCTCCGGGGTAAAAACTGTTACTATACAAAATTTCGTAAAATTCTGTGCAGTAGTTTTTACGTAGTGCGCGGACAAATTCACAGACAGACAGACAAGAATTCCAAAAATCACTGAAATGTATTCAGTCAACGTTTCTAAGACCCCCCGAATAAGTTTTTCTAGAATATCTTCAATGTACATTTTTTTTCTCCTTACGCGTTTATTATATGTATATATATAGATTAGGCTCACTTGTACAAAAAGGAGGTTCTTATCATAATAGGATGCTGATGGGTAATTCCACGAGACTGTAACGTCAGTTGCCAATTCTTTCGTGTGTTCAGAAAATGTAAGTATGGACACTTAATTTTTCTTAATTAATCAAAGAACACACGAAAGTATTGGTAACTGACGTTACAGTCTCGTGGAATTATCCTGATGAGAAATAATGTGTCAAGCCACAATACACAACAATTTTATTTGAATGCCATTAGTAAATTATTTACTAAAAACAATAACAATTCTGGCCGTCGTATCGTCTTTTTAGAACAACATGCGACCCAGATTCCTGCGACATATCCTTAGTAGCATAATAATTTAGGTCATTAAGCCTTAGTGGCAACCAAATCCCCGATCACTAATTATTATTACAACTGACTACACTAATAATAAAAGTCCTGTCATAGAAATCAAACACTCAAATTAATGCTAATACTTTTTATTAATCTATAAAAGTGGAATGAAATTGGTCCGTTAAACATAAGTATTTTTCCGAAACCTGTATTCAAATATCATGATTTAAAAATAAACCTGTACCTGTGCATACATAGATATATTTATCGTGCTGCTTGCTTCTTTTCAATAATTAGAAAATAAAAACACAAGTTTTAAGGCAGCTCTTAAAGTTTTTTGAAGATAATTATAATCTATTCAGTAGATGCCCCACCACGCATAATAACCGTAATAGTAACAACTATTGAAAACTTCCCAATTTATCAAAATATCTGAAACATTATTTATTTCACACATAACTCCAACACACAACAAATAATCAACCAATATTGAAGTTGTATTGAAGTTGCATCGGAAAAAATTTCAAGCAAATTCTGATATTTCTGGGGCCGTATTCTAACTTTAAAACACATTTAGACACGATCCAACTTCAATACAACAGAGTTAAAGCATAAACGTCTGAATCAGAAATATCAGAATTTGCTTGAAAATAAATCCGATGTAACCCTAATACGTCGCTTACAATGGGCCTCATAAGAAAGCTCAAAGTCACCCAAAGGGCAATGGAGAGGGCTATGGTTGGTTGGAGTCTCTCTGCGTGATCGCATCAGAAATGAGGCCATCCGCAGCAGAACCAAAGTAACCGATATATCCCTCCGAATCGCTAAACTAAAGTGGCAGTGGGCGGGGCACATTGCTCGTAGAACCGATGGCCGTTGGGGCGAAAAGGTTCTCGAGTGGCGACCACGAACCGGAAGGCGCAGCGTGGGTAGACCCCCGCAAGGTGGTGGGAGGCCTATGTCCAGCAGTGGACGTCTTTCGGCTGATATGATGATGATGATGATGATGATGATGATGATGTACCCCAATACAACTTCAATATTGGTTTATTGTTTCTGTTGCAGTTATGTTTGAGATAGATTGTGGTTTTTGTGTATTGTTTTTGAATTTTAAAATTAGAATACGGCACCTGATTCAGACGTTTCGGGCGTTCTATTGAAGTAGGATCCTGTCTAATGTGTCTATACGTATTTTAAATTTAGAATATGACCCCAAGTTTCAAGGAACACAATATCAAATCGCTATCAATTTTCAATAACGAATGTACCTCCTAAATCGTTACTCCATTTAATGCTTATGGCTGCTTAATTGACAAACCATGTTAGTAAATCAACTACGTAGACGATTGGGACTCGCCCATCTTTTACTGCGATGAGTACAAACATTAGCTGAATAGGTCAGGTGAAATGGCCCAAGGGAGAGGCTCTGACGCAAAAGTCAAGGCCGGTATTCTATTACACCGCCAAATCAAGAAGATATTAACCGACGAGGGGTGCTGTTCTAGTAACTGAGCTAGTTAGGTCGAGTCGAAGGTGAACTAGTTGAAAAGTGATTTCCGAACGTACCTTAGGATCTTGTTGTCATTTTCATGTTAAACTTATTGCAAAATCTATTTGGTGTAAATTTAAAATATTTTATTTTATCTTACTACTAGAAGTAATCATTATTTTTAAACAAATAAAATTATTCTCACGGATCCGGCTAGAAGGACTACGTTGCAGGATCTTAAATCCTTCTCGGTCCTTAAATCACTCTTGCAAACGTGGGCCTTTGACCCAGATCCTGATAAAGTATTTAAAAAAAATACATTCAATTTGTACGAAAGATACGTGTGGTCTACAAAATAAGAACAACCGGACCGGTTTCGTCGCTAAAATAACTATACAGGGTGATTCATGAGACGTGAGCAGGCTTAACACTACGGATTCAGTTAAAAATAAGCTATTGTTTGATATCAGTATTAGTGTGATAAGCGCAAAAAAATTTTTTTTAATAAAAATAAAACGTTTGAAATTATTTACGACACGCATGGTCACTCTACAATAGAATACTCCGTCGAGTACTGATATTCTCTTGTTTTTCTGTGATATGTGTCAAATTGATGTCTGGTTACTTTTGAAACATCGTATCTCGCTTATTTTTTTTTTTTAATTTTTCATAATCAAAGTGCTGTCATGATTCTCGAAGAGGTTTTATCTTTATTGATTTGTTTATGTGAGGTGACCATGATTACAGAGAATAAAATTTCTACGAAACGAAAAGGTAAAAAAAAAATTGAAAGGCGTTATTGTTTCACTTAAACATGATGGCGGTCGATTCATTATCGTTAACTAAGTGTGTAGGGTTGTTCCTGCTCACGTCTCATGAATCATCCTGTATTATCCACTCTGTCACCACCAAAATATACACGACTGGACTGTATAGGTACCTAGGCTCTTTTGTTTCGAACAGCGTCTACAGGGCGGGTATCATAGCAATTTGCTTAATGACCCGCTGATTGCCGTGACGTTTGATTTGAATTAGGCTTTTAGGTGTGACTTCTGACAATATAGATAGTGAAGAAAACATTATTTTAACGCCCATTAGTTCAAAGATAAGGATATCCAACGCGGTGTTTGAAGCTAGAAATATTTAGTGGATTTGGGTAGGTCTTAGTTGAATATGATAAGCTATTGTAGAATGTAAATCCTGATCATATTAATAGTATAATGCCGCTTTAATAATTATTTAGGACATAGAGAAACATGATTAAAAGGTACAGAAGTCGTGAAAGTACAAAATCCCCTAAAGTAACCGTACCTACTAAAAACCCAAATTTTTCATCTTAAAGGAGTTAATTCCAGGATTAAATGTGTTATGTTTCTATTCAGACTATGATCTACCGATGTGTAAAATTTCATCAAAATTTCAACCGTTTTGCGTCGAAATGGAACAAAGTACACAAATGTTCAAACAATCATACCTACCTACAAACGTTCGCTATTATAAGGATAATTAGATAAATCAAACAGGTAAATACAATTTTATTATTTAATCTACTAACCTATGATTTAAACGTGTTGAATATAGAAGTATATAAATAATCATAGTCAGTCATATATTTATATTCTATGAACACCTACTTTACTCTACTCACAACTTATTTACGGCCATCGCATTGAATTGTCAAAGAGGCTTACCCACCAAGTAATAACTACACGAGAGTTCTAAAAACACACTCGTATTGACGAATTAAACATTTACACGAGTTTACATTTTGTTTACTTCCTTGGTATTTGCAACCGAGAATACGCAAGTACGGAATCTAATGCGCGGGAATGCTTTATTTACTTCAAAACGATTTGTAAAATTATTGAAGAGCCGTTTTTTACTCAAGATAAAAATTGCAAATGATGGGAAGTGTGTACCTAAGTGCTAGCAAAAGGTTATATTAATGAGGCCTTACGGTTGTGAACACTTCATATTACCTAAAGTGACATAATCACAATAAAACTGAAGAACCAAACAAATTACTTAAATAAATATTTAGACGCTGGGTCGATCCCATCCTTGGGCACCGGAGGCCTAGGTCACGTTTTCCTTTGTATATGACAGCTATATACGTTTAGCATAATCACAATATTTATTAAGTACAGAAAATTAATGAAAAACAAAGCTTTGGACCAGGTCTGGTCCAAAGCTTTGTTTTTCATTAATTTTGCACGGCTTGCAAATTTGCGTTTAGTTATCGAAATTTTTCGTCTGCGATAACTATAACCGGGTGAGAACTTATATTTCTTTTTATAATTATTACAATAAATATAATAACTATGTCCCGCAATATTGCAATTATAACATTTAATTGCACAGTACTACTGCAACGAAGATAGACACGTTATTTAAGTATGCTAACTTACTTGCTACTGCCAACTCGTGCCAAGAGTGTACTGGTATGCACCAGTACACTCTTGGCAGTAGCATACCGGCCGATATTATCTTATTCAAGCAGTCATTAAAATAAGTAAGGTGTCTATAAAACTGCCGACAATACAATTATTTTCAACGTCAATATGTATTGACGCGTATACCTATAGACTGCACAGGAGGTAATTCTAAGTACCTAGTTCGTGACATGACGCTTGCCGTTATTCTGTTGTTTAGAGTAAGTAAGTACCTAAATATGTAAATAATTAAAAAGGTAAAAGCTTAACTAGTACAATATAAAATTGAAAATTATGAAAATATAGTTTGTAAAATCTATTTAAGTAACTATAATTACAATATCTTAACTACGAAAGAAGAGCCTATGTCACAAAACACACATCTACAGTAATGTATTTTTTCCTGAAAAAAAATGCACCAGGAAATGTTCATTTTGCCTTCAGGAAAGGAAAACGGTTGATAACGCTCTCATTGTCTCTCTTTTATCTCAATCACTCGTGACAAGGACATGTAATCTGTTACTTTATACACTTCAAGGTTAGTTCAAAAGGATAGCATGATGTTATCAACTGCATACATATACGATTTTCTCCCGTTGAAAATATCAACAAGGGCGAGTTTGTTGAAAGGTCCTCTTCGTCGGTACACATAGATACTTCATTCTTTCACTAATAGATAGCGTATAGTTTTAGGAAGTACTAATAAGTGCACTAACACATTTTATCGCTCAAAATGTATGAGAGTTAGTTTGTAATTTTAGGAATATAAAGGGATAATAAATCGGGGGCCATATTCTAATTTTAAAACACGTTTAGACACGATCCGACTTCAATTACAACTTAAATGCATTTACTACGAAATAGATATAGCTAAACGTCTAAACGTCTGACTTAGAAATATCAGAATTTGCTTCAAATTATGCCGATGCAACTCCAAAACAACTTCAATATTGATTGATTATATGTTGTATTGAAGTTATGTTTAAGATAGATTGTGTTTTTAATATTTTGTGTATTTTAAATTAGAATACGGCACCGGGTCCTTCTCTTATCTACATAATAGTTTGATAGTATTGGGACCATATTTCTAAAATCAGAATATGCCTCCCGTAAATCGTACATTGCACAGCATGAAGGCATTTTAATCTTTACACGCTGCTTGCGAAGATGAATTAAAATAAAATACGCAGCAAAATATTTTTACCTTATATAATATTTCTTTAAGTTTAGCTACGCTTGCCACATTAAAAATACGAGCAATCAACAATCCCAATTTCACACATTTATAATAAGTATAGTATAATTAACATTTTGTATATGTTATCGCGAAATCTGTAAAAATAAAATACCTATAAGTAAAATATGCATTCTAGCTACTCATATATCGGTAAGTACGCGAACTTTTTTTCAAAACAGGTTTTTATTCTTACTTTAACATTTGTAAGAATGACGCGGTGATTTATTTCAAATTTATTTATATTCTAACCCCCTTATTCATAAACGGCCACCAAAGTTAAGAGATCGCTGATAATCGTTTGTCCCTTTCCCTCATATAGGTTGGACGGAAAGGGACAAACGATTATCAGAGGCCTCGTAACTTTAGTAGACGTTTATGAATAAGGGGGTAAGTCGGCCAATTTTTCATATGCCTACGTATCTAGCAAGACATTAAAGTAAATCATTATAAACTCAAAATCATTGTATTCATTGTATCATCATGACGAAGCATTTTGCGGATGTCATCCTTGGTTTGGGTGAGACGAAGTCTGTTGCAGTTTTTCATTTGTAGCCACCTGATGAAGCCTACGCTGCGGATGTGTGTATGTTGTATTATTATTATTTTGGTCTAATAAAACGATCACTAATCGTGAGGTCGGAATTTTCGTAGCACTTTTGAGCTGTCATAGGGACTCGTTTATCGACTTCCAATATACATATGTATATCGATAAATACAGCATACAATATTTAGAATATGAATACGAGTAGAAGTAAACAAGAGGCAGTTTTATCTTACTTATTGCAAATGAGCGATACAACCTTTGGGTACCAATATTTGGAAGTTTTAAAAAAGGAATTAAAATAATAACAGTTTATCGTTTCTTGTAAATAATTTGTAGATTTTTATGCATTTTAAAGGTTTTTTCGAAAGAACTTGACTTTTTATTCTTTTCATTTCTATTTCACGTTTTCAACTACCCTCTATCTAAAACTATCTTCAAGAGATCGCTCTTTAGTGATAAAACCGCCTGTTGTTTACCTTTAATTTAATATGTTGTGTTCTATAATGTATCGATGAAATATGCATATCGGAAGTCGATAAACGAGAAGTCCCTATGACAGCTCAAAAGTGCTACGAAAATTCCAACCTCTTCTAATCATCATTATAGATGTGCAAAATTTTCGGCGTTTGACTCTAAAAAAATGTTATATTTAAGGAAAAAAGGTTGACAAAAAGGGCCAAGGTCTGTCAAAAGTTTCCTAAGTGGCCTAAGGGCCTCTTGAATTGATGATATCTATCGTACCATTGTTTACTACGCGGGCACTTGATAATCGTACCTACGTATGAGGATTATGGTAAACACACTGTCATTAATCATATTTACATTTGTAACCACGTGAGAATGATTCTTGGAAAACACTTTTTATACCACTTAGGTGGCAAACAAGGCTTCCGTAGTATGGACACCTGCATCCCCAGGGGTGTTACAATACCATTATCGACCCGGCTGTCTTGGCGCAGACTCTATGATTGAACTCTAGGAGGTCTATTCGACGGATGTACATACATAATTTGTTTTTGATATGATTTTAATTTAATCATAGTTACATGTTTTCATCTTGGGTCAGTAGTGCTTACTTACAAATTTAAATTAAGGGTTAGGTACTTAGGTCATAGGACAAGAAAACCTGGTACAAAAACTGGAAGTGAGTGTTACCATCGCCGATAAACTTGAATGTTTGGGGAAACAGATATTTTTGTAAATTGTACCGTACTTTTATTGGAAATAAATTAAAAAAAAAATTTATGTTGATTTTCACTACAACTTTTGGGACTAAAATTTTCTTAGGGATGTCATCTCCTGTTACTGAATGCTCTCATTATTGTGTCATATGTCATATCTGATGTGGCCAGTTCTTAGTCCATTACTGTTGAGCTGTTGACGTTACAACGAAACCGTAATATTACGTCCTTAAGATATTTACGATACCTTATGTATTGTTTAATTATAATGACAACAGCTTAACAGTAATATTTAGTCAGATGATTAGGTAATATAGCTCACCCTTTCCAACCTATGGCTATCATGAGGGATATTGGGGAAGCAGCTATACATTAGAGAGAGTAACGATATTGCGAGATCGTTCCGCCGTGTTACTGCGTCCCACACTAGGCCATGAAAGTTATTAAACCTACAATACAATCGAAGTGTTTAACGAGTAGCGCTACTGAATTGAAGTGCAGTCGGGCCGTTTGAGTACCTTTCATTTAATAGATAAGATTTTGCTTTAACAACTGCAATCAGCAGGCTAATAAGAACACGAAGCAAACTGGTAAATAATAATGTTACAACACCTTACTGTATCTTGTTTAACAAATATATTAGGGATATTGTTATTATAACAATAAAAATGCAAAAATATCTCCGTATGTCTGTTACATTTTCACGCATATAAACCGCCGAACGGATTCAGATGAAAGTAATTACCTATAGACGGAGTGCTGGCTACATCAGATGTGACACAATAATGAGAGCAACGAAACTCCTCTATTTAGTTTGCTATACTATGCTTATTTTTAGATCTGGACATCTGGCAGCTGTTAAGTGGTGGAGGTTAAAGAATGCAAACCACTTCAAGAAAACAAATCCTAGAGTTCTGGGTTTGATGCAATATTATGATATATTATATAAATAATTAGATTATATCATTGCCAAAAGTTTCTGTTGGGGGAAAGTAGGAAACGACGTATAATGTAATTTATACTTTGTCGCCTACTGTTTTTGTTTGCGCAATAATACGCAATGTTTTTTGTTAAATGTTAATGTTAGGACATGAGACAACTACGGCAGTTCTTACCTATTTTGGATAACTATTTTCCAACTCAAAATTTTTGTTAGACTGTCACTCTAACCTCCCCTCCACCCATTAAAAGCTGCCAGATGCCCGGATCTAGCAATAAGGATAGTATAGCAATCTAACCACGGGTTTTGTTGCTCTCCTATTGTGTCATATCATATCTGACGTAGCCAACTCTTTGTCCACTATGGAAATAGTTTGAGGCACGAGTACATAAAATCGTTTTTTTTTTTTGATATACGACTTTTTTGGGGATGATAAGAGGGAAACATAATTGATGTGCGCTAATTAAATTTTTACTATTACATTATTTACATTTTAATAAGACTTGAACGAAGTCGTGGGTGAACACTAATTATTCGCAAAAGCATACTATTTATATAAATCCGCAACACAGGGTTCGTCCATTCAAAATATAAAAAAATAAAGCATCCACAACAGGTTTCGTCAAAATCAAGATAAAAATAAAACACGCAATGTCCAAAAAAAAACAAAAGCAAAAACCATAAAAACACAAACATTAAATATTATCTCCACGTCTGGTAAGTACCAGGCGCAAACGTCCCAAAAACACTAGCCGCATTTCTGCGTTGAATGGCCAGTGATAAACGCTGCACGAGGTACGGATCAGACCTAGGATCACAACCTACATAATATTCTGTAATTACATTCTCTAATTAAAGTGTTAACTACATGCTCAATTTATTAGTTTTATAGTTATTAACACGCTATAGTTATGTCACAAGTCATACATTAAATAGGACAAAGGGACATAATATTTACATCCATAAGTATGTACTAGTCACATTATCAAGAAACTTATTGACGTTAGCGATTTAGGAAAACGCCACATTCACTAATAAAAGATACATCAAAATAATACCCTATTGTGAAGCAACTAATGGCAGTGTAGTGTCGTAAAAACCGACTATAAACTTCAAAGAACCTGGAGCGAAAACGCAAACGTACAAAACAAGGAGATTAACTATGGAGGTTGCTTTTCCTTTACACGGTTTAAGATGAATTATACAACGTTACATTATAGAGACAACCCAGGATGGATCATACGAGCCGGCGTACGAGGTGGCGCGACCTCAGCTAAACTGGGTAATGGGGCTGAACAAAAAAGACGAAGAATCGGTCGCAATTTTTTTAATTAGAGTAAAAATAAAAATAAAACATTTTTAACAAAAGTTAACATAATCGTCAACAAAAATAAATATACTGTAACATTGGAAGTTTTTATGGCAAGTTGGTGTGCACCTGTAATCTCTCATACTTGTCACAGGTTTCATTACGATTCATTGATTATGTATTGGCTTTGTATCTTTCTGTAGGGTGATTCTATTGAACGTAACGTAGTACGTTGCATTCTCTAACAGCGGCTTAGGCTACTGTCACGAGATTCATCCATACTAATATTATAAATGGGAAAGTGTATTTGTGTATTTGTTTGTCCGTCTTTCACGGCAAAACGGGGCGACGAATTGACGTGATTTTTTAAGTGGAGATAGTTGAAGGGATGGAGAGTGACATAGGCTACTTTTTGTCTCTTTCTAACCCCCCACTTCCCTAAAATGGGGGGGTGGAAGTTTGTATGGAGAATTTAACGCGAGTGAAGCCGCGGGCAAAAGCTAGTCCTTGATAAAGGTATTGCAATTCCAATGCAACATGGCCGCGTTTCGCGCTTCAAATGTTGCTTCTACATGCAAACTCCATTGGTTGTAATCTCCTTGGTAGAAATCGAGGTGAGCTGCGAAATGGCCCGTACAAAATCAAACAGCAAATATCTAGGGAAAGTCGTATTTCGAGCTAAGTATTGTTGGTTGTAGGTTGAAGCACTCCTTTTTAGGGTTCTGTACCCGAAGAAACAATCAGAACCTGGTTACTTTCTCTAAACTGCCCGTCTGTCTGTCTGCCCTAGGCCTCCATCTCAAAATCCGAAACAGAAAGACAGCTAGAACCTTTTCAGAATGTGCACTTTTATTTCCTTAGCCTCTACAGCATAAAAATAAATATAAACGGTTTTTTATGTCTCTATACTGACACAAACTAAAATCTATATTACCCAGGTATGTAATATTGACACATCGTTGACATAATTTGTGTTTATTTGCTAGACATCGTATAAAATGAAAAATTTGCATACAAATTAAAAAAATATGTATAATACATAAATAGTAGTATATAATAATAAGTTGTCAGTGGTCACGCGTGGATCTACAGACAAATAATAAATCAATATCATAAGAGTACGATTATTGAACCCTTTCGAGCCAATACGAGATTTTTGATTCCTAATTAGAGTAGGTAATGTTAAGCATTAAAAAAAAATTATAAATGCTCAGAAGTTAGATTACAATTTTAAGATTTGAACAACATACAACTTTTAATAACACTCTACAATAAATAAAATCAAGTTCTACGCGGTACGAAAGTATCTAAACATTTATAATTTTGATTTTACAATAAGTAAAAGATTAATCGGTAACCTGCCTAGTGCCTAAATATTATTTCCAACTGTGCCAAAGGTGATAACCTATTGGTGGTATTCATGTATTATATATTTTTTAAATGGGTGATAACCCATTTTTTAAAAATCGGCTTCAATGATACACTGTGAAATGGAAACGTGGATCGAGTCGAAAAATGTTAAAAACCAACTAAAATAGAATTATATTTGAAACGGGCACATGCCAAACTGTGAAACGTGGATGTCACGACACTTGTATCGCTTGTGGATAGAGTGATATCCATCCTGTCCACCCGTGTCCACACCTAACTGTCAATCTGTCAGTAGGTCTCGCTAGAGCGTTTTGTCTATGGCTATGGCCACCATTTTAGATATCACTCTTGAGTGATTCCACCCCGATTTCAACTGTCACAAAAGTGTGCTATCATAGTTGTCTCGCAAGCGACTGTCAGTTATGCCATGTCAAATCGAGGCCCTGAACACCTAGCCGCCGCTGATTATGATACGTTTGACACACTGCTGCGGCTTCCGCATGCGGTGACGGTGTGCGAGCAAGAAACTACAAGCAATGTTAATAGCTGTCTCGCTCGCGCAAGCATCCGGATGCGTCATCACGCTAGTGTATATAATAACTGCTTACAAAAGGGTCATAAACCAAAAATTATTAAGTGATATGAAATGCACTTCAAGAATCAATTATATTATTTAAAAGATGGAAGGGAATGGAATTAAGCTTTCGAGTTGTATCTTGCTATTGCGTCAAGCCAATCCATAACTATTTTAAATCGACCTTCAATCCGATGAAAAGCGGTACCGGGTTGCCCTACACTCATTAGTGTTAATAATGGAAGAAATGTAAATACAGAGTTATTTTAGGAACGGGCAATAGTAGTCAAAAATAAGTGTTGTTTAAGGTAAACAATAAGTTTAAAGTAAGCCGCGATTATTTAACAACTAATATTTGATATGTAATCGGAAATAGCCCATACATTAAACAAGTGCCCTAAGTCAATAGAAAAACGTAATGTATCTACCTACAATATGTATAGGCAGTTGATGTTCCTTTGAATATTCAAGTAAAAAAATGAACCATAATATACACGCAACAGAAAATCATGAGAAAATAAGGTAACACTACATACACAATTATCATATACACGGTGCATGGTATTACAGCTGGTGGTGTTTTTGCCTTATTGAATGAGGTGATTTTCTACAGAGCCAACCCCAAAATTGATCTCCCTATAGAAAACGTCGACATCTGATCGGTCGAAATTACTCGAAATGTATGAAACAATTGAATTTTTTTGCGATTCCTGAATTGGTCCCGTAGTCAAGTTGTTTAACCCAATTACATCACGTTATCCACGTTAATCACCTGACCTCGATCACCCAGGTGATTGTATTGACGATTTTGTCTTCTGAGATCCCCCAGGTGATCCATTTACGTTATCCATAAGTGTTTATTTTCCAAAAAAACATTTCCTCCGCAACTTATCTAGACGGAGCCCCGCTTTGCGGGGCTCCTATTTCTGGGCGGTTTGCCCTTCGGGCATCTGAAGCTACCTAACGAACCTAACCTAACCACATGGTCCAATAGGATCACCTGGGGGATCTTAGAAGACAAAATCGTCAAATACAATCACCTGGGTGATCGGGGTCGGGTGATTAACGTGGATAAAACCAATTACATCGCACAGTGCATATTATGGGTTAAAAAAAACCTTGTATACATATAATATATCTAAGCTTTATTACTATAAATGGCTTTACAAAGTTAAACACGTCTGGCTGCATCCGGCTGTGATAACCTAGGCTGTAAAGTTAACGAGTTCAACAAGGGAGCAGCGAGGGGGACATAACGCTTCCTCTGACATTGATCATGAACTAAACAGATAGAAGGATGTGTGACTCTTGCTGCATATCAATTTCGTTTGTAGTAGTAGTCGAATATAGATGAGCATATTGAGAATTTAACGTTAGTGCGGGCGAGAGGAGAATTAAAAATAAATAATGTATTGACTTAAACTGTTCTAGAACACTCAGAAGGAGTCCGTTTTCACAAACATGTAAAAGATCAAAAGAGAAGATTTTTGCGGCGGGAGGGTAGATACATTGATGCATGAACTAAACAATATTAGGGATGGTTGTTGTTAAAAATAAAAACGAGATACTCGTAGGTAGGTAAATACTAAAAAGAGCTGAAAATGCCCCTAATATGAACACAATAAGGTATTAAAGTGTTTTAGTATAAATTGGCGTATTTGTGTATATGATCTAGAGATTTGAAATGAAGCTGGGCTCAAAATCTCATGCCATGAGTAAATTTAGAAAAAAATGGCGTTTTTCTTGTCAAAGTCGGGAGTATTACGAGCTTCTAACGAAAAAAAAGAAGTAAAATGTATGAGCAAATAGCGCAAATAAAATGCTTAAGTATTACTTGTTTTTAATGACCAACCTGCGTACGTACGTTTTCTTTCTTTAAAAATGGAATCAATTCAATGGAGCAGCTTCACTTATTTCATATGAATGTCATTTTAAAATCGGATCGCATTTCAAAATACCACAACAAATGCTCTGATTTTCGCTTATAAAAGACAAGGATGACACATGTAATATTCGATACCGTTTCAAATTGGACCTTTCCAAGGCCGCGGTGAGCGTGACGAGGTGATGCATGACACCAGCGCGAGCGCAAGCTACTCGCTAACTTCCAATGACTTACCGAGTTGCTTAGGGACCAGTATAAACAGTATCAATAGTTTTGAAAAATGATAAGAATTTTGTTATAAGTATTCTACATACTGTCAGAAAAAAAAATGGAGTTTTTCTACTTAATTTTTTTTACATTACCGATTGTGGTACAAAAACGTTCCCATAATAAAATTTCTACATTGAATTATGACCTTAACTATACTGCTTGTTTACCTATATTATGTGCAGGAAATAATAAATTTTTCATACAACGTAAGGTTTTTTCATTGCAAGGTTCCGTAATGCTGGCCAGATACAGACTTAAGAAAAAAAAAACATTTAACTAGACCTTACGTAAAGTCTATTCAGCTATCTATCTATCTTCTCGTAGATAGCCGTTTTCGGCTCCAGCGACTGCGTCCTACCGCTGAGAGCGACGCTGGTGCGCTCTTAGGTGACTGATATAGCCAATTTTTGCAGCAAATGTGCGGCCACACTCGCTGCAAGTCAGCACCCCTCCGACATAGCAATAATTCAGCTCCTACCCTAGTCTAACGGCCTCCTAGCCTAGTCGGTAGTGACCCTGCCTACGAAGCAGGAGGTCCCGGGTTCGAATCCTGGTCAGGGCATTTATTTGTGTGTTTATCACGGATATTTGTTCCTGAGTTATGGATGTTTTCTATATATTTAAGTATTTATATGTATATATCTATTATATATATCGTCGCCTAGTACCCACAACACAAGCCTTATTGAGCTTACTGTGGGACTAGGTTGATTTGTGTAAGATTGTCCCATAATATTTATTTTATTTTTATTTTATAGCTATGGGATCGCCATAGATACTCATAACATAAGATCCCCTAGCAAAAAATCAACAAGTTGTTATGACGCTTGCAAACTTACAGCATTAGTTCAAAGTCAATGTACAATTATGTTTAACATGGACATGGAACAAATCACTGTCTCAGTTTCAATCTCGCGTAAGGCCCGCAGCAGCGAATTTTTCCAATTTTCATTTATTTCTAATCGTTCTATCTTTCGGAGATATCTTTGCTTAATTCAAAATACATTAAATGTAGTTATGTTCTTTACCAGCTTTTATGCCCCAACAGCAACACTCATATCTGTGAACCTTATGTTAAAATTATGCCAAGTGCTGTTTAACAAGGTAATTGTGAACTCCTATTACGCTGACTTAATAAGGGAGCACAAATTAACTACTATGCAGCCAATAGACGTATAATGGAACATAATATGGCGCATAATACAGTTTAAAGCTGAACATGTTTACCGCTAAGCAGCCTTTATACTGCCGTTGATACTGTCCGCATATAGCGGTTGTTTAAACGTTCAGAAGATGTCTCATATATAGTCTGGCTGCTTCTTAGTGTTGTCATACTTTTGTTCGCTGTACATTGCTACTGCGTTAGTTGGCTGGCCAGACTATAGCTGTTTAGCGGTTCAGTAGTGTATCGAATTAACGTCTTTTACTTCATAGTGGTTCATTTAAGTATCTTTAATCAGATATTATCTTAGTAACATAGCATATGTGGTACCGTAATAAGTCGTAGTCTACCATTTGCTGCATGGGGATACTAAACTGACGCGCGTATTTATATTTTACTATAACTTAGACAATTCTGAAGTATAAGATAGCCAATGCAATGGCTTTACTTGCAGAATTGCGGTTCCCTAAAATGTCTGTATAACGCCTGTTTAATAGTCACATTTAAGTTAAAGGTGAGAGTGCGAGGAATTAAACATAAAGTAAACAGCTTACAGCTACATACAGTTTCATATGTTGAATTCTATTCAGATTTAGGCTGCTTAACAGTACACGAATAATCATTAAACGGCCTTATGCTGCTTATGAGACATGTAACGGTTAACGTCGCTGTTTAACATCAGCCACCATTTTATGTGTATAACCTATAAATATTTTGATTTACTTTTCCGAATTCTATAATCTTTGTGCATAAATTATGAACGTATGCATTAAAGGTTGTCTGGAAGAAATCGCTCATTAGCGATAAGACCGCCTGTTGTTACCTCTACCTAAATTTATCTAATTGTAAAATTTGTGCTTGTAACTGTATGAGGTGTGCAATAAAGAGTATTTATTATTATTATTATTATTATTAATTTGTACTTCCTAATATCGTAATAGTAACTTTTTATGTAATAATTATTTAAAATTACTTGAAATTGTTTGGTCAAAATTTTCCCACATCTTATTTATATAATTTAATTATAAACTGAGTATTTTCGTGGTGCACTAAAATTTTCTTAGATAATATATATATATAATGTCAGTAAACTTACATTCCCATACATCTTTCTCGGATTAATACATATAAGAGAACATATAATGATCCGAATAAATTAACACAGCGTGATATGGCGGCGCGCGTACGATTTACGTGTAATATAAGTTTCGCAATACTACCGGCGGTGCCAAATTGCACTCCAAATTATGTTTTATTATTCTTTTATTCAGACCAATGTCAGCCTCCCCCGGTATTAGGAGACATTTGAGATATATTTTCTGAATAAAGGGTCATTAGAGGTCTCTTAGACAGTCAGTATTCCGCTCTTATAACTCCTATTACCCCTTATAACTCTGTTTCATTTCTGCTACAACGCTCTTAAGCAGCTGTGAACTTAAGGCTGTATAATTTGTGCCCATTTAAGAGGTATAAAAGCTGAATAAGCTCGTATACAGCTATTATGCAGCTTTTATATTCAGCTTTAAGCGTAATCGTATTCTATTATTCAGCTGCTATACAGCCAAGTGTGCTACTTGGGTATGTCAATTACGTCAATTTCACGGATGAGTTTGTTGCGCACGCGATGATTTGACACATGTCGGCCTCCGTGCGAATAGAGGTGTTAGTTATTAACAGTAACAACATACTCTCATTTATAAGGCATAAATAATCAGCAGATATAACCTAGATAAAACCTCCAATCAACTTTTGATTTTTAGTCAATTTGACAGTACCCTCGTCTGTCAAGAAGTTCAGCTCAAAAAAGGATGAATGAGAAATGGCGAAAAGAGTAACATGTGACATACTCGTACAAAGTTCAATATTGGTAAATAACTCTGTAATGCTCCTATCTCTAATAATCAGAGGTCGGACAAATGGGCGTCATTGCTCGCAGTAACATGGACATGACTCAAAAGTTTGATTGATTGATTAATGAATTAAATTATTGATGATATAGTGAGAATTGATAAGATTTCAATGGTATTCTAAAATAAAGATATTATACCTTCTTTGATTTCCTTTTAGCAAAACAAAACAATCTATTTTTTGACATTGACTTTACTATTCTGACATTCATTCCTATTAATGTTATATACATTATATTTTGAACTTGTGATTCTTTCATAAGCTCTATATCACCAAAAATATCAAACTATAATAAAAAAAGCCATGGCAAAATTTTTATTCTCGCCTATTGAATATCATCAATTTACCAGCGAGCTCATGGCGAAAATTGAAGTAAATAGAATACGACGAGGAAATGGTACGTCAAAATTATGTATTATTTATTATGGCTTATCTTAAACAATTTGAATGAAAACTAAATTATATTTTCTCTTATATATAGGCAACAAAGAAACATGTTTGTGCCGCTGTTATTTCAATTTTAAAGAAAGGTGTTTGAAATTTGTGTTAAAAAATATTGAGCCATCAAAATTCGACGAATGTTGGGAGGAAATAATTGATCTTTTTCGTAAATTTCAAAAAACGGATGAAGCAGGTAACCTTTTAAAAACTAAAGTTTACTTACGTCCATGTTTCATACACAGGGAATAAAACTGAAATTTAAATGGTACAAATTTTTGTTATTTTTTTAGGGAATGAGTTCTCAAGAGATGTCGCCTGTAAATGTCCAATGAAGAATTCCTATATGCGTAAAATTTTAATAAAAATACCTCTGCATGATTTTGAGAAGTTTTGGGTCCTGGTAATTAATGTAATAGAAAAATATCTGTGAATATATATATAACGAATATATATAGAACGGTAACAAATAAAGTAACTATATATTACCTAGTATTATTAATACCTAGTAGTACCTGTTTGTTTCAAATTTTATGTAGATATCCAGCGTAGGTACCTAGTGTAGAGCTAAGTGCTCTAGAGATAAACCTTTTTGTATCCAGATAACATGGCCACCTATCAATTTATAATTCTGTTGATAAAGAAGACATTAAACGTCAATTGTCATTCATTTCATTGCTGAAGATTATAAAGATTCAATATAATTAGTTCCTTGTGTATCAAATTTCCTTTTTATTGAATTAATACTTATTGCAACATGTCACGACGTCAAACTAGGTCCGAAACAATCTGGAATTGGATTGAGAGACATGACGAATTCTCATTTGATGGTGTAAGTTTAACTTGTAATGTATGTAATATTGATATTGACGCATCTCGAAAGTCTGGCTTCACCAAACATTTAAAAAGTAAATGTCACTTACAAAAAAAAACAGGCCAAGTTACTGAAGATATGTTTTGCTACGATTTAGCTATGATGATGATTTGTGCCAATATACCGTGGAATAAATTGAAAAATAATTATTTTCGAATGTTTTTGACAAAATATTGCATCGGCTTTGATATTCCTTCGGAGTCATATTTAAGAAAAGTGTTTTTTGATAAGGTCTACAGAGCAAAAGTATTACATATTCGTGAACAACTAAGCAATGGATACTTTTGGGTTTCAATTGATGAGACTAAAGATTTCTTAGACCGGAAAATTGCTAATATTCTCGTAAGAAATTTAAAAGAAAATCAGCCCGCTAGTTGCTTCTTGATTGCATCCAAAGTTTTGGACAAAGTAAACGGATCTACAATATTTAATTTTTTCGAATCAAGCTTACAATGGTTGTGGGAAGGGGAAGACCGTGCTGAAAGTAATTTCAAAAACATAATTTTATTTACGAGCGATTCGGTGAGCTATATGCTAAATGCTGGACAGAAAATCAAAGCCAAATATCCACAAATATTACACATAACTTGTTTGGCACATGGGATTCACAGACTTTGCGAAGAAATTAGAAAACATTTTGACGACGTTAACCGATTAATCAACTACGTTAAAAAAGTATTTTCAAAAGCCCCTTCCAGGATTGCAATATTCAAAGAAATGAACCCACACATTCCCTTGCCACCACAACCCATAATTACACGATGGGGCACTTGGATCCAGGCGGCATGTTATTATAAAAATAATTTTGAAGCTGTAAAGAGAGTCATACAAACATTTAATAATCGTGATAGTATATATATCCGTACGTGTAAACAGATTTTATATCATTTTCAATCAATCCCGCACGTAATAGAGAGTTTGCAATCTAATTCAAATACTATAGAATTTTCATTAAGTAAAATACGATGTATATTGAATAATCTGGAAAGGTGAAATAGGAATCAGTTTGCAAGGAAAAATTAAAGCAGTACTTAAAAGAAATCCAGATTTTGAAACTGTCATCCAATACATAGAAAACAAAATAGACTCTGAGTCCTATTGGCATGAAAGTATTCCTATTAAAGTACTGAAGTTTGCTCCGTTAACTTCAGTAGATTGCGAACGGAGTTTTTCAGCTCATAAGTATATTTTGGATGTAAAAAGGAATAAACTTACCACGGAAAATTTAGAAAAAATACTGTTTATTTACATTCTACAGAATAAGAAGTCTGTGTTTTTATTTACAACGTATACAAATAAAATTACAGGTAAGAAATTAATCAATCAAACTTTTGAGTCATGTCCATGTTATTGCGAGCAATGACGCCCATTTGTCCGACCTCTGCTAATAATATATCAAGACAAATCACTATCACATTCAAAATAATTACTTTTGAATTCTTCTTCTCTTTATATCAACCGTTTACTTTAAGACACAATATATTACATTCACTGTATAGTCTACAGATATTTTTTTATTCTGGTTATGAAGATGCTTGTACGACCTTTACAACACAATAAAAAAATATTTTAAGCATTTTCCCAGCAGACGATCTATTGCTTTGATAATTAATATTAACGATACTGTATATCATAATTACACCATTAAAAGAAATAAGTGCATTTAGTGCATTAAGCAATAAACATAATTAAATCGTTATAAAAACTCCTGCAACTGCAAACTTCTCTTTTAATTGGTCTTCGAGAAAAATTATAAAGAAATCAAATTTGATAGAATAATAATATTGTTTAGTTATTACATTTTCTTGCACTGAATGTGTGATCTTAGTGTATTTTAAGTACTTACAAGTATAAGTATACCCGGAACGCAATAACATCGCTATTATCGTGGTGAATAAGCCTGTTTTATCGCACCTTATAATCGTCTGTGAGCCTAAAACGTTCGAACAATGAGCACAATAAAAGGATTGTGACAACACTAGAAAATCAAATCACAGTTTGTTGTACTTGTACTTTGAGTTTATACTACGGGGAATTAATATTTTTGAAAGTTATAGTCATCACTGTTTAAGTTAAAGTTATCTATAGTTTATGAAATATATTCTAAGTTAAGCTGTAAGACTCAGAGATAATTTTCCAATGACTAATTTAAAAAAAAGTTAATTTACTTAACGGAAAATAAAAGTAGTAGGTATATTACACCCATAAACTTCCTTTGATCGTGATATGTACAACTGTTAATCAATGATAATATTTATAAGTACCTACTAACATTTAGTGCCCTATCAGGGTATCATGTACTGACTACCTCTTACTACACCAACCTGTTAAACCAAACCTAGAAACATAGTGTTGAAAAAACTTCGCAATTTAGTATAGGCTAGAAGTATTCGTGTACTTACCGCTATCGTTATCGGTAACATCTGTTGTCAGCTGGACGACAACTGACACCTCATACGTGTCGCGCTCCAGAGTGCCGCAGTACTCTCGAACTATAATGTCATCACCACTGCACTGTTACGATCACCGATCACAAGTCACTGATGATCACTGATCATAAAAACTAATTTGTAACACTGTTTGGTACTTATGAATTCACAGCTCCGCCTTTTGGGTTAGCTACAGCACGGTGGTTAATTTCGATAATGTTTTCATAACTGTTCGTGTTTCGTAGACTTTCGGGGATTTAAATCAATCTTGAATCATCAAACTGTGGATGATAAATTTTATTTAAATGTTAATGACTTTGCAAATAAAAGAGACGGTTTATAAGAACCTTGTGCTTTATTTTCAGACTGCGAACAGATAACGTGATAAGAATGAAATTTTTAACAGTTTGTTTTTATATTTTATGCATTTCTTTAAAAAATGCGAAATATGTTTACAACTTTTATGTACCTACTTTTGTCTTCTTTATCTGCAGTTATAAAAAAACGAGTAAATACTGATTTCTATCTTTCTTAGGGATAAAAGGTTGGTATAATGTGCCAGTCATAATAAGTAGACTGTTAAGTGTTTACGAGAATTTCAGTAGGCAGTAAAAAAATGTAGTCGTACAATGTTCTATAGGTATCGGTAGTAGAATTTAATTAAATAATTTTACTTTATTATCGCATTTTAATATCAAGATGACCTTGATTAATTATGTAATGAAAAACCAAGGTATCTATATTATTTCATCATCAAATGTATTATCATGTGCTAAGTGCCTGAGAATGAAGTTATACCTACTTATTAAGTACTCAAATATAATCCTATCTTAAGAAAATTTTCATCCTAAAAAACTAACTTAGTTTACCAGGCCGTTAGTCCTAAAGGTCGCTTCACAGATTACTTAACAATATGTAATACAAATCATTAAAACGCGAATCGCGAGCGATCAAAGCACGTGACGATCCGGCCCGGAAAACGACGCGCGCGCAACAGACAATCCTTGAAAATGGACAAATGAAAACAAATGAAAAACAGCAAAATAAAAAAAATCTACTTTACTTTAAGTGTCACGAGAACTCGAGGAAAACACATTAAACGCGACTCAATTGAATGTTGAGCTAAAATGTTATTTCCGCTAATCTCCACTCATTTTGTACTGTTTATGTGGAACTGGCCATGTTCTTTACATCTCCGATCTCCATAACAATGATCATAGAACAATAACTGCAGATAAAGAAGCGTTTTCCGTATGTACGTGGGATATGAATATTCATACTAGTTAAATAGTTTATAACTAGGCACTGAGATTTTTCTACATTTGGGACTCACGTCAATCAAAATTCGCGCATTAGCCGGCGACAATGTCAAGTGCAAGGAAACGATAAGGGTATTATTTATCACACTCGGCCCTACCGCATCAAGATAAGTGCATCTCGTTCAAACAATACGTAAAAAGGTGAAGAACACTTGATAAGGCACTGCGGTGTACGAACCTGGATCGCGCGCGTGCGGTTCGCACGGTGATCGCCGCGCGAATGGCGAGCGAGCCTTCTGCTATTGTTTACAACGGTAATTACGTTTCCACGGAGCGAGGAAAACTGTCAACCCTAGCGAGAGTAGCGAGTCACGGATTTACGGTGGTAGTTTGAAAGGACTCGGTAAGGAAAGACAGCTGTTATTCGATCGAGTCTTTAAGTTAAATACATATTTATATCAAAGGTCGATAGATATTCAGAAAACTATTTGCAATTCGGCTGGAGCGACTTTAACCCTTTCACGACCAGGAACCCGACTGTCGGGTTCTCTCTTCGTAGCTACTACGCGCTACATACGACAAATACGTGGCTACGGGCTACGAGCGTAGCGCATAGCACTAGGTGGTACGGAAAGTGATAAATTACTGTGGTTATTTAGAATTAAGTACTTACTCAGGGCAGAAATAATGATTAGTTTTTGTATTTTATTCGTAGCCTTGTTAAAAACAAAAAAAAATTAGTCAGTTGTCAACATTATTATTTTAATTTGTTTTTTGTGTAAAATGACTGTGACCTCTCCGAAAGCAAAACAAGCGAGTTTTATTTTTAGTTTGATTCACAAAGTAAAGTGACTACCATTTTCATTTTATTTCAACCGCACTTCACTCACTTCACTGTTTCCGAAATATATTCAACTAAAACAAGTCACTTACTGAAATGACTGGCAAACACTGACATTCATATGATTGGATCCTGACTTAAGAATGATTAGTAAATACTTAACTGATTCTGACGTAAAAATCATTAATTTCTCGTTTGCTTTGATCGAGTTCTTGACCTTATTTTCCTGTTTCATTCCGTTTCATGTAACCGTCATTCCGTTATTTCATCTTTATTGTCATTGTCTTCTTTTATACTTACCTATTTAAGAGCTGAATATATTGGTACATTGATCCAGAGACTGGTAAATGATAGAGACTGGTTTATACAAATTTACGTCCCATTGATTCAATAGGTATCTTGCTTAATAATTTGTACTGCTCACAGTAATAGTGAGGAACGCAATTTTGTGTGGAACTTGGCCGTATGTTGGTCGTCTCAATTGAAGCATATCATCAAGTCAGTTAACTTGTCCACCTGCTTACTTCACAGAAATCTGCATATAGTTATTTTTGAACTAGAGTTGCAACATGGTTGTTTTTTAATGTCGTGATACTCGTGACATCAAAAAATATCGATGTTTCATACACGAAAAAGTCAAAAAAATCTTGTCCGAACGATATTGCTTGCAGCGTTTTTTTGTGATCCGTTGTAATTACATTATTTAAAATAAGTAGGTTTGGGAAAACACTTTATAATATATTATCTACACTAATTTAAAATCCTAACCTATGATGAGTAGGAAGCTACAAAAGATTCATCTTAAGCGTCATTATATTATCGCTTATTTGGTAAAACTTTGCAAAAAAACCCGTCTGAATTTGAATTTCAAAAGTCACTTAATGTTAGCAAAAACTTCTAAAATAGACTGACTACCAGGGTCCAAATAAAAGGCTCATTAAGTCTTAGTAATAAATTATTTGCACGTGTATTTCGTTTTATTTACGGACCATTTAATACCTGTTGTGAAACCATTAACATATATAATGGAGTTTTTGTCTCATACGTCGTCTATCGCATCAATCGGAACATCGTTTTTTATGGAGTACACATTTTGTTCTTTGAATATAGATGTAGTAGCCAATATAATATACCAGTGTAGGTAGCCCTGTACGGACCATCTTCGTTGCCATTATATCGTCAATAGTGTCATGCGTCACTCTCGCACTTACATGAGTAACATCAGTAATATACAAAATTAATTCTTACTTGTTTTATCACGTAAACAAACTTCTGTCGATCTAGACTTCTAAATGTCACTTCAGGTTATTAAAAAATAATTAAAGTGTTTATTATAAATTTGGTAAGTAACAAATCACATTTAACTTAGTATTAAACATTTACATTTACGATTGTATCTCTAAGTTTATAATTGAGGTTGCAACCCCTTTTAATATTGTTTACATAATTCCTTTTGATTACAATATTTTTATCTATTTTACCATTTTTAGGGTTCCGTAGTCAACTAGGAACCCTTATAGTTTCGCCATATCTGCCCGTCCGTCCGTCCGTCCGTCCGCGGATAATCTCAGTGACCAATAGCACTAGAAAGCTGAAATTTGGTACTAATATATATGGCATATCAATACTAATATATATGGTATGGTATATCAATCACGCCGACAAAGTGGTAAAATAAAAAGTGGAAAAAAATGTTTTATTAGGGTACCTCCCCTATACGTAAAGTGGGGAGTGATTTTTTTTTCATTTCAACCCTAACGTGTGATATATTGTTGGATAGGTATTTAGAAATGAATAGGGGTTTACTAAAATCATTTTTTGATAATGTAAATATTTTCGGAAATAATCGCTCCAGAAGTAAAAAAAAATGTGTCCCCCCCCTCTAACTTTTGAACCATAAGTTTTAAAAATATGAAAAAAATCTGAAAAGTAAACCTTTATAAAAAATTTCTAGGAAAATTATTTTGAACTTGATAGGTTGAATAGTTTTTGAAAAAAAAATACAAAATTATTTCTGAACTAAGTTTGTAATTTAACCGTATAAGCAGGTGTGTATTGTACCTGTAATTTCTACAAAATTACAAGGAAAAGACTTGCTTTCAAATAAAGTAAAAACGGTGAAAATCGGTTCACGCAATAAAGAATTATCCCATAAAAATCATCTTCCATACTTTAAGCTCGCGCGCAATAGTTTACTTAATTTGCCGATAGATGTCGCTGTACGTAGAACGCTCATATCATATCCTACATGGCGGTGTTATTTTAACTCTTAAGTGGGGACACTTACTGTGACGGACGAAAAACTACGGAACCCTACACTGAGCGTGGCCCGACACGCTCTTGGCCGGTTTTTTATTATTATTCATCACTGATTTGAATAAGAATTTTAATATTTTCTATTACTTTTTGGCAAAAATGTTTATTCGATCGTTACTTCGATTATTGAAGAAAATTTTATTAGAAATGTCATTTTTCAGTGGTTACTTGTTCTAATTCAATACTTTGCGAGTTTCTTTAAGTATGAACATTTTAAGTGATAACCCCAGAGAAAGTGTGATAATGTCTTAGAGAAATGTTTGTTTACATGATATATTACGTAACCATGAATTCTGTATACGCATTACTTGTTTGTAACTGACTGCTACGGTGATAGACGATAACTGCCACCATCATCATAGGTCTGCAGGCGTATTATGATAGGACACGCTTTTCGCATTGATAATGGTGAGAAGAAGCATATTTTGATACCGATCGGTAGTCAATGACCAAAGCTTTGTTTTGTTATCAATAAATACGCGATATGTGTGTATAACACGTCGGCTGTAGGCGTTAATATTTAAAACAAATGTAAAAAAAAATACATGGTACTTTAGTTAAGACATAAGAGACAGTATTAGATAATTACCCGTAGAAAGTAGAATTTTCGATTTGCATTAACTATTATTTAAATTTTAATTCTTTTAAAAAGGTAACGACGACGTCGAATAAGTTTCGTTATATATCGAAAATGTCACAGTATTTTCGACACGACCTGTCAAAAAAGAATTGCAAATGGCACCGGTTCTAAAATAAACCGGTCCAACAAAGGCGATTGTTTTCAAAAATGCCGCACCCGTCCAGACGAGTTAATAAGAAAATTATCTTTAAGGATCATGCGGAGGGGGGTCGTTACAATTGCGTCGGGTGTCCAAGACTAAGCCGAACCAACTTACATTCTCAGATGATTATGTTCTTAACGATAAAGGTCAAGTCACAGTGGTTGGTCGAGAACTTGACTTAACCACGCTTGCGCAAGCAAAGAGGATACATGGCCTCGTGACTGTCGACTTACTGATGCCCAGTAATTTATAAAAGGGTTTAGTAAAATTAAGACCGAAACAGTATTGCCAGGAGATAGTGTTCGTGCAAATAAGCGGTTTTAAGCTAATTTTCAAGGTAACGTGGGAAAATAAATTAACACTTTAAAATATATATATCATTGAGTACTTAATTTTATAATTAAATTGTTAAAAAACCGGCCAAGTGCGAGTCGGACTCGCGCACCGAGGGTTCCGTAGAAACCTATAACAAGCAAAAGTTGTAGTATGTTTATTACTTATTTCAATTTAATACCTCTACGCGTTTACGAGGAAAAAGGTAGTAAGTTTAAAATTTCAAAAAATATTTTTTGTATGATTTTACTAAAAATGTCTACTTTTCGTAATTTTTCCTTTGTCTGTGCTATATGAAGTTTCTTCGTGCCAAGTTTCAAGTTTCTGAGTTTACGAGAAGTACCCTTTAGGTTTCGAGTTTCTTGCGAGTACTCAGTTTCAAAATATGCGACTTAAAGTTTGGTTTTGCTACATCGGAAAGGTCCTATAGCCCTGAGTATTTAACATGAATTTCAATTTAATACCTCCACGCATTTACGAGGAAAAAGGTAGTAAGTTTAAAATTTCAAAAAATATTTTTTGTATGATTTTACTAAAAATGTCTACTTTTTGTAATTTTTCCATTGTCTATGCTATATGACGTTGCTTATGTGCCAAATTTCAAGTTTCTGAGTTCACGGGAAGTACCCCGTAGGTTTTGCAAGTGCCGAACAACTCTAAAATTTGCAGCATAAACGACTGTATCTTTTGATTGCGTTGGCTTTTAAGTTTGATTTTTTTTACAGCTTCAAGGGACAATAGACCTGAGTATTTGATATAAATTTCAGCTTGATACCTCCACGCGTTCCTGAGAAAAATGGTCTTGACAGACAGACAGACAGACAGACGGACAACAAAGTGATCCTATAAGGGTTCCGTATTTTCCTTTCGAGGTACGGAACCCTAAAAAGTAGGTTAAATAAACCGTTAGTACATAAGCTTATATTAAAAGAATTACCTGCTTTCATTATATTCATTTTATTAATACGTAAGATTCCCCAGCGGAAGATTTCATAGCATGAAGCGTATCATTAAAAAACAATTTGCAAACAAAATTTTCTGTATAATTTTCCTCTGGTAATCTATATTAGATAATAATGACATTAAATTTGTTATCTGGATAAAATAACTTTACTATTCGTAATGTCAACCGGTTTTTATTTTGAATTATTTAAAGACAAAATCTTTCAATACCATGAGTCTTCGTGGAATAACATTTTTATAAAATGTTATTTGCAGTATTATTTTTTAATGATTGTAATATAAGTAGTATTTATACTTAAACGTTCCTACTACTAGTCAAATCTCCTCATTACAAGTAAGAAAAGGTAGGTTACGTAACCGTATTTTTAGTTTCGTTATGTCCGACTGTACGTCCATCCGTATGTTATAATTTTATCCGTAAACTATAAGACGTATCGTAATGAAATTTAACCATAAGGTGTATTTTGTATGCCGCTACTGAGTTTTCTAGTAAAATTGCAGAATAATTTTAGGGAAGCACTCCATACATGTAACTAAAAAAAACAAATATCAACATGTAGCACATTAATCGAGAGGTATTTAAAAACATCTTAAGATGAGGTGAATATTTTCAGACATAATCGCTTCGAAAGTCTAGGAAATTGTGCCCGTAACTTTTGAATCAGAAATCAAAATTCTGAATTCAAGAATGTGCGCCTTCCTGAAATAAAGTAGCAGTGTACAATCTTGTGTATTTTTTAATTTAGTGCTAATTTTGAAGCAGTATATTTATTTTATTAATCCGTAGATACAATACTTATAAATAAAAATACAATCATAATAGAAAATGTGAGCATATTTAAGTTTTCGCGTTTTTAATTCAACATACTTTGTAACCTTTTGAACAACATAATTTGACAATCTTCAATCGACATCCGCTACAATGCCACAATTGTATTTCCATTTTCACAACCCGTTTTATATGCTTTTCAGAATTTCATCTTACCAAGAAGCTACATTAATTAACTGTATTTTAGCTAGGATAATCAGGAAGACTCTAATCTAACCTCTGACAAAGATTTTTCTATGGGAGATAATTTTCTATGAAAAAAGGCACATACATTTAATTAAAAATTACTGTAACTACCTTAAAATGAAGCCAGATAAAAATGTTTACTATTGAAGAAAGACAATTTGTTAAGGTATAAAATAGCTCATCAAATCAAACTATAAGAAAAAACATGTTTTTGAGAAACACCTCAAAAATTCTGTCAGAAGACGCTGTTCAAAAAACTATGTGTATGATGGAATACAAAAGGCGGAAACTTCCAAACGCTGTTTTATTTAAGTATGATTGTATTTATGTTTTGTATAATTGTATCTAGAGATTATTTAAATATAAACACTGCTTCTAAATCGGCACAAAATAAAAAGATAAATCAAAAAAGGCACGGCTACTTTTTTCCGGACCACTCCTTACTTTCTACGAAAATTGTTTTACACATTATCTGTTCAGCCATTTATGAGTTATCTTCAAAAAACTTTTTCTATAGGCAGATACAACATTTTGTTATAAGTTTTTTCTTAGTCCATTGACCACCAGCCAAAAAGCGTTTTAAGCGTGAACGCGTATGACGCGGGATTGTCCTGCGGAATCTCAAGTTGCAGGGACTAATATAAAATTGCGTATTATGCGGGATATTGTATTAAGCGGCTTTGACTGTACTTAAAATAACTTATTTATTAATGAAATATATCATCAGGCCTTTAAAATTTAAAACAGAAGGTGAAATATGTTGGGGCACCTGATACGTCATGACGATTACTTAAAAACTATTAATGAAGAGAGAATACTAAAACGAAGAGACCGAGGAAGACCAAGACGTGCATTTCTAGATCAAGCCAAAGAAAAAGCCAACGTCATGACGTATCAAGAGCTTAAAGACTTACACGGAGAAAAAAAATTAGTAGAAACAAATAAAAAATATTAATCATTAGTAAAATTTTAGTGAATCCCAGGACAAGGAGATTATACTAACGGTTATAAACCAGTTTTACTAATAGTATTTACTAACACCAAAAAATTTGTGCTCTTTGGAAAAACAATACTGTTTACTAAAAACAAGTGGACTTTTATTTGAATTCAATAATGTAACATACTTGCTTTTAATATTAAACAAGAATAGTTTTTATTTCTAGTAAGTTTTTTATGGGTTTTATTATTCCGGACAAGGAATTATTAAGCCGAGAAGTTTTATCTAGGGTTTTGTTTCTTGGTTTTACTAATCCCATGACTAAAATTTACAATAGTTTGCTTGGAAACAATACTGAAAATAAAAGTGTTGCTTTATAGCAAACACTCCACAGCACCACACAGTTATTTTTTTGGCACAATCACAATATTTCTTCCTTTCGCCGATGAGGTTACAAGCAAAATGGACGAGTCAAGGATGGATATGGGGTATGCGAGCGGGGAGAGGGGCGGCCGGTGCATTTAGGAATCTTGTTATTAGTACACTTTACTAATATCTGTAAAGCTATTCTACTATTTACGGAAATAAGAATAAAACTGATAAGAATAAGAAAGGGATTTGTTATTACAAGATTACCAAGTATAGAAATCAGAATTGACTTTTAATTATTAATACTCATTTGTAGCCACCGACTTTAATAATTCAATTCAATTCAATTCAATTTATTTAATTCAGACATGTCCATAGAGGGTTAGTAGATAACAAAGCATAAGTCTTACATCCTAGGTTAGATACTTAAAACTAATTTTCTACTAACTACACAGGTACTTAGAACAACCCATAAACATTGCCTCTGGATCCCATATGGATCGAGTTCCAATGCTTCCATATTGGACCAGCCAGGGTACTCCGCCACCAGGTTCAGGAGACTGTTAGTACTCTCTTGCACGCGGCGCATCAGGGAGGCTGTTCTCTTGCGTATTATAGATATGAAGCTATCGACGCGTGCCTCTGCGAACATACCTGACGCGCTACAAAAGCGTGGGAGTCCTAATAAATCCCATTTGTATTATCTAGTACTCTTTAGGTACTGGAGCTAGTACACCATTTATAAACTCAAGGAAAGTTTTATAGAATTTGTACAACTCTGTTATTACGAGTAAAGAATATTAATTCCACGATTAAGTAAAACCGTTTTGTATTTCCTATACTATGACATTAATAAAATGTCCTTGAAATTATATTATTTTCTATCGCCTAGAAAAAAATTAAAAATGAATAGAGTTTGATAGGGACGTCGTTTAGATATCAGGTCTTTAATTCGAACAATATTTTTTCCCTCCGTGTAGCGGAAAACAGAAAGGAATGGCGATTACTCCACCGACAAGGGCCAGGCTCTTAAAATTATGATGCTTATAAGGACTAATAAATATGTATATACCTATATCAAACTAGCATATCTCAGAAACAGCCAATAAGAAACATTATTATTCATAGAAACCTTTAAAATATTTAACAGAAACCTATGTAATGCCACTAAAGCTGTCCAGACACTATCGGTAATAATGTCATTATTCCTGTACCCGTCCTTCTCATCCTTCATACAGTGATTCAGGAGAGGTGAAAAGGTAAAACCCTACCCTACACACTTAGTTGACGATAAAGAATGGCCGGTCATCATGTTTAAGTGAAACAATAACGCCTTTCTATTTTATTCTCTGTAACATGGTCACCCTACAGTCAAATTAAGTGAGATACGATGTTTACAAAATAACTGGCCATCAAATTGACAAATATCACACAAAAACAAGAGAGTATCAGTACTCGACGGAGTATTCTAATTGTAGAGTGAATGCGTGTCGTAAATAAATTAAAACTTTTTATTTTTACTTAAAGTTTTTTTTAGTGCTAACAAGTCTAATACTGGTATCAAACAATAGCTTATTATTAACTGGATCCGTAGTGTTATTTGTGCTCACGTCTACTGAATCATCCTGTATAAGTACATAGAAAAGGACGGGTATATAAATAATGACATTATTACTTATAGTGTTAATTATTACTGGACCGCTTAATGCGGGCGCCGCAAACATTTTAACACAAACGTAGCGCGACAAGACATTATATGTGGATGAGTTTAGTGAAAGGTCCCACCTTGTCGGTACGTTACAAAAAAAGACATCATTCTTTCACTAAAAGACAGTGTATACTATTGTGTAGTTTTAGGAAGTACGATAATAACTCCACCCCTCTTTATCGGGACCTTTGCCGTACACTGACATATATCTTATCGCTTTCGCAGTCTCGTAGCTTTGTAGTTTCATGAATGCAAACGAGCCACGTGTGGACAGCGGTCTTGCGGCGCGGTTCGTTGCTTCGGATAACTGCCCTTATCCTGTATAAAATGAGACGATTATCTTGTGTTAGTCAGCGTTGTCGTGGCGTTCAATCATTCTGTTATATAGCTATTAAATTAATAGAACAATAACAATGCGAATTAAAGCTTGTTTTAGTGTTTTCGATTATCCAACGACGGGAGCGTAAGCGAAGTGAAGTTCTTACCGACAATGTATAATTACATAAAGATCAGAAAAACGTTGCTAAAGTTATCGCGGAACAAGTATTCAAAATCAAAAAGCCATCAAAATACACAGACGTCTAGGTAGCCAGCTGACAGTTCCGTTGTCTCCGAAGTTGTCTGTACAAGAACTTCACTTCGCTTACGATCCGCTCCTTCGATTATGTATATTAAAGCAAGGGACTGAAAAGAGGTTTAATTTGGTATTGTTTTGGTATTAGAAGATTAAAGTAAGATTATTAGTAAGATTAAAGGCGACATTAAAAATAGTTTTCTATCAAACGTGTTTTATACAAATATGTCACATGTACACGAATTAAATATTACAACAACCCTTTGATTACATTTCATTAAATATTCACCATTAATAACGAGGTCTGCTCATCATAGAAGATTATGCTTATCGTGAAACTGGTTGCAAAGTGCGTACATTCTCGTTTTCCTTCTGAATAAAATAACAATTCATCTTAAAGGAAATTCTCACTAACCAATTAATAAACTATTTAGTTCCAAGGAAAATAACAACCTTATCTATTATAATCTTAATAAATCCACGTTGCAACTTCACAAGTAGGTGCACAATAATACGCATTATGTGCAATTTAATATGCATTCTTATTTTATGAGAAAATTCGATACGGGAAGTGACTTTGCAGTATGTAATAAATAATATATTATATTCTGGCCTCGAATATTTACTTATAATATATTCAAATGTGTCAGTGCAAGGGAAAAGGCACTTACTTTGTTGATATGGAGTTATTACTTACTAGCTTTTGCCCGCAGCTTCGCTCGCGATAAATTCGGGATAACAAACCATACAAACTTCCACCCCCCATTTTAGGGAAGTGGGGGGTTAGAAAGAGACAAAAAGTAGCCTTTGTCACTCTCCATCCCTTCAACTATCTCCACTTAAAAAATCACGTCAATTCGTCGCCCCGTTTTGCCGTGAAAGACGGACAAACAAACAAACAAACACACACATACACTTTCCCATTTACAAATATTAGTATGGATTACTACCTACTTGCTAAAACTACACAAAAAAGGTACGCCATCTATTATCATTGAAAGAATGAAGTCTCTGTGTACTGACAAAGTGGGACCTTTCACTAAACTCGTCCACAAAACACAAATCAGTATAAAATAATTGAATAATTTAGTCAATTAAAATATCTCGGAAAATTAAACAATTTTCCGGTGTTAATTACATATTTTACACGAACAGGTTTGAAATTACCGAAAATGTTCATATAAAAGTTTCGCAATTTTAAAGACTTTCTTCAACACATCCGTATGTCATGTCTGATATAAATATTGTTGTATGACTATTTTGCAAAGTTCGTGACAATCACCAGGAAACGAACACATTATAACTTTATATTGAAATACAAAGTATGTTAAATAAGTATGAGTACGTAGAAAATAAGATAATATATCTAAGCAGCATAACACGATGTGATCAACATAACTTAACGAGTCGGTGAGAAAAGTTCTTCCTATTGCGCATATGGACTGAGATTATTTATTACGTAGTGTACAGAGTGAAATTTATATGCTGAAAGGAAACGCGATATTCGGTCTTACTGAGTCACTTGCAATTTTTTAACAAACTGTGTATGTATAAAACAGTTTTTTGTTTTCCCTTGCAATAATTGCCTCTTATTTTTTATTGTAATCATTCTTAAATTAAGTTAAGTATGAAAATTATTTTCAAGCTAACAAAAATAATTGCTGCTGTGAGTGTTATCGAAAATAGAAATTTAACATCACTATCGATTATTAATAATACAATACAATACAAATATTATTTGCACACCTCAACGAAAATAGAACAGTACAGTACACATATTAGAAGTAGAGGCAGTCAACAGGCGGTCTTATTGCTAGAGAGCGATCTCTTCCAGACAACCTTGGGGTACCGGAAATATAGTCGAAAACAATCGTAAGGGTGCAAGGCAAAAGAAACAGTGAAAAACCAGTAAACAATAACAAAAAAAATGCCTTACCTGTTTAGCAGCGACAGCGGCCATATTATTAAAAGACTTGTCAGTATCTTTATCAACCTGTACAGTCTCCATCAAGTATATCAGAGCGGCCAAGGTACTCAAAATCTCAAAATCAAATATCTGAACATGCACTTTAGCGCCTTTAAAATAGAGACGTTGTTCAGATATTTGTGACTTGGCCGCTCCGATATACTTGATGGCGCCTGCACTAGCAACAGTCACTCAATCGACGAATCAGCATCGCGTCGCGTTGTCGCGTTCGCATCAATTCAGTAACGACATTCGGTAGTTTCGGTACTAAGCACGAACTTCACCGAACTTTCTAGAAATTACCTGAAACAAGAATAGTTAAGATTAATTTCTATCGTAACCACCAAGTGATTTATGCTAGCCTCTTAGGCTCTTACTAATTATTTCAGCGGAATAAATGCTGCCATAATAACACCGCATTAGAGCCGACACATTATAAATTTCATATTATTCTAACTGCTTTTTCGATGGCAGTAAGTAATAATAAGGATTGGTCAAACCGATGTTCAAAAGAGACATTGAATTGACGCCAGTGTTGTTCCAGATACAATGGCCTTAAAATACGGCAGTTCTGGGGCTTTACAGTCAAAAACACGGCAGGGGTCCCATTGCCATATCACATTTTTTCGGCACTTTTTCGCCAATTTTCTGGATACGACAATTCATGGGCAATAGAGAACATGCATGAAAAATATTTAATTGAATCTGTTGCATAAACACGTTCAACAACCCCAAACTAATATAAATAAGTGGAAATCCGTAATAATTTTTAACAGTTTTTTAAAGATATTGCGGTTTGAAAACGTAAAATTTTAGGCATTTTTTTTATACATCAAATGTATTTTCGAAACTTCAGTTCGATTACTTATGTCCTAACAAGAAAAAAAATGTATGACAACTACATAGCTAAACGCATTTTTTCGTGCCTAAAATTACAAAATCTTACAAAAACTTGTTCCTTCCAAACAGTTTTCTGCAACTTTGTGAACGGTGACGTCACAATCCGCACACTTTTTGTATGGGGCGTTTTGACGCGCGGCGCAGACGCCTAACGTATTTTCACATTTTTGACGTTTCAGGGCTATCATAGATAGTAGGTTTATTAGAGACATTTGAATCTACAGGGAAATAGAATCGAATGACGTCTTCCAAAAAAATCATGCATATTCCTAATTATTTTAAGCATTTTTATAGAGATAAGGCAAATTACGTCTCAGAATACGGCCACCCCAAAATTTAAAAGGAACACCACTGATAGTACAGTACGCGAACAGTTTTGAGCTTCGATAACTCACAAGTGCGATTTTCTTTTTAAGTTAGAGAATATGATATGATTACTTATAGTAAAAAATATTTTCTAACAGTTTTTGACGTCGCGCTAGGTATTATATAGACATTTGTTAATAACAACAAGAAAATATTATACAAGATATATTTTCCTTTACCATACTATTGCATTCAACTATTTCAACATCATCTGTCATTTTATAACAGTTTGGTCAATAGATTATGTGAGCATAATCGAAAACAATTTGTCAAAATATAAGTGACCTTGAATTCTAAAGCAATTACAAATGGCTATGACGACACATCCTCTTGACAAAACCGTTATAAAATGTGAAGTTATGTTGCAATAGTAAAAAGCGATAGCCTGGTGAAGAAAAATAAAACTTACATAATCTTTTCTATGTGTAGCAAAAAAAATACATGTATTATACCTAGCGCAATGCTAACAATTGTTAGAAAATATTTCTTTTATTAGTACTTAACGTATTCTAACATGTCACAAAATAAAATCGGACTTGTGATTTCGACTCCACTATGATTGACGCACCGTTTACGCATCAAAATGTACGACAATGACTGCAAAATTAAAATAACACACGTAACTGCTTTATACACGACTTGAAGTACCAGTGTGAACGATTCTTTAGGTACATTATAACTCTTATTATTACACTTAACAAAGGTGAAAAACGTACTTTTTTCTACCCGTCTAGAATTTGCTCAAGCATGGGAAGTCTAAATAAACGGCCACTTTAATAAATCGTATACTGTCCGAATAAACAAACTTACAAGTATTATTGTGATTAGTACACTCGGTCAAACGAGACAGTCAGGACTGTCTTTGATATTGAGAACAATATTGACATTGCGAATTCACGATTTGCTCGAGGACGGCTCTTGACTTTGCTGGCTTTGAATAAAGGGTTGCCACCTTTAAATATTAAGATAATGATGTAGTTAATTAATTTATTGGATTTGCGACTACTGACAGTATGACTGACTGACTTATAGCATGAGACTTTTTTATACATATATAGGTTGTTTCATACATTTCGGCCGATCTGGTGTTGTCGTTTTCTATGGGGAAGCCAAAAATTTTATTGCGATTTCGAAGTTGGTCCCAGACTAAAAGTTGTTCAGTATCGATAACTGAATTAGAAAATTGGTTTCTAATCGCCGATTATTAATCAACCTGTATACTTAAACGTTTTATTCGTAATGGTTGGCATAGTAAATTTACTGCCGGTTTGTTCCATTGATTAGAGTTTAGATATATTCGAACAAAAAGTTGCACTACTATTAAATGTCAGCCATTAAGTAAGTATTGTAAACGAAGACAATGCGATACTTAACAAAAAACGGTACGAGGATTTGAACAGCTAAGTTTTTGCTTAATAAAATAAATCTAATATTTTCTTTATAAAATAAATTATTGCAAGGGCCAACCCTGAA
The DNA here is from genome assembly GCA_947086415.1 of Pammene aurita. Lineage (NCBI taxonomy): Eukaryota > Metazoa > Arthropoda > Insecta > Lepidoptera > Tortricidae > Pammene > Pammene aurita. Next base: position 28,779,137 of record OX352298.1, read on the forward strand.
AGACATGATCACTTTATTAGCTTATTGGCGTGTTTACATGCCATTTTTCATTCCTATGTGAAATCATATGCGGAATAAATACATACGAATAAAACTTTTTATTCTTGAGCTTTTAAAGATATTGTAAATAATTTTATACGTAAAGGTCCACGATCTTGTCACTGCCTCAGTATATGTCATCCTTAAACTTAAACCAATCACCATAATATAGACAGCAGGGTGTCAATTATTGGGCAATGGCTTGTCGAGCACTAACTAGGACCTTTACCTTGTATTATTTAATCGACCATGATATCCTATATAAAATAGTGTCTGTCACATTCTAAAAATTACAATTCCTAGTTATTCAACCACCACGCAACCATAATAATGTATTAAAATACAACGAAATAGCACTAAGTGGTACGCGTAATGAATTACAATGTACTATTTTATGCAGACTTTGGCTAAACTCGTAATCGGGGGATACCTTAAGGAGCGCTATCCATTGTGCTTGCAATGCAGCTACATAATTATTAGATAATCTTTTATTAAAACAGCTAGCTTCAGCCCGCTTCTTAGTGTGCATTGAATTAATACTTCGAGTAGCTAATTTCTCCACCCTTTCAGCCCCCTTAAATGATGATTTGTGTGTTAAAAACTCTCCTATATCTTTTCCCGGGACTCAAACTATCTCCATACCTAATTTTATCGTAATCAATTCAGCAGTTTAAGCGCAAAAAGGTGGCCAAGGTACTCGAAAATATCTGAACATGCACTTTATCGCCTTGAGAATAGGGGCGTTGTTCAGATATTTGTGACCACCTTGGCCGCTCTGATATATCCGATGGCGACTGTACGTGGTTAGTTTTTGTCATATTCTTGACTCCACCCTGTAATATCTTGAGCTAAGTTCATTTCATTTTTGCGTGACTTTGCAAACTTTATAAATGGGCTAGCATCAACTCTACACGAACCAAAGATGCAGAAACACACATTTACCTATTGAATCACGAAGATAGAAAAACAATGTAAAGGAGGTACAGACTGAAACAAGATTTACTGAAAATATGGCTCGTGAAAATTTGTAACCAAAGCAAAGACTTGGCCGCGATTCGAAAAATAAACACACACTGGACAGACACAGCTCCTACCCAACTCAACCCAACTCAACTCAACGCTAAAACGACATTGACATTTGCTATTCGAACAGATTTTCATTCAACATTGGTCACACATTGGTCACACATTGGACCAATGTGAGACCAATGTGTGACCAATGTGTGACCAATGTGAGACCAATGTGAGACCAATGTTGAATGAAAATCTGTTCGAATAGCAAATGTCAATGTCGTTATAGCGTTAAGTTGAGTTGGGTTGAGTTGGGTTGGAGCTGTGTCTGTCTAGTGTGTGTCTTTATTTTTCGAATCGCGGCTCTGGCCAGTCTTATACCGTAATAAGACTGCCAAAAAAGTACCGTCCGAGTCGTTCTTGTGGTACTATTGTGAGGGCCATTTTTTTGGGCTGATTGTGTATACCTAGTATTATTCGATCGGTGTATTTTATTGATAAATTATAGCATGACAATCGTTTTCACGGGGATTTTCTACCGGAAGTTCAAAGTGTCATGGCGTCCGGCCAGCGCGCAAGTCAGAGTGCGTGGCCGGAGCGTAATTACTTATGATACCATAGTTGTACTTACTGGGAACATTGTAAACGAGTGATTGCTAATAAGTCAGATTGTCAAGGATTTAGAAACAAATGCCTATAGTGTGAAGTAAACTACGAGATTTTCTATAGAGGTGGTCAGTACCTAACGTAATTTTAGAATGATTTCATATTTTCACTTTCTTGTCATTCGGGAATCGCGAGTTACAATTTTTCAGGACTTCAGGACTTTCAGGACTTAAGAAAAAAAAAACAATGTTTAATGAAAAAAATATAATGTCTACTAACCTTAGCTTTTGGTTGTTTTGTTAACAGAAACAAACTGTTCAGAAAATGTATGTTTTACATTCCTTTTGTAGATATCTAGTAGTTAGATGGTCGCCGTCCAGGACTAGACCGGCCCAGTCGCTGTAAATCGTCCAAAATCCTATTATCTACCGAGAGCCATATTTATTGACAAATATCGCGAATAAAAAACCATAGTACTTATATTATAACATAGCTAATATTAATATTTCTCTGTCATTGATAAACATTAAACTTCCGTATTAACACAATTAGCCAACAAATTAAACAAACAACTAATTCACATATCATAAACAATCTACAATCATTGAAAGTTTTCCATGAGAGGCTCAAACCAGCAGTAACTGGATTGACCTAGGATAATGTTAGGAAGTGGACGATTGTGTGTCATTTTCCTCTTGAAGCTCACGAGTGTATTATCGCTGGATGTGGCTATGCGAATTAGGAAAGTGAAGTACGCTCCGGTTATAAACGAAGCGATGCTAAGAGTTTTTTACAAGAAGACTGCCCATTTGTTACTTTACTTTTCACGCTTTTTCTGATGATTCGGTGAGACGTCTCTTACTGCCGTTTTGGCTAGGGTTCCGTAGCGAAAATGGCAAAAACCCTTATAGTTTCGCCATGTCCGTCTGGCCGTCCATCCGTCCGTATGATACAGCCATTTTACTAAGAAACTCTTAAGATATACATCATTGTATATTTTCTCAACGAAAATTATTTTGAACATTATCGGTTAAGATTTGTAAGTACCAACAAAAAAAAATTATCATCAGTACCTAACGCACGTCTAGTGCATGCAGACGTGGATATATAGTTTTAGATACAAAATTAGACTTAAATTGTATACTTATCGTTTTGTTATACTTTGTGTCTTAAAAATAAGCAGAGAGTAACAGGAAAATCATTTTTGCGATATAGTTTTGAAAATTAGGTAAAGCCATTGTTCTTTTATTTATATATTTAAAGATTAGGACACATCCTTGACGCTGTTTAACTGGTAATTTACAATGTTCCCTTTAAAGTAATATTGCTTCTAAATTAAAATAAATCCATAAAGTCCATTTGAACTAAAATATATAAAAACGACATGGATGGACAATGCCTATACAAAATCGCATTCCTCGAACCTTCAGGCTATACGTCTGTTTTCAAAACTGAGTGCCACAGCGCCATCTGTTGAGTCTGGAGTAGAGTTATTCTGTCATCGTTAATCGCCGAACAAAATATTAGAAACTAGAATTGATTTATTTAATCTTAATTGCACAAAATAAGATGGTACAAATGGCGGACTTAATGCCATAAGGCATTCCCTACCAGTCAACCAATGGGCTTAACAGAAAGGTTAAGTAGGAATTTAGTGTTTGTGGTGACCGATAGATGACGCTAGTTCTTTAGCCTGAAATAAGGGAACGCGATTTTGTATAGGCATTGTCAATCCATGTCAATACAATTTTACCCGTAGGGTGTAGCTACATACTTATAACTACTTTAACTAACATGCATATTAATGGATCTTTATTGAAAACATGCATACAATATAACATAAGCAGAGATTAATTTACATGCTTATAATTAGTGTTATAATGATTGAATAATTATTCTAAATTATAATAAGAAATAAATTATGAAGTCAAAGACGATACATGGTTTTTTATTACATTAGGTATATTATTCTAAATTATTATAATTATAAAACTCGTCAAGTGTGCATGGACTAATGTCAATCAGGTACTTCTTTAGTGCTGCAAAAAACTTAGAGTTTGTTAAGGTCTTAATCCTACATGGTTAGGCATTGTAAACTTGGGCAGCAACAAATCTAGTGCACCCTTTGTACGCACTTGTTTCTGCACTGGGAGCGCGGACATCAAGAGCGAATATCTTGTTCAGTCTATTGCTTTTAAAGTCAGTTTTTGCAGGGAATTTTTCAGGACATCGTCTCACTAGCTTGCAAAGTTCAGTAATGTACAAAGAAGTTAGGGTTGGTATTTTTAGTTCCTTAAAAGATTTCCTACATGAAGCTCGAAATGACAATCCTTGCAAAATACGCACACATTTTTTTTGCACTCTGAAAAGCCTGATTACACTCGCACAATTAACCCAAAACGCAAGACCATAAAGTATGTTAGATTGTATGAATGCATAATAGGTTTCACGTGCAATTTAAAAAAATGTAAACAAACATAATAAATGTTATTTGGCCTAAAAGGCATCCTTATCTTATGATATGTTTTTTATCAAAGGATTTATATCATTGGTTGAACTCATGAGTCTTGTTGCTTTCTGTTTACACTGTTTAAAAAATTCACACGGAAGAACGTAATCAATCAGTTTTACTTAATAATATACCTCTTTATCATGTCTAGTTAGCCCTATGTTAACCAGCCCATGGATGCCATTAGGCATTTATTCCGCTATTTGTACCATCGGGTTCATAATTGCATACCCAATTTACCAATGAATTCATTCATAAATTGTGTATGCAATCATGAACCCGATGGCACATTTTTTGGACAATAAGTTTAACTAAATAAATAATATGCAAAAACTACACATATCCACGTTTAACACAAAAATTACATACGTCGAGCGTATTTGACCGTAGGCTCTTCTCTGCCGCTTCCAGCGCTTCAACATCTTCGGTAACCTTTCGAACGTTCGAGTCCCGCCGTCGGCCGCGCCCAAGGCGACCCGCCACGAATAAGAGACACATTGTCAGGTGTTAGTTATATTGATATCTATTGCATGCATGGTACATGTTCTGTACTCTGATATCAAAGTGTATAGTCCTTGTTCATTCCAGTGATGGCTACAACTCTGTACAAGTGTATAAAGGAGCGTGCGTGCACTGCTGTTAATTGGCGCTGAGTGATAATATGTCTAACATAAGATGCCAAATTAGTCCGCTAGATGGAAGACCATACTGGAAGGTGGAATGCGTCCGTGAATTGTATGGGGCATACACCTGCTACTGAGGGCTTACGCGATCCTCGAAAATCGATATTGCGTTACCTCCCACCACACTCTATCGCTTATGCTAATTCGAGCGAAAGAGACACAGATAACGAAATTTCGATTTTCGAGGTTCGTGGTAGGCCCTCTCGTGTAATAAGGGTTTCCATTTAGACCTCATGCAAGGCGGCAGATCCTCCACCGTGCACCGTTTCCTAGATATTAACTTCTTGGTCCTATACGACCTGCTCACAGCGAGTGGATCTAAGGGTTATGTTATCATAAATATTTTTTTTTTAAATATACTAGTAGAACAAACTTTGTATGCAGGGGGGGGGGTCTATTTCTCTGCAGCTGTAAAGTTCGTTTTAAGTTTTTGCAGACGGCTAAATTGATTATTACTTTATAAAATCTAGGTTAGAGAGTAGGTACCGCTAACGTTAAACAAAGCTTGTATCATAGATACAGAACAGACAGGTCCTTGTTCCAGAATGCAGGCATTCTGTATAAGTCGTAAAACACACTTGAGTGGAATTCAGCGCGTAATTCAGCTATCATAGGCTAAAATCAGCCGAAAGTCAGAAAATCCAACTTCCGACTGAATTTTATTTATGAACTCAGTACAAAATTCTGCCATTTATATAGCTATAATCCGCTCAAGCTTGTGTCGCGCCTTAGGTACATACTTACCTGAAGAATTGGACGCATTTATATCCTTTTATCACACCGCACGACGTTAATCCTATTATAATTCTTGTTGTTTCTACGCGTTTGCAGCGTTGCGGCGTGTTCCAAGGAATTTAAGCAGTGTTCTCTGAGGTGGCCTTATGCGAAGTAATATTGACATTTTTTTTATCCAGCATAGGTAACAGGTTGTTACAAATTACATTTGAGTTTCACTTTTAACCGCCTTACGGCATACGAATTAGGTTATGCATGTCAGTTTCAGTCCTTAATTACATATTTGGGCATTTTCACTGAACTGTGTACCATTAAGTCGTGTTTCAGTAACGTCTAAACGTCACATTCCTGACTGAATGTATGGGATTTGACATTGACCGTCAGTTGTGTGACGATTGCTAACCGGCCGTTAAGTCGTGCTCTATTGTATAGTACATGTTAAAATAAAAATGCCCATTTACATGTCCTTATCCTCTAAAAATTCGTATTTAGGGATATACAAACTTTTTTTAATGGGAGTACTTGCATTCCGCGGTACTGTATTGGCACCAAAATATGTAAATATACATAGTTACTCGTTTGGGAATTGTTCCATATGGCGAATTGTCAACGAGTTACGTCTGTGAACTGTTTTTTTGTTGACGTAACGTAATAGATCGTGTTTTCTGTTGTGAAGCCTGCTTAGTTACGGTAAGTTGGTTGTTATTAATCTTATTATGACAACGACAGTAGTATTTTAATAAGCATAGTATTCTATAATCAAGGTAGACGGAATATTATTTCGCGTCAAATTATGAATTCTTCCTTAAATTATTATCTAGTCATATTATTACCTACTTGTCCCATTGAGCTGTCAACACAGTGAATCCTACTTTATATTAAAGGGTCGGCAACGCGCATGTGATGTCTCTGGAGTTGTAGGCATCCATAGGCTACGGTAGCTGCTTACCATCAGGCGGGTCGAATGCTTGTTTTCCACCGTCGTGTTATATAAAATAATATGTTCGTTTTCCCTCTGCTTAGGTAACTTTCCTACCTAACATTGCTGTTCGTTTGCGTGAGCGTGACACCTAGATTTGATTTCGAAACTGTTTCAGAAAACAATTGCATCCAAGCAAGTCTAGATTATAGAAAAATAAATCTGCCCCAGTTTCAATGTTAAGCCTTAGATGACATAATAGCCCTATTGTGCAATTATGATTATCAACAATGCTATTTTATACAGATTATTCCTATCTTGTAATAGTTATGCGCGATTGCTTTGCTTATTAAATAGTGTTAATAACTACATTGTGATGACAACTTCATTTAGGATTAAAGTTCATCACAAAAGTAGGTTTTCTGGTGCCTATTTTTCTCCTATTTCTACATTTGAAAAAATAGAGAAATTTCGGAAATCTAGCTTGAAGGATTTGAACACATGACCGTAGTTACAGTATTAAACATGTAATAACCATGTAACATGCGATAAGACCGCCAATTGTTTTACCTCTGATTATTCTGTTTGTAAGTTGTATTTTATGTGTTTCTTTATTTTGAGGTGTGCAATAAAAAGTATTTATGTTTATGTTATGTAATTGTTTGCCTAGGTAGGTACAAACATAAATTAGGTAGGTTATAATAATAAAGATTTGTTTGGTAGTTATTTAAGAACCCTCTAACGTGTCCACTAGCGCCACTGCGCAACTCGTAAATAATTCTGATTATTTCAATTAAACGATACCTAGAAATTTAAAAAAAGGGGGCCCCTATGTACTGTACTTTATATTTAAGTAAATACAAAAACAGGGTACTTAAAAACAAAATACATTCAAGGGCTCTTAATCAAAATTGTAAACGGGTAGGTATCTAAATAAATTCTAAACAAAGCATCAAAGAACATTCGGTCAAATTTCTCTATAAGTTATACAAGACCAACGTTTTCTAAAATGTATATCAACGTTATAGCGTTTCAAAAGGATTAAATTTCCAGTGTGGATTTTTCTGTCTATCCCTTATAATTTGTCAGGATCAGAATACCCGTTATTTTATTTTGAACAAGTAACAAATATGCTACTTGAAGTTAGATAGTATCGTAACAATCCTCGATTTTCAATTGATAAAGTACGCACAGTTACAATTATAATTAGTATTAATTATAATTACGTAAAAGACTTAATACAATGAATATTTACACAGCAATAAAACGGTAATGTTTCAGATAACAAGTTAAGCTTTCGACTTGCGGTATTCATTGTTGTACTTTCTTTTGCTGTCTCTAATTAACAACCTAATATATGACGCGCATTTTATATTAACAACCAGATCGGTATTAACACACATGATATTTTACAGCTTATTTTAATTTTAACATTAAAAAGATTTGAATTAAGTCATATTTTTAATAATAATAATAATATGTTAGCATATACGTACAGTCACCGGCAATAGTATCTTCCTACACGAAGGGCGCAAAAATATGGGACACACTCTTATTTGTAAGGCCATAAGAGCGTGGCACATATTTTTGCGGCTTTCATGTAGGAAGGTAATTTTGCCGGTGACTGTACCACTGAGTTTTTCGGAACCTATTTACAACTAAACGGCAATGTTTTTATGGAAAAACATAACGATAAAATTCTTAACAGTTCGATTTAAGAATCTCGATCCCACTATATAACGGCGGACAAATGAGTTACTAAACGAACTTACAGAACCTGTCAATGATTCTACTGAACATGTCTGCGCATTAGATCGTAGTACTATAGGTAAATAAGGAGTGGTCCGGAAAAAAAGTAGCCGTGCCTTTTTTGATTTATCTTTTTATTTTGTGCCGATTTAGAAGCAGTGTTTATATTTAAATAATCTCTAGATACAATCATACAAAACATAAATACAATCATACTTAAATAAAACAGCGTTTGGAAGTTTTCACCTTTCGTATTCCATCATACACATAGTTTTTGAACAGCGTCTTCTGACAGAATTTTTGAGGTGTTTCTCAAAAACATGTTTTTTTATATAGTTTGATTTGATGAGCTATTTTATACCTTAATAAATTGTCTTTCTTCAATAGTAAACTTTTTTATCTGGCTTCATTTTAAGGTAGTTACAGTAATTTTTAATTAAATGTATTTGCCTTTTTTCATAGAAAATTATCTCCCATAGAAAAATCTTTGTCAGAGGTTAGATTAGAGAGTCTTCCTGACTATCCTAGCTAAAATACAGTTAATTAATGTAGCTTCTTGGTAAGATGAAATTCTGAAAAGCATAAAACGGGTTGTGAAAATGGAAATACAATTGTGGCATTGTAGCGGATGTCGATTGAAGATTGTCAAATTATGTTATTCAAAAGGTTACAAAGTATGTTGAATTAAAAACGCGAAAACTGAAATATGCTCACATATTCTATTATGATTGTATTTTTATTTATTAGTATTGTATCTACGGATTAATAAAATAAATATACTGCTTCAAAATTAGCACTAAATTAAAAAATACACAAGATTGTACACTGCTACTTTATTTCAGGACCACTCCTTATGTAGGAACTGTGTTGCGCTTGCACCGCCGTTTAGCGGTTATACGCATTTGCATTTCAAATGAGCGATCGTGATCAGTGCACGCGCGACTATGGTGCAGGTCAGACGTGCCATAGATTTACTTGGTTTATGGGCATTTTTATTGGAACTTGTTCTTTAGAGCACGGCTTAAGTCGTGTTTCAGTAACGTCTAACCGTCGCGTCCCTGACAAAATATATGCGATTTGACATTGACCGTCAGTTTTGTGACGATTGCTAACCGGCCGTTAATGGTACAGTCAAGTGTAAAAATATGGGTGTACTCATATTACTCAATAATATGTCCCATAGTATCTTATTCCGTTGTAATAAGTACGTAGTACCATATTTATGAGACGATTTTTTCGATACGTATTTTTGCACTTGACTGTTCATAGTTAAGTGAAAATGCCCTTATATCCCGATAAAAGAGTATACTATAGAACTGCAGCTTACTTATGTTAACCTTTTGATTTTGTTGTAAATGCTAAAACTGAACTGAGCTTAGAAAATACTAAATTTGATTATTGATTCGATGCCACAAATCTCAAATTATGAGTATTATTACTAATTTTCAAACTGACAACATTCCGTTTTTCATCTAGTTTCACATCCAACAAGATGGCTTCTGATGCTAGAGCATATCCATAACGTCCAGAATTTCGTTCTCATGCAACTACAGCCTTGGCCAGAAGTGTTGAGCACCCTTGCGATTTTCATACCAAACTCGAAACTTTAGAACGACGTTTCTATCTTTTTTGAAGTTATTTTATCAATTAATTCAAACTGAGCAGGCATGTTTTGTTGAAGTGAGTAGTAACTGCATAGAATATTTGCAATTTTTCGCACCGACCTAAATTCGCATTTTTGGGACCTCCACTTTTCATATTTTATAGGTACCTTGAAAGTGTTATTAAGTGAAGTTTTCTAGATATATCAATAAAATATAACATTTTACGTCATCGTACAGTGTTATGATAGGGAATTAATACTTAACATCAAAATTATAAACAAAAAAGAGCTATTAGACGGAGAGCTGGCCACGTCAGATATGACACAATAATGAGAGCAACAAAACCCATGTAGTTAGTTTGCTATACTATGCTTATTTCTAGATCCGGACATCTGGCAGCTGTAAAGTGGTGGAGGTCTAAAGAATGCAAATAACTTGAAGCAAACAAATCCTAGAGTTCTGGGTTTAATGAAATATTATGGGAAATTATGTATTTAATTAGGTTATATCATATCCAGAAGGTTCTATTGGGGGAAAGTAGTGCCAAATGATGTAAAATGCAATTTTTAGTTAGTCACCTAGTGTTTTTGTTTCCGCAATAACAGACAATGGTTATTAATCTAATGTTAAAATATAGGCCCTGTCCTCTATAAATTACACAACTTTGGCATTTTTTACCTATTTTGGTATTACTTTTTTCCAACTTAAAAACTTTGTTGGTCTGTCACTCTGACCTCCACCCATTAAAAGCTTTCAGATGCTCGGATCTAGCAATAAGGATGGTAAAGCAGTATAACTAGACAGGTTTCATTGCTCTCATTATTGTGTCACATCTGACGTGGCCAGCTCTTAGACCATATGCTCAACACTTCTGGCCAAGGCTGTATTTTATCTGGCAATGTATTGGGGATCAATGTTGCTCTGCGTCCATAGGAAACACCTTAGACAACCCTACACGTGATCCCTTGGTGGTGCTAAAAGAGTAACAAACTTGGCAGCTGCACTGTCCCATCTGGACCTCGCAGCACTATTTTCTTCATCATCTAATTTTCACTACTACTACCACAGAGAAGAAATGCCTATATATCCAGTGACATGTAGCCATACGATAAACAAAAATCTAGCTATAAATATTTTCTCAAAGACTAAAGTTAATTATACCGACTGTAATAAGTAGGTTCCAATGCTTATGAACCTAAGATTATTTGTGTTGCAAAATACATTCGATCATCCTATATCTGCCATCTAGACCGTTATCAGAGGCGTTAGCTACCGTCTAAAAATCCAACAAATGTCATCTTTGCCTTTGTCGGAGCAAATAAAGTCTAATGCAAAAGAGTCCTGGATTTTTCCTCCGGCTACCTTCCCCTCAACGACGCGTTAGTTCTAACGCTGGAAGAACATAGCCTGGTCAGAATAAATAAACAAACCGACTTAGTCCCACAGTAAGCTAAACGACGATATATATGTATAATAGATAATTTGGATAGACCAAGGAACCTTCGTAATCTCTCCAATGAACCTAAATTTGTAACCACTAAAAATAGTAACGAACGTGATAACAGAGTTTGGACTTCTAACATAGGTAAGTACCTAAAGTTCTAATCAGCTTTCCCAAAGAAGTCATAGATAATTTAGATACAAAAACCTAAGAATATTAAAAGTATTGTTAAAAATGCACTGATAAATAACAATATAAATAGTAAAATACATTAATATGTTCTAATTAAAAGTAATTTATATTAAAAGGGTTTGCATCCACAATTTATAAGCTTAGTAATACAATCTTAAATGTAAAAGATAAGACTAAGTTAAGTGTGAAAATGATATTAACCCACTTCAGAATAATAATCAGTTTTTTTTTAGTAAAATACACTGAAAACATCCATAACTTAGGTACAAAAATCTGTGATAAATACATAAATAAATGCCGTTACTTACTCGGGATTAGAGCTCGGGATCTACTGCTTCGTAGGCAGGGTCACCACTAACTAGGCTAGGAGGTCGTTAGGACAAAAACAACTTTGTCGAAGCAACGCCGCGTAAGGATTGAACTGCCACAGATTCATGTAAACCTAGAGGCGTGTGCCAAAAATAATTAGGGACTTAAGAATTTGTGAGAGCAAACGGTAACAAAATGCTGCAGGCTGTAAATTAAAAACCGGCTAAGTACGTGTCGGTCTTTTCGCCACTAGGCTTCTGTACACCACACAATATATTAACAATGTGTTCAGTCCGTCGACTTCTTATAGATTTTCAGTTTTCCTAGTATGTAGTTAAAAACCTATACTTAATCGGTAAGTATTTAAGGTACCAATGTATAATATTATTTGTAAGCGCTACACGTCCGTCTGTAGATCAACGATTTATATGTAATACCTAAGTGAACCAATTTTCCTTTTGAAATACGGAACCCCAAAAATAACATGATAAATCTATTAATCTTCCTGTAAAATCACGACGTAATTGTTAGAGGCCGTAATAAATGTTTGCGAATATAGAGGCACCGTTATACTTAATAAGATGGCCGTTAGAACTCATTATTTAATAACTAGTTTACTATTGATTGATTATTTAATAGATTCGATGTTCCGGAATTTACGAGACAGCCTGCCAAGTTCAAATTAAACTTATTATACATTTTAAAGTACCTAAAACAAAGTAAAAATATATCAGGTACTTACATATTTCATACAACATTACGGACAATTTCCAACTTATACCTGTAGATAACGTTAACCTGGCACCCCCTATAAATAAACATAACCAGGAATCTTACGTCTATAGACTACGGTGACCGCTTACCGTTTATTAGGCGAGCAGTATGCTTGTATGCCACCGATGTATATTTTTTTCTATAATACCGTCGTTAGCGATTTAATGGTACCGGTATTTCCCTTTTGTTTACCGGATCGCATCCCTGAGTAAAATGCAAGCAATTTGATTTTAAGGCGCTAGGCGCTGATTGTGGCCGAAAACTGTTACTTTCTAAGGGATATATCTCAATAACGGGTCATTCAAAACTTTTGAAAAAAATATATGTTATTTACCATTTCATGTACAACATTGTCAACGTTTGAATAAATCGTGTAACGTATAGTTTCTCCGTTATGTAAATGTAACGAAATGTCGTTTTACGGTTAATTTAGCTTATATCTACTGAACGGCTCATTCGATTTAAAATATTGTTGAACTAAAAAATATGTACTACAGAACACTACAAACTCAACGTCGGATATTCAAATTGATTAAATTTTCTTAAACAACTTGATCATAATTCCACATTTCGTGCGCTATTAGCTCGAAAACGGCGTTGCTGGCAGTCGTGAGCTAGCTTTGAGACGAGGAGGCTGTGTCGCTCGTCGCTCCGTGCTTCCCTTGTACTACATATACTTGTGCTTGGCCCGTGAGCAATAATATCGGACTTACTGTGCCTAAAGACTAAATAACTGCAGAGGGTTCATGCGGTGCGGATATAACGTGTCTTCCCGGAATCAATAATGTATAGACGTTTTATCTTTTAAGATAATGTACTCGTATGCATGTTTATGTACATTCGTATAAAAAGTGTATTTTATTTAGATTATAATACAAGTAAAAAACAAATGAAATAAAAATGGAGAAAAAACAAAAATCATGAATCTCACATTGCTCTGAAAACAAATTTGGTCATGTAAGTAAACTATAGTAGATTGTTTGACAAGGGTCTAAAGTAGGCCATATTACCACGAGGTGGTTATTTTCCCGAACGAAGTGAGGGAAAATTGTTCGAGTGGTAATATGGCTTTTAGACCAGAGTAATGCATACTATTTTTCACTTCGATTGCGAGAAAATAAGATAAAAATACTTATTATTTACGCACAATAACTAAACTAAGGTTAAATTATGGTTTAACTTGACGGTCTTTTAATTTTTTTAACTTCTTTGACATAGATACAAAATATAAACACCGCGAATAAATGCCACAGACGACGGTATAATTAGCTCTTTAAAGTAGCTATTAGACATTGCAATTTGTAGGGTCCAACCTGTCGGGTTGGTAGGTGTAATGTACTTAGGGAGTAGGAGTCCCGATCTAGGGCGATCGGCAGTGCCCCGACACCCGCAGCTGTTTATGGAGGTCGTTAGAGTTATTTTACCTTTTTTATTTATAATGTTAGCCATTTTCTACACATTCCGTCTGGTTTTTTATTTAAAATAAAAGTTAAATTGTGTAGATTCGCTGGTAATTAATATATTTATCTAGTTTTGAATTTAAATAATAGAAGGGTTGGGCAGATGAATTTAGATTCAGGCAGCTCGAGCGGTCATTTAAATATCTATAATAAAAAAACCAGTTTCAGATTTTATTTAATGTGTACTGTTATGAGTACTATCAACCGTGCTTCACCAAATACATTTTTTTGATGTTTTGAAGGCATCTCTGTAAACGTTGAGCTAGGGTCGATAGGGACGATTTGTTGGTAAGGTAGGGTCGGTAGGGGCGATTTGTAGGGAAAGTGTAATAAAGTGCGTTGGGGCCGACAGGAGTTGGACACAACCGATTGGGCCCTACAAATTGCCATGTCTAATAGCCGTTTAAACAGTTTAAACACGCTTTAAAGCGCTTCCAAAAAATTACAATCTTTTTTTAATGATTGTGAAGTAGGAACTAAAAAACACCTCACGTTTTGAGAATTAAATTGCGTTTCCTCATTGGTCGATTTTAACATTGCTGTATTCTGATTGGTTGATATTAAATACAATGTTTTTTTAAGGACTTTAATTATTTACACAGTATACGCACCAAAAAATTATCTAGCGTTCCTATTAACTTCGATATGTGTGTTGTGATTGGTGGATTTAATATGGTGAAGTGTTCCGATTGGTCAATTTAAAATCATAAATATGTATACATTTTAGCCCTAGAGGCTAAATGTACTACTTTAGTCCGCCTTGGTAAGCATAATATGACACACTTTTTGAGCATGAGAAGTGAAATAATTATTATGTTTTAGTAGACGCATGCATCACGCAAAATAGGCATTAGTCGTCGAGTTGCGGAAATCTGCTAGTACTGCAATACAATAGACTAATAATTAATTTAATAAAAGTTTTTTATAATCCAAAGAACCGAATTTATTTAAACATATTTATTTAAGAATACCGTGTTCTAAACTAATGTAATATGCGTTTTATTTTAAGATTAAACACAATCTTTAATGTTATACTTTATACTAATTCCTCAAATCTAGAAATTGCGAAGTAAACTGCAAAGGATTGCAGATAAACCGGCCAAGAGAATATCGGGCTATGCTCAGTGTAGGGATCCGTAGTTGCCGGCCTGTTACAATTCATCCATTCAAAAGGTAGTCTATAAAGAAATATTTTGTGGCACTTACGTTATTTTACTATAGGCATAACTCAAAAACGGATTTTATTCCATATAGTTTTTATTGAAAAAACGTGATAAGTATTTCAATGGCCTCACTTCCAGGAATTTTCCCAATTTTTTTGGACCCACGGTTCAAAAATCAAAGAGCATTTTAACTTTCGAAGCTAATATTTACGAAAGTATTCGTTTTATCCAAAAGTTGTTTAAGGCATATTCTTCTTGAAAGACCTATCCAACTATGGGTTTCAGATACTTATTGTTTTACCACTTTGTAGGCGTAATTAAAACACATAATAACTCATACCAAATTTCAGTCTACTAACTATCACTGAGCAAAGCCTGATTGAGAATCTAATAAAACATTGCTGATATTTAAGAGTTCAATGTATGTAAGAATAAAGGAAATAAAGCTTTTTTTTATACCACGACGCTGGCAAACAAGCATACGACCCGCCTGATTGAAAGCAGTTATAAAGCCTATGGACGCCTGCAACCCCAGAAGATTCACATGCGCGTTGACTACCCTAAAAAAAACTTTACTATATCGGTGAAATGCAAATAAATACAAATTTTATATTAATTATCAACACAAGTGAATAAATAAATTACTACTAAGGGTTAATACTACCTATCAAATATCTTTAAAAGACCGGCCAAGTTTGTATCGGACCATGTATAATGTAGGGTTCCGTAGAAAGTAGTTTCTTGGAGATAACTCAAAAACGGATGAACCCATAATATGTGAAATAATTTTCGTATAAAATTAAGTACTAAGCCTTCTTGGTATTTTTTCATATTTTTTAGACTTACGGATTAAAAGTTAGATGAGGGCTATTATATTTAGACTTTCGAAGCAATTATTTCTGAAAATATCGACTTAATAAAAAAGTTTGAAAAATACTATAATAATATATATATATATATATATATGTATACATATATAAATATCTTTATATATATATATATATATATATATCACTTTACAACTTTATATATATATATATATATATATATATATATATATATATATAAAGTTGTAAAGTGATATTTTTAAAGCCGTATCGTACAACATGTTCATATTTACAAAAAAAATATTTTTGACATTTAGTTTGGCATATGTATGGAGTGCCTCACCTAAAAGATTTTTTTTTAGCAATTTAGCCAGAAAACTAAGTAGCGGCACATGAAACACACCTCTAGATAAAATTTCAGTAATATGTGTTTTATAATAAAAATGGCTGTGACATACGGACGGACAGACGGACATGTTTCAAAAAACTTTTCAGGGTTCCGTTTTTACCATTTTGGCTATGGAACCCTAAGAAGTGTTTGCGCTGTGTTATATTTTAAAAATCTAAATTTAATGGGCTTACAGCTCTCATTTGTATGACGATTTCGTGCACAAATACCGCTCCTTACATGTGCATTTTTACTATTCGCAACTCGCAACAGGCTTAATTTTGTTAATTTATCGTAATTAAGTGAATTTTTACGGTTACTATTGAAAATCGCAACGAAAAAATAACCATCTATTAAGCTCACTTGCACAGCAAAAAAAATCCGAATTCACATGAAAACACCGCTTTGATGTGCATTCAGTTTTTTTTGCTGTACTAGTCAGTATTTTTTATTTTTTTCTGATATGCGGAATATTTTTAACCAAATTTCGTAAATTCATAAATATTTTGCCGCTCACTGTAGGTACTTCAAATTCAAAATCTAGGTTTTCTTTTTTTTACATAAAAATCTACTAATCGAGATCGTTATTACTTATCTTATTTAGTAGCATTCCTAACCTACTTAGTTTTCTGGCTAAATTGCTAAAAAAAAATCTTTTAGGTGAGGCACTCCATACATATGCCAAACTAAATGTCAAAAATATTTTTTTTGTAAATATGAACATGTTGTACGATACGGCTTTAAAAATATCACTTTACAACTTTATATATATATATATATATATATATATATATATATATATTATTATAGTATTTTTCAAACTTTTTTATTAAGTCGATATTTTCAGAAATAATTGCTTCGAAAGTCTAAATATAATAGCCCCCATCTAACTTTTAATCCGTAAGTCTAAAAAATATGAAAAAATACCAAGAAGGCTTAGTACTTAATTTTATACGAAAATTATTTCACATATTATCGGTTCATCCGTTTTTGAGTTATCTCCAAGAAACTACTTTCTACGGAACCCTACATTATACATGGTCCGATACAAACTTGGCCGGTCTTTTAAAGATATTTGATAGGTAGTATTAACCCTTAGTAGTAATTTATTTATTCACTTGTGTTGATAATTAATATAAAATTTGTATTTATTTGCATTTCACCGATATAGTAAAGTTTTTTTTAGGGTAGTCAACGCGCATGTGAATCTTCTGGGGTTGCAGGCGTCCATAGGCTTTATAACTGCTTTCAATCAGGCGGGTCGTATGCTTGTTTGCCAGCGTCACCGTAGTACTTAATCACAGTATTCAAATCACAAAACATCCACAAAAGGATTAGGTATGATTATTATAAATCTGCCCGCGCGCCTCTGAGTAAAGTCATATTCTTTGAACATTATTGCGGTGCATCGCGGCGGATTTACGCACGATCGCAATGAGAAGGGTACGCGGGTGGCGCGGGTAGAGAGCGCCCAAACGCTCAAGGACACTCCGGCGACAATCGTCTTAAATACAGCATGAAAATATTCAAAAAAGGATGGTACTGGTTTGTAAAGCGTCCACGAGTTACCGATTGACCGGTAAATTCTATAAAAAAAATTACAGGTCCGCATTTCCGGGATAAAATAACTACAGCCAATTTTCGCTATTCCTTCGGTCTAAGATAATACTGTCGTTGACTGGTAGACTATGTAATTAATTATGCATCAAGTCTACCTTTTGTAAATAATATCATATTTTATAAATCATACTGTATTCATTATCTAACGTATCGACGGTAGGCCTCTGCACTTTGGCAACAATGTATGTATATGAGCTGTCACAAATTCAAGACGTGATGTAATGTATGGGGCACTTTCCACAAAAACCGGTCTATGGCGAATACAGTAGGTACCTACTGGTTTATTTACATTTTGTTTATAGGACAAACAGGTTTTAGTTAATGTTTGTAAGGTTTTACATTATGTAAACAATAAACACGTCTCTTAGTAACTGCATACTTGTGTTTTTTGTTTACAAGATATTTTGGTCGCTTTTCAACTTCGTCATTAGGTCAGCTGATATTAGGCAAGGTTGATATATGTTTCTCAAACCACCAAATAAATAATTCTGATAATAATCAGCTAATAAACATCAATCACTGATGACAAATAGAAAGGCGCCAAGCCGACATAAACATCCTTTTCGCATTTTATCTCGAGAACACGCTTCACGCTTGACCGATATTCAAGTGGCCTACGAGCCTGGTCGTTTACGTTCTACAATACTCTTTGAGTCGAACATAAAACTTATCCAGTGTAAGTAATGACTAGAAGCCATAGCCAAGATGACAATAGTTTAACAATGCCAATTTAAAAGTACAAATTATATTGGACAGATGTGAACAAATTCACATAAACATTTCTAAACATTATTTAAGTTTAGATTGGTGTTGTTGGTAACGTTAACGACGTTTTTAACGATTGTCACTTTGGCTAGACCCCCAACCAGGGCTTGAAATACAGGTATTTTCCGGAACCGGTAGCGTGGGTTTGAACCGAAAACCGGTATAAGTCCTCCGGAGATACGGGTATCCCCCAACGGCACTGGAAAGTTTAAAAAAATCAGCAAGCTCGGAAAAGTCTCAAATACTTACAATCTTTGCTTGAATTTGTAAGTTTTCTCACTAAAAAAATACTTAAATGTATGTCACTCGTTAGTCGATTCCGAGGGTATCGTTAAATTTTCCATGGTGATATACGATCAAGGTCGTGGAGGATTCTAGTTGCTTTAACACTGGTTTGCCTGGAAGTTCGACTCGTGCTTGTCCAGCGATTGTAATAAGTATTTAAAGGCGTGCAGTCGCAGCCTGTCCGAAAACAACAGATGGACCCAGTGTGCGGAAAGGTAGACTTAAGGCTGGGATTTTTGGATACCTCTGCATAAATAAATGAAGCTGACAGATACTGATATTATTTGGCAAAATTAAAATTTTACAGGTCGTAGACATATTTTTGAAGTGAAAACTTCTTTAGCGGCGCTGTGCACTTTTTGTGATGGGGAAAAAATGTTTTTTTTTATCATGTAAGGGCTTAACTACTAACCAATCAATTATTATACGCGATACCAGTTCACTCGGTGTTTTGTTGTTTTTGGCAAATTACTAAACTTCTACGAATAAAATCACTATGTTTTTTTAATCCGAGTAAATTTTTATGATATTATTTCCTCATTTTAAACTTATAATAATCAAGGAAAATGAAGGGACCACAACATATTTAAAATAATACTAGAATTCGTAACCGTCTGTCAAATCTAGAAGGCAGTTGATAATCGTTTTTCCTTAACATTAATTGTGTTGTTTTTAGACAGATACAATATTTAACAGAGACCTGATAAGTTTATGAGCACCTGTATTTTTTGTTCGTATAAAAATGATATTGAAAGCTCTTAACTATGTAAATAAATAAATAGTTAAATAGACAAAAATATATATCATTGTGGCACAATATTACACGAATCATAAGCTCAATAAGCAGGGCCCGGAATTAGGTGAGCTAAAATACCTAAAGTTCGCGAGAGGACATAATATAGAGTGGTTACAACCGGATGAAAATAATATTTTATTTGGATTCCGGGTATTCGATATTCATCCGGGCACTGCAAGTAATAGTCGTAATGATGAAAAATTATAATAATAAATCTGAAAATGTGACATATATTTTAAATTAGTAATCTTATTATTATAATGTTAACTTTATGGCTGCAATGTAACCATTTTTCATCATTACGACTATTACTTGCAGTGCCCGGATGAATATCGAATACCCGGAATCCAAATAAAATATTATTTTCATCCGGTTGTAACCACTCTATATTATGTCCTCTCGTGAACTTTAGGTATTTTAGCTCACCTAATTCCGGGCCCTGTCAATAAGAGTAAATGTATGATAGGTAAACCTAAATAAACATAAATGGGTAGCATATAGCAAAAATATACTTAGTAGAGTTCTAGTGAAAGTCCTGACGTAAGTTTTAACGTCTGTTAATGTCATCGGAGTGGCCGTGTAAACTCAGTGGCGGTTTTTGCATTTATAATTTGAAATCTAGGTTTATTTGTGGGCCTAAGAAATGTTTCCGTTTAAAAGATCTGATCTTCAATTTGTGTATTTTTAGTTGTGTGTAAATTACCCACCGATATTTATTCGTATTATAGGGGGCCGATTTTTGACAATCGAGCGCTCGAATTCAAAGAATTTAACCTGGAATATAATCGCACTCAAAATAGTTTGTCACCATTAATTTAGGCATGAAATTAATAGAACCTAGTCGGTTACTAAGTTCTGTTACTAGAGTTTTCACTAAATAAATAGGAATAGGTAGCAACATTTTAATTATTCACGTTCATAATTTAAAAGCTTATTTAATAGTCAATAGATTACAATATATTGAATTGAAAAGTATTGTCGCAGTTTTTCAGAATTCTTTATAACACTCGGAAAAAGTCGTGAAAAATATACGTCAAAATGACGCTCCTTGACCATGTTGATTTTAAATCCTATTTATTTTTAATCACCTTTAAGACGCATCAGTCTTACACAATTCGGTAGCTATATTCTTTAGCTTCAATTTGGTATATGTATAGTTCACGTGGGGCTATCCGATAATATACTAGACTATTCGTTGCAAGTCTGCTTGTTCCATAGCAGTCTAAATCTATGTCTTTTGTGAAAAACTTAAAATAGGCAATATTTCAAATGGCGTAATGGCGAATATCTGTGGCGTAAAATCGCAAGAAAATTAAATGGTGGCCACTCAATTACCTCTAATAAACAGGTTTCTTACAAACAAGCAATGGAACCTTCTAAACAAAGGTGAAATATTTATTTGATGCACTTTTGTAAAGTGTAATTTTCTTAAATTTACCGCGTGTTTGCGTCTTCAGGCAATCTTGTGCTTTACAAGGATTTTCAATAAATTTCTCATCTGATTTGTGTATTATTATACCATATTATGTTCATTAGAAATTAGGCTACTAAATAATTATGAAATAAAACAATTAAAAACGGATTTTATCGCGTGTATTGAGTTTAAATTACATCCCGACGTTTCAAACACTAATAACTATCTTGAATAACTATCGCGGCAACCGAAGACAATATTATTAAATAATTACTTAAATTTTAGATTTTCAAACTTTATTTTATATTTTATCAGTCAGAAATCTGGTAACAGAACTTAGTAACCAACTAGGTATAAATAATCATGATTTTTAATTACTATCGCTGTTATTTTTAAAATATAATTTCTTCGTTTTATTCAGAGCTTTAATTGTCATATTTGAGCGCTCGAATCTCAAAAATCGCCCCCCGTAGTTTCATGGAACTTATATTAGAGGCATGGCTTATTTATATAAGTGGCTCATGTCGAAGCACACAAAAATTGCTTTATTATTTTGGCTATAAAAAAACAAAGAAAAGGAATTACGTTATCTGCAAAGTAATGTTTTATGACAATAATCTTAATGAAGCGGTATTTAGACCAAATTCCAACCAAACAAATTTATAGCCTAACTTAAAGATTGTTGAAATCTCTCTATTCCTATCAAACCTATTTCATGGGTAATGGCATATTTTAAGAACCTATTTCATGGCATATCTATTTTAAGGATTTTTTTATTTCCATGATTTATCAAGTTTAATACCAAATTTAAAACGGTCGCGCAGCTTAGACATGAATTCCCAAGGCATTTCATTGTTTATCAAGAATAGTTGTTTTCGAGCTAGGATGTTTTCTATTAGTCGAAAATAATTATATCAATTATATGTACCTATATATCGTCATCTCTGGGACCCAACAGATTCTTATTCTCGTTAGGCTTATTACAGGACAAATTCAGTTTGTGCAGGTTTGTTTTATAATATATATTATATTAGGTATTTATTGATTTAAAACCAATTTGGTCAAACCAAGTCTCGCTAACTAATTAAAACTATAAAACCCAGGATAAATTGAAAGGCGGTTCCGTTTTCGACTAACTGACCTCTTGGCATTAATCACTACCTTATGTCACTCTGACATAAATGTACATTTCGCAAATTGTCGATTTCCTAATATCACGTCTTGGACGGTCTTCCTAATACGGATAGTCTAAGGATAAGACTTGATGGAGGAAAAGTAGACCCTAACTGAAAATAATAGAGTTTATATTAGTCTGGAGATAGTACGTAATAGATTTTTGCGCCTTGCCCACATTGCGAAGGTATGCTCGTGTTTACTTCCCTTAGTCCTAGATGACATAAGTTATGTTACTTATGTTGTAAATTAGTCCCAATGAATACGTTTACAGGATGTTGTCATTAGATCGAATTTTCATCACCTATATAAAAATTTAACAACAAAAATACAGTGTTTTACCGTGGACTATTACTGTTCGAAATTACATTGACATTTGACATGTCATAATTTTCAATGGTCTGGTGAAGCTAATTATAATACATAAGTGACCGAATTCACAATTATTGTATGAAAAAATTTGGTTCTCTGTAATGTCGGTTTAATGACGATAAGTTTGCGTGATAACGTCATAAGAAACGCCGTAACGTTACTATGGAGATCTGTCCACAACGTGACACTTTTTCGTACATGCTACCGGTGTTCATCGATTTATAAGACGTTATCACGGCCAAAAAAAAACAAATTATAAAAACTATACTATATAAAAACAAATTATAAGAACTCTTCAACTATTACAGTGATATACAGAATATACACAGCTATAGTGATTTGAGTATTTTTTACAGCAGCTCGAACTTTTGGAAAGGTGGAGGGAGGCGGTACGTAAGTCGGTACTTTTTTGTTTAATAGTACATTATTGCAGAGGACGGGAAAGATAAATTCGTGGACGGGCGATTTTTTCGGACGAAGCGCAGCTGAGTCCGAAAATATAAGACGAGTCCACGAATTTCTATTCCCGCCGAGGCATATATAACGCTTTTCTCCAAATGTGCGAGGAAATAAAGTAGTTTTTAGTATAGAGCACTACTTACATATACTGCCAATCATCTGCCAAAGTTCATTCAAATAATATTTAAAAATCAATTTTCGTCAAAAACTATTTAAGACAGTATTAAATATGCTCCTTTCACACAACTATAAATGCTTAAACCTTCAAAAAAGTTGTCTTGTCTATGATTATATGAAGCCGTATTCGCACGATCAGACGCGGTGGTCATGCAAGCTATGACAGCGAACGAGACAACCAAGGTTTTTGATCTCACTATCTCGCTCTATCCTATAGTTTGAAGGGATTGCGTTCAGACGGTTGGCTGTTTGAAATGATATTTCTTAGTCGAATGAAATGTTTAAAAGGTAAAAAACAATGCGGACGACAAGTACAACTTGTCGTCCGCTAAAACAGGACAATGATAATTTTTATTTTTTTTATTTGTATTAGTAAATAATAACGAACTTCACTTACTAATTTTACTACAGTAAGGTGAACATTTCCGAGCATATTGGAGAAAAATTATATTATGTATGTGGACATCCTTGGGATCGGGCCAGCAATAACATATTTCTAATATGATGATGATAACTCGAGAGTTGGGTTATCTTTAGTTAGACTAAAAGGGTGCCCAGTAAGTCAGAGATTACTTTCAAGTTTCATTCTCATTATGATTTTTACTTTGTATTTAAATAACATTATGAACTAGGAAAATTCCAAATGTAAATACTGTTAATTTGTTTTAAAAACTGGAACATATTGCGCACTTTTCGTTACTATTTATTCGCAGTAATCAGTCAGCTCAGCTCTAACGAGTAAAGGACTTTCTAATCCCTTCATCATATGATATCTACTATCACTTGAAGTGCTCCAGCACTTATGATAAATTACATGTGGATTTTACAGTTAAGACGGCTTAATGGGTGTTTTTAATATATTTGTGCTGCCGACCTATAAACAACGCCAGTACATAAGACGAAAACTTCCACTGATAAACTAAAATATTTTGTTTCGTTTTGCTCATTTCTACTGATCCTGATTTTATTACCAGATCTTGTCTACCTAATTTAAGACCTTATTAAGCTTGCTTCTTCGGTTGGATGCCACTCAAACCTAGAGCTGCATACACATTTTAAAAAACACAACTTGATCTCGTTAACATTGTTTTTCAATTTAATGCATAGCGAAGTCCGAGTGAAATGCACTACATAAACAAATATCCAATAAAATTGACATTTAAAAAAATCTAACGTGTCTCCTATAAAGGAGGAAAAGGAGGAAAGGAAAGGAAGAAAGAAAAATTCTAATACTTTTATTGACGATAGTAGTAGCGTGCACAACTAGTGACGGCGTATCTAGTTAAATTAGCCATCCATGTCGTTATGAAAAGAAACACAAATATAACGAGATTTGAATAACGATCGTAAATAAAAAAATCGATGTTACCTGCTGGTCTGAAAAGGCTCTCTCCTTATATAGGTAGTACTAGAAGGAATAATATATTACTAAACTATTCATATATGTCCCAGCAGGAAGCAGCTTTAGCTTATCTTGCAAAGTTTGATAATAATTCTTAAGAAGGCCAAAACAATAACATCTATACTCACGTAGACTTGTTTTGAGACCTGACGTGTATCTCTACTTCCTCGTAACAGACATTGAGTACAATGTCGGATTAAGATAATGTAATAGTCGAGTAAATAATTTTTTTACAATTTTGAATACTTTATAGGGAAAATAATATTTTGTTACAAACAAGGTTTTAAGCATATTTCACTTTATTGATGTAGAAATTGTGCATGTGTTTATTTATACATATGTATATACATATGTATTAGTTATTGAAATAAAAATTCAAATACACTAGACAACTACCTAAGAATAGTTTAACCGTTAGTATGAGCGAGTTATATGAAATTATTCGGATCTACCATACATTTCAGATTCGTCTCGTCGTGCAAATCCTAAACACAACTGAAAATCACGCAAAACAAACGTCAAAGCAAAGTCAACATCCAACGTATAGCCTCTAAGAAATAAAAGAGGAGAAACTCAATTAACTTTTTTATGTACACTTAAAGACGACGAAAACGGATCTTTGTGTATAGACATTTCTATACGAAATGACCCGTTCTCATTTTCCTCAAGTATACATTGCACATGTTACATTCCTTAGCATGGTCATAAAAAATGTTATTTATGACTGACATAATAACTGAAGAACAGAATTTTCGCACGCTATTTTCCTGTCATACGCACACGCACATAGTACAATCCGTTGAATATATCTTGAACTGATTTGTATCTCGACATTCTCAACCTATCTCTATTCATCGTTCTATTGGATAATCATTCTTATCTTGTACATATAAAGTGTAAATTCACATTGTGAATAAGGAGATTATGTCTATGAGAAAGTAATACGTTTCCTATGGCTTGCGTCGCGTAAAATACAAGCGATTATAAAAACGATTTACATAAGTAAATAAACAAATTGTAAGCGATACCTACATTTATGACAAAATAGGTACCTATGTATTTCTTACAGAGTTTTATTTATTTCAAAACAAAAGAAAAGTTATTTCATAAGACCACTGTATGCAATTCTAAAAATAAATAAAATACTAAATAATTAAAGTGACCTTATAGTCGTTAATTTATGAATTGAATATATAATTTGCACAGGTACAGAACATATTTTCTTGTCTCTTACTTTTCAATAGTCCGGTTTTAGTTCTTGAACTTATTTTTTATACTTATTTCGTTCCAGAAACTACCAACAGCTGATATATCATCTTATCCGCGTCAGGGTTTAACTTAACATAGTCGTCCATGAATTCCTCCCATTTGTCCTTCAGGCCCTCGAACGGATTAATGCATTTCATCAAATCTGGAATTACAAATGTCAATAATAAAGCAGATCCTATTTAAATAAGGGTTAGTCGCGATTATCGTTCGTCTCACATTCGCGAATTTATTTGCGAAAGTTTAAATGCGAATACCAATGTTACGGAGTAGTTTTAAAGAACTCGTACTTCGTCATCACTTATGTTTCCGTAGGTGGTTAAAAAATATGGAACAATGATATGTGAATGTGATGAATTTATATTGTTGGTAAAAATAAAGTTTACGTGTTCCGATTTTAAATAATCAAAACCAGATGTACTTAATAATAATAAAAACTCTCATAAAAAAAATAGTGTTCTAAAAAACATTAGAATACTGTCCTATGGAATACTAAAAAGTTTATTGTTTTATTAACACTGCTGTGCTGAGATAAACTACTGGAATGAAGAAAAAATCTAAGACACCACAGAAATGTATATGAGCGTGCATCTCATCAATCTGATTAGTTAATGTAGCTCATTTTTATTTTTAAATAAGAGGTTAAATTAATACGCAAAAGCATACCTTTGAAACACTGTACGCTGCTAAAATCAAACGTAAGATTATTTTTCACTTGTATATTGATGTCTTTAAAACCAATTTTCGTCATCATACTTCTTATTTCAGTTTCCGCATCCTAAAACAAATCAATTTTAAAACTTATATATGATATGTAAGTATCATATTTATTGTCAAGCGCTGATTTAAAAAAAGTTGTTAAAATAAAAGTATTACGCCGGGACAGTTAAATAACATTATAAATATTATTTGGAACGGGATATTTACCATGTTTCCCGATATTTCGGCGCAGTTGCATGCACCATCATCACGGAGGAACCCACGGAGTGCTCGTAAACACAAATATACATGGTAAATATCCCGTTTCAAATAATATTTATAATGTGAATGACCATGTGAGCTTGAAATCAGTGAAATAACAATTCATTAACTTAACTGATGTGGGATCTAATAGATTCTATGACAATTTTTTTCACAAGCCGTAGGCGTCACTCGGGCGTAAACTCGGGTCGAGTGAAGAATGACATTCCGTCCGTGTACCGAACGATGTTTTTTAATACAGTTGCAAAAAAATGAGAAAAAGGAAAATTAGTCAGTGTGATCCGAACGCTCCCGCGCGGTGATCATGAATCCTGAGCTGTTATTGGCTGGAAAAGTAAAAAGCACTAGTGCGAGAAATCGAACTTTCCGCACAATAAACTACTACTAGAAAAGCACTTTTTTTAAACAGTGTTAAAAATAATAGTAATTAACGAGCCTGAGAATCTTGATATGGTGTCATAAAGTTTTTCTCGACATCTTCAAGATCGGCACTCCACTTCGCAGAGCGCGATAGTTGTCGATAGCCAGCGAAACAGTTGCATTTCCCAAGGAAAATTATCAGGCAGTTGCCGTCCTTTGCTAACATGTCGTATACGTTTGAGAAGGCTTTTCTGTGTATAAAAGAGGCACTTTAATTGCAATTTTATGTTATTTTTAAATATGTGACTCTTTTTCGGAAAAGGTACCATTTAGCGACTGGCGCTTACGCTTTTATTGGTCGAATACAATATTGAATCTGTACTACGTACGACGTAAGCGACTTCCGCCAAATGGTACCTTTTCGAAAAA
The DNA here is from genome assembly GCA_947086415.1 of Pammene aurita. Classification (NCBI taxonomy): domain Eukaryota; kingdom Metazoa; phylum Arthropoda; class Insecta; order Lepidoptera; family Tortricidae; genus Pammene; species Pammene aurita. The sequence continues at coordinate 28,807,045 of OX352298.1, forward strand.
GTGTCACATATTATTATACCTAATAATCAAGTTTTAATCCCTATTATACGAGCACATAATTAACAACATTATGTAAGTACTTATACAAGTTGTAACTGTAACTAAAATAGTGGTGATCCGTTTAAGGGTATATTATATTTGGTATCGTATTGCGTTAAGAAAAAGTAAGAGAATTTTATTGGACAGGAAAAAAAATTAAAAAAAATGTATGTGACACAACAAACATTTTAGTCGTATAAGGAGGATTTATGCGACTCAAAAAGCTATAAACATCGTAAAGAAGTATTTTTAGCATTTTATACGACTTATAGTCTTTTATCTTTATACGACTTAAAGTCGCATATAGACGTCGTAGAAACTTCTATACGACTGTTTTACACGACTATTATTCAACTCTCAGTGGTATAAGCAAAATGGTCGTCATAGTAACGTCTATACGACTTTTACACCGAGATTAGTCGTAATAGAGTCGCGAACTATTTTTACCCTACTTCTATGTGACCGGTCGTTTAAGAGTAATAAATATCACTTAAAGTCGCATATAGACGTCTTAGAAACTTCTATACGACTGTTTTACACGACTATTATTCAACTCTCAGTGGTATAAGCAAAATGGTCGTCATAGTAACGTCTATACGACTTTTACACCGAGATTAGTCGTAATAGAGTCGCGAACTATTTTTACCCTACTTCTATGTGACCGGACGTTTAAGAGTAATAAATATTACTCTTATACGATTTTAAGTCTTTTACAACACTTTTTTACGACTTTTAAACGACTACTTTTGTAAATATGGCTGAGGAGATGCAGAAAAAAATTTGTACACACAGCAAAAAAGTCGTAAAGAAGTCGTTAAGTGGTGGCGCTTACTACTTTAAGTCGCCTAAAGGTAATTGTTAAAATATTTGTTAATTTTATAAGTAAATATATTATTTATTTTAAATAATTTATGAAGCGCATTTATTATATTGAGAAAATAAACATATATTAGTCGATAAAATTACTTTCCCAATAGATTTGGGACCCTAAATACATTGTATACGTGTTTCGAATATGTAACACTAAGTTGAAGTATGTTATATTAATAAAATGGTTGTACCTTATAAGCTCTTATTCCGATGTCAATGTTAAACTTAAAACATATAAATCGAAACGGTACTAATTATCACGGCATTACATCAAAATTCCGTATAAGGGTCGTGATAAATCTTGATAAACACTTTTATACAACAAAATGTCGTATAGCAGCGGTAATAGATGAATGTTACGACATTTATACAATCACTATACGACCAATTAATGTCTTATACGGCCGCTATGTGACTTTATTACGACGCTGAATCGTATAAAATGCGCCCATTTTCGGTCGTTTCGACGTCATGGCGAAGTCCTGGCGACCTAAAAAATGTTTGTTGGTCCTGCCAGGCGGCCAACCCTCCATACAAAACAAATGTTTTTTGTTCTTAGTTTTTCATAATTAGAATGCCCTTAAACACATTTTTGTCACACTTTGTATGTAGTTAACAACATATCTTAGTTAAAGCAATGACGCGTAGTTTCAATGACAGCGAGGCAACCGGATAGCTCGCGGTATTTAAGCTCCTGAAGTAATGAGGAACCGCCCTGTGCAACCCGAACTGATGGGTCAGTTCGGGTTGCACAGGGCGGTACAAAATCATAAAACAAATGCCATCCAATTTCAATGATTGTAAGTGCGTTTTTGTTCTCTTCCACCGATCGAAAAATTCACCTTGCGTTCGGCTTCCAACTCTGATGGTTCGATAACCTGGGCGGATGGCAATTTGTTTCCGGTGTCTGTATGTGATGAAGAACAAGCATGCTAATTTTCAAGCGGTTGCCTGACAATTTTTTCTTTCTTCGCTCCCGTACAGGGAACCAGTCCAACCAGGAGGGATGGCATTAAAATGTTGTTATATAACCAGGGTACATTCTTTCAGGCAATCGCTGTTTCAATCGGTTGCCTCGCGTTAAAAAAAAAATTTTTCACCCCCCCTCTATTTCCGCTCCAGTCCAAGTTGGATCAGTTCGGGTTGCACAGGGCGGTTCCTCATCACTGCAGGAGTTTAAATACCGCGAGCCATCCGGTTGCCTCGCGGTCACTGAAACTACATACGCGTCATTGCTCTGAATATTTCTTTAAGTTTATTGTTATTATCTTGAGGTACACTATATCTTGGTATCTTACATGAATTCAATTATAGGTATTGCAATAAATAGTAAACTGAAACTGCAAAATAAGACCATAAAAATGGCATCTTACTAAAAGTTATTTTTACACGTATTCTTTATACAATACATCCATAACAATGCTAAATGAATATGAAAAGATAAAATATATATTTCAACATTTTCAACTTACTCTTGCCGTTGCACCCAATTAAATGTGTAGTTTGAGACCACATGGTCAAAGCATCCATTCAGTTGACAGGGTACTTCCCCCTCTATATCAAGTGTCATAAATGTAACTCTTTCATTCTCGTATTTCTTCTTCGCAAAGTCTACGCAGGCCTGGCTTTTGTCACATCCGACTATATTCACAAAACATTTTGGTATATATTTTTTCCAAATATCCACAGTAGCGCTGCCATCACCGCAACCAATGTCCATGATTCTTGCGTTATTTTTCCATTTAAATGGGAATTCTTTTAAAATAACCTCAAGATCTCTGTTTTGCACAGTATTGACTTGTTGATATCCTTTGGGATCATGCATGGTTACGGAATTATAGAAGGAATCTGTTACATTACAATCTTAATTTTCTAAAATTATTTTTTTATTGTTCCGTATCGAACTGATATTCGCCAAATCTTCATCTAATATAGTTCAACACTGTAACATTTCAATAAAAGGGATTTTGGCTGGAGACGGATTCAATATTTTATCTGATGTGTTAGTGCTTTACAAATATTTGACAAAAACCGACAAAAATGAATTTGCGAACTGCTCAAAAACTACTGCATAACATTTTCCGATTTTTTTTATGGTAGTAGTTTAACTACGGACCAGCATCTAAGCAAGTAATATGTACCGTTTTTAAAAGTGATCAGAGACGGCGCTGTATAGGTTTCTAACTACCCATGTTCTTAATACTTTTAAGATATTTCGACGAAAATTAATCATCAATTTCATAAAATCATAAGTATAATCAATAATCATAACATTTGTGGTGTTAAAGACGTTTAAAAAAGTCAGACACAGCCTCAGTCCGTTACTTAGGTGGACCCAGTAAAAACGGTAATTTCGTGAAAACCTGAATACCTTATAAACGAGACCCACTTGAATGTGTGCGTTAATTTGTATTCAGTTTTTGTGCGAAATTGCAAATTACTGTACTTGTACGGACGCCCGCGGTTTTTGATAAAATTAACAATTGTAATTTGGAACATTTACATTAGAATGCAGTTAAGTTTTTAAAGGCAATGCATGCTTCTCATCGATATTTTTTCTGTTATCTGGTACATGTACCTACGGGTATATTACTTACAGTTTTTTACTCCTTTTTCTAAAGAAGTACTTACCTATTTTTTTCTGTCTAAGTATATAAATGACAATTAATTCCAAATCAACTTGAAAATGAATTCAAGGTTCTTATTTAGATTTTAAATCAACGCAAGCGACTGCACGATATGTAAGTAGAAATAATACTGCTTAGATTAAAGTAACATAAAACCACTTTATATTACTGGAAAGCCTTTAATTTCATACCTAATTTGATACACTCGGATTTGAAAATGAATAAATAAATTGGCCGCTATGTAATGAAGGCCTTTCCTTAGGTTAAATATAAAAAAGGTTATTATTATAAGTAATTAAATGTTAATACCGTTTTAATAAACATAGGATTTGCGTTAAGGGACATCCATACGTGTTTTATCGATTTTTGACCAGTTTTGAGTCGTTATTGCGACATTTGCACTACAGATAGTATTTATAATGCAAACATCTATCGGTTTTTGAATCTTTTATCTCCGAGCCAGCTTCAGTCGAGCCGGATTTTGAAATTAATGAGCATTTTTTTTATATGGTCTAAAAAAACACTTTTTTCGATACTCGAATGCTGTACAGAATCTTACATAATAATAAACGAAATCTACATACTAGGGGTTCTCTTTGACGTCTCGAAAAACTGACGAGAGATTTTAATTTTAAACTAATTAACACAAAAGTTATGACCAGAAAACCACTTTTTTGGCCTAAAATTATTCGACTTTGATGTCAAATATCTCGAAGACAATGAATATTGAAGTAAATATAGGATACTATATTGTTTAAGGCCGTTATTGATAATATAATAAGCTATAAAAATCATTAGAAAAATGAAGGTCATTGGCGCCAGGGCATTAACGTGCAGTGTAGGTAGTGTTTCTTTCAAACCATGTGCCGATGCACATGTCCCGATGGACATGTCTATTTCATAATAACCTGTTAGTAAAAAAATCGTCAAATAGTACATTGTTGCCGAGGGATGGAAAGAAAGGCATTTCCTGACGAGGTGCCGAGGCCTGGCAAAGGCCCGAGTCTGAAAATGCCTGTTTCCATTGAGGTATACATAGTGCTTTTCTCAAATAATGTGAGGAAATCAAACAAATTAAATTTCAACTATAAGTAATAAGTTTTTAATAAGGGTTAAGTGACATAGTACAATACAAAAAATAAGGCATGTTATTAGTTAATGTTAAATGTTATATTAGACATTCCAGGGCAATTTGTGAACGAAAAGGTATTTCTAGCATTTTGGCTGTCCTCCCACAGCATGAACGTACCATGTCGTAAGTCCTGTTATATTTGTCCCGCGACTTAGCAGGAAGCAAGCTGTTCATTATTAAGCTTGCTTCTTCTTTCAAATGAGACGGTGTGCTGTCTATTTCCATCTCACTGTCGTCATTTGAGCTCATACTGTTTTCTATTTTAATTAATTTTAAAGAAAACGATAACTTATTTCACAACGAATTGCCGCCTTTTATTTTGCATATTTTTTTTCAAATCTATTACCACAGACAAATAATCGTCCGATACGCGCATGCGCCAATGCGCGCGCATCTCGAATCGCGACAACGTGTTTGCGATTATTTTGACATTTGTCTGGTTGAACGAAGGTTTCACTTGGCTGAATGCAACATTTCCTTAGTCATTTATTTGCAATCGTAGGATTTAAAAAGTTAACGCAGCGAATAAAAATGGATTTGCATACAGTCATTTTACTCCTAGGAGTAAAATGATTCTATAGAAACTCATTTTTTTCCGCTGCGTTTTTACTTTTTAAATTTGAAAAGAATAAAATTGAGCACTTTGCGTCTTCAATTTACGAACAAAATGCGACCATTTCCGAGCATGTTCGAGAAAAAGTAATTATTTATATAAGCAGGTACTTGGTGTAATATTTTACTGAAGTGTACAGCTTCGACCCATATTTTGTAGCGCGCCAATGAGCGCATCGTTGCATACCGATGTTATCAGTAAATAGTGTGAAGTGAATCATCGGCTATCGAACGTATGTGTTTGTAGATATAAACGTCTTGCTTGGTGGAAAAATATTTTAAAATATTACATGCTTGTTTTTAGTGCGATAACAGAATTAGCTATGCAAGTGTATTTATGAAGGTACATTGCATAGTTAGCTATTTTAAGAAAACTTGTAGATTTTTATGTTATTTTCTAATCGGAATCTGGCTCTTACGATTCCTAAAAGAAATTAAATTTCCAAAAACTTTCACATATTTACATATTTTTCGTATCTTCCATTCTGTTCTGTGACCGTCATACGTATCTAGTTTATGATTATTTTTTCGATGTTTTTTATTAAGATGAAATGTCTTAGAAGTTTTGAAGAATATAGAGAAATAGGTAATTGAAATTAGTAAAACTGATAACGAAATTTTTAAAAAATTGGGACACTTTTATCGTATCAAATTCAAAAGAACAATTTTGAGTAGAAACCAATAATATTTTTCAAATAAAAGTTAAAAATTGGTGGTTACAATTGAAAACAAAACATCTAAGATAGGCATACATCGTAGGTATTTTCTTCAAGCTGCATTAAGGTCTGTTTGTGCCCACTATTCTGTCCAAATCATGACCGTTAGGACCGTACCAAACACGGAAAAAGCGTCGCACGAACTTTGCGCATTACAACACCTCAACAGCGGTTTATTTTATACTCGTATGCAACTGGCTTGTAACCCTAGTTTTTGACCCTAAGGTTTGTAAGACCGGTTTTTATCGCGTAAGGTGCCAGTTCACAATTACGTCTTTCTGGTGCCAAAATATCAATCTTAATCTCGGTTAGAAGTTTAGGACCAACCAAGCAAGGTAATCTTCTGTTTTTTTTTAACAGAGGGAGTGTTATCCTTATTAGTTATTAGACAGGTAATGTCGGTCGGCCCGTTTCCGACAACGAGGCCGAGTGAGCTTGAAATTTGATCTTTGGAAAAACCGCCTTGACGACTCGATCTTATAACTATAGTTTTTAGTACTTAACTTACCCAGTACGACGGCCACTTCGGATACACCCATAGGCTACGCTGGCTGCGTTCCATCAGGTGGGCAGTAGGTATGTTTATTTACCACCAGTGTATTATAATTTTAAAAAACTCGTTTGTTGTGTGGTTTTACCTGCAAAAAAACAGAAACGGTCATTAATATCCCTGGTATTGTATATTTTGGCCTTGATATATTTTGTAATTTTTGACATAAAAAACTGTCAAATTCTGTCTCAGATTTGAACTCCGGTTATATTAGGGCTATTACTCATATGACGTCTAATATACGTAGATATGTACTTTAATAGTGTAGGTACATATCGCCTAATAAAACAAGCACCTTTTTTTTCCGTAAGGCGGTATGCATTTACGCATCGTCCCCTGGACCCGGGGAAGGTCCAATTGGGAGGTACAGGCGCGGTCGCAGCCTGAAATTTTGTGGAAGTTTGCGGGGGGAGGGGGGGGGGGGGGTCACTTATGCAGAAATTATTTTTGAGAGGGTCAGTATTGAATTTTTCTATTGTACGGTTTTGGGGGGTCATGTCCCATGTGACCGCTCTTCTAGGTGAAAAGAATACCCACTAAACCCCTCTGCGGCGTTGCCCTCTCTGCCGTTACGGGTAGCATCATGGGCTCGCGATCGTTCTACCACGATCCTACCCCGGCTGCACCGGTTAGTCTACCGAGGGCACCCTCCCGCCAATGCAGGGAAGGATTGATAACGCTTCAACCCTTCCTCCAGACGTGTAGGGCCTTATGCGTGGGTCCCTAACCCACGGCCCTACTCAGGGAGAACAGCAATGTACTGAGCTCGTCGCCTGCGCTTGCGCCGGAGCGGCTGTGCGTTGGCGTTCTTCTCGCGCACCCGCTCCGCTTCCTCCTTCTGCTTCATAATTTCATCGCAGGAGGAGGCTACCGCCTTCCACTGCCTTTCGCTGCACAACATGATTGATACAAACGTGTAGCGAGAGGTCACCATCTCTTATCCTTGCAGCCACGACCGGAGCCTGCCGCTCCGTGCCCCACCTAGGGCACACCTCCAGGGTGTGCTGCGTGGTGTCGTCTGGGTCACACCCGTTACACCCTGGTGTCAGTTCCCGCCCAATCTTATGCAGCTAATGACTGAATCAGCCGTGTCCGGTCATTATCTACCTAACATGCAACACAAGGGACTTATACTATTCAAAGTCAAAGTCAAAATATATTTTATCTACACTCATATTGTAAGTTCTCTAAAACGTGTTCGAAAACGGTAGGCAATGGCTAGCATTACCACGACCGATTTTACTATGATAAGCTTTTTATCCGTAGCAGTAACGTAATTTTAACTTTTCATGCTCAATTATTGATGTGCTATGAGTTTTGATAACATAATGTACACCTGCACGCTCGCGACGTCGACGCCGACAGCCCGACACGCGCCCGCGCGACCGCCGGCACAATCGAGTTGGCCATGTTGGCGGTGCAATGGCGGCCATTCTATGGTTTCCAAATAAGGCATTTAGAATAAATAATATGAGTGTAGATAAAGCAGTGTATGCAACTGTACGTAATTAGGCCTTAAAACACTCGTGTGATCTACACCAATATCATAAATCCTCTATTCCGCGTTAAATTATTGCAACCAGTAACGTAACATCTCTGACAATGTGGTAAAAACGTATGAAAATCCATTACCCACGGTAACGTTACCAAGATTCGCCCTCACCCCAACCGCTGGCACGCGCCTGCGCGACCGCCGACACAATCGAGTTGATCATGGGGGTGCAATGGCGGTCATTCTATTGGTTTCCGAACACTTCATTTAGGATTTATAATATGTGTGTAGATAAAGCAGTGTATGCAACTGTACGTAATTAGGCCTTAAAACACTCGTGTGATCTTATTATGAAACTCGCCTGCGGCTCGTTTCATAAAACCACGCTCGTATTTTAAGGACCCTTATTACGTAACAGTTACATAAACTACTATTATTTAAGTAGGCCTTGCCACTTGCCACTGGCGGTTCGCCAGTTGTTCGATTTTTAACAGCCCGGATGACGTGTGTATGAAAGTCTCATTCTAAGTTGATTACTAAACAAATACTAACTAGTCTAGTTAAATCCTATACGCTATCATCGTGGAACCTTTAGAAATAAATAGCACTCAAGAAACTGAAAAATAGGTCACATAATACCATCACAGGGTTCCCAATTAATCAAATAGGTACTTACGTTGAATGTATGATTAGTTGTTTGCACTACGCTCGTGACTTGATAACAAGTTGACGGCCTTTAATGATAACATTCGTCTGCTCTCCATCATTGTAATGTAGTTGACAGATTAAGCAGAATAAGGAAATACCTTATTTTTTATTATGATAAAATCGTCTTTAATTCTTTATCCAATTTATGACAGGAAAGTTTTCTTATACGCAACGTCATCTAAAGAAGAAAATATCTAGTCACTTAGATAACATTTTGTTTTGGGTTATCACGCTATTAAAGTTTGGAAAGAATCAGCCATTAACCATACTAGAGTTTGTGAAGGAAAAGATGCGTGGTTTATATGAGAACTCACACATTCTACGGAACTTTTCTTTCCGCACAGACTCTATTTATCTCTAGTAGTATGGCGATGGTGGGGCTACCGGTCCACTTTCAGTAATAATTTCATTGTTTCTGTACTCGTCCTTCTCATCCATAATATAAATAGAAAAGGACGGGTACAGAAATAATGACATAATTTCTGATAGTGTCTGGAGCGTCAAAGATGTCGAGTCTGTTCATTCCGTTTATCCTATTTACATTACTTACTTGTGACTTACCACTAACTGCTAAGTCATAGAAGTTGTTAAAGCGTAAATTTCAACTGCTTTTGATGACAGCTTGTGACATAACAATATTATGACCACTGTTGGCTATTAAAATGCATAAGACATAGAAACTGGAAAATACTGGGACGCGATTCTAAAATTAATTTGTTGTGTCATCTTAACTCATGAACGCGATGTTAAATGCTGCGATATTTGCCTCGTGTTGTCGTATTATTTACACTCATATTACCCGTCTCAATACATACTGTATACTTGCTAATGCATTTAAAATAGCAAAATTTATTGTCGTCACAGAATAAATAATAGTATTATGCCCAGAAGGTTAACTGTGTAATAAAATCCCTATTGATATCCCATTACATACATCCATATTTTTTTGGACTAAATCTAGAACTAACGGGCCCTTAGTAAGGGCCAGACGGCATACAACCATAGCCCTCTGCCTTGACCAGACCTTGGCAGAAAACATAGACTTTAAACCATGTAGCTGCTAAGTCATAGAAGTTGTTAAAGCGTAAACTCAACTGCTTTTGATGACAGCTTGTGACATAACAATATTATGACCATTGTTGGCTATTAAAATGCATAAGACATAGAAACTGGAAAATACTGGGACGCGATTCTAAAATTAATTTGTTGTGTCATCTTAACTCATGAACGCGATGTTAAATGCTGCGATATTTGCCTCGTGTTGTCGTATTATTTACACTCATATTACCCGTCTCAATACACACTGTATACTTGCTAATGCATTTAAAATAGCAAAATTTATTGTCGTCACAGAATAAATAATAGTATTATGCCCAGAAGGTTAACTGTGTAATAAAATCCCTATTGATATCCCATTACATACATCCATATTTTTTTGGACTGAATCTAGAACTAACGGGCCCTTAGTAAGGGCCAGACGGCATACAACCATAGCCCTCTGCCTTGACCAGACCTTGGCAGAAAACATAGACTTTAAACCATGTAGCTGCTAAGTCATAGAAGTTGTTAAAGCGTAAACTCAACTGCTTTTGATGACAGCTTGTGACATAACAATATTATGACCACTGTTGGCTATTAAAATGCATAAGACATAGAAACTGGAAAATACTGGGACGCGATTCTAAAATTAATTTGTTGTGACATCTTAACTCATGAACGCGATGTTAAATGCTGCGATATTTGCCTCGTGTTATCGTATTATTTACACTCATATTACCCGTCTCAATACACACTGTATACTTGCTAATGCATTTAAAATAGCAAAATTTATTGTCGTCACAGAATAAATAATAGTATTATGCCCAGAAGGTTAACTGTGTAATAAAATCCCTATTGATATCCCATTACATACATCCATATTTTTTTGGACTGAATCTAGAACTAACGGGCCCTTAGTAAGGGCCAGACGGCATACAACCATAGCCCAGGCCTTGACCAGACCTTGGCAGAAAACATAGACCTTAAACCATGTAGCCCGTGGTTGATGTCACATTCTACATGACCTTTAAACGCCCTTGGTGGCTAGGCGTGCTCTGCCAACCATTGGCAGAAGCGGTCGGTTAGTTGTCAGCCATGTAGACGCTTGCTTCAACCAAAGTCACGTGGCAGAATCTGCGGCTATCTGCCGTCTGGCTAACTTAAGTAGGTACTGGCCGCCGGGGATGACAAGTATTTTGCAGCGGCAGGGGCGCGCCGAAATCACACAGTATGCTACATCTCGCTGGCTTAACTTAATAGAGTTCTATGTTACATTTTCAGGGTAGTTAAATTTACAATACCCTACGATAGTGTCACCACGACTATGTTCAAATTTCAATTCGATAAAAGTGAAACCTAGAACCCTGTACCTAAAGTTGGGGCCAGACGGCAGATAGCCGCAGATTCTGCCACGTGACCTTCATTGGAGCGAGTTGTTGAAGCGAGCAGCTACATGGCTAACAACTAACCAATCGCTTTTGCCAATGGTTGGCAGAGCACACTTAGCCACCAAGGGCGTCTAAAGGTCATTTAGAATTTGGCACCAACCACTGGCTTCATGGTTTAAAATCTCTGTTTTCTGCCAAGGTCTGGTGGCAGAGGGCTCTGGTTGTATGCCGTCTGGCATGCCGTGCTTGCTGTCTTTAGTAAGTACTTACCCACAGCTAGTCGGTAATATGTAACGAGTTGTCATTGAATCAGACATAAATTGTGAAGCACGATTTAGTAATTCTAATAAATAAAAGAATGCTTAATCGCGCGTTGCAGTAATTAAATTTAAATGCCTTGTTTCGTCGAATGTATATAAATACATATTGCAGGAAGTATCTCGCCAAAATGGCGTCATATCCGACTTCACTTCCTAGGTTTGTTTTACAAGTTACACAACATGTGTATGACTTGAATAATTCTGTGTCGTTTAATGTACAGTTATGTTTATATCTCATGTACCTATATATACATAACTAAGCCTATTCTATGTTTATAAGTTCACCGTTATATAATGTGGAGGTGCGTGTGCGAAAACCAGACATAGAAGTTTTAGTGGCAGGAATGAAAATGTCATAGGGACTTCCCAACGATATTAATTTATCGATAAATCGTTATGACAGTTATGATGTACATATAATATGAATTTGGAAGTTGTATATATTATTATATAATATGCAGCATAAACTTATTATAAATCGTTTATGAAAATAGTCCTCATTCGATTTGTTTTAGTTGTTAAAATGATTTCTTGGTTTAACTACAATAATATTGCCCGGAATATCAAAGCAATATTATTGTAGTTAATAATATAGACTTACGCAAAGTATCGCCTGAGTCCATAAATTATTTCCTGCTTTTTTTGTAAATTTGTAATAAGTGTTAAAATATAACATATCACCATTACATTAACGTCGATAGGTAGTTATCAGCATTACAGGTTAATATATACTTTACTCGGTAAACTTAGTATGTGCTATGAAATGTCACTTCCAAAGTTATCGATAAATTTATTATTGGAAGGGAAGTCCCTAGTTTTTGCCACAAAAACTTCTATGTCTGGCGAAAACATAGCTTATTTTATTTACAGGGCTGCCAAAAAACGGAGTGTGAATTAACAACGTCCTAGCCTAGTTGGTAGTGACTAGGGTTTCTCATTTCTCGACCTTTTTTATTTCCCGGAGCACGAGAATTCTCGACCACTATTTCCCGGGAATTCCCGGATTGTCGAGAAATATGGAAATTTTTGAAAATATGTGTGATTTAGCAATAACACTACGCTTTTTATGCAATATTCAACAACATTTATCAATCAACAACTTTTATTTTTAGTCTCATTCATGTGACTTTAACTTCAGTAATTAACTATAGAAAACTTTAATTAAGCGAAATAAACTCTAGCGAGATCTTTTTATCGTTATTTCTACAAACAATTTTAGGACTAAATAGTCTTTTTCTTTGGAATCTTCTAAAAACAATGTCATCATGTCACCACACCACAATAAAACTTAGTACCTTAGTAAGGTAACCTTACATACTAAATAATTTACTTTAGTCTCTGTCTGTACCTACTACAAACTTTTCAATTATGTAACATAAAATGAAAGTTTTTCAATTAGGTATAAAAAATAACAATCAGACTAGCTTAATAATTACGAGTAACAGTAAGGTACGGGTACGTTAGTTTAGTCTTTGTATCAACTTTTCAATATTTGTTATAAATGGACAGTCTTTTCGTTACATAAGTAAACATAAGAACCTAATAAACTAGTAGTCCGCCTCGAACTCAGAACTCGCGAATTCCTTGCAAACGAGATGACCAATATAACAAGACCCATATGATGATTTTTTCGCGTCTTTTAGCTCCATGACCCCTTGGTCGATCCTGCTCATATACGAACTCTCAAATTATATGTATCTCTGCTATAACCCCAAGTTTCATGAAGATCAGAAAAGCGTTACTAAAGTTATCGCGGAACAAACTCTCAAAATCAAAAAGCCATCGAAATGCTGAGACGTCCCACTAGCCAGAAGTTGTTTGTAAGAACTCACTTCGCTCGTTCGATAATTTAAGCTTGATTCACACACAGCGCGGGCGCGGGCGGGCGCGTGACCAAGCGGGCCCGCGACGCTTTTGTATTCAGTAGTTTTATATGACCACCTTCACACACGCAGCGGGCGCGGGCGGTCGCTTTTTTGCGAACAAGCAAGTCAAGCAACCGCCCGCGCCCGCTGCGTGTGTGAAGGTGGTCATATAAAACTACTGAATACAAAAGCGTCGCGGGCCCGCTTGGTCACGCGCCCGCCCGCGCCCGCGCTCTGTGTGAATCAAGCTTAATAATCAAGCACGTTATTAAGATTTTAAAAATGTTGACTGAATTTCTCGATTTCTCGATTTCTCGACCACTTTTTTCTCGTCTCGAGTAAGGCAAAATTTCCCGGGAATTCTCGGGTCGAGAACTCTCGAAGAGAAACTCTAGTAGTGACCCTGCCTATTTATGAAGCACCTGGTCCCGGGTTCGAATCGTGGTCAGGTAATTTATTTGTGTATATATTAGTAGTATTTATCTATATCTATTATATCTATCGTCGCCACTGGTTCCCACAACACAAGCCTTATTGAGCTCACCGCGGTGGTGTAAGATTGCCCCATAATAGTTGTTTATTTATTTGTGTAAGCGTGCTATAAATTCATTATTAGGTAAGTATATAAAAAAACTATACATACCTATAGAATGTTTTTCAACTAACTATATGGCATACTTTTAGATAAATATAGGTTTACATTAGGTCATATTGAAAACAAAATCACTTTGAGACCAATCACGAATTCGCAATAAAAATGATTTCGTTAATAGGTTTCTTAATGAGTTTAAATTAGTACAAATGAAAAAGTCTCAAAAAACAACAAATAAATTCAAAAAGTCAATGTTTCGGTTATGGTATTTTGTTTCCTTCAAGTTCCTCAATCGACACCCCTATTAAATAATTTTATTAATGATGTTTTGTTGCCAGCTGTCATAATGACAAGTTGAATTTAGCTTCTTCCGTGTCAATTCTATCACCTTAACCTCATTAGGCCGCTACTGTACGCAACTACGATGCCGGAAGATCGGAACTACTTAACTTACACATGAATGTTGAATATGTTGATATTTAACATAAGGTGCTATGAACTTGGGAGGTAGCACGTTGCGGTCGTGACTGTACTTTAATGTCAGACACGTCGGAAAGGTCATCGAACTTTACATAATCGTTAATAAGTTGGTAACAAGTAATTTTAAGCGTGGATTTAATGCAGGTGCACGTAGTTATTCATAACTTTACATACTCAGAATTATCACTGAGACGAAAATAAATTGGACTACGCTATGTCAACCCGGGGTCTAGCTCAAGCGCAAATTTTGTTGGTAATCGGGTAGGTTGTCCTCCCGGCACTCGTTTTCTATACAAATCCAGTACAGGAGCATTCCTTTAATCTCGGGCAATAACAAGACATGATTATAGGAGACTAGAGAAATGAGTCCGGAAGAGAAGGGACCGGTGTCTCATTTGTACTCTTTAAAATGAGATGCCATCCCTTACGTGGACTTCTCTTTCAGTCTCACTTTTTGGCAGAAGAGCTCGGTCCGGATCATCTATAGAACTTTTTTTTTAATACCACGACGGTGGCAATGGCTAACAAGCATACGGCCCGCCTGGTGGAAAGCAGTTACCGTAGCCTATGGACGACTGCAACCCCAGAGGATTCACATGCGCGTTGCCTATCCTTTAGGAACCTATATATACACACCTTTATTGAAGAACCGTATACTTACTCGTAAACTAGATCCTGTAGAACTTACTTATTCACGCCTCGATATCGTTGTCTATATTTTAACCTTAAACAATAAAACAATTCAACCTGCCTCTCATTGTCATAGGAACAGGTTTTACACTTTCGAGAACATCGGAAAAGACCTTGGCCCAATATTTAATGGAGACGTATACCTTGGACCAACTATGGCATATATTCGATAGTTTCACGATTGTAAGTCGCGAAGGCGAAAATGTACGAGTACGTTTAGTGTCAAAAATATGTACATATCCTTAATCCTTACTGCTTTGGAATAAGGTCCATAAATAGTTATATATTTTTGACGTTGACTACATATTTACCTTCTAAGAACTTATAACTTCTTGAATATCGTTGATTCAAGCGCATATATAACATTTTTGAACTGACATGATACTTCGATAGTTTCAACGATACTATGTTTAAATGGCGTATAATTGTATGCCACACTTCCGAGCTAAGGCTTGTATTTAAGACATTAATCGTAATGAGGTTATGTCTAGTCTAGGCACCTAATTAGGCTTACAAACCTTGAAATACAAATAGCTTAATATCTAAATATATAAAAGAAGAAACTGACTGACTGACTGATTGACTGACTGACTGACTGACATATCAACGCACAGCCCAAACCGCTGGTTCTAGAGATTCCAAATTTGGCACGTAGGTTCCTTTAAGGTCTAGGGATGCACTAAGAAAGGATTTTTCAAAATTCACCCCCTAAGGGGGTAAAATGGGGGTCCAAAGTTTGTATGGCGAATCAAGATTTGTTAGACTATTTTAATCGAAACTTCACAGGAGTATTCCTAACGATAAATGAATAAACACGTGTTTCAGGTTTCTAGAAAATTCAACCCCCAAAAGGGGCAAATGTGGTCACAAAGTCTGAAAATCAACATGGGTATCGTATCCTTTTTGAGTACTTATAGTACGCGGGCGAAGCCGCGGGAAAAGGCTAGTATACTATATTTTAGTCGTTATGTAAATAAACTTGAGGCGTTAAGCTAGACATTTACTGAAATATATGTTTAGGTTGAAGCAATGAACCTATATACTTTAGCTCAGTATACATGAATATGTAGAATTTCTGTGTAAACAATCGTACACGTTTTCGCGTTTTAGTTATTTCGTAATAGTCCTTTTAAACGTTTTAACATTTACCACGGAAATATTGAAAGTAATGGGCTGTGTTCGAAATAGGTAGAGTATATATAGGTACCCTAAACTTCGTAGAACAGGGACTAGAAGTGGAGACTTCCTTGGGACTACATTTTAAGATACAAATATTTATGAGAATCAAAGGAGATCGTCAATTTTTGTTAGGCGATTTGCCCCAGCTCATTAAGGTGCGTATAATTATGACGTAGGTATCAACACATTCACCTTAATTTCTAGATCAGGACGGTCATAAAATAATCATGAAAACTAACGGGAAAATTGAGAAATCGGGGATGAAAAAACATGAATGTGATAAGGACAATATTTAAAAGCGTACATGTTTATGATTTACAGTATAACACAAAATAACTACCGGTTTTTTAAAGAATATCTACAAAATCTGACATGATAATGAAACGAAAATCATAATAAAATAATAAAAAGTCATATTTTGATCCTGCCGCTGATTTCTTGTATTTGGGTAAACAAAGATAATGGCTGTCAAACCATCATTGCTACTATTAACTAAACAATCGTAGAACATATTACAAAGAGATAAGGTTTAGCTCTGTTAGTGCGCTACTACAAGTATCCATGAAGTTGTCATTTTAAACTGGAGTATACTCTTTGGCCACAAAGTGATGCCGAAAGAGAGAGTAATACAGGGAGCTGCGTATCGTTTTGACTAAGGGATTTATGACGTCATTAGACAATAATGCCAGCATGACAACAAGTCAAAATGTCAATGTGTGTCAATTTCGTAACAAGTGCGAGTGAGGCACCGCCCCCATAAATTATCCCCTCTATCGGGCCGTTTTTTTTCTAATCACCTATGAACGACTGTTTTGCACGGTAATAAGGTTCATCTGTAGTTAGGGAAAAAGTGCAACAATTACATCCACTTTTTATAAATCCATACGAGTATCAGACATTACTAAATTGAAAAAAAAATGCGTTTCGTTATCGTAAGAGCATGATATATATAATGCCGTCATAACGCCCTAAGTCAAAACGAGACGCAGCTCCCATTCTTTCGGCCCCACTTTGTGGCCGAAGAGTATATACTCCAGTTTAAAATTATAACGTCATACATTGACAGTGTCAAACTAGAATAATAAACTAGATTAGCAAAGTAAACGTAACTCCTTTCTAAAAATGTCTGTTTCGTCTCAGTCCAGGTAAAGTTAACCTTATGTCAATGCTGTAAAGACGTTAACAACTTATTAAGCACTATTTGGATCGCGGAAGGATCAACGAAATTACTTTTTATTTTGTATTTCTAATTCCCGTTTCATTTTCATGAAATATTTTGTCAAGTTTCGTAATAAAATGGGTATTTGCTTAAAATTGGAGAACAAACCTTATACGAGACCATTATCGCTAGTGGGCCTGGAATTGACGGTCTCCTTTTGGTATTTATACTCTAGAGCAACAATTTATTCCGATCGCTGGTAATAGTGGGGTTAGACATATTTATTAAAATAACCAGAATGTAATCGTATAATACAAAACAACATTATCTTTTATTATTAAGCAACACTTTGGTATTTCAAGGGTCGCGATGACATTTCGCCTCGGGTCATACAGACTTTAAAAAGTTATTCGTTCTATACCTGAAAGTAAAAGGGCCTTGGAGCGGAATTCAGATTAAACAAATGGGATATTGTTATTATTGATGTGGCAAATTCCTAGGAAAAGGAGTAAAGTTTGTTGTAGTACCACGTCGTACCAATAAAGTTGCGAAGGAGACACCATAGAGTATACAGGAATCTAAAGGGTCGGCTATGCGCATGTGACACCTCTGGACCTGCAGGCGTCCTTATTAGGGGCGGTACCTGATTGCCATCAGAGTGCGTAGCCAACGTGCCAAACGCTCCGTGGCGAACGAAACGCAACTCTGTCACTGTCGCACTAATATGGAAGAGCGATAGAGAGAGATAACTACGATACGCTACGGAGCGTTAACGATTGGCACGTTGGCTACGCACTCTGGTATCCTTGTTTGCTACCGTCGTATGTATAGTATAAAAAAAATCAACTGGCCTCAGCTGGACAGATCTGGAGGAGGCCACGCAGGATCGTGAGCAATGGAAATACCTTCTGAGAGCCCTATGTCCCAAATGAGGGATAACAGACCATCATCATCATCATTATTCTCACTGATGTGATAGCGAAAATCGCACGTCTCAACGCATTTGACCCGCATTTGTTTATTGGTGCGAACACGATACATGAACAATTGAACAGTGATACCATTAATAAGAAATCAATAAGTAATGAATATGTGGTGCTGGTTATAAAATCCACTAGTAGTCGTTTTGGATCGGCGATTGGGAGATAATTAGCATCGATCACAAGTGTACCGAGTTACGTCATGGCTTTTGTTTTTTGTCGATGTATCGACGGATATTAGTGAGACAAACGGCTGACGGGGCAAGAAAACGATCAATAACTTTGTAGCCAAATTTATTATTACGGGTCTACTTTTTTGAGACCTGCAGTCCTGCAATAAAGTGATAGATAGATCTTTTATTGATAAAAGACAGAATTTACACGTCACTTTTATAAGACTTATAAGTACTTACTTAACACCATTATAGAGAATCATTGAAGTACTTAACATAATTTATAGAGAGACATAATTAGCACACAAAATTTTGTATGAAATGTAACCGGTTAAAAACCAGTTTTACTCATTAAAAAAAACCGATTGCATTCCCTAAAAGTGGCATAGTATTTTTTCATTTTTTCCGTAAATAGACAGCCGATCTTTGGAAGCAAATTACTAGTCACAACTCTAAAAATTAAGACAATAAAACGCACACAAGATCTTCTTCCGACAATCGATTTAAATTAGGAACTTCTTCATGTCACTCTCATTTTATTTGCCCTTTTTGAGTACATGCGCAGCATTAGTTGCTATGCGGATGAGGTGTTCAAAATCAAGTTGGGGCCAGACGGCAGATAGCGAGCGGCTACATGGCTGACAACCAACCAACTGCTTCTGCTAATGGTTGGCATAGCACACCTAGCCACCAAGGGCGTTTAAAGGTCATGTAGAATTTGGCACCAGCCACTAGCTATATGGTTTAAAATCTCTGTTTTCTGCCAAGGTCTCGTGGCAAAGGGCTGTGGTTGTATGCCGTCTGGCCCCAACTTCATTCAAATCATTTTTAAAAACTTCACCCGCTTAGCTACTTATGCTGCTAACTATATTTATTTACTGTTGTAGAATATACGAACTCAAACTATCACACTCTTCGCAAGTGTCCTAACTTTTTTACTTCCAAATGACAAGACCATTTTGGAACAAAAAGCATGATACACTTCCGTGGGTAGACTATTGTTTTGAATGATTTATCTCAATCTAAACGCCCTATTAGCAACACAAAATCGCAAGACAAAAACTAGCATGTAATTTATGTGCCAAATTAGTGTTATAGAAAAAATAGTACAGGGTTTAACTCCTTATTGGTATTGAAAGTAAGATCAAAATAGCATGATTAGTTACATATGTGATTTTGCTTTGGTGCTTTGTTATTTGATTGATACTAGCAACTGGCATGCATTGTGTTCCTTAATAATAGTTTTCTAGAAGATTCTGATCACAGATTGAGCTATATCATTATTAAAATAATTTAAAAGAACCGACTTTGCTTAGCCTCCACCTTTCCAAAAGCATATTCCCGAGTTACTGTAAAGAATACTCAAATCACTATAATATTTGAAGGTGTGCCTATAATATTTGAAGAGTTCCCTCGATTTCTCCAGGATCCCATCATCAGATCCTAACCTGATGACAAGGGGAACAACTGTAAAGTATACTCTTTCAAACAAAAAAAGAATTATCCAAAATGGTCTAGACGTCTTCGAATAATCGGTGAACATACATTTAAAAAAATATAGTAAAAATAAAGATCCCGACGAACTGAGAACCTCGTCCTTTGAAATCTTGAAGTCGGTTGAAAAGTTGCTTTATGTGTGTTACATATTCGAAAAAAACAGCCCTCAGTTCTTTTATGCAGCGAAATATGGGAAGCAGAAAATAGAAATAGGCAAGAGAATCAGTCTACGAAGAAAGAAATAGCAATTCCAATAATTACCTCCAAGCAGATAAAGGCAAGGTTTGTGCCTCGATGATCTTAGATTAAAAGCCAGTCCGACATTTCTAATTTTCAATTGCCCAAAAGGTAACTGGAAGATCCCTTAAAAGGATAAGTTCAGTTTTGTGTAAATGATTATTGTGTTATTTGTCGTGTTTTGTTTTTATTTCTTGCGCTTTACTACTACTACAACAAGCACTGGCAGTAAATACAAGCGCTAAGTTAAGTCAAAGCGAACCAGATTTGAGTTATCTCATTAGCACTTTATTATCTAAACCCTACACTGTATCCATAACACCGCTCCAGTTACCCAGTAAACTGCAATGTTATGTAAATCCTGATATAACATGTACGTGAGCTGACCCATCGACTTGCACTTTCTATTATACTTTCACACCATTGTGCCTCTGACGCAATACCGAATGGCGACAGTGACGTCTGGCTTCAGGGCCTCGGTGATGTTTAGATAATGTTGCGATTACACTCCCGGGATTTTTTGTATAGGCAAATACCTACTGGAAGCCCGGTATAAAAAATCCCGGGCCCTAGTTACAAATATGTAATGTAATAGATGGTCTGCCAACTATATGGTTATAACAAAAAACCAGTAATTTTACTTCTCTTATTCTCTACAAAGCTCAACGAATGGCGCTTTCATTCTCGGATTGAATCCGGGATGAAATTAATAGTATACCCGAAAATATTCCTCCCATAAAGAAAATTGCAGTCAGCTCTGTTGTCGGTTTAGTATCTTGGCAAACTCACCCAGAGAGAGATCTCTTGTTGTCCTATCCTGTGCTTCTAAGTATATAAACCCTGTTTTGTCATACTTGACAATTCATTCGAGACAAGAGTATCACTCAGTAGATACGAGTACAAGGTTTTTTATTCATCTGTGTTTCTATTGGATTTGACATTGATCGATATCGCTGATGACAACGCCATATTAAGAGCATTTTTTGCCAATGCTATAGAATAGAGCCATAAGCTTAAGATACGAGTTCTTAGTAACCGCGCCGTATTAATGTCATGAGAAACTTGTAAAAAATATGACTATGCTTTGACCTTCGACAGAAAGATGTCACGATTTTACCTGCTGAATTGATTCTCCAAAATACTTACTTCTAAAAGAATACCACTGCCTAGTGAAGTCTGTGTCGGTATATTCCCCACCCGACCCTAGCCCCACAGGCACTAGGCGAATATGGCGATATAAGTCGGCAGACTGGGATGGGATGCGCTCGTTTTTTGCATCCTATCCTTGGCGGCCCATGTGCTTCTCTTCGGGTGATCCCTCAGCTTGTGCGGATGCTATAACAGATGTGCTGCGCCAAGGTATGGAATACTTTATTCCTTTTTCCGATGCAAGCTCATCTAGCAAAGCACAGCCCTGGTTTGGGGCCGAGTGCAGACGTGCTGAAGCACAGAAACACGAGGCCTTCCTTGCCTGGGCTGATGCTCGAAACCGCAAAGCTAGTGACATACCAGCTAAGAAGAGAGCCTATAATAAGGCCACCAAGTCCAGTAAAAAGGCTCTACGGAAGGCTCGATTAGACCATATACGCCGGATTGGGAACAAACTTGCTGCGCACCCTACAGGTAGTAAAGCGTTTTGGTCCCTTGCGAAAACAGTCGAATCGAACTTCTGCCGCCCCTCACTACCCCCACTGCTGAAACCAGATGGGTCACTTGCCCACACTGCTGAAGAGAAAGCGAATTTATTTGCTTCCATCTTCGCTGAATCTTCACGTCTAGATGTTACCGGCGCAAAACCTCCTAGTCCACTAGTTTGCGAGACTTCTATGTCGGACATACGCATACGTCAGACTGAGGTTCGTAAAGTGTTGCAAAACCTAGACGTGAACAAAGCAAGTGGTCCTGACGGTATTTCAGCCATAGTTCTTAAAACCTGTGCACCAGAGCTATCTCCCATATTAACGCGCCTCTTTCGCCTCTCTTTGACTACTGGACAGGTTCCGAAATCTTGGAAGCTTGCTAATGTGCAACCAGTACCGAAAAAAGGTAGCCGAGCTGACCCTGCCAACTATAGACCGATTTCGGTCACTTCCATACTCTGTAAAAGTATGGAACGTGTACTGAATAACCGACTCCTGGCATACCTAGAAGCGAACGACCTGCTCAGTGACCGGCAGTACGGGTTCCGCCGAGGCCGGTCTACTGGAGATCTTTTAGCGTATGCCACGCATATCTGGAGTGAGGCCATCGAGAAGAACGGAGAGGCTTTAGCTGTCTCTCTAGATATCTCGAAGGCTTTCGACAGGGTTTGGCACGAGGGGCTTATTAGCAAGCTACCGTCCTTTGGCTTACCCACTAGTCTTTGTGACTGGGTATCAGACTTTCTGAGGGATCGATCGATTCGGGTTGTTATTAATGGCTGCTCGTCCGATCAATTGGCAATCAATGCCGGAGTCCCTCAGGGGTCCGTGCTTTCAGCGACGCTTTTCCTGCTCCACATAAACGACCTGCTGAAGCCAGGTACGTTTGGATATGCAGATGACACAACGGTTGTTTAAAGCTACATGCCCAGTCCACGAGCTAGTGGAACACAAATACAGTCCTTAAGGGAGGCAATGGTCGAACGCATGAACGTGTCACTGAAGGCAGTCTCCGATTGGGGTGAAGCCAATTTGGTTTCGTTCAATGCTAGTAAGACTCAAGCGTGTCTTATCTCCGCTAAACGGAGTCCATTCCATCTGACTCCTACTTTCCGAAATGTATCCCTTCCGTTAACCGACCATCTTGAGCTTCTCGGAATCTCGCTGAGTTCGAAACTCAACTTCGGCCCACACATTGAGTCGAAAGCGCAGTTAGCAGCAAAAAAGCTGGGCATCCTTAACAAGGTGAGGCAGTATTTTACACCTAGGCAGCTGCTCGACCTTTATCAAACACAAGTCCGGTCGTGTGTAGAATACTGCTCACATCTGTGGGATGGTTCAGCAAAATACCAGCTTGAGGCGCTTGAGTCAGTCGAGAGGAGGGCCAAGAGAATCATCAATGATGACAAGCTGACGAATGCTCGACTTCAAAGTCTGGAGCATCGTCGCAAGGTTGCCAGCCTATCCATCTTTTATAGGATACATTTCGGAGAGTGTGCCGAGGAACTGCACAACCTTATTCCTCCGTCTCCATTTTACCATCGGACTACCAGACAATCGGCACTCCGGCATCGCTTCATGGTAAGTATTCCACATATACGCACGAAGCGTTTTGCTTCAACATTCTTTATGCGAACTGCCAAGGAGTGGAACGGCCTGCCCGAGTCTGTGTTTCCACTTGAGTACAATTTGGGTCTCTTTAAAGCGAGAGTAAATAGGTATCTCATAGGTAAGCGTGCTCCACCGTAGACCGCATCATCACTTACCATCAGGTGAGATCGAGGTCAAACGTCTGCCTATTCTCCATAAAAAAAATAAAAAAAATACAATTAAGAATAAAAACAATTGGTATGGACTTAACTATCATACCTATTTACGTAGGGCAAATATTCGTCAAAAAATAAATGAATATTAATATGCTACTTAATTTATTACAAGAGCCTTCAAAATGTTTGATTATAAATCAAAACTGATGTCAAACAATATTATCAGTTTCAATCGCAAGCCTGTTTGCTCTCCAAGTAGCTGCGAAGGTAAATATTGCGCAAACGCACATTTGGTTGTTAATGTCAAACACATGTACACATTTTTCGCCTTATCACAGTGGAATAAGGTGCAACGTTGTAGACATATATTTGACGTTTCATCTTGGGATTGTACGTGTGATCACCTGCTTCATAGGTCATTGTCATGTGAATGAAGATATTATTTGTTACATGATTTCTATGCATTGCATATTTCTATGCTGCAGTTTATCGAGTGGTTTAATAGTCAAATTATAATGACGTCTTCTTCTGGTATTAAGTTACATTGGTGGAGTTGTGTCATGTTAGTTTTAAATGTCAATAGTTTCTAGGCGTTTCCGCCTATTTTGTTTCTAAGGCGTATTGATTATGGTCGGTTCTACTTTATCGGTAAAACTCTATGGTTTATTCATAATTAGACCATAGACTACTTTACGCTAAAGTCTATATCATAGAGTTTTATCGTGCCCTGGGTGCGTAGCCAACGTGCCAATCGTAAACGCTCCGTAGTGAACGAAATACAACTGTCATTGTCGCACTAATATGGAAGAGTGATAGAGAGAGTTGACTACGATAGGCCACGGAGCGCTAACGATTGGCACGTTGGCTACGAACCCTGATCTGGCACGATAAAGTCTAAACGCGACCTATCCATTGTCCTAAATATACTTGAACGTACCATTTTGCTAACACTTAAATAAATTAAAAGAATACGGTGTAATGGATGTAGTGAAATTTCTTGAACATTTTTATCCTTGTGACATAGAGTAAAGTACTGGACGTACAAACTTATTAAACAAGATTTACCGAAAATATGGGTCGTGAAAATTTGTAACCAGCCAATCAGCCAAGTACGAGTCGTTCTTACAGCACTATTATGGGGCCATTTTTTGGGCTGATTATGTATCTCGCTCTTCGTTACATATCGGTGCTGTGTGATCAATGATCATTGCTGCAACCACGCTATCCGACACGTGGTAACTGGGGCCCAATTCGATAATTGAAGACTACAGCGACTGTCATGTCCTCGGTTATCGAATTTAGACAACTTTGACACATTCTAGTACCATATTCAGGTCAGGTGTTCTAGTACCATATTCAGTTATTCAGGTGGCAAACAATAGGGACGATGATACATGTTGAATTATGCAATAAAATTTAGTTGATAGGATGCAGAATTACCAATATATCCAAATAAAATGAAAATCTATTGAAAGGGTAAACGCAACATTTCACTGTAAAAATAGCAATTTCATAATTTTTCCATACTTTAAACAGGTCGACTATATGATCGTGACGTCACTTTTGCACGTCATTTTGTTAGGAGCGTTTGGAGAAATAAATGCAAATCTCAGACTTTAAGTCTAATTTCTGAGTTTTGTATTGCTTTAACGCAATTGGCCGCATATAGACATTTGATCCTCACAACAAAACGAATCGATTGATACCATAAGAAAAAAATTCACCATTCCTATTAGGGATCTCGCATGGAAATTCATGTGTCACAGATTAGCACATCGAATAGGGTCCTGAACGCATTAAATACTCATACATTTTCAACGAACAAATTACGAAACCCGACACGATATAGTAACAACAGTCTTATCAGGTTATCACGGTTACCGCTGTGCTTCATTTGCAATAATTATAATATTTTTTGAACGATACAGCTGCACATTAAGAAATATAAGGCCAAGAGACTGTAGATAAAATTTCTCATATCAAGTTGTGAACACGTTTCCTTTTATAGAAATTTAAACTCGCAAAGTGTCAACATAACAAAAAGTGTCAATACTGTCCCACAAAACATAAATACCGTAGGTAAAGTCACCGGCAATATAATCTTCCTACACGAAGGCCGCAAAAATATGTGATACGCTCTTATTTTTAGGGCCATAAAATCGTGTTACATATTTTTGCCGTTTCGTGTAGGAAGATACTATTGCTGGTAAACGTACATTTGAAAACCAGTTTTAATTTGTAATTTATTGCACGTGAATGCGAAACAATTTAGATACTAGCAAATGGCGCTACAGTCGTTTTAAAAAACCCATCGGTTTAGATTATTTCAAAAATTTCGTAAATTTGTTCCATAACATTACACTACAAATGGAACTACCGTATCAAATTGAACAAAAAATTACAATATAAAATATTCTACCGTAAAATCTCTAAGAAAATTACGGGTAATTTTGGGAAAAAATCCAACCCAAGCTCTTCTTACTAATTTTTAAACTTTCTATCTATGATGTTTTTTCTGTGGGGCTGTCTTAAGGGACACGTCCCTTAATGTCTATGCTATCAAGCCGAGTAATCTGTATCAGTTAAAAAATAATATCAGAGACACGGTGACTGTAAAATGGCGAAAATATGGCAATTTGAAAATAAATTGTTTATTTTTGCCATTTTGCTGGAGGTATGCGACTGTTGATATGAGCTGACATGGTACTCCACGTGAATTTGCCAAACCTGGATAATATATTTATGTAAAGTGTGCTTGATAAATTTTGTTTTTAATACAGTAACATTTTCAAAATAAAGTGTATCGTTCTTATTTGTCCAGCCTGTAGGTATAATCCCATCAAAAACATAAATGTGAAAGGCTGCCAAGTTCGATACTATGGGAATGCTTCGCCTATAAAAGAAGTGAGATCTGAATAAGTACCAAGTTCCATAAAAATACCTCAAATCATAAATAGTTATAGGAATGCACACTTGATTTCCAGCAGTTTTTAAGGTACATTTTGAATAAGTATCACGTTACATAGAAATACCTAAAATTATAATAGTCAGAGAAACGCACACCGGTTTTTTTAGTAGTTTCCTGATAACATTTATTATTTTCAGTACTTTTTAATGATGTTACTTGGCAAGTTTTCACACACCACACACCTTTTCAATGCAATGAATCGACACCTTTGGACTGCAATGTGTCAAGTATATAATTTTCTATTAAAACTTGCGTAAATCGTGGGTTCGGTTCCCGCAACAGACACACACAGAGTGGTGAACAATTTTATTGTTCTTGTCTTTAAGACATGTATTGTCTTAAATTGGTATGTACCTAAATTTAAATAAGTCTTATCTCATTTCCACTCCATACCTACTTATAGTAGAACAAAATTACACATTCGTTGTTTTCGAAACTGACTCACACTTGGCCGTTTTCAGATTTTTACTTTATTTCGACCTAAAGACAAACCTTCGAGCCAAATTTCAGGTCGGTACGACCATTGGAAGATAGACCCATTTAGTTCATTATGACTTCATAGTAGAACAAAGTTACACCTTCGCTATTTTTAAAACTGACTCACACTTGGCCGTTTTCAGATTTTTCCCTTTACTTTGACCTTAAGACCTATCTCCATGCCAAATCTCAAGTCAGCACGACCATTGGAAGTGGTCTAGGTTTTTGATGAGTCAGTGAGTCAGTGAGTGAGTGTATAGTAAAAAATAGCGATTTTCTGATGTCAATATCTCAAGAACTGCTATAGGTAGAATAATGAAATTTTGTATTCTAGACAATTAAGGGGATGTCAACAGACACTCGAAATTTCATATGCGTAGATAAAATATGTTTTGAGTTATAGGGTGGTCGAAATTGGCCCGAAATGGTTCGTGTAATATAACCCACGGCCGGTGTGTCGCTTTTTTTTGCTCGAACTTGGCGGACACACTGCCGTGTGTCTAGATGAATATTAACTTATATTTTTTTACTTTCTCAAAACAAGTATATAGCTAAAAAAACTGTTTAAGTAAATTCATGAAGGTCATCGGGTGTTGTCAGCCTCTTAACGTCTGTTGACGAACATTTGCATACACAGAGATACCTTACCTCTACCCTCCATATTTATTTCCAATAAGTACCTAGTTATTACGGCTCTTATGGGTGGTATTTAATTATTTAAAGTTTATTGCACAGTAACAAATATCCGGTTACAAAAGGCGGACTTAATGCCGTAAGGCATTCTCTACCAGTCAACCTTTAGGCCAAACAGAGAAACATCATTGGTGCGGGTGCGACGTGTGTCAAGTACATGGAAACAAAACAAAGTATTGTGGAAAAGCAAAATGAAATAAAACAGTATTCTGTCCAAGTAAAATAGCTTCCATATATTTTCCCACGCTTGTTTTATAAACAGTAGGTGGCCATTTAATTGCATGAACTTAGATTAAAATAGCTCATATTACAGCAGTATACGGTGCATGCTAAATGAGGTGAGGCGATGTTTACAATTGATGGTCTTTATGTGGTGTAGAATTACGGATTAACCGTTGTACTTAAGTAATGTTAGATTGCTAAACGTTAGATGTTTTATAAGTTTCATTCCGCTATATTTTTTTTGTAAATATTACTTGTGCCGTTTAGCTACATTACAATGATTAAAAGGAACATCTAAAATTGTGATTCATAATGAAATGCTTCATTATGAGTCACAATTTTAGTTTTAATTTTATCTACTATTGAATTTATTTACTGAAGATAAATTAATCATTTATTATATATACTTGTGCAGCTTTACAAACATACCAACGCAAATTATTGGTGACAAATTAAAAGTACATCATACATTATTCGTTAAATTGTATCGAATCATTATGGCATGTGATACTTTGATAAAAGTTCCAAACCTACTATCTTATTCGATTCGAGTCTGAAATTAGTAAAAACCCTCAGGTTCATCGACCGAGACAAGGACCATGAAGATAATTTTAAACAAAAAACCGACTTCACTTAGAATCCACATTTCCAAAAGCAAATGCCCGAGCTTGTATGTATGTGTATAATATTTGAAGAATTCCCTCGGTTTCTCCAGGATCCCATCATCGGATCCTTATCTGATGACAATGGGACCAACTGTCAAATATACCCTGTCTGTATAAATGAAAATGGGTAACCCGTATCAAATGAGGTACACAGAAAAAACACAACTTAAAAACGATGCACATCACAATCTGGAGTATACCTAAATCCCACTTTTCACAAAATCCGTCAATGTTATTGCAATATATAATCTAACGAATTGAAAATAAAGTTGAAATTCGCTTATCGATTAATAAAATTAATGGCCTGATTACATAAATGCCGGTCCGTGTTTCCTTCCTTTTTGCATCCTGTTCACATTAACCAGATTTCGAATCATTTCTCTGCCATCGGTTAACGTTATTATGCAACATGAACATGGTACAAGATCCTATAAGAATTATTATTACACATGAGCGCACAGAATTAAATTATTAAATGGAAACCTAGTGATCATATTTACTCACATGTTTATAGCTTTAGGCACGGTCCCACCGCGGGCGAGTAACTATGAGCTATCGGCTATTTTCTAGCCCAATAAACGAACAAAAGATAATCGCTTCCGTGTAAATAAAAGAGAGATGTATATTTATAGTTCATCGCAGTGTAAACAGCCAGCTATGAACTATAAATATATATATCTCTCTTTTATTTACACGGAAGCGATTATCTTTTGTTCGTTTCTTGGGCTAGAAAATAGCCGATAGCTCATAGCTTACTCGCTCGCGGTGGGACCAGTGCCTTAGGCGACGAATTTCGCCATGATCTTATTTAAGATAACATTTAGGTACTTTTTTTATTATTTAAAACTGAAGTGATTTGTTCTTAGTCGCCAGGCGCTGCCATCGCCGTGCACGACTGCATGTATAGCAATTGTGATAGCAAATTTATTGGCAATGACAATACCCAAATTTGTCCCTTAATCCGACTAGATCCTGAATGAAATTGGGGACTACATCAAACAGCCTTCTAAGCAAAGCCTCTGAAACTAGACGACGATACTAGACGACGATAAACATTTAGATATCTATAAAACATCCATAACCTAGCATTAAATATTTGTGATTAACACCCAAATAAATGCACTTACCGGGAATGGAAGGCATTATACCTCTCCATATTTGTTAATTATTTAGGAAATCATCCTCCTAGCCTTTGTTCTGCCTTTTTTGCCACGGCTCTATTGAGCCAGGGGTCCGCTCGGCAACCTAATCCCAGGAATTGACGTGGGCATAAGTTTTTACGAAAGCGAATGCTATCTGACCTTCCAACCCAGAGGGGAAACTAGGCCTTGTTGGGACTAGGTCCGACATCCTCAAGATGTTTTCCTTTACCGAAAAGCGACTGGCAAATATCAAATGAGATTTCGTTCATAATTTCCGAAAAACTTGGTGGTACGAGCCGGAGATTGAACCCGAGACCTCCGGATTGTAAAATTAGGAAACATGCAACAAAATAGACCATCGCATTGTATTGAACGAAACTAGTTCTAATACAATTGCAAAACGCATGTGAATGAAGTTTCAAAATCCTAATAAACCAATAAATTATACTTTAGCAAAAAAGTTACTAGGTCTGTGTGTCATGCGAGCCAACGAGTTCAATCCGGCTTTCTACACTCGATTTGTTATTAAAATCAGTGTCGTAATGTAACACAAAATATTCTTTGTCAGACTATATTGTCGGGACGTCCTATACTATGTTGTACAATGGACAATGGCATTACCATACAAAAACTAGGTAGAGTTATTGCTTTTTTTATTTAAGACTCATCACCCAAGAGGGGATTTTTGGAGGTACTCGATGGCGTCAGATTAAGATATAGTGATATCTTGCAACCCGTGGAAATCACCGTCAACCACTTTTAGCCGGCGCCTTTGGTGTGTTGGTTGGTGGGAGGTTGGTGGGCAGTTAAACAATTGATTGGTGGATCGTGGATTCGGTCATTCTGTTCCAAGTTGAGCTTCTATTGTGCTAATACATAATCTGATATTTATCTTTGGGAAATATCTGACGGATTTAATTTTAATGTTGAGGTTATTGTATGAAGGCCATCGTAAATTTTAATCCCATCATACATTTGGTCAGATTATCCTACTGCGTCATCAGTGAGACGTCAGAAACCTCCAGTTTCAATATCTGACGCGCTCGAGCAAGTACATGTGACCTTTTGTTTGTTTAAAATCTTTGAAAGCCCATAGAAGCCTTCCACTGTGGCTGAGTGACGAAGACATGTCGAGAAATATAAGATTTTAAAACGTGCGTAAGATACCTGTTTCAATAGTAGTTAATATCTCAGAGTCCAGCGAAAGTTGCTTTTATTGAGTGACCAATAGCTCCATTTTATTTCTGAATTAGTACCTAACTACCTACGTAGGTACTTATCTATAATTGTTGTTTTAATCCTGAAATTCTTGTACCATTACGACCTTGTGAGATTTTTTTTTTCGATTGCAGGTACGGAACCCTCCATTATGCGTGGTCCGACACGCACTTGGCCGGTTTTTACTTAATGATGTCGTTCGTCTAACGAATGAACGATATTTATAATTATTTTTGCATGTTTTTAAAGTGGGGCATTCCACTCATACAATAGTTTGTTATTAAATCAAATATGCGGGAAGGATATCTAACTCTAGTAGTTAGTACCTAGATGTGGTTTACGGCTGCTGTAAAGCCGATGTAGATCAAAATAAATGCAAAAAGATTGAAGCCATTGAAAATTTCATCGACTTAGTAACTTGACCCATTAGCTTAATTGTAAGTAAGTAAGTTCTTTATTTGCTTTAAATGTGGTTAACAAAAGGTCTTAAAAATATTACATTGAAGCGTATCACACATTTAGCTGAATTGCAGCATGCAAAAAAAAAACACCTTACATCTAAGATTTTCTTTTTACAGCATGCAACATGAACACAATTTAAAATACAATCGAGATTTTTAAGAGTTGAAAACAAGAATTTATGAATAGATGTCAACTATTTATATGTTTAAACTATACATTTATAAAAAGTAACAATTTAATACTTAATGTCAAAATTTCTACAATATTGATATAGCGATCGAGCCCCGGCAAGGCGTATCGATGCAGGTTCAAATCCTGCTGGATTGATAATTTTTTATAACAAACTATCGAACGAAATTTAGCCATTTAATCAAATCAAACAGCTAGGTATGTAGACCACGATCGATAACGTTTAACTACTTGTCTGGCCTAGATGTCATAATAGGGAGTGCACTGCAATCGTTTAAAAAAGCCTCTGGAAATGTAAGATGTATACAAAAGAACTAATGTAAAATGTAAAAACAAAAGACCAGTTGGAACCAATTACCTTCAATATTACGCGTTTTAAATTTATTATAAATAAATGACGAACGCACGCACTTCTGCACCGAGTTAATAAATGATGTCTTGAAGTGTGTGGAGGGCGAATGAATGCCAAACAGCAAATAGCAGATGGCTATAAACATGTAGTATACATATAGGAATGCAATGAAGTATTGGTTGTATTGGAAGAAGCAATAAATAATATAAAGGCCAGTAGAGATAACGATATACTACACAAGAGACTCTATTTTAATGGCGATAGTATGAACTATAAAGGATGTACGGTTATTATCAGATATTTGGCATTAAGTCTGCCATTAGCACCTACATTTTCTTGTTTTGTGCAATAATGTTTTCTTGTTTTCTGCAATAACTGCGGCCTAGCCTAGTCGGTAGTGACCCTGCCTATGAAGCAGGAGGTTCCGGGTTCAAATTCTGGTCAGGGCATTTATTTGTGTTTTTATCAAATTTAAGTAATTATCTATATCTATCTATTGTATATATCGTCGTCTAGTACCCATAATTGAGCTTACTGTGGGACTATGTCGATTTGTGAAATATTGTTCCATAATATTTATTTCTTTAAAGTTTTAATTAATTAATTAATACCAGAACAGCCAAGCAGTTAAAAATTATCTAAACCGGTTCATCAAAAAACAAGTTTTTAGGCTCTTAAAGGGTCGGCAACGCGCATTTGAATCCTCTGGAGTTACAGGTGCTCATAGGTTACGGTAACTAAGTGATCCTATAAGGTGCCTTTTTTGCGGAACCCGTTCGAAAGTACGGAATTCGTAATTACTATTTAAATCAAAATGTTTTTTTTTTCTAAAAACTTTATCCCACCATCTGCCGTTCCTATGACCCTAAATTTGAATGAAAACAGTTGACAATCATTCATTCATTGGCTTATGCAAGTTAGCAAGTTACTATGTGCGTTGCATGCCTCACCTTTCGTGCCTAAATCCACCGATATTTATGCAATACTACTGCACCACGCAAAATGGGCGTAAGCGCCATTGAAAAGTAAGTTCGAATTTGGAATTTATTATGCCAGCTTACAATAAAAGATTGAATGGTTTTTCTGTGACAGTTGCGTGCGGTAGCAGTGCACAGTAGCTCATATTATATAACTTGGCATCTCTGAATACATTAACTTCACAATAGGTTAGTGTGTATAAGTTTTACAATAGAAACGTACCTAACCAATAAAATATCAATAACCATTAGAACTAAATTGTTTGCAGAAGTAAAGAAACAAACAAAACAAGAAACAATGTTTCATTTATTTTACATTGTTAGATTTTTTTTTATTAAGCTGACATTGCAATTTTTTTGTTATAATTGAATTTACTATTACTATGTACTAATCTAAATTTTTTTTTTTGGCTTGTGCTTCTGCCACTCACACTTAAAAATATTTTTTATTTAATTTAATACTGCTTATTTATTTAACTAACTTGTCAATTATTAATAAAATACTGTACAGACACGTTAACACTAGAGCAGTGTTTGAAATGTTTACGATAGCAAAGGATAATTTACTGCCATCATACATAATATTTTCCGACACCAAAAGAACAATTGTAAAATTGAAAGGAAATATTAGGAAATAAGACGCTTAGGTAATGAGGGTATAAGTTATTACAAAAACCTCAAATTGCTGAAATTAACCGCTACTAATTTGCTCTGCTAACCCAATTTTTGTACCAATTTGTATGTTGTTTTGTTATTCATTCAGAAACAGTAATTCAAGAAGACACAATACGGAAAGGCCTACAGTATAGTACAGTACAGTTGGTGATCTTCTCGAACGCAAGAAACCGTTGGATGCATGTGCAATATGTGCATCTAGTACTAAGATAATAGATAGGGATGCCCTCACCTTAGGGGAGCATCTCCAGTAGTCGCTCCTTCATATCCGAAGATCATGATCATCTAGCGTCTTTCTGGAACATATGACTTGCTTCCATGGACTCCTGTTCGTGGCCATTTGTACTAAGTCATAAAACTTGTTTACCTTCTTGACCTGGTCACTCCACCGCGTTGTCCTTGCCCACCATGACAACGTTCTCAAGGTTATCCTTGTGTCTAGCAATTTGGCCGAAGTCTGCGGCAGATAGTGTATACCTCTATACTATAGGTGGTCAAGGAGTTGAGTAAGGATCGATTATAGGGGATATTGATAGGGGAGAATGTTTTTATTTTTGGTTTTTTGATGGATTTGGGAAAACTAGAGATGATTCCTTTGCATCAAAGTCGTTTTCTCCCTGCGGCAGCTAATAATGCATCTAGGGCTAACCCTAGAGAAGAGACTCTGTTAATTTGTGTATGCAAACAAATATTTCTATTTATATCCAAAACACATTTCTGGTCATGGTCTTCAACAAACGACAGATGATACACCAGCGATTTTCCTTACATTGGTTTTAATTCGTCTGAGTGAGCTGTTACCTAAGGCGGCTTTCACACTGCTGCAGTTTCCGCATGCAGTGCCACCAGTGCACGAGCAAGATAGCGCTCTGCATGTGTATAGCGCTGTCACGCTTGCGGTGCCAGTGTGATAATCGCCTAAGAATATTTTTTCGGACTTTTTAATTTTTATATTACTTTAGCTTTAGAGTACAGTTTTATCTATCAATACACATATTTGCATTGTTGTGTAGCTACGTTAACCAACAATCTTGTTTGTACAGTCAAAGGCAAATATACACCTTACGCCTTTTTAATAAATTGCAAAATGTAAACATATTTCTACCGTCGACTATAAGTACATTAATTTATGCAGGATTTGGCGTACCATCTTAACATGCGACTTTGTGCGCAGCGAAGACCCGTTTGACAAATACTAATGACACGCAATACGAAATGAGATAAACGTATCTTGCACGATTCTTGCTTTGTTCGTTGCGTAATTATTTACAATACAAATTTGTATATATTCATTTGAAATACTGATTACTTCGTAAAGATTCCGTATAGAATATCGTTTAAGAAGACTAGAATTGTTTCGCTCTATAACGAGGAGCTTATTCTTGAGCCTTCCACGGTAGCTGAGCGACGAAGACAAGACATGTCGAGCAATATTCGACTTAAAAGATATGGGTTAGATACCTGTTCCAATAGTAGTTAATATGTCAGTGTCGCGGAAAATTTTTTTTTTATTGAAAGTGCAATAGATCTATTTTATTTTTGCATTAGACGCGTTTTACCTGAAATAAAACGCATATTAAAATACTTACCTCACTGGAAGCTTTATAATTGAGATAGCATATCTGTTTCCGTCGAATTATCACCAGCAAAGTGATTTAATTGACTTTTGATTCCAACGACAGTGGCGACACCTGGCGGATCGCGCCATTTTACACAGGTAAAAAATGTCCGGTGATCGCTTTGTCATTGGCTCAATTACACCAGGCAGAAATGAAATGAAAGCTTCCAGTGAGGTAAGTATTTTAATATGCGTTTTATTTCAGGTAAAACGCGTGTATTAAATTACTTGACCGTCACTGGAAGCTTTATAATTGAGACCTGTTTGTTATCGCCTGGTGCCGCCACTGCTAAGGTTGATACTCAAAAAAAAACGAATGTAATGTAACGCCAATGTGATGATTAGTATCTGGATTTACTAGTAATAAATTAAAATACAGAAATAGTAATTTCAACGAGTTTATTCTTTTACCAATTAAAATTTGTAATAATTTAATATATTGAATTTGCTTATAAAAAATAAAAAGTTCAACATTGCGTAAGTAACACGTAAGTAACATTGAATACAACGCAAGTGCTTTAGTACCAAATCAGATTTACATGCCTATATTATTTATTATAAATCACTATACAGGATTAAATAATTGTGTGACATTTGTATTAGAAGTACAGTCAAGTGTAAAAATATGGGTGTACTCATCTTACTCAAAAATATGTCCCATAGTATCTTATTCCGTTGTAATAAGTGCGTAGTACCATATTTATGAGACGATTTTTTCGATACGTATTTTTGCACTTGACTGGCTATTACTTGGTATTGCTACTTCTCTCCTATAAAATCGCTGGAAAGTGTTGGCTGATTGCAAATTTCCACGCGCCATAATTTCATCGAGGGAATGATTTTCCCACCAACTTTAAGAGGCCACAGCTGATCGGATGCTACCTGAAGCAACTGTTATGTTTGCTTCTTTAAACAATGTTTTAATCCAGTTAGCTATAATATAACCGTCCGTGAGGCCGGTTGCGGTCTACAGAGTTATAAATAAATTTAACGATTTAGCAGAATTAAGTACGTCTTTCATTCAAAGGGGAATAGTTCGTTCAATCCAAAAAATAGGATTTAGCTTATGATTATTAGTGTTAGCCAACAGTTTCCAACCGGACTACCTGTAATTACCTGTGTCTGTTTTTGAGCCAAATTGGGGCCAAAATATTATACTTTCATTTGATCTTATACAATTTCCAGGGTCAATTGTTAGCAAGGTCAAATCATGTATGCGTCTACCAGAGCAAAGAAGTAGTAAAGTGGCTGTATGACGAGTTGTCTGAAAGATATTGTTTTCATCTACTGTACAATCAGTTAAAAAATCAGCCAGCTTACTAACATCCCAAACTGGAGGTTTAGGCACTTTCGGACACCTTAGAGAATATGATTTACTAGAACATGTGAACTTAAGAAACTTGAAGTTTCATTGTTACACAATATAGAAACTACTGTATTATTATGTAAAATTATGGTATTATAAGATAATTTATCTATTAAACGTAAATCCGATAAAAATTGTGCCAATTGTGATCCTGTGGGTTTTTTGGGTTTGCATTTTTTTAACTGGACCAGGAGATCCAACGCTGCCAAGCTGTTTTGTAAGTTCTTAATGTAGACTTTCTCCAAGATTTTTTAAGCAATGATTGTTGATCCGTGTTCCAAGACTCTAGCGCCTCGGACCACCCCCACATTTCCAAACCTCGAGAATTATTTTCTCGACCTGAGGAGGCGGCAGCCCTGTCGCCGTGTTGACGAGATTTCTTTGTAGATTCCTCAGGGTTAGGGGCGCAGCTAGCGCTCAAGCTTTCTCCTAACGAGGAACTACTATGAGAAATATCCCGGTCGACTCAAATGAGACAGGACTTTGGGTATCAGAAACGGTGGTGGAAATACCCACGCGAGAGGGTAATACCAAGGAGTGCTGAATGCATCGTGGTAAAGGGCTACAGGGTCTTTCAGGTCTCGGGATACATAATTGTGTACCAGGTGGGCTGGTGCCGAGGCAAACAGATCCACCACCGGTATTCCCCACTTCGCAAACACTATGTCCACACAAGCCGGTAGTAAATGCCATTCCGGAGGAAGGCGATGACGCGATAGGTAATCGGCTTGACAATTATTCTTGCCCGGTACATAGTGTACGCTGAAGTATATCTGATTTTGATCTAGGAGATCGAAGATCTGATGGGTTATGTTTACGAGGGCTACCGATTTGGACCCCCCTTCTTTCCTTAGATGGGCTACAGCTGTTCTGTTGTCGCATTGTATGAGCATCGAACTGTGATGCAACAGGTGAGTGTAACCCTGAAGAACATGAAGGAAAGCTAACATTTCCTTCTGATTGCAATGAAGATTCTGTTCTTCTCATGACCAAGACCCCGAGAGAGCTAGGTCGTTCAACTGTGCCTTCCCAACCTTGATCCGACGCATCTGTCACTAGAAAATTGGTGGGGGGAGGATGATGCAGGGTCGTTGATGCCTTACCCACCAATTTAGTTCGTTCAATATGCTTTGCTGTTTCGGAAAAGGTTTGGTTGAGGGATCTTAGAAACAGGGAGTTTATAAACATTAGGAGTCGTCGATGGTTGAGCCGACCCCGCGGGATATCGAAACTGGCGAAATACAGGGACCCTACTAGTCTCTGGGTGCTTTTCAAGGTCAGTTTTCCTTGTACGAGAACCTGATTAAATTTTTGGCGTAATGATATTACTTTTTCTGTTGGTTGTTGGTTAGTTGTTGTTTGGACAGTAGTTTTGACATGATCTTGGAGGACTCGTGCATTTTGATGCACAATTAAAAAGTCGTCCAAGTATACTAAAATTCTGACATTGCACTGTTGTCGCAAGATTTCAGCTACCCAATTTGTCAGCATTGAGAACGTTTTCGGAGCCGTGCTTAACCCAAACGGGAGACAGGACATTTTTAGCAATTCGCCGTTGTAAACTAGGCGCAGGAAGCGCCTGTGTATCTCGGCTACTTTCACATGGAAGTACGCTTGGGATATGTCGACTTTGCACATCCAGTCGTTTGGTTGTAGGAAGTCGGGAATTCGATGCATGTTTATGATGTGAAAAAGGTTCGGCCATTACATGATCGTTTAGCGCTTTCAAGTTGAAAATTGGTCGAGCAGATCCGTCTGGTTTTGGCACAAGGAAAAGAGGAGAGATGAAGCTCAGTGACGGCTGTGCTACCTTTAAAACACCTTGAACTTTCATTGTGTGCACTATTGCAGACATCTCCTTTGACACAGGGGTGTGAAAGGGGCACGAATTCACATCGGGAAACACCAGTGGGGGCTTTGAAAGGAATGGTATGCGATACCCTCTGATTAGTTTTAATGTTATTTCTGGTGCTCCCATTTTCTTTCATTGCGTGTGGAAGTGCGCTAACTGGCCTGCTTGAATCGGTTCTGAGTCATGGTTTTTGCCGTTTTTGGTTACCTTTGTAACCATGGATAATTTGGTTGTTGACAATTAGGGCAATGACATACACCCCGCGAGGGTGCATTGTGACAAGTTCGCATATGCGTGTTTTGCATGGGAAAGTACCCTGAGCTACCATTGCATAGAATTCCACGCGATGGAATTGTAGGTTTTCCTAAGCCTAGCCCCCGAGAGGGGCGGCTGTTAGGCTGAGTTGCCTTACCAAGGGTATTTTGTTTAAGAGGCCAAATTTGGTTGTTGACAATTAGGGCAATGACATACACCCCACGAGGGTGCATTGTGCCAAGTTTGCATATGCGTGTTTTGCATGGGAAAGTACCCTGAGCTAGCATTGCATAGAATTCCACGCGATGGAATTGTAAGTTTCCTTATGCCTTGCCCCCGCGAGGGGCGGCTGTTAGGCTGAGTTGCCAAAAAGCTTTTCGAACGCCCCCTGCTTTTGCAAGAGCTGATGTAAAAGGATTGGGATTAAAAATATTAGCTGCGGAAGGAGGAATCTTATTTAACAATGCCTTGACAAGTGGTTCTTTAATTTGGCTTGTAATTGCGTCTCTACGCATTTCAATAGCTTCGGCGCGGTGACCACAAACTATTAGTAAAAGATCAGAGGAAATCTTTTGTAGGTCGCCTTTTTGAAAAAGCTCATCGACCTTAGTATTTAATTCATCATAAGAAAAATTCATACTCTTTGCCCATGATAATAGACTACGAATACTATCTTGTACCGCTATATATGATTTATCAGCATAAGCTAGATGACGTAAGGTATCATACATTTTTACCTCTTCGTTTGTTTCCAGGTCTACGAAACCTGGTGTATGATTGTGTATATCTAACCTCAGATCATGCTGCGCTTCCCAAGCGCTGAACGTCAAGAAGCATTTTCAGAAAAAATTTTGAAGATTAGGGTCAGATGGCTCTTTTAACTTCGTTTCAATATCAAAAGTGAAGGCAAATTTGAATTTGCGTCTTGACTTTCAGCGTTAGGGCACGGAGCATCACTAACATCATTACCATCATACAATTCACCGCTAACCTCTGACAAAATTGACAAATTATAAGGGCAAGAAAGATTTTCATGTGAATTTACATGGCAAGTTCTATTTTCATAACAATTATTGTGGTCAGTAGTATTATCATACTTATCATTGCATACCACTTGGGTCAGGCTGCGGCTCTGCCGAGACCTTTTGATTATTATCTATTTCTGAAATAGAAATATTATTAATCAAAGTTCAAAATGGCACCTGATTGTATTTTTGTAACGAATTTTTTGACAAAAATACAATCGGAAGAAAATACAACCTACAAATAATACACTATAGACTGGTTTTATGCACAAAAAACGTATTACGTAATGGTCCGAACAGAAAAACTGTTAAAATGTATGACCACTTAAATATTTTAGTAATCGGGTACTTACATGTTTGATAAAACACTTTAACACCGAATATATTTTAAATATGATCTATTTTTCACAATTTTAGAATTGTAACGGTCAGAGGACCTGATTTGCTGTGCACGTGTTGCTTCGACGGGAAACTGATCGCCAATGACAAAGCGATCACCGGACATTTTTTACCTGTGTAAAATGGCGCGATCCACCAGGTGTCGCCACTGTCGTTGGAATCAAAAGTCAATTAAAGCACTTTGCTGGTGATAATTCGACGGAAACAGATATGCTATCTCAATTATAAAGCTTCCAGTGACGGTCAAGTAATTTAATAGGTTACTTACCTATAATTGTTGTTTTAATCGTGAAACTTTAGTCTCGCGGATTATTATTTTTTATTTAAATTGCAATAGCTCTAATTTATTTCTGCATTAAGTACTTATCTATAATTGTTATTTTAATCGTGAAACTCGTGTACTAACGTTTGCAAATAGTTTGTTCATGAAGTTGTGGCGATGTCTGAGAGGTTCTTTAATTTTGTTTATTTTATTTTTTCAAGCACTTGTATTTGTAAAAAATGGTGTCGAAACAAGAAGCTATGCGAAAATCCCTTGTACTTTTTTATATTTCAAACTTAAACATGGACAAAAACCACTGTGTATGTCATTTTAGTAAAGGAAAATGTACCCGTATTTACTATTTGTAGAATTCTTACATCCCTGACTGTAGTTTACAGAAATGGTAGCGGGAGATCAGCAAACATAATGACCAAGGGAAGACTGAACAAACAGAATGGCATCTTTAATGATGATGATTCCACCAGCCAACGAGTTGCCACGAAAAATTTCAAGTTTTCCAACGGTACCTACATTTGTTGATGTTTAAATATATAGGTCTAGAATGCCGCTAGCAGATAAGATTACTAGAATACATAGATCAGCAAAAATAAATTTTATATCACAGTGTCGCTGCACGATGCGAAATCACACATGAAAATCATTAATTTTAGACGTCGAGTGAAAATCCGATACCTCAATTTTTTTTCACAATGTGGCTGGATGCAAAATATTTTTAGTCATGTCGTAATTTAGTATTTAAACAATCGGAGAGCTGAAAATTTTACCCAGTTGATAAAAGGGATCAAGGTCATATGTGCACAAAAGTGAAAAACATGCCGTCCAACGATCTTGTTCGGACATTGTGTCTGAACTTTGACGAACAGCTGACCACGGGCCCTATTCTTATGTCCATTTATGGTTTTGTAAATAACTATTATGTGTGAATTGCCTAAGAACATCCAAAACTCAAAAAAGGTAGAGAAGATTTTTTTTTCGCCTCTGAAAGAATTCTCATTTTTTTGTTATCACCCGTTATTTATTTTGTTATCGTATTGCTTCGCTATGTGACTTGTTTTGTTTGACATATTGAATGAAAATAGCGTAACACAACAACAATAACGGAGTGAATTGGCGTATTCAATTAGGACCAGACAAAACAACACTAGTATTTTACTAATAATATGTAAATCATGAATGCAGCATTAAATGAGGATTGTATTAGTACCTATAAAGACCCCAATATTCATACATTCATATGATCCATCCAACATTAAGTGATCTGTGATTAAACCACTTGAAGTTTGAGTTAGAGAAATCAAGATATAAAAATATGTTTATGCAAATATCCGTGGGTTTACCATGTCGACGAGTATTTTTGGACAAGGCGCATTTATCCGGCTTCTTATTTAGACGCAACGAATACCTTTAAGATGAAATTGAGGTACAGGATATCGATGACCTAATGACTTTTACTTGTTTTATATTATTTTGCATATTCTTGGCATACTAAGTGGCATATTCTCATGTTCGTGGTAGAAAGTAAAAGTATTTGGCAAGCTCTTATTATTTACTTTCGTGTTATTATACCTCGTTTGTTTTCAGATTATCAAAATAACGGTCGAATTCGCCAATGTATCTTTTTTTATGCTATAGCCAATAAGATGCAAAATGGCGAATTTTGAAAAACGTTATCCCAAAACTCGTACTTCGACAATCGCACGATTTTTCTAATCGGTAAAAAATACGTATAAGTACTCTGCGTATACAAAACTTAGGTACGGCGCTATTCAGATCCGTCCGTAGACGGCCATTTTTATTATAACTTGTACTTTAACCCTTTATAAGGCATAAGAGTGTCAGAAATTAGGCGAAATTTAACCCTATCGCTTTGAAATAAAGTTCAAATAATGGTGGGAAATATATTCCCTCTGCCTTATAAAGGCTTAAAGCACGACTTAAGTCGTGTTTCAGTAACGTCTAACCGTCACATTCCTGACAAAATGTATGAGATTTGACATTAACCGTCAGTTTTGTGACGATTGCTAACCGGCCGTTAAAGGTGCACAGCAGTTAAGTGAAAATGCCCAGACGCCTCCGTATCCATGAAATCGCCACACATTGACGTGTATTTGTCCTTCGGGCATGTCCGCCAGACAGATCCCGGACAAATCTGTGCGTATATCGCCAGCTATTCGGTCATCTTACTACTCGGATACAAGTATAGGATCAGGAAGGATTATGAGCGGCGGTAGCCTGGTGGTAAGACTTTCAATCCGGACTCGCGTTCAAACCCCGGTTCGTACCACTGCGTTTTTCGGAACTTATGTACGAAATATCGTTTTATATTTACCAGTACCGTAAGGACTAGTTTCCCCTCTGAGTTGGAAGGTCAGATGGTAGTCGCTTTCGTAAAAAGTAGTGCCTACGACAATTCATGGGATTAGGTTGCCAAGCGGACGCCAGGATCAATTGAGCCGTCGCAAAAGCCACGCTAGGAGGATGATGGTGACAAATAAAAGATGGCAAAGCGCCTGTCACCTTAAAAGTTGCAAGGATCCATGGACGATATTACCATCCGGCATCATGCATCGGCAGCAGTAAACCGACTGGGGAAGTACCTCCACCTTACAGAAACCACAGCCAAATAGCACTAGACCCTACTCATAGTGTTGTGTCCCTGCTGGTGAGTAAGGTTGCCAAAGAGCCCAAAGAGGACCCAGTGTGTTGATGATGAGGGACCCTCTTGTCCCTTTAGCCATCAACACAGTGAATCCTCCTTTTTTGTAAAGGGTCGGCAACGCGCATGTGACACCCATGG
Organism: Pammene aurita; assembly: GCA_947086415.1. Lineage (NCBI taxonomy): Eukaryota > Metazoa > Arthropoda > Insecta > Lepidoptera > Tortricidae > Pammene > Pammene aurita. The sequence goes on from OX352298.1 coordinate 28,850,430, forward strand.
AGTTGCATTCGTCCATAGGCTACGGTAGCTGCTTACCATGAGGCGGGCCGTATGCTTGTTTGCCACCGACGTGGTATTAAATAAAAAAAGCGCGCGATGCACGCGGTCAACGTAAACTGAGTCTCAACTGACATACCAATGCGTTTTCAATTGTTTGTACTTTCCTCTGCACACGACATTGATCTGCATGTTACATTTCATTTCAACATAGAACCTTGCTATTTACCCAATATATTAGTAGATGCGGGTCATTAACATGAGAAACATGTGGCAATATCACATTAATGTCCGTGACACACTGACGATTAGTTCCGAGAACTAATTATTTATTCAAATTTGTGCCATGTCTTTATTACTCTTTATGGCTTTCGAATTGATTAAGTCAATAACTTCGACGGATCCGCGCTTCTGTTTATAATGTATTCGGGTAGTTGCAAATAAAAAAAAATGTATATTCATACCAAATTTCAGATTTCTACTAACGATCACTGTCCAAGCCGCGGACAGACAGACGGACATGGCCAAAAGTCTAGTTGACTACGGAACTCTAAAAAATCGGCGTACAATTCCGAAAATGGACTCTTATTATGATGGAACATAAGTGATTTTTTGATCGACCCCAAACTAGACTATGGTGTAACTGTATCGTGGTACACATTAAAATAGGAGTTTACCTACATACATATCGTATTCTACTCAAGTATTCTGTAGTAAGACGTGAGATGGAGATACAAGGACGCAAGATGCAACTCTGGAATATTTTTTTTTTAAGCAATTTAACCTTAAATGTACGACATAAGTAGGTAGGTACGTAAGTATAGCAATAATTTTAAACACAAAAGAACCGACTTCACTTAGCCTCCACCTTTCCAAAAGCAATTGCCCCAGCTACTGTAAAAAATACTGTGCCATGTATATCACTATAGATATAGGATCCTGATCTAATGATAATGGGACCAACTGTGATGAAGTATACTCTTTCAAACAAAAAAAGAATTTTTCAAATCGGTCAAGCCGTCTTCGAATAATCGGTGAACACACATAAAAACAAAGATCCCGACTAATTAAGAACCTTCTCAGTCCTTCGAAATCTTGAAGTCGGTTGAAAATGCACTTTAGTCAGACGTTTCACAGGCGCCTGCGACTTTTTGATTAATGCCAGGCCCATCGCACTAAGGTACATTTTATTACGACACATGTTCGTTCGTATAAAAGGCAATGTCTCTCAAATGTCGTTATCCAAACAAAGATCGTAATCGTCGCGAATTTGATACTATCGCATTTATCGCCATGGCCTTGCGAAACGTCAAAGGCGTAAGTTTTGGTTCAAATGCCGTCACATTAATGTTGTCTAAACCCGTTTGTTGCTAACTGAAGCATTAGGCAATGCACAGGTATAAAATATTTTGGTAAACCTTAACAAGTACGACGAGGGTCAACAAGGTACAGTTAGTGCTGGTAATTTTGCAATATTGTTCAATTAAAAGTATATATTGTCCGACTTAGGCGAGGTATGAGGTATGCTTATGGTAACAATACAATTGATTTTGTTTTTCGTAAATTATATTTAAATAAAAACCGCCAAGTGCGAGTCGAACTCGCGCACGAAGGGTTCCGTTCCGTACCATTATCTATAAAAACGGCAAAAAATTATGTCTGGTGTATGGGAGGCCCTTTAAATATTTATTTTATTCTGTTTTTTAGTATTTGTTGTTATAGCGGCAACAGAAATACATCATCTGTGAAAATTTCAACTATCTAACTATCATTGATACAGCCTGGTGACAGACGGACAGACAGACAGACAGCGGAGTCTTAGTAATAAGGTCCCGTTTGTACCCTTTGGGTACGAAACCCTAGAAAAGATGATAAGTGCTATTACAAACCGTAGTCGTACCTACCTACGCACGAATTTTGTTTTGAAAGTCACGACACGCCTGCCATTTAGCTCATCTTACTCGTATCGTATATGAGCACTTACGAACAACATCACACCAAACGTGCAGTTTTACCGCAAAGGACGGCCACAAGTATTTGTTTAGTAATAAGTGTATGATCGCTTGAGCGACGGCGACACCGTGAGTATTGGTACACCACTAAATCAGGGCTCATATCATCTGGGAAAAGTGATATGAGCCCTGGCCGCAATTCAAATAAATAACTAATTTCAGTTTTCTATATGATTTAATTAACGTTTAATTCAGACAATCGACCAAAACAATTTCAGCAACAAACGTACGTTTTAATAACAATAAAGTAGGTATACAAAGGGTACAATTGATATGATGTAACTGCAATTGACGTGTATATGTATATGTTTTATGGGTATATTTTGGGATTCTTTAAATCTGTCAAATGAATGGAAAAACAAAACCATAAAATTGATTGGCATTCGGTGTTCGGTGGCGTAAATTAAAGTTGCATTCAATGATTCATTAAATCATATAGAAAACTGCGATCGATTATAGCTCAATAAACGGTCCATCCCACATACCTGCTGATTAATCGCAATTAATCATCTCAGGGTCGCATAAAATGTTCTTAACATTTTTAGTATAATAGTTCTAAAGTGTGCTTGACTAACGCGGCTTTCACACTGCTGTGGTTTCCGCATGCGGCGAGATAGCGCTCTGCATGTGTATAGCGCTGTCACGCTTGCACACCGTCGCCGCATCAGGTTGCGGTGCCAGTGTGATAATCGCCATACAGTCTTGCACTATGTGATGGATAGAGAATAAATTGACATGTAATGAGGTCCATTATGGTGCCAATGCCAACGGTGCAAAGGAATTTTCATTCGGATTTCTAGTCAGGTTTCTAACTATCTCTGTGCCAATTCTGGCCAATGACCAATATTAAGGTTGAATCGGTATAAACAAGATTCTCTAAATAAGGTAACCATTGTGAATTTTACACTACACGTACGCAAGATTTATAACTTTATAATGGTTACCTTAAATAATAACTTAACAGAATTTATGAATATGAATTTTGTTTGCGTTCAGTACCATTAGGACACGAAGTCGCGTCCAAGGCACTGTTTGCAAATTTTTGAGGACATGGTTTTCTAGATATCTTTAGAAGCATAATGCTTGTATACCGACCTCCCAGGTTGCATAATTTTGGTATTAATATAAATTTTACAGACAGATACTGTATACAATTACACAAATAGAGCTTTTTTACACCTTAAAGATACCAAAAAAGGTTTTTTTTATTTGCTTAAGTTTATAACGGAATTCCGAAATCCATCCCAACATTGCATCAAGCAATTTTTTTTTGCCCGAACTCTCGAAAACAATCATAAAATTTGCATAACCGCTCATGTCAATGTCCTTTAAAATAACCAATCGGGCACGATTCTTTACCCGCCGATCGCTGTCCCATGACCTACATATGTTCGTATTAGATAGTTAATGATATAATGATCAAATAAGGCCTCACTTTAAATTGGGCGTGACAATACGCTTGCTAGTGATTGGTAAGTGACATAACCGGTAACACCAAAACTGGTGGAACTCAAGCCGCCGAGGCGACGCTGTGTTGCAAGGAATATTTTGAAGAATCAATAGAATCACTTCATTTATTTATCCTCGCACAGCGCGGCTCTAGCATTGGTTCTTAACAAACATTCCTCGAAACGCATCCTCGCGCATCTCTGGTGAAAACGCAGCCTAAACGCTCTGTTTTTTTTTTCTCCAGGCGAGCCGATACTAAAATGACACTTTCAATTGCACATTTTCTACGTAGGAATGATATCTATTAGTTGCGTGTGCACAAGCCATAAAAAGGTCAAATACGGCTTTTCGTGAACAAAGGATTTCCTTCGGCCTGATTATTCCTTAGGATCCAAGGATGGATTTAAGAAGTGGAGCCACCAAGATTTTTGATGTAATTTTTTAGGGGGGGCTCTCAACTTTATCTTGATACCTACATCAGTTAACCTACAAGGCCAAGTTTGGTATCGTTTTCGTATAAATCGTTACATCAAAAATCTTGGTGGCTCCACTTCTCAAATCCATCCTTGGATCCTAAGGAATAATCATGCTGAAGGAAATATCTTGTTCACGAAAAGCCGTATTTTTATAGCTACAACTGCCACTATATTTGTTTGTATACTAAAATAACTATTAGATTATTATTTGGTAAACTAGATTGACAGATATCCGATATTCTTTATCTACATAACGAATATCGGATCTCGGAAGTTATCTTATTATATAATATATATAAGTACGACCAATATATCTAAATTGACTAGGTATACTGTGAGTGTAGTATTTCAAATTAAAACATTCACAGATTTCGTGCCTCATACGACTATCGAGCACATTGGAAATTAATCTACGGAATTCGAAAAAATATTGTCGCTAAGCGACGAGAAAGTCGGGATAAGGAAGAGGTTATAAAATGAAACTACGACGTTGAATGATAATTATTTTATTCTTAGATAGTATCCTCGACATCACGCCTGTGAACCAGAGTTGGGCAAAAATTAACGTGATTGAAACTAAAGTTAAAAATGAGAACGTTACTCATAATCATATGAACATAATACATAATACATATAATACATTTTATTGCTTTCATGTTGATACAGATAGTATAGTTTAAAACTAAGAACAACATGTGACCCCAGACAGGGTATTGCAAATTTAAACACACAATAAAGCTATTACATAAAATAAAAAATATAGGAAAACATACTTAACTAATTATAATCCAATTATATACATATCAAGGCAAATCTAACGGTATTTATGGTATTTGTTATCATCAAAATATTCTTGCAGCGAGTAGAAACACTTTTCTATTAGATATGTTTTTAGCTTCTGAACAAATTTTGCATATTTGAGCTCTGCAGTTATTTCTTTAGGAAGATTATTGTATATTCTTATAGTCATTACATGGGGGCTCTTATTGCTCATTTGAAGGTTACTAGTAGGTATGGCTAATTTATTATTATGTCTCAGATTTAAATCACTTAAATGGCGTTCTTTTGCTGTAGTATATAGAGCTGGTTGCTTGCGCACCAATTTACAGGCTTCCATAATATATAAACTGGGCAATGTTAAAATCTTTAATTTTATGAAATGTGGTTTGCATGATTCTAAATTTTTTATATTTGTAAGAATTCTTATACACCTTTTTTGCACTATAAACAAATCCATTATGTCTGTACTATCCCCCCACAAAATTGTGCCATATTGAAGCCATGACTGGGTAAACGCATAATATGCATTTACTGCAGTTTTAAAGTCTGTACTTGTTTTTATATTTCTTAACACATAACAAAATTTAGAGAGCTTTGTGCAAATTTTTTCTATATGAGATTTCCAATTAATATTTTCATCTATATTTATGCCAAGAAGGCAACTATTACTGGTTTCTTGAATTTTATTATTTAAGTATGTATAGTCTATTTCTATTGGTAGTCTTTGGTAGGGTCTAAATTGAATAAGATTCGTCTTATTTAGATTTAACTGTAAGTTGTGGTCTTCGAGCCAATTCGTAACGACATCTAGGATAGTGTTCATATTTTGTACGACTTCAACGTTATTTTGACTAGGGAATACTATGGACACATCATCGGCATATACAAAGCATTTAGTATTAAGGGAATTCACTATTTGCGGTAGGTCGTTTACGTAAATTAAGAATAGGATACAGCCTAAGACACTGCCTTGTGGTATTGAGCATGTAATGTGTCTACTTTGTGAATTTACTTTCATTACAGTGTTAGTCTTTTTATCATAATAGTCTAACTGAATATATTGAACCCTATTTTCTAAGTATGACTTAAACCAGTTGTGTGCAATCCCACGTATACCTATACCGTTTAGCTTATTGAGCAGTATATTATGTTTGACTCTGTCATATGCCTTGCTCATATCGAGCAATAGCCCAAACGCATTCTGGTTGTTGTCTATTATACGAATAACTTCTTGGTTAAATTTGTGAACAGTAAGCACTGTGCCCTTTTGCTTTCTGAAACCAAATTGGCTATCGTTAAATATATGATGTTTCTCACAAAAGGCAGATAGCCGTTTGGCCATAACCGATTCAAAGAGTTTGGAGAAAGTTGGAAGCATAGCTATCGGGCGATATTGATCGGGCTCAGTAACATTTTTCTTTTTAGGGACAGGTCTGATAATTGCAACTTTCAGGGCATTTGGGAAAGTTGCTGTAGAAAAAGACTGATTTATTAGAAAAGTTAACGGTAGAACTAACTCATTGGAACAAGATTTTACTAACGAGGGAGGTATTTCATCGATTCCGAAGCTATGCTTATTTTTTAGACTTCTTATAGCTTTGTCAATTTCTGCGTGACCAGGTGGATATAGGAAGAAGGTATTGCTTATGGGGTTCAGGACTGGGCGCCCAATTGGCTGATTGTTATAAGTATTAACCCCTACTGAGGAAAAGTAGGCGTTGAAGGTATCTGCTATAATTTGGGGTTCATTTGTGAATTTCCCGTCCACTTTAAGGGTAATATTATTCATAGGCTTTATTGTAGGTTCCTTTTTTTGTTCAGCAATAATTTTCCATGCTGTCCGTACTTTGCTGTTTGAGCTATTTACCCTTTTATTATTATATATTTTTTTCGCAAACGTAACACATTTCTTTAATACCTTTGTGTATGTTTCTACATATTTAATTAAAATAGGATCATCTGTTTGCGTGACAAGATTTTTTAGTTGTCGTTTATGTAAACAAGATTTTTTAATTCCTGGGGTTAGCCACTGTCTTTTAGGCCTTGTTTTAAATTTTCTACGTTTCTTAGGGATACAGCGGTTAAGCAACATATTCATTACACTATTGAAGTGATCAAAATTTTCATTCATACTATTTAGAGGTGACAAGATAGTAAACCAGTAAATTTTTTGTAGTTCTGTTTTGAATAAATTGACATTTTTTTCCGTAAATAAACGTTTATAGTGTATTCGTTCATCAAGTTTGTTCATCTTTCGGTCTATTACGTTTGGCACTATGACTCCTATACCTTTATGATCCGAAAATCCAAGCTCTTGAACATCAACTACTAAGCCATCGGCATCAAAGTTAGTAAAAATAACATCTAGGCAACTCGCAGTTTTGTTTGTGACCCTAGTAGGCTCATTTACATGTTGTACAAAGTTAAAAGATAGCAATAAATTTATTAAGCACTTAGATAGGGTAGTTTTTTTTAGAACGTCTATATTTAAGTCGCCTCCTATAATGACATTTTTATTTTTATCAAAACATACCTAGTTTGGGCCCCTCCAGATACGATACGGTTGAATACTTTTTTGTAAAATATACGTCAAATGTAATATCCTCATTTCTTGATTACGAATTCAATCATGAGCTTTCTAATCTGATTGACCACCGACATAAGTAAATCATGTCGATTTTTAGTTTCACTCATGATTAGCTGAAGTGATTACATTAGTAAGACAGAATGCTTAGTTAAACTAACGATTTAGTTGATTAGATGATTAGATTTTGATTAGATTTTGCGTAGCTACTAGCTCCTTCACTTTTTTCCCTGACGAAACAGAGGCGCTACCTAGGTGAGTATAAGATACATTTAGGATAAATGGATATTTGCGACAATAATTCTAAAGGTATCATTTGGCGGTTGGCGCTTACGTCTTAAGTTGTATAGTGCAGATTCAATATTGAGCAATAAAAGCGTAAATGCCAGTGGCAAATGTTACCTTTACCACAATATCGATTTTTTTTGTTAGTTTTTGGAATGAGTGTACAAATGAATGCTCCCATTTAACTTTGAAACGGCCTGTTCGGTTTTATTGCGGTTTTTGGCTACAGTTAAGCCAGCTATCACACAGCTGCGGTTTCCACATGCGCTTTTCATTCTCATTCTCATTCTCATTCTCATTTTCATTTTCATTTAGGATAATGAAAATTTCTACATATGTATCCGGTTCAATATGTGAAATTCAGAACAAACGCCTTATTCTAGTAATAATATAAATCAGCTTAAGAACACTCTAATCATACATTCATCAATCACATTGAACAAGTTAGTTGATTAGCGTTAATTTAGTTACAATCAGCGCCCGTCATTAATGATTTACTCATGGCGAAATTACTTGATTGTTTTGTGTTATATACAAACGGCCCTCGTAGATATACATTTCTGCATTTTTTAAAGTACAAGACCTAAAGGATAAAATATTTAAAAACTCAAATTAGTAAAACACAACATGGATATTAGGTATCATGACAAAATGACATCGACGCAACTCCTTCATAAATATTTTATACCTACTAAGTATCTTGTCAGTCCATATACCGTTACAGTGTCATTCTAAAGCACTAGACTCAAAAGTTTATTGACTTGAGAACTCCTCGCACAGTAGCTAGAATATTTAAATAACATATTATTATAATTATTGGCTCTACGAGAAGTGGCATACGGTATATTCGTAATAGCTGTCAAAAATTCTACAGTTATTTTTTAGCGTCATGTACCTACATGATTGAACGTCAGACGTCATACCACCAGGCTAACAGCGTTCTAGAGGCTCAGGGCTCAGGAGACTAGTTAGGTAGGTACCATACTAGTCTCCTGAGCCCTGTGACGTCTGACGTTCAATGCCGAGATCTCGGGTTCAAGTCCCGGCTCCTACCACTGAGTTTTTCGGGACCTCTGTATGAAATATTAGAATTTTAATAATTTTATATATCATTTGATATTTACCAGTCGTTTTCGGTGAAAGAAAATATCATGAGGAAATCGGATCTAATCCCATTAAGGCCTAGTTTCCCCTCTGGATTAGGTCAGATGGCAGACGCTTTCGTCAAAGTGATGTAATCTCATCGACAATACAAAATAGTATATACATAATATAGTGGCTAAAACGTACGAGGTGGGCCAAATGATATGAAAACAAAGCGAGGAGAAAGAAGAATCCACATATCCATATACCTACTGCAATATCTAGCTATTATAGCTAAATATTTCCTTTTAATCTACTTCTATTTACTACAAAAAAAATACATTTGTAAATAATATACCTACCTACTTCTACAAATTACATGTAAAGTTTACTCTTAGTAGAATTCCAGTCTTGATTTCTCTTTACCAGCGCATCCGAATGTTTCACGCTACTACAACATAATTCAACAATTTATATTCCATGATATCATGTTTGTGTTATGAAATGCAAGCGCAGACTAATATAAACTAATGCTACAATTGGCTAGATTACGACTCTAGCGCCATTGTAGCTCATTTGGTCCAAATTAATTATTGATTTTGTCAAATAGCATTAGAATTTGGACCTATGTACACATACATTTTAGTTATTACCACTATGTTCACGGCTTCCTTAGTAGACAGTAGTGTGCTATAATAAATTAATAACCTTGACTATTTATGTATATTATTTAATTTCAGATGGAATGCCGATGATTTTATTTTATATTGCACACTTGTGGTTCTGCCAAAACCTAAAAAAACATTTTTCTACTCCTGTACTTTTATCTGTCATTTATACATTCGTTAACACCTTTATAAGAACATAGATAATATACTCGATGAAAAATCTAGTCTATTCCCCAAAATAACACTTGTTCTATAAAAGCGCCAAAATAGTATCGCGTAATCGCGTGCAAACACAACTATTAATATACAATAAATTACTGCCAACCTAAAACACCTAAATAAACGCAGCGTTTTTAGAAAAAAAAAACTTTAAAAAAGAAAAAATGAAAAGAACCACAGACCTACTTTGTAGTTTTTTAAGTTTCCCGTTCGTTTGTAGGGGCAAATTGCAAACTTTGAAAGTAATTTAGGTATTTTTACTAATCTCTATAGCTCTTTAATAATTGATCAAATAACGATTGAATGAACGATGACGTATTTGTGTTAGTAATGTTAGAATTCTTGAAAAATTGTGTTTTAAAAGGTAAAATTTAAATGATTGTTGATTATGTTGACAAAATAACTGCGATATCCATGAAGTTTTCAATTTTGCATTTTATGTAAAAGTAAGTGTAGTCGTAGAAAAAGTAATGTATGCAACGTCGTATAAGTAGGTCAAAAAATGTTCGTGGCGTTTTCCTTAACAATTTTCGCCTGCGGCTGCGCCTACGGCTCAAATTGTTACCCACGCCACTCACCTTTTTTGACCCCTCTTATACAACTGTTGCATAAAATACTATTACTTACTACCCGAAAAAAGTGCGTTCATAGTAGGGCATGCAATAACGGTATTCTTTGTATGGCCAATCCCGGAATTTCGCATATTGCATGCCCGTTCATAGCCAAAACAAACAGTTCCCTTTAATTTTAAACGAATCGTCGTAGATAATTAATTAGATTATCAGATTTACGCTGTCGCTTTCGATTCTCCAGTGACATCTAATGGGCTAAATATTTAAATGCAATCAGCATCAGAGCGGGTAAGTTGTTCAAAATGTGTTCAGAGAATAAGAGAAAGCGAAAGTCTTTTTGAACACCTCATCCGTTAAGATTTCTGCGGCTGGCTGTACCGGTGTACACGAGCAATGTCGTCAGTAAAGATCCCGGTAGACTCCGCACATAGTTCTCAAGAACGTTAATCAAGTAATTCCTCACATGATTAAATCAACGCACGAATGTTAATTGGTTCAAATCTAATCATGATTTGGAATTCGCTCCGCCTACACCCATTTGATTCGTACCAACGAGTTAATAATTGTGGGGACATTCCATTCGCTTCAAGAGCACGGACTAGTTGAAGGCTCATAAGACCAGAATAAATGCATTCTTTTACTAGATATAATTGTTACGGATAATAATGATCTTGAGCTCACGTTACAATGGCGCCCCAATTCATGAATCGCTTGCGCGCGCGCTTTAAATATGAACATTTGGCTTAGCAGGGTCAAGTGCGCCGGTAATGTAATTCGCTGTCACAATTGACTGTCGCTTTATGTAATCGCCTGGATCCGGCTGGGCCGATTCAGAAACTTTAAGACCGGCGCGGGTCAGGTTTCTTTAACTGGCGACTTATTCAGGAAGATAATATTAGACCAGATTGTTCGATGGACACAATAATGGCATCGTTCTAGTCCCAAATAAGTATGTAAGCCGTGAATCTACATCGTACGAGTTGAGTGCACATATATGCGAAGTTATCGCATCAGCTGTGAATACCGAAGCCGCTTGTTCGATTCCAGCTTCGAGTACTGAAGGCCTTGGTCACTTACAATCTGTCCTAATTCATAAAAGATAAAAAAGTTAAAAAAAGATTTAAAAAAATGCCGCCTGAACTGCGATTAGAATAGGATTAGAGTTAACAGATTTCCCATATATTTGATGCTACACAGCTGTCAACTCATACTAATTTTGACGTAGGTAAATATATGGGAAATCTGTCAACTCTAATCCTATTCTTGTGTGTACAACGTCACAGCAACGTCCGCTCTGTTTTTTTTGTTTGTATGAAAGCATATATGTTTTTTGTCAAATCTAAATTAATTATACCCGAATTGATCGATAGCTATACCTGACAACGGCTAGTAGTATTTTATGATGAGTAATAGAATATTGATTTTGTGTGTGAGACTTACTACTTTCACCCCCTCTATAAGCGCTCTAGGGGTGAATTCAACTTTTGAATATCTTTTAAAATAATCATTAGAAGATGACAAAACTGTGGTAGAGACTTCATTTCCTTATCTCGAAGCACAAAACTTTGAAGCTAATAAATAAAATTCTTATGATATAAGAAAATATACACTTTTTCACCCCCTGTATCTTTATATCTGTAAGACTTACCGATATATTGTGTATGGAAATATTGTAGACAATTTTATCTTCTTCATACGTTCCATAGACATTTTAAGCATACTGATAACCGTTTAAGCGCCCAGGGTCAAAAACCGACTTTTGGCACCTTTAAACCAAGATGGCGGCCGCGTCCCCCCCCCCCCCCCCTCAAGGTCTCAAATCTAGTATTTTAATTACCACCCTATAGCCTACCAATAACCATTAAAACATTTTCTACTCCACCTTTTGTAAGGCAATGTATGGAGATGATTCCCCAATGATTGGATTAACAATCCTTTTTGTAAGCAACTGCACTGTCAGAAAACGCAACATTTTTAGTGGCTATTTTGTTATATTAATTTATTAGTACATTTCAACATTAGATCCGTCACGATTTAATAATGATAATCGTGATTCTCGTAGTTACACTTTACTAGCATTTTAAAGTTTATGAAACAATTGCTTAAGAAACCCGCTAAATTGTCTTTATGGCAGTCAAGACCGGTGTGGAAATATAATAAACCCAATGTAAGAAAATTAACGTCATTTCTTATGTGCAAATGTGTTACTATAGTACTGGGACTACATTTTTATAACGCGTCGGTAGTTATCAAGCATTAGGCCACAATTGTGAGCGGACACCTTGGAAGTTGGAACTCCGCGAACAAGATGTTCGAGAAATAATTAAATATTAGCATCGTATGGTTGGAAAATGATACAGGTAAGTTATTTTTTAATGTATAGGGTAGACAAAGATACATTAAGAGAACGCAATATGCCTAGTAGAATATCGAAGTCAACCGAGTTAAAAGCATTGCTGAAATCCAAAAGTGATAAAACCGTGTACTTGTGGCATGGATAATCGCAAGTTCACGGTTTTATCACTTTTGGATTTCAGCAATGCTTTTTACCCGGTTGACTTCGATATTCTACTAGGCATATTGCGTTCTCTTAATGTATCTCCTGCAGTAATTGATTGGTTCCGTAGTTACTTAGTAGGGCGTCGGCAGCGTATAAAGGTGGATTCCTTCCGATCTTCGTGGTGCAACACGCTTGCTGGTGTGCCACAGGGCGGCGTGCTATCCCCTCTTTTTTCTCTATCTTCATAAACTCTATTACATGTAATATTCTCTCCTTCTATCACCTGTACGCTGACGATCTTCAGATATACTCTCAAGGTTCTCTTACCGATCTTACTCAGACCATTTGCGCCATGAACAGCGATCTGGAGAGTATTTTAAATTGAAGCAGATGTTATGGTCTCATGGTGAATCCCGCTAAAACTCAGGTTATAGTTGTTATAGGTAGCTCAATGCTTATGGCAAAAATTAATTTTAGCAATTTACCTTCCATTGTGTTTGACTGCGTTCATATTCCATACTCAGATCAGGTTAAAAATCTCGGTGTTATTATGGACCGCACTCTCTCATGGGTACCTCGGGTGAGAGAGGTCAGCCGGAAAATGTTTGCTGCAGTAGGGTCGCTCCGCAGACTTCGAAACTTATTGCCTCACGCCACTAAGGTTGCGCTAGCTCAATCTCTTTTACTCCCTATATTAGATTACGCTGACATCTGCTATCTTGACCTTACCGAGATCCAGCTGAATAAACTTGAGCGCATCCAAAATCTCTGCATTAGGTTCATATTCGGCTTGCGCAAGTATGACCATGTCTCTCACTTCCGTTCTCAGCTTAAATGGCTTCCGATCCGCCGTCGCCGTGACTCTCATATTCTCTCACTTCTTTATGGTATTCTTTTCAACCCTGCTACGCCTCCTTATCTCAAAGAGCGTTTCAAACGTCTCTCTTCTATCAGGTGTTCTCTGACTCATACTCTTGCTCTTCCTTCATCCACCTCGAAATTTTACAGCAACTCCTTCACCTTCCAAGCTGTTCGCTTGTGGAATGCTTTGCCCGTGGATATAAGACTAGCGAAATCTCTTCCCTCTTTTAAAAATCAGTTGAAACTCTATTATTTGTCTCTACCTTAATTTGCCAATATATTATGTGTATGTATATATTGTATGTGTTATAACTTATAACTTATATATATATGTATGTATAAGTATGATATTTTTATGTTTTATTTATGTGTTTTTAGTTAGTTTTTAATGCTTTTTTAGAAATTTGTAGGAGTTTGTGTGTTGCTGTGTAATTTGCTCTCTTTACTTTAAATTCTTTGCACTACCTGTTATTTTAAATTAATTCCTCATTTCCTGCTACCCAAAGGTTGTCTGGGAGAGATCGCTTTTTAGCGATAAGACCGTCTGTTGTTACCTTATTTTAAGTTTATTGTAAAAAATATTTTTATGATTCTTGTATTTTTGGTGCAATAAAGAATATTTACTTACTTACTTACTTACAGAGAACCTAATATAGTTTTGAAAGTAGTTATAAATATGGCATTTAATGCACACTTCCCTCCCTCCAAGCCGTCGTAAGCGCGTAACGGGATAAGGTGAGGCAGAAAATTTTGAAAGTAGTACAAAAAGGATGTGGTCTACTTGATTATTTCGAGTTAGTTATGATTACAAGTAGGCGACCACCTTTTTTGTCGTTTAGATTACCCTTTACAACGATCACGGTCATGTTTTTATGGATAATACACTACACTGTTCAAGAATACCCTGAACTTTAACAGGTTACTCCAAGGCATTGAACTTTATCACAACTACATGTGTACATAAATAATAAGTACGAGTGTGCAAGTTGTTGGAGACAGACCAGGAAGTCAAGTACCCGTTACAACGCTAAAGTTACCAGATATATCTACATATTTAGTAACTATGTACTTATTACAAACAGGGTAAGTAGTTAGCTATTTATCACCGGGGTTTTTTAAATGGTAAAGAGGTCTTTAAACCTCGTTGCAAACGTATATAAGGCTACATCAAAAGGTATAATTTGGCGAAAGGCGCTTACGTCTAACATTGTACAGATTCATCAATATTGTACTCGAGCAATGAATGCGTACACACGGAGCCGTATTCTAACTTTAAAACACGTATAGACACGATCCAACTTCAATACAACTCCAATGCATTAACAACGCAATACAACTACGGCATAAACATCTGAATCAGAAATATCAGGATTAGCTTGAGAAATATTCCAACGCAACTCCAATACAACTTCAATATTGGTTGAATGTTTGATGTGTGTTGGAGTTATGTTTGAGATAGGTTGTATTTTTATTGTATTGTTAATTTATTTTTAAATTAGAATCTGGCCCATGGTAGTTATGCAATGTTAGCTTGAAATCGCATACTTGTAATAATACAGAAACTTTGCAGGAGAGCGATATTTTAAATTCTTCTTCTTTGAGTGCCGTCTGCTAACGCAGTTTGGCATCATCATAGCAATCACAGCACAAATAGTGAACGGATTAATGATTTCGGAACCATTGGAGACATTCTTCTTGCCCCCCTTCCTCTTAATTTCAGATTAAATGTTTTAAGAGCGGTGGCTAACCGACATAGATCCTGCCAAATGGTAAGCAGACACTGTAATAAACATACTTCCTGAACTCCAAGCAGTCAAGCGCATGCGCGTAGTATTAAAATAACAAACTGAAAGAACGGTATCTTTGGACTAAGACAGACGAATGGCAAAATCTGATAGATTACAGAATTAATTTTAGCGCAACTACGGTTTCTTGCGAATTTTGTGAAACATAGGGTAAACTAGATCTAATTGGCTTTTTCCACAAATAAATACAATAAACAAGGTATAGACGGAGAGCTAGCTACATCAGATATGACACAATAATAGAGCGACGAAACCCCTCTCGTTAGTTTTCTATACTATACTTATTTCTATAGATCCGGACATCTGGCAGCTGTAAAGTGGTGGAGGCTAAAGAATGAAATCACTTAAGACTAGTAGTCCGCCTCGAACTGAGAACTCGCGAATTACTTGCCAACGAGATGACCAATATAACAAGACCCTTCTGAATATATTTTTTCGCCTTCTAACTCCACAACCCCTTGATTGATCCTGCTCACATACGAACTCTCAAATTATATGTATCTCTGCTATAACCCCAACAAATTTCATAAATATCAGAAAAACGTTACTAAAGTTATCGCGGAACAAACTCTCAAAATCAAAAAGCCATCGAAATGCTGAGACGTCCCACTAGCCAGAAGTTGTTTGTAAGAACTCACTTCGCTCGTTCGATAACACTGCATTTATGACAAATTATATAAATAATTAGAT
This sequence comes from Pammene aurita, assembly GCA_947086415.1. NCBI lineage: Eukaryota > Metazoa > Arthropoda > Insecta > Lepidoptera > Tortricidae > Pammene > Pammene aurita. Next base: position 28,866,411 of record OX352298.1, read on the forward strand.
TATAATCTAATCATTGTAAAAATTTTCTGATGGGGAAAGTACTCCAATACAACGTCTCTCTTTCCGAAATAATACGCAATGTTTTTGTCTATGTGTCTATAGGCCCTGTCCTCTAAAAATAAAACAACTTCGGCAATTTTTACCTATTTCGGTATTACTTTTTTCCAACTGAAAAGTTTTGCTAGTCTGTCCCTCTGACCTCCACCCATTAAAAGCTGCCAGGTGTCCGGATTTAGCAATAAGGATAGTATTGCAATCTTACTAGACGGTGCTCTCATTATTGTGTCATATTTGACGTGGCCAGCTCTAAGACCAGTACTTTAAGGTTCACTTGCAAAACCTTCATACACATATGTAGATATATGTAATATAGAACTTATAAAAGTCACAGGTACATTAAACAGCTCGGTTCACCCAGATACTAAAAACATTAACAACCTTTGTAACTCTTTTACACTGCGGCTTTTGTCTGCGACGGTAACTACAGTCCACTTCAAAAACATGTTTACAGTTTTGAACCCTAAGGCATTGTAATAAGGAGATGATTGCATAGATATTTTTGACTTCGACGCGACTGCTTGTGTAACTACTGACACGAATCTCGCTACTATCTCCAGCGCAAAGGTCGGACGTAAGTGAGTCGTATTGTTTAAGCAATTGACAAGCCGACAGGCGTCGAAAGCATTAATTGACTATTATTACCTGTTCACATGTGGTGAATAAAGGATAGAGAAAGCAGATAAAAATAGATACTATAGTAGATTGTTTGACAAGGGTCTAAAGTAGGTCATATTACCACGAGGTGGTTATTTTCCCGAACGAAGTGAGGGAAAATTGTTCGAGTGGTAATATTGCTTTTAGACCAGAGTAATGCATACTATTTTTCACTTCGATTGTGAGAAAAAAAGATAAAAATATACTTATTATTTACGCATAATAACTAAACTAAGGTAAAATTACGGTTTAACTTGACGGACTTTTAATTTTTTTCACTTCTTTGACATAGATACAAAATACGAGGGTTGCTACTTATATATCCGGAAACAAAAAAACAAACAAACGTACACGGCTGAAAATGGTTTTATTGTTTTTCAAAGTATTCCCCTTGATGATCTATGCACTTTTGCATTCGCGTGAACCAATTTTTAAAGCACTTCTGCCACTCCGCCTGAGGTACCTCCATAACGTGTTGTTTGAATGCGTCGACAGCATCTTCAGCGGTCGAAAATCTTTGACCGCGTAATTTATTCTTTATATTTGGAAATAAATAAAAATCGTTGGGTGCCAAGTCAGGGCTGTACGGCGGATGACCCGTTAATTCCACATTTTGACCCTCCAAAAATAGAGTTGTTTCGCGTGACGTATGACAGCTGGCATTGTCATGATGAAGAATGATTCTTCGTCGCTGGTTAGTTTTACGAATTTGTTCAAATACTTCCGGTAAGCAAATGGTCGTGTACCACTCTGAATTAACCGTTCTACGGTTTTCTAGTGGCACTGTAGCTACATGGCCATTAATACCGAAGAAGCAGGCCACCATTTGTTTCAATGTACTTTTTGCACGAGTAACTTTCGTAGGGTTCGGCTCATTTTGAAACACCCATACCGTTGATTGTTGCTTCGTTTCGGGATCGTATGCATAGATCCAGGATTCGTCACCTGTATAGATGTTATAAACGGCTTTTGAGTCACCACGGTTATATTTTTTTAACATTTTATTGCACCATTCGACGCGAGCATCTTTTTGCTCTTTTGTTAAGTTGTGGGGTATCCAACGCGAACAAATTTTTTTTACAGCCAAATAATTATGTAATATGCTATTAATGCTGGTCATAGAAATACCCAGAGTCGCCGTTATCTCGCGGTACGTAACATGTCGGTCGTCCATTATAAGTTTTCGCACAGCCTCGATATTTTGTTGTACAACGACCGATTTCGGGCGACCTGCCTTAACTTCGTCCGTAAGCATACTACGTCCACGATTGAACTCACTAAACCAGTGATACACAGTAGTTTTAGATGGGGCTTCATCACCAAAAGTTGAAGTTAGTTGATCTATGCACTGTTGTTGCGTTAAACCACGCCGAAAATCATAATAAATCATAGCACGAGTGAGTTCCATTCTTGCTGCGAGATGACATTTAAAACCCGTCAAAAACAAAACACGAGCGTTAATAAGAAAGAAAAAATATACCGGCCAGTACTTAAAAAAGTTCAAATTTTACCATGGAGGTCAAATATGCTATTTAAGAAGATTGTAATCCCGGTTTCCGGATATATAAATAGCAGCCCTTGTATAAACACCGCGAATAAATGCCACAGACGACGGTATAATTAGCTCTTTAAACAGTTTAAACACGCTTTAAAGCGCTTCCAAAAAAATAAAATCTTTTTTAATGATGTGAAGTAGGAACTAAAAAACACCTCATTTTTTGAGAAATAAATTGCGTCTCCTGATTGGTCGAATTCAACTTTGCTGTATTTTGATTGGTTGATATTAAATACAATGTTTTTTTAAAGACTTAAATTAATTACAGAGTGTATGCACCAAAAAAGTATCTAGCGTTCCGATTAACTTTGATATGTGTTGTGATTGGTGGATTTAATATGGTTAAGTGTTCCGATTGGTCAATTTAAAATGTTTTGTAAATCATAAATATGTATACATATTAGCCCTAGAGGCTAAATGTACTACTTTAGTCCGCCTTGGTAAGCATAATATGACACACTTTTTGGGCATGAGAAGTGAAAAATTAAAAATGCCTCGTCCGCAACCAATGTTCCTAATTCCCTCCAAACTTAGGGTAGGCAACGCGTATGCCAATCCTCTGGGGTTGCAGGCGTTTATAGGCTACGGTAACTGCTTAGCATCAGGCGGGCCGTATGCTTATTACTACCGTCGTGGTATAAAAAAAAAATTGACAGAATTCCTACTCTACCAGACAAGTCTGGCGGGCATAACTAGCTAAAGCCTGACCAGAAATATATGATCACGCGCCATGTTGTGGAATTTCCTTGGAACTAATTTCTTACACTGGCAATAATTTTAATGACAGAATCATATGCATGTGTGAGAGCAAGTGATATGCTGTCACTTTTGTCATTGTGACCGTTTATTTGAATAATAGTAAAATGTTGAATATTAAATAATAAATGACAACAAACTCCCAAAATTATTCATAGTCAAGAGCGAATCATTGTAAATAGTGTATGTAATAAACATCTGTAAATAATATGATTGGGAAATAAAACTATTTCGCAGTGAAACATTTTCAAATTAACATCAGAGCTGACCATACCATAGCGAATAAATACGCGCTGTACTGTTGCCATATAAATGATAATAATAGCGCCCTCTTGACAATTTTCTGGTTAGGCTTTATAAGCTGTAGTGCTTACAGTCACAAATCCTAGCCTACAGGCCTATGATGGCAGATTTTATCAGCGGATAAGTTGATATAAATAAACCTGATAAAATGACAGTTGCCGCCATTGTTTGTCATTTTATCAGATTTATATCAACTTATCCGCTGATAAAATCTGCCATCATACGCCTGCTGGTCGGAAAATTCGTTTATTAAACCCGATCTTTCTGCTCTTTCTGCTCATGGAAAATTTCAATATGGAATCGACCAGTGTTGGCCGTTAATTTCAATTAGAATTGAAAATTGATCAATAAGATTGAAGATTAATTCCGTAACTAATCAATTACACTAACATCAATTTTTACTAACGTTAGTTCGCATTGATTTTGTGACGTCGTCAATTACACTAACCGTCAATTAGAATTAACCTATTAGTTACACTAACGTCTCGAAAATTTAATAAGAATTACAGTTAATTAGATTAACGTTAGTGTAACTAAATTAATCCTGTCTTACACTAATAATTAATTTTAAAACTGCATCTCGGGTTCGGAAGTCGGGACCAATATCACAAGATTTTGATACCGGTACCATCTGCTCATCAGTACAAGTCGAATGAGGCCAAACAGCATGAGTCTATGATGCGCCAAACCCGAGATCCAGTAGGGATCCCCAGGGTCCAGCATGAGCTCCAGATTTTGATACCGGTACCATCTGCTCATCAGTACAAGTCGAATTAGCCCAAACAGCATGAGTGTATGATGCGCCAAACCCGAGATCCAGTAGGGATCCCCAGGGTCCAGCATGAGCTCCAGATTTTGATACCGGTACCATCTGCTCATCAGTACAAGTCGAATGAGCCCAAACAGCATGAGTCTATGATGCGCCGAACCCGAGATCCAGTAGGGATCCCCAGGGTCCAGCATGAGCTCCAGATTTTGATACCGGTACTATCTGCTCATCAGTACAAGTCGAATGAGCCCAAACAGCATGAGTCTATGATGCGCCAAACCCGAGATCCAGTAGGGATCCCCAGGGTCCAGCATGAGCTCCAGATTTTGATACCGGTACCATCTGCTCATCAGTACAAGTCGAATTAGCCCAAACAGCATGAGTGTATGATGCGCCAAACCCGAGATCCAGTAGGGATCCCCAGGGTCCAGCATGAGCTCCAGATTTTGATACCGGTACCATCTGCTCATCAGTACAAGTCGAATGAGCCCAAACAGCATGAGTCTATGATGCGCCGAACCCGAGATCCAGTAGGGATCCCCAGGGTCCAGCATGAGCTCCAGATTTTGATACCGGTACTATCTGCTCATCAGTACAAGTCGAATGAGCCCAAACAGCATGAGTCTATGATGCGCCAAACCTGAGATCCAGTAGGGATCCCCAGGGTCCAGCATGAGCTCCAGATTTTGATACCGGTACCATCTGCTCATCAGTACAAGTCGAATGAGCCCAAACAGCATGAGTGTATGATGCGCCAAACCCGAGATCCAGTAGGGATCCCCAGGGTCCAGCATGAGCTCCGGTACCATCTGCTCATCAGTACAAGTCGAATGAGCCCAAACAGCATGAGTCTATGATGCGCCAAACCTGAGATCCAGTAGGGATCCCCAAGGTCCAGCATGAGCTCCAGATTTTGATACTGGTACCATCTGCTCATCAGTACAAGTCGAATGAGCCCAAACAGCATGAGTCTATGATGCGCCAAACCTGAGATCCAGTAGGGATCCCCAGGGTCCAGCATGAGCTCCAGATTTTGATACCGGTACCATCTGCTCATCAGTACAAGTCGAATGAGCCCAAACAGCATGAGTCTATGATGCGCCAAACCCGAGATCCAGTAGGGATCCCCAGGGTCCAGCATGAGCTCCAGATTTTGATACCGGTACCATCTGCTCATCAGTACAAGTCGAATGAGCCCAAACTGCATGAGTCTATGATGCACCAAACCCGAGATCCAGTAGGGATCCCCAGGGTCCAGCATGACTTCCATCTTAGGATACCGGTCCCATTGCTTATTAATACAAGCCCCCGAGTCCAGAGTCAAAATCGAAACAAAAATCAAAACCTCGTAGCTTAACCTAAATTCGCGTTTAGTTAGGTAAATTATTAATGTCAATTACCAATTCAATCTACACTAAAAATTAAATTAATGTTTAAATTTTTGAGAAAGACTAAACATTAAATATCTTCAATTATTAGTTATTCGCAAAAGATTAACACGTTAGTTACAATTAATTTCAATTCTAATTGAAATCAATTTGCACTAAACTATTAGTGATCAATTTTAAGTAACGTGTTTCAATCTTCAATTTTTTATTTTCAATTACACTAACGTTTGGCCAACACTGGAGTCGACTATAATATAGATACTTAGGTGTCGTAGGTATTTGATAATAAAACATCTGTCTATGCGTACATACATAGCCTTTTGCAGTAGACTAGTTAGTAGTAAGTACCACTAGTAATCTAATAAAAACAGTGTAAAAGGAGTCATTACACTCCTGACTCTATTACTCCGATAACACTGTTGCACTAAGTAAGTGCAAGTTTCGAAAGATGCTCAATCGCTACTTTCAAAGATAGTTAGACATAAGATTATCTATATTAACTTGTTAGTGTATTTTGAACCTTAATATCTAGGTATCAGGACCGATTTAGTGATCTTGATATCACTATCAAAGCAAATTAGATCATTCTAAGTCAAGTGCTGGTTCAGATCAGAGGATTTACGATTTCCGTAATCGAAGGCAATGTAGGCATACGTAGTGGCTGTAAACATCTTATGCTACCCTTTAACTGCTGGAGAATCATTCGCGATACTCTATAACAAAGCATTAAAGTTTAAAATACATTGACTGGAAAGAGACATGGAACAAGAGTCTAGAACTTGGCGTCGGCAGTGCATTCTCAAAGTACAAGCGAAAACAAGAATGGCGTATGTCTTATACGATCGGACAGAAAAAATGGTGATTTAGAAGTAGAACAGTGAAATTTTTTATCGCGAATTCCGTTGTAATTTCTTCCAATGGCATTACTGAATTACCTAAGTGTTCTTCTTTTACATTTTACTTTAATCAACCGGGTCAAAGGAAAATATTAGTAGAAGGGGCCTATGCTATAATTGTCAAAAAAATATATAGAGAAAAAAAATTGTGAAACGCAGATTGAATTCGCATTTAGTATAAGTGGTATTAGAGATTTTGATAAAAGATTTTCCATTTTTGCATAAGTGTTTTATAGTAATTTCTATAATTTAATAATTATGCTGATAGCCCTATGAAGATATTTATACCCGATTTCTCCACTGATTATAATACTTAATGCTATCAACAATCTTTACAATCAGGCTTAATCTAGGTCCATAGCGGTGAGCCCCTTTACATACTAAATTATAGGTCTTACACTAAATAGGGGCATCTTAAGACCACAACATAATTTAGGACTCTTATATGAGAAGTGAATTATCGGGGAGAGTCCTATAAAAAAAGCTTAAGTATACAGTGAAATACTACAACAAAAGGGCAAAGAGTTTCAAAAGAAAGCAATGTTGTAAAAAACCTGGGTATTCCTTTAGGGCCAAATTTTATATAGGTATACAAACCCAATTCACCATAACATACATACTGACATATGTTTAATTGTACGTACATATATATGTTAAAGGAGATCGCTATGATGTTTCTGCATCTTGTGCAGCCATTATTTTTATCAGTACGCAAATAACCTCAAACTCAATATCGGAAAATTGTCCTCGTCATGACTTTACCTTGCCACCCAAGTAGCACACTTGGCTGTATAGCAGCCGAATAATAGAATACGATTACGCTTAAAGCTAAATATAAAAGCTGCATAATAGCTGTATACGAGCTTATTCAGCCTTTATACCTCTTAAATGGGCACAAATTATACAGCCTTAAGTACACAGCTGCTTAAGAGCGTTGTAGAAGAAATTTAACAGAGTTATAAGGGGTAATAGAAGTTATAAGAGCGGAATACTGACTGTCTAAGAGACCTCTAATGACCCTTTATTCAGAAAATATATCTCAAATGTCTCCTAATACCGGGGGAGGCTGACATTGGTCTGAATAAAAGAATAATAAAACATAATTTGGTGTGCGATTTGGCACCGCCGGTAGTATTGCGAAACATATGTTACACGTAAATCGCGCGCCGCCATATCACGCTGTGTTAATTTATTCGGATCATTATATGATCCCTTATATGTATTAATCCGAGAAAAGCAAGTTTATTGACATTATATATATATATATTATCTAAGAAAATTTTAGTGCGCCACGAAAATACTCAGTTTATAATTAAATTATATGCTATAAATAAGATGTGGGAAAATTTTGACCAAATAATTTCAAGTAATTTTAAATAATTTACATAAAAAGTTACTATTACGATATTAGGAAGTACAAATTAATGCATACGTTCATAATTTATGCACAAAGATTATAGAATTCGGAAAAGTAAATCAAAATATTTATAGGTTATACACATAAAATGGTGGCTGATGTTAAACAGCGACGTTAACCGTTACATGTCTAATAAGCAGCATAAGGCTGTTTAATGATTATTCGTGTACTGTTAAGCAGCCTAAATCTGTATAGAATTCAACATATGAACCTGTATGTAGCTGTAACCTGTTTACTTTATGTTTAATTCCTCGCACTCTCACCTTTAACTTAAATGTGACTATTAAACAGGCGTTATACAGACATTTTAGGGAACCGCAATTTTGCAAGTATTCTCTCTTCTTTATCTTATACTTCAGAATTGCCTAAGTTATAGTAAAATATAAATAAGCGCGTCAGTTTAGTATCCCCATGCAGCAAATGGTAGACTACGCCTTATTACGGTACCACATATGCTATGTTACTAAGATAATATCTGATTAAAGATACTTAAATGAACCACTATGAAGTAAAATACGTTAATTCGATACACTACTGAACCGCTAAATAGCTATGAGACAACTTCTGAACGTTTAAACAACCGCTATATGCGGACAGTATCAACGGCAGTATAAAGGCTGCTTAGCGGTAAACATGTTCAGCTTTAAGCTGTATTATGCGCCATATTATGTTCCATTATACGTCTATTGGCTGCATAGTAGTTCATTTGTGCTCCCTTACTAAGTCAGCGTAATATAAGTTCACAATTACCTTGTTAAACAGCACTTGGCATAATTTTACCCACTAAACAGACCTTATTACGGTTAAAGTATTTGAAAACGTTTAAAGCTATATACAGTCGTAGCAAATTCACCTTATAGCACCTTTTGCGTATTAATGTTAGTTTTCTCGACCGTAATGCAGCTCTTAATCAGTCCTAAGCTATTTAATTATCACTGACAGCTAATGTGCAGCTTTAGGACCGCGAGTGTGTCCTTATAACTGTCTTAATACGCGCAGAGCTCTGTATAAATCTATATGTGAGTAGTTATACAGCCATCTGTGCTACTTGGGCATCATATCATCATATTAGTTTTATACCTGTATAATATGAAGTTTCCTTGAAAGTCTCAATCAAAAGGCAATCGCGACATAATAATATTGCTAATATCGTTACGTTACTTAACCGACATGAACTGGATTGGATACAGGATATGATGTCAACGATCATGTTTCCTTCATATCTGTAACTGGTATAAATAACATTAAAAACTAATGATTTTGCGACAAAATTAACCAGTAAGTGTTTGTAAATTAATCTACAATTTCCTCACTTCTGGCGATAAATAAATGTTTGGGTTAATCAACTTTTAATAACTCTTTGTTGTTAGGGCAATTTCTACAAGGAAACGAGATATATTAAAATTCGCTATGAATACTATTAGACATTAAATATTTTAAGGACTACTAATGTTTTTTTTATTTTTATAAATAGGTACTATCTATATTTTGTCTGAAACAGTTTAGGTAATGTTGTCTCTTGCGTTACAATGTAAAGTAATTAGAAAAAGTTAATTAACCAGTTGATTGTTACTACTTGTTTATCATAAGTAGGTACTCAAATAAATATGACTAATAATTTATTGATCTTTATCTAATGTCGCATCAACCAACATGCACAACAATAAGTAGCACGGGGTATTTGTAAATAAGAATACTCACTTTGTTGTGTAAGTATTTTGCATAACCTGTATGGCATGTTACATACATTTCTATGATTTTTTATGAATATTGTCTTATTCTGCAGTGTAAACTTCATGTTAAATGTTACGTGTTTTTTTACGATCCCAATATATATTTATTATTTATCATTGTTTGCCATCATCGTTATATACAATAAAATGTCTTTTTTTTTTCTTGCAGAAACCAATCTAGGAATAACCATTTGTAAAGACATTTAGTTTTTATTTTGCTTTAACTAGATAGAAAGAATGCAGCGAACTTAAGTTTCCTTATCAACGACTCAACGGTATGTCACATAGATAAATCACTTTCACATCTGTTAAACGGGTTATCTGATAAGTTATATGTGGAAATAACATATTTGTACCCAATGATTTTTTTGTATCGTTGTACACATTATTATATTAGAAGTTTCGATATTCTACTTATTATTGCATCAACCAATCTATTAACGAGTCCATTACAGTTTGGTTGAATAATATTAATTAGGAATTTTGAAGTCTTATAAAATATTGTCCCTTACAATAGTTACAATGCGTATCTACTCTGCTACCTACCATGATTGGAAATATAATTATTTCGTTGATGATAATGATCTTACCAAAATTTACAATGGCTGTAACATCTGTTATATCGCTGGCTAAAAGTTACATGGTTCTATTTTCCACTTTTATCGAATTAAAATTTGAACATTGTCATACTAAGGGTGGGTTGCACCACGCGTAACTAACGAACTGATCAACGTTAAATATGGCGACGGAGCTGTCATCCCATAGAAGACTGTCAAACTTTTTATACAAGATTTTTTAACGATGACGTTGACGTTAACAGACGCTTTGGTGCAACCGGCCCTAAGTCTATAGTTAACTACCCAGGAAATGTAAGAGAGAACCAGGTATTGAGCCAGCGGTATGCGTGCTTGGACAGAGTTGAGGTATCCACAGGTTTGCGTTTGCGATTCTTTATGTGTGAAATAATATGTATATAAATACAATTAAAACTGTCTACCGCGTTGTAAAATGTGAAACTCGTTAGTGCCCAACGACGTAAAACGTTAACGAGTTACATTAGTGTGTGTTACAACATTTGCTAATGGTTTCAAGCCCTGTTCGTTATGGTTTATAGTGTGTCTCAAATTTTACGCTAGTTCCTCATTATACAACAATTAACGAACGATACTTTTACTACTCGTGTTAAGTAAACAAATAGGTGGAATGAAGAAGAGAAACTAATATATACATTTGACTAGCTTTTGCCCGCGACTTCGTCTGCATGTAAAACGCCCTAGTAAAATCGAATATCAAATATTAATTAAGCGCATATGGTATTTTAAGTCAACAGTGAATAACGATTCCGTACACACTTCCACCCCCCTTTTCACCCCTTAAGGGATGATTTCTGGGATATAACTATCCTATGCCCTTCTCCGGAACTCAAACTATCTTCGTACCAAATTTTATCTAAATTCGTTCATCAGTTTAAGTGTGAAGAGTTACCAGACAGACAGACAGACACACTTCCGCATTTATAATATTATTAGTATATTAGTATGGAAATATGGACTGTCTTAGCGGCTACACAGTTAACACGCATACTGCGCCTAATAGAAATGAAATAGCACCTACGTTTGGAAATAAATTCTTGACCCAGCTCATTGAGTAACAGGAGATGACATCCCTATGATTTTTTTTGTCCCGAAAGTTGTAGTGAAAATCACTAAAAGTCTATACTACTCTTTGATTCTGTCATAGCTGTCAACCGCCAAACATGGCACACAAAATTTGTTCTAGATGTCACATCTAGTAGAATCTATACATATAATAAACGCGTAAGGAGAAAAAAAATGTACATTGAAGATATTCTAAAAAAACTTATTCGGGGGGTCTTAGAAACGTTGACTGAATACATTTCAGTGATTTTTGGAATTCTTGTCTGTCTGTCTGTGAATTTGTCCGCGCACTACGTAAAAACTACTGCACAGAATTTGACGAAATTTTGAATAGTAACAGTTTATACCCCGGAGCAACATATAGGGTAGTTTTTATTCTGCTTATTAAAAACATAATTTTCATAAAAAAATATTTCTCAAAAGTAGTCACAGATGGCGCTGTATAGGTACTCTGTATACAAACATTATTTAAGGACGTCTTTAGATTAAATTAAGCGATTCGGTCTGTTGCATTCCGCCGAGGTTTAAACCATGGATTTTTAAATGCTTTCCCAATTTAAGGATTGCGGGTTAAATATTTTTAAAACGTGTTACTTCGTTTTGGAAATTGTAAGTATCCGGACACATATTTTAAGCCATTAATACCTGGTGGAGGTACTTTAAAGTTACTGAAGCTACAGAAGGTACTGAAACCTGCTTAAAATATACGTCAAAAGAAATAAAACAGGTAGTTAAGATTTATCCATTTCAATTTAGCCGACAGCAAAAATTGTACCGTTTGTGAGATCAATATGTTTTATCTCGCTTTAACAGCTGATTGCAATAAAAAGAGTAGTCATGAATCTAGCAATTACTAGCTGCTAGCTGTCACGCTGCTGCTGAAGAAATTCCCGCTGCGATGCTTCGGGCCTGGGCCTAAATATGTGATACCCGGCCTCCGGCCCTCAGATTTGCTAAGAGTGCTGGGCGTCATTGAGTTTTGGCTGGATTCTGTCATGTTGCCTGCTGCTGCTGAATAAACTCTCGCTACGACGCTCCGGACATTGCCGCTCACCCTCGGGCCTTATGACATTTCACCATTGAGATATGTCCGGTCCCTGTCATGGTACTGCTGCTGACCTGGGCCCTACACGGTACGCGGCCTTTGGCTTTCTCTGACGTTGCCGCTCACCCTCGAGCAACGGCCCTCGGGTTCGCTAAGACACTTTGCCTTTCGGTTATGTCCGGTCCCTGTCATGATGATGTTGAAGAAGTTATCGGTGCGATGTTCCGAGCCTGTACCTAACGCGGTACTCGGCCTTTGACTTTCACATACATTTCCGCTCACCCACGTGTCCACAGCTCTCGAGTTCGCTAAGACACTTCGTCATTGAAGTATGTCCGGTCCCTGACAATTCTTGCTGCGATCCTCCGGGCCTGGGTCCTGCGCGGTACTCGCCCTATGGCTTTCTTGATATTGCCGCTCACCGTGTCACGGCTTCGGCGTTCGGGTTCACCATAAAACTTGACCATTGAGTGTTGTGGGGACCCTATCATGCTCCTGCTGAAACAATGCTTACTGCCGGATTTGGCCTTATTAGGTTTTGGCCTGCTGCTGCAAAAGCAGTTTTCGCTGGGACGTTGCGCTCACACGCTACCTCGCGCCAGTACCTTCACTATTCGACCCTCTGTTCGAAGCATATTCTCCTGCAGGAACTCGGGCCATTAGCATTCACAGGTCTCGGTCTCGACGCACGCCTTTTAGTCAGTTCAGCATCTTTATCACGGATGAACTAATAAATTTAGATAGATACCTATATATAGAACGCGAATTCTACAATAATGGCCTGGATAGTAAATGAAAATGACAAAACCTCCCACACACGCGGGCGAAGCCGCGGGTACAGCTAGTACATAATAAATAAAATGACCCACCTACTGATCAGAACCAAATAGCGGATGTTATAGTATAAGTTATAAAACATGAGTTCGGTGAATATTAAAAATTGATTATTGTCGCTTTTGTCAAACTAATAATCACAAATCATCTTTATCATGGCAAAGAAGTCCCAAGACACGAAATATAGATCCCCTTATTTATCTTACCCTACATGACCTTAGTACATAATTCACGCCGCGTTTTTAGGGTTCCATAGCCAAATGGCAAAAAACGGAACCCTTATGGATTTGTCTGTCTGCCCGTCCGTATGTCACAGCCATTTTACTCGGAAACTATACGACGTATCTGAATACAATTTACACATAAGGAGTATTTTGTATGCGGCTTCTTAGTTATGTAGTTAAATGTGAAAAACAAAATATTAGCCCCCCCCCCGCTCCAAACATGTAAGTAACTAAATTTTTTGAAAAAAAATCTAACCAAATTTTTATCAACATGTGACACATCAATCGATAGGTCTTTAAAAATAACATTGAGGTTTTTTTGACCATTTTGTGACTAAATGAATATTTTCTGAAATAATCGCTTCGAAAGTCAGAAAAATTGTGCCCCCCCCCCCCCTGTAACTTTTGAACCGTAAGTCCAAAAATATGAAAAAAAAAATATGAGATGCGCCTTATCATATACTTTCTACGAAAATTGTTTTGAACATTATCGGTTCAGCTATTTTTGAGTTATCTCCAAAAAACTTCTTTCATAGGCATCAGATACGACCTTTTGGTATTAGTATTAGCCCAGCGGGCTACAGGATGAGGTTCTTCAAAAAAAGGAGTAAATAGGTACCTAAAGGGTAGGTGAATCATGTGAATCCTCTGGGGTTGCAGGCGTCCATAGGCTACGGTAACTGCTTACCATCAGGTGGGCCGTATGCTTGTTTGCCACCGTCGTAGTATAAAAAAAAAAGTTTGGTTCTTATTCCATTGAAGGTACGGAACCTTCCTATGCGTGGTCCGACACGCACTTGGCCGGTTTTTATTGTTAATAATTGCGCAAATACTTTTCTATCTACAACATTAAACTTGTATATCGTGATTGAATTTAGTAACCTGTCCCTCTAGGGTATCTTAAACAGCAAACATCGTTTAAATATAATTCTATACTCGTTTAACTTATAAGTAGCAGAGATGACCTTTTAAACGGCAATTAATCAACATTGTCAGGCTACAAGATACAAGTGAACATACTTTAAATGAGAGTTATAATGAAGTACGGAAAATACTGATCACAGATAAATTTATTTACAAAACAAGGCATTAATAATGTAGATTATGTTATGATTACAGTAAAGATAGACAACAAACACAGTACATTAATTAAATAAGCATTTAATTGATAATCGTAAATGATCGCAAAAAAATCCAAATTTTAACATTTTTACGACCTCAATAGCCTACGAGCCGGTAGTGACCCTGTCTACGAAGCAGTAGGTCCCGGGTTCGAATTCTTGTAACGGTTATCTATTTCGTGTGATTATGATAGACCTACCACAGATCACACATTTGTACCTAAGTTACGGATGTTTTCGTTAGACCATTTATCTAATGACGTTTTTTATCTCCGATAAGCTGGTGGTAAAGGCTAGGACATAGCAGTGAGTAACAGGAGATGACATCCATAAGAGCTTTTTGTCCCAAAAGTTCTAGTCTATACTACTCTTTGATTCTGTCATAGCTGTCAACCGCCAAATATGGCGCACAAAATTTGTTCTAGATGTCACATCTAGTAGAATACATAATAAATCAATGGGACATGGGTACTTATTTATTTACTTCGGTATCTTAGGGTACATATATATGTGTTTTTTCTGCCTTTTAGTCATGGATGTAAACTTCGGTAAAACCTTTATCCGTTTAGCCAAACTACTGATATTAACTGACCACCTTATCAATTTTATCAGGTTTTCAATTTGCCTAGTCATTAATCAATTTTAACGTCGTCCTAGCCTGTCCGATAATGAATCAGGCTAGTTATATAGGTACTTGCAAAGTTAAAATGATTATACTCGTATCATGCTATTGTGCACCTTAGTAATTTGTAATAAGGTGGAAAATGTTTACATACCTATTCATCTGGTAGGCCAAGCGAAGGACCCAAAAAATATTTAAGACTGTTAAGTACTTAAAAGCCAATCTATTTATTTCCAAAATATTTTACCTCGTATTATTTACTAGTTCCAAACGAGACTTGATCCTGTGATTGGTAACAACTGTATGAAATCAAGGGCCAGGGATATTTAGATTCGTGTGTGCAATTATGAATAGCAACCACGTTGAATGACAAGGACGACTGGTAAGACCGACGCCTGCGCAGACCGATCAATTCGTCTTGTTTTTGTTTTAACACTAGGACTACTCAGACGAGACGAGACCATTGTTCCTTGTAAAATATAAAATAATTGAACTAAGTAGGTTCCTGCTGATACATTCAATTGGAATATTGTGTTATTAGTAGTGAATCGTCTTGCATGCATGGAAACTACTCCACCGTCCGAGCCTTGCTCTTAAATAAAATGTGTCAATATTTTTTCTAAATTATTTTTTATGGCAGTAACGCCTTATTGACTACCTACAATGATGTACCTTTGACTTGAAACCGTCACGAATGATAATAATGATGTCTTTATTGTAACTAAACAAACAAACTGACACCGAAAACATTAGGCAGCATTTCCTCTCCGAATTGATAAACTAATAATTAATTTATTTTTTTTGTTCTCGCTAGGCTTTTCTTCACTGTTTTGCAACACCTACTGACTTAGTTTCTTTAAAGAATTTCCGATACCTAAAGGTTGTCTGGAAGACATCGCTTTTTAGCGATAAGACCGCCTGCTGTTTAGTTACCTCTAAGTTAATTTTATACTGGTTTTCTTTTTGAGGTGTTTAATAAAGAGTAAGTGTATTGTATTGTAATGTATTATATTGAGCGAGGAAGCTCCCACGAACCGAGGGCATCGATACTCTAGATATTCAAAATACGATGGACTATCCCAAGTTTATAGTTAACTAGCTTTTGCCCGCGGCTTCGATCGCGTTAAATTCGGGATAACAAAGCATACTAACTTCCACCCCCCATTTTAAGGAAGTGGGGGGTTAGAAAGAAACAAAATGTAGCCTATGTCACTCTCCATCCCTTCAACTATCTCCACTTAAAAAATCACGTCAATTCGTCGCCCCGTTTTGCCGTGAAAGACGGACAAACAAACACACACATACACTTTCCCATTTATAATATTAGTATGGATACTTTATTAATTCAGTGTGGTTTCACAACAAAAATTTGCATGCCTTTACTGGTCTGCAAAATAATTATGTTTTGGTCAGCTGAAAAATCATTTGGTCTGTAATAGTTTAACCTCCTAACCCTTGCCGACCATCTAATTTTTCTGCCAACCTAAATATTTGCCGACCCATTAATTATTCCCTTAATTATTTCCTTAATTAAGGTACTTATACAACTACTAGCCTTTTCCCGCGGCTTCGCCCGCGTACTATAAGTACTCAAAAAGGATATGATGCCCATGTTAATTTTCAGACTTTGAATTTTCAAAAAACCGGAAACACGTGTTTACTCATTTATCGTTAGGAATACTCTTGTGAAGTTTGGAATAAAATAGTCTAACAAATCTTGATTCGCCATACAAAATTTGGAGCCCCATTTTACCCCCTTAGGGGGTGAATTTTGAAAAATCCTTTCTTAGTGCATCCCTAGACCTTGTAGGGAACCTACGTGCCAAATTTGGAATCTCTAGAACCAGCGGTTTGGGCTGTGCGTTGATATGTCAGTCAGTCAGTCAGTCAGTCAATCAGTCAGTCAGTTTCTTCTTTTATATATTTAAGATAATATTCAGTGGACGCGCAAGCTACGAAGTCACAGTAGTACTTTTCAATACTTGCATCGACCTTTATATAATAAACCTTTAAAATATGTTCATCATAAATATAACGATGTTTTTAAATGACGCCGACGGCTATTTACACAAATGGTTGGGTTCTATTAAATTGCTAAAAGTTTCATATAAGCAAGGCTATTATCGAATACAGAGACGGAATTCTTAGGTTTAGGATTAGGTTGTCAAGCGGACCCTTATAGTAGGCTCAATATAGCAAAAAAAAACTGGGACAAACGCTAGGACGAAGAAAACAGAGACAGAATTCTACGGAATTTTTGGTTAGCTCGTGACATTGCAAATCTGGTGACACAGCCTATCAAAAGGCAATATTTCTCATGTCAGCTTTCTATGACTTATTTAATACAATACAATACAATACAATATTCTTCATTGCACCACACAAAGAAAAAGAAGTACAGAAACAGATTTAACAAAGTAAATAATGGTAACAACAGGCGGTCTTATCCCTATTAAGCGATCTCTACCAAATCATCATGATATTTAATCATCATGATTGGTGAAAAACAGAGGTTTCCAATGACCTCGCAACTATTTACAAAACCCATGTAGCAATTAAAAGTTATGTCACGATTGGCCATTAAATAAGTCGAATTTTGTCTTAGATTTTCGCGGTGTTATCACAGACATATATGTCAATAGACAGCTCCAGTTATTAACAAATGACTTAACTCATTATCTAACAAATTTGCCTTAATCGATATTCATTAAGTCCTAATTCATTAATGTATTTAGGTTTGTTTCGTGATTTGTGGAGTGTAATGTAACACGAACGATTTGCATCCCCGTATTATGTAATGTATTATATACGAAGAAAAAGATTTAAATTATGCAAAATGATTTAGTATAAATCGTTAAGGGGTCAAAAATTTTTTTTAAGTAACTGTAATTGAAAATGAAAATTTGAATTTTTAATTAATTAGGTGTAACATGTTACAATTTTTATAATGTTGAGTTGTAAGTCCTCTTTGTAAGTAATAATGTAACTGTATCACAAGAACCACAACCAAGGGAAAATCAACAAGCATATATACTTAAGTACCAAACATAAAAAAATATAAAAAATATAGGTGTAATTAAAAGTTGATTAACCAGCATATTAATTGTGATACCGTGATATAACGAATGCAACATACCTATTTTCTATACAATACAAAACATTTGCATATCGTGTTTTCTATATTGGCGGGGTTTCCCACTCATTCAGTGTTTCAGAAGAAAGTTTCGTAAATATTGTTAGCCAAGAGAAAACGACTGTTTGTTGAAGTATTTGGTACGTTTCGCGCGGCGTTTGTGAAGTCTCTGGACGAAATGAATTAACCGAAGCCTATTCCGGTTTTTAAAATATTCTCATTTGACATTTTCCTTACTGCATCTCGCTTGCACTTGCATTTTATTGCGCCAATGCACGGAGATGAATGTCAAATCATTGTATATTTTTCAATTCCGAATACACTTCTGAGAGAAAACCGACAACCGACGTTGCGTGATGCTCTAACACCTGCAATTGCAGCGCTTAACATATCCACCGTCTGTGCATTTGAAATCCATTCTATTGTATACCTTGTACTTGCGCAATAAAGTATAATTTTGTACTAGTTTTCAAAGGACATACGATGGATGTTTAAAGTAGTGCGATTGCAGCACGCTTGTTTCAGTCGCCCATTAACTCCTAAAATGCGCCGAATTCTTATTTACATTGTTTTTAAAGGTCAAGATCATTTAGATCGTTACCAGCGTTTGTTTCATCAGCTCAATAATTCGCGCATTACTTATCAAAACAAGCGGCCTATACCCAGTTAAAGTTGAAAAAGCTAAGGTCAATGAGAACGTTACCAGTAACGTGTTTGTTTACAAAAATTGGCGTTCCAAATTCGAATTTTACAACCACTTTTAGACATGATATCATCAGAACTTGGCACTTTTCGGTGCAGTGCCAGGTTTCACTCATTATCGACCAAGTTTTTTACATATCACAGACGCCACATGTACCTAATAAAGTACCTATTATTTTAGTGGGTTTGTCCCTCCAGCCAAATCTTTCAATTTTGCGTCCTAATTTTGTTCAAGAAATTAAATTTACGTCGCAATTACCATTAGGCTTCCTTATTTGGCATCCCTGCGATCAGTTTGATAGCACTGGAACTGCTTGTATCAGCAGTCGCCCCCAATTTCTTAGGACTAGAAATACCTACACCTTCTTAAATCAAAGATTCTGAAGTCCCAGAAGCCAGTCGATTGTTATCATTAACCAACGTTTTCTTAAACAAACAGTTTCATTGTGACTGCATTCGATTGTTCGACGAAGACATTTCTAGACCTACCTGTGTCTTGCGCATTCTGCAAATGATGAATGTGGTGCAGGTGCGCATAGTAATGGTGGTGGTGCAGGATGCATTCCAGGTCGGTGCAATTCAACATTGTCACAGGGCACTAGCTGCACTTTCACAATAGCACTAGATATCGATGTCACATCACGTTATCTCCACAGAAAGGACACACATGGGTGTTGGGCGCCGCAGCGTCTGCGACGGCTACTATCGATGCATCACTCGCCTTGTTTACTTTCCAATCCGATCAGGCACTCCGGTGTTTCGATAAGAACGCGTGGTGAACGGCTGCGCGCGCGCAGTTGGACGTGCGCATGAGTACTGACGGCGCGAGCGGCTGCCACCACTCCCGGCTCCCGGCCTCGACACTTGCCCATGTCCAAGTCTATCACTCGCCCTCAGGGAGCGTTCATCCGTTATCTTTCTGTCCTCGCATACTAACATATAAAAATATTGTCAATTATCAACCTAACCGTTCGTGCTTTATCTTGAAGACTTCCTTTTATCTTAATAATTTAAATACGTAAGTATATGTATGCAATATCGAGGAATAACTCGTTGTCTCGACTAAATGTTAAAGACGTGACGGGGTTTGTTCTACATCGTATTTGTGTTGTTGATGATATTAGGTCTAGTCTAGATTCCGGCAGCTAACAAGTCATTACGGACACCCCTACCATGCCGTTTAAATAGGTTAGATATAGTTATAGGTATTCAACAATTGATGGCACAGCACATTAGACTAACTTTTGTGTTGTTTGTAGGTGGTAGTTTTACATTAAAATTCCATAAATATTATCGCCAAGTTACCACTAACTAAAACAAGGCGTATACACCTTTGTCGCTCTGCATCGCATGACGAGCTTTGCGGAAAAGATGGAAAAAACAGAACAGATAAAAAATAAGCGCTACACAAGGCCAGAGGACTAGTTTGCCATGAAAATGCTTTAGTAACAGACTTTCAACTGCACTTATGCGCTGCATGTAAGTAGATGTCTTTGTTTATACGGGTCAAAGTTTATCACTGCAATACCTATTGCATATCAAAATTTCCTAACCCGTTTTCTTAGAACTAAAGTTAACATAATTCAAAACACGTTTACCTTTTTTTCTTTTAAACGACCCCAAATTTTAAATCCATGTGGGAGAGGCCTATGTCCAGCAGTGGACTGCAACGGGCTGATGATGATGATGAAATTTTAAATGTACTAAAACTAAGATTTTAAATCGCAAGCGGAAATAGGAAATCCATTGTGTATGGGCAATATAGTATTTTATACAATCGTGACATAATAAAGAGCTTTTCAGTCGAGTACCGTGTTTAGGCCACGAAGCTTGCTGAGTAGTCTAAGTATACGAGAGTGAAAAACTTAATTATGTCACTATTGTATACAATACTTTTTCTACGAGTATTCAAAATAGGCAAGCCGATAATAATTAAGTTCGACGAATGCCTTGCCTTAAACAACCTGCTCTGTCTATATAATTTTGTAACTTCGATCACCCGGTGAATCCTAACCGATGGTAGGGGAGGAGGACGGTCCTCCCGACCACCGGTACCCTCGAGGTTAGAGTCGATGGAACTGAAATAGGAGTCGGTGGGAGAACAGTGGGAGATGGTAAGAGTGGCGTAGGAGTCAGTGGTAGTGAGGTAGGAGACGGTAGAACTGACGGAGTGAACTTGATGAGGTCGATGGGAGTAGTTGGAGGTACGAAGTTCGCCGGGTTAACTAGTAATCGATAAATTCGTATGTCAAATTAGGAAACTAACAGCTTGGATTTCTTTAGGTGAAGCGTGCTTACAAACAATGAACATACTGTTCCTGTTCCTGTCCTGTTTTAAATTTCATACATCCTTACTTATGAAATCGTCGGGCAACATTTCTAGTTTTTGATATCGTGACCCAAGATATAGCGGTTTTAATGTTAATGCAGTAATTACAGGCGTCCTGTATCGATCTATTGTTATACTTGGAGTCCTTGAACATCGTAAACGGTAGTGATAATTGCAGTAATTTTTATTGTGTGTTGATGCAAGTGCGACGTCATAGCGTTTAAAGAAGACTCCCATACTAGGGTGTCGCGCCATAACTCCGATCGATGTTGTGGCTTGTGGCCATTTTGCTGTGAAATAGGTAAGTATCTTATGTTTTTATTTAATAAACAGAAGTTTACATAAGAAAAATAAACATGCCAGCAAGCAAAGTTATATGGCTTAAGTGCAGCTGGGTTCACTCTTAAGTTAGGCGTAGCGAAGAAGATTTGTCATGACTTCTCTGTGAATTATTACAATAACTACGTAGGTACCTACTTATATATCTCCTTTTTAGGGTTCCGTAGTCAACTAGGAACCCTTATAGTTTCGCCATGTCTGCCCGTCCGTCCGTCCGTCCGTCCGCGGATAATCTCAGTGACCGTTAGCACTAGAAAGCTGAAATTTGGTACTAATATGTATATCAATCACGCCGACAAAGTGGTAAAATAAAAAGTGGAATTTTTTTTTTTATTAGGGTACCTCCCCTATACGTAAAGTGGGGAGTGATTTTTTTTTTCATTTCAACCCTAACGTGTGATATATTATTGGATAGGTATTTAAAAATGAATAGGGGTTTCCTAAAATCATTTTTCGATAATGTAAATATTTTCGGAAATAATCGCTCCAGAAGTAAAAAAATATGCGTCCCCCCCCCTCTAACTTTTGAACCATAAGTTTTAAAAATATGAAAAAAATCTCAAAAGTAGAACTTTATAAAAACTTTCTAGGAAAATTATTTTGAACTTGATAGGATGAATAGTTTTTGAAAAAAAAAATACAAAATAATTTCTGAACTAACTTTGTAATTTAACCGTATAAGCAGGTGTTTATTGTACCTGTAATTTCTACAAAATTACAATGAAATGACGTGCTTTCAAATAAAGTAAAAACGGTGAAAATCGGTTCACGCAATAAAGAATTATCCCATAAAAATCATCTTCCATACTTTATGCTCGCGCGCTAGTTTACTTAATTTGCCGATAGATGTCGCTGTACGTGGAACGCTCATATCATATCCTACATGGCGGTGTTATTTTAACTCTTAAGTGGGGACACTTACTGTGACGGACGGAAAACTACGGAACCCTACAGTGAGCGTGGCCCGACACGCTCTTGGCCGGTTTTTTTTCTACGATATGCTGATGCCGGTCCGACTTGTTTTTCACTTCTTCCTCACTTCGTCTACCGATGACCCATTGCATAAAATCGAGGACACTTTTTTTTTCAAAGCATCGTAGCCCTTACGAGAGTGCATTTCAATTTAATGTGCGCTTCCAACATCTATGACATCTATGTAGTCAGGAGAGAGAACAAATAAGAGACTAATTATCAGTAAACGAAAAAAGGTTGTAGGGGAACTGTGTATAAGACGGGGACGCTAAGGTAAAACAGTAAAAATACACCGTTTTTAAATTAGCATAATCATCATTTATTTATGGCACATTCCTTATTTAATAAAAATTAATTTGGCATAAGTTTTAATGAGTTCAATAATCAGAACAGTTAAAAAAAAAAACAAATTATCAAAAAGTAGAAATACACCATCTTATCCCACGTATGGGTTAAGATGGGGACGTCAAGTGGGGACAAGATGGGGTGTACACCTTCTTGCCTCCACTTGCGTCTCGGCTCCAGCAGTTTTAGTTTGCTTTCCCTGTTTACTCCTCACAGGAAAAACAAATTAAAACTTCTTCTGGGTCATCGTCATCTACACCGGCACAAGCAGTATGTGCCCACCGGGCACACTTCTGGCACCGTACCCAATTCTCAGACGACTTTGAGTATGAATGGTTCTCATCATTGCAATAGAAGCACACGGCATCTTCTTGTGTCGACTTTCCTTTGCCTTTGCCTTTGCACTTGCTATTACTCTTGCCCTTTCCTTTCGGTTGTTTAGCCACCTTTTTATTAGCCAGTGTCTTATTTTCTTCTAAATCCTTTTTATATGGGGTAGAGGTAATGATAGCCGTTTTACCCCTTCTGTGTTTGTTTTGTTTTCTTGGCTGGTTAGTCTCGTTAGAAACTGCTGGAATCGGGATAATGTCACGGGGAGAGGCATTTTGGAAATGAGACGTAAGATTGCGGCAAGCTGCTCGAAGAGAATTGTCTTTCCTAGTGGAATATGAACACGAAGCCACAGGTGACGACATGGCTTGCAGCTCAATGGCTGTGTCTGGCTGCTGGAGGGCTGGCTGAGCCGTCAAAACAGGAGAGCTAGTGAGAGTCGGTGTACAGTATTGTAGAGTTCCATTAGTGACAGGAGCTAGTTGCAAAGGTGCGGCTGGAGCATTTCTTACAGATGCCGATTGAGGTTCCTCTTCACTAGTCTGTAGACATTGGGCTTGATTTGCTGGACGATCTTCTATGACAATGTTTGGTTATGTCAAAATGCCTGAGGTTAGATCAACGTTATTTAATGTTACTGAAGTATTGTTATTCAATGGCATGTTGGTTGTTTCAGCAGGAAGGAAGTCTACATCTGTGAAATTGTCCTGATTGTAGGGCCAAATACCACAAACAATCTCTAGTTCTTCTTTCGTACTAAATACCTTCCTAATGGGCCCTAATGGCCCTCCAAACGTTATTTCCTCCCCTTTTTAGGGTTCCGTAGTCAACTAGGAACCCTTATAGTTTCGCCATGTCTGCCCGTCCGTCCGTCCGTCCGTCCGTCCGCGGGTAATCTCAGTGACCGTTAGCACTAGAAAGCTGAAATTTGATACTAATATGTATATCAATCACGCCGACAAAGTGGTAAAATAAAAAGTGGAAAAAAATGTTTTATTGGGGTACCTCCCCTATACGTAAAGTGGGGAGTGATTTTTTTTTCATTTCAACCCTAACGTGTGATATATCGTTGGATAGGTATTTAAAAATGAATAGGGGTTTACTAAAATCATTTTTTGATAATGTAAACATTTTCGGAAATAATCGCTCCAGAAGTAAAAAAAATGTGTCCCCCTCCCCCCTCTAACTTTTGAACCATAAGTTTTAAAAAAATGAAAAAAATCTCAAAAGTAGAACTTTATAAAAACTTTCTAGGAAAATTATTTTGAACTTGATAGGTTTAATAGTTTTTGAAAAAAAATTACAAAATAATTTCTCAACTAAGTTTGTAATTTAACCGTATAAGCAGGTGTTTATTGTACTTGTAATTTCTACAAAATCACAATGAAATGACGTGCTTTCAAATAAAGTAAAAACGGTGAAAATCGGTTCACGCAATAAAGAATTATCCCATAAAAATCATCTTCCATACTTTAAGCTCGCGCGCAATAGTTTACTTAATTTGCCGATAGATGTCGCTGTAGGTGGAACGCTCATATCATATCCTCCATGGCGGTGTTATTTTAACTCTTAAGTGGGGACACTTTCTGTGACGGACGGAAAACTACGGAACCCTACACTGAGCGTGGCCCGACACGCTCTTGGCCGGTTTTTGTTTTTTTTACTCTGTTCACGTATCTCTCCAAAGTAGTCCGGGGTACGCCCATAATTTGCCGCAGCCTTTCTATATCCTACTTTTTTGGCTAAAATGTCTTCGATCGCCTGTTTCATTGCTTCTTTTGACCACTCTCCCCTCTTAGTTTTTCTTTTATAAGTACGAACCATTGTGATTACCTGAAACGATACACAAACAAAAATGCAATTACCCAAAAAGCATTTACAAGCATAAAACCTCACAAAGTTTTATGAGGCAAGATGGGGCAACACCCCGTCTTACCTCAAACGTTTTGCCCCGTCTTGTCCCGAACACCAATTGTGCTAAATAATAATATTAATAAAAAACACGTCAATATTCAAGTACCAAGAGACACATAATGCGATGCTCAATCAAATCTTAAACAAGATTATAAAACAACAGTAAACACAGGCTTACAATTTTATGTGTATAAATCCAGCCTTGAAAAATTAGATCACGACCACAACAAAACACGTTTCGATCTGTAGCTCCGATACGCGTGCACTCTCGCTCACTGCCGCCACCGCACTAATGGCGGCTTGCAAATGGTGTCCCCGTGTTGCTAGGTGCGTCCAAGTGGATTATCGTACCAACCTTTAAAAATTATCGTACCAGACGCAAAATTATCGTACATCTATAAAAGTGACACTATCGCTTATTTTTCATTGGAAATGAGCTGAAATATGAAAAGAACACACGCACTTTACATACTACAAGGTTATTTTAACTTAAATTTTGTGAATGACGGGGATTTTTTTCTGACAATCAATGGCATGAATGGCAAAACTCAGTTTTTCTTAAGGCCTAAAGAGCCACATGCTGTCCCTTTCCTTAGGGTCATTAAAAAGAGATGGCAGTTGGGACATGTGAATGTCATTTCTGCTCTAGTCCGTCATATTTCTTAGTGAACGATAAATGTCAAAATGGACCAAATGGACCAATAGCATATCAGCCTGGTACACGATGCCATAGAAAGGATAGTTTTTTTAAAAAGTGTAGTACACTACACTGAAACCTTAAAATGATCGTACTTTTGCGTACGATAATCAACATTGGAACGTACATCGTACGGAGGTGCAAATTATCGTACATGTACGACAATTATCGTACGCCTGGCAACGCTGTGGTGTCCTGTCGGCGGTTGTTATACGTTTGTGTGGTTTCTAGTTTGGCCTATGTGTGCGTGGCCCCGTCATGCCCCGTGTCCCCGTCTTATACACAGTTCCCCTAGTAGTTACTTTAGGAATTGTCTAGCATTTACAAAACCGGAAGAATCAATGAAGTAGTAAAGATCAAGTTAGCAAAAGTAATGACATCTTCACGAGTACCGTATAGGTACTTAAAGCGATGTCGACAGTGGAGTGGAGAGGCTAAATTGACTAAATTCGAACAGCAAAAGTGATGCAGAAAACGGAGAGTAAGCATTAATACAGAAGAGATTATGATGATGTCGTTAAGAGGTCGATGGTGAGGAAATCTTCCTGCACAACAACAAGAACTCAACGCTTGATTACCGTTGCTCTGTAGGTACCAATAAACGAGGAACACAAACATCGCAGCCAAGGCGAAGTGGCACCGCCACCCGCAATACCCGCATCGATTCGTTATCGAGGCGGGTGCCCTATTGCGGAAATTATCTTCAATTCTGATACTGAACATTATGTTGACTATGCACAATTAAATAAATAATAAGGTTAAAATATCTTACATAAACCGACCTATTTAGTCCTACAGTAATATAGTAGCTCAATAAGGCTTGTGGTGCGGGTACTAGACGATCTACAGGATGTAACGAAAATACTAGTGATCCGTTTAAGGGCATAATTGGTATCGTATTGAGACAACAAAAATAGGACAATTAAACATTTGGACGTCATTTTTAGGGTTCCGTAGCCAAATGGCAAAAAACGGAACCCTTATGGATTCGTCATGTCTGTCTGTCTGTCTGTCCGTCCGTATGTCACAGCCATTTTACTCGGAAACTATGCGACGTATCTGAATAAAATTTACACATAAGGTGTATTTTGTATGCCGCTACTTAGTTATGGAGATAAAATTTGAAAAAAAAAAAAATTATAGGTGGGCGCTCCATAGATGTAACTATACCTATTTCAAAAAATGGTTTTGAACCAAATATCAACATGTGACACATCAATCGATAGGTCTTTAAAAATAACATTGAGGTTTCTTTGACCATTTTGTGATTAAGTGAATATTTTCTGAAATAATCGCTTCGAAAGTCAGAAAAAATGTGTCCCCGCCCTGTAACTTTTGAACCGTAAGTCCAAAAAATATGAAAAAAATTGAGACGATGTGTCATATATGTGTCATATAATTTCTACGAAAATTATTTTGAACATTATCGGTTCAGCCATTTTTTAAATTATCTCCAAAAAACTTCTTCCATAGGCATTAGATAATACCTTTGGTATTACTTTGGTTCTTATTACATTGAAGGTACGGAACCCTCCTATGCGTGGTCCGACACGTACTTGGCCGGTTTTTTTGTATGGGAGCCGTCGTCCCAGCCGGCCAACCCTTCATACAAAACAATTTTTTTTTACGTGAAAAATGTATTTTCTTAGTTTTACATAATTAGAATACGGTACCAATGATGCCCTTAAACGGATTACCAGCATTTTTGTTACACCCTGTATATAATAGATAAATGTTAAATACATGGAAAACATCTTACATACAAATATCTGCAATAACAACATAAATAAATTCCCTTAGCAGGATTCGAACCCGGGATCTTCTGTTTCATAGGGTGACTTCACTACCGACTAGGCTACCGACTATTTAGGTAAGATTAAGACTAGAGGCGCAACCTGAATCTGTAGGTAGGTAAAGTACCTATTTACCATAAAGGTCAAGTCACGGAACTCATCAAAACTAAATACTTTACTTAATTGCGATTGCATTGTTGTTCTTGTCATAGTTTTTGCGAAGTTCATCGGCATCAATAGACTTAAAAACCTCGTTATTTTTTACGGACACAAACTATTTGTTATATGAGCCACGTATTTAGTAAATGACGTTTGGCGTTACTATTATTAGATCTAGTGTTTTTGCGTCTGAAATAAAGACTCATACGAACTCGGGATCGCTTCGTAGTTATGGAGAGAGTCGGCGACCTTATTGTTAAGAAAATAAGAGCAAATCAAGGCAATTATACTAATTTTGAAGACCTTACTCGTTCAACCACTTCTGCTTTAATTGTTGTCGAAATAGGTAGAAATATTCCAAAACAACACGTAAGACAACAACAACAATACACTTCTACAATCGCTTGTGCTCTGAAGAACTGTTTAATATGATGACCATCACGGCAGCTTTTTACCACCGCACCGCTCGGCAGGGTGTTGATCCTCACACCCTGGCCTGGAGCCTAAAGAGTCGCGCACTGTACGGTTTAAAAGAAATTTCCTCCCAAGAACGCTGCGGCTGTGGAATGAACTCCCTGCCGAGGTTTTCCCAGCGTCCTACAGTATGAGGTTCTTCAAAAAAGGAGTGTATAGGTTCTAAAAGGGTAGGCAACGTGCATGTGAATCCTCTGGGGTTGCAGGCGCCCATAGGCTACGGTGACTGCTCAACATCGCGGGCCGTATGCTTGTTTGCGACCGTCGTGGTATAAAAAAAGACGGCAAAAATGAGAAACAAAACCGGCTGCAACAACTAGTAGGTAGGTAGCAGTTTCCTCAAGATGATTCATATAAACAAGTCGTCTGTCATTTTGTTATGTAACATTTTATGTATTGATCATTGATTTCCGTTATTCTCATGATCACGATCATGAATGAATACTTATTTGAATAATAATATGCAATTACATCTCAGCCTATAAGGTTAAAGGAAATCAGCACTATACTTGACAACAGAATAATATACATTTTCCTACGTATGTAGGTAAGTATGTACATTCACGGACTTTGATTGTTGAGTTTACGGTTAAATTTTATTTAAAAATAATTTTAAACATAAAGGAACCGACTTCACTTAGCCTCCACCTTTCCAAAAGCAAATGCTCGAGCTGCTGTAAAAAATACTCAAATCACTATGGGTGTGCCAATAATAGTTGAATAGCTTCCTCGATTTCTCCAGGATCCCATGATCAGATCCTGACCTGGTTACAATGGGACCAACTGTGAAGTATACTCTTTCAAACAAAAAAATATTTTTTCAAATCGGTCCAGCCGTCTTCGAATAATCGGTAAACATAGATATAAAAAAATTGCAAAAACAAAGATCCCAACGAATTGATAACCTTCCTCCTTCGAAATCTTGAAGTCGGTTGATAAACAGTGTATACATTTTATCTAAAAGTAAATGATAACTAAGCACTAGTTTTGAATAAGAATAAGAATAATCTTTATTGAATCAAATACAAACATTGAAACATTGAAAAAATAATCAACCCAGTTTGAACAAACATCGATACGCCTTACCGGGGCTCGATATCGCTTTACCAATTAAGCTATGGGTTCAGTTACTACTACTATACTAATGTATGAGTGGAATACCCACTTTAAAAAACAAGTAAAATAATCTTTATTGACTTAAACTTAATACAAATATAAGTAATATTTGCACAGTACGCTAAGAGCTTAAGAAAGAGCTTTATTAGGTTTGAAACAGTTTCACCGGAACTGAGCCTCCTGTCTCCCGAACTAGGCGCATGTTTCGGAAGTCAGTGATTCCACCGAGAATATGAGTTGGAGGTGTATGCAGTTGTGTCTAATATACGTATAATAATAAATTTTGGGCTTTAGGCGTTCTATCAAAGTACATCTGGAAATTAGCTCCAGAATCCATAACTTTCGGGGATAAATACAATAAAAAATTTTTGCCAATTATGTCTGATTTATAATCTACATGAAATGTGTAAATCATTAGGCACTCATTAAGTTTAAAAGAATTGAAGAAAACTGCCTGTCTCGTAGAATCTCATTAGAGGGATAAGTACTTACATGGGCCTATCTAGGTCGCATTAGAAAACTATAATTGCATAGAAAAACTACTGTAGCATTGCAGGCTCGATCACCATACGAATGCCTAGGCATTCGAACATAGACTTCAAATCGTAAACTACGCAATAACTTTAATACCTATATCTAAAGATGCGCGGTGGCTGTCATCTAATTTGAATGTCGCATGACAGCGTTCAACTGGATTACAATGGAACCAAATTATTGTAATATTTTTTGTCAGACTCAACTAATCCAGGCCCCGTAGCCAATATGACAATCGTTTGCAGAAAACGAAACGAATCGCTACATGCTCTCGCTCACTCTTCATTACTGCGATAGAGACACGGATAGCGTTTCGATTCATTTTCTGCAAACGATTGTCATCAACTAAGCCCCCAGATAAGATGGTTTTATCGGTGCCCGCCGGGGACGGGTGAGAATAGGTTTTTCATCATTCCCATTTATCCCTGCAATGGCACGCGACCGAACCGGGGTCATACAGATAGGAACATCCCATCGAGATTCATAAATTTGTATAATTATGATTTATTAATATGGTACTTTTTGCCTTACATCAAATCAAACATGGCTGATTTTTTATGCGTGTGCCCGATCGCGCCCAGATTATATAAAATATTTGTAGAATATTTAATGAAATATCATTTGATACCCCACATGTGTATGTGATACATAGTTTGGGTACAATTTGCTGTGTTCGAAAAGAGAGGCCAATAAATTTTGCCTTCATAACTCGAAAGTTGGTCTCCTTCAAGACTGTTTGCAGGCAGTTTTGGGGACCTAGTACTATGTCTAAAGATATACTAAAAGTTGGTGCTGGTGACTGGGTTAAACTAGGTTTAATTTTATTTCATATACAAATCATCCAACACAGATATTGATAAAATACGTGCCGATTTGGATAGTTGTATCTCAAGAACTATGACGCCTAATATGTATAAAGGGTATTATGCTGCAAATATAGTCTACGTTTTAAGGACTTTTGCCTAACTTACGCTCTTTGTGGGAAAAAATGTTCGAAACGAAAAATTTATCCAAAATTGTAGTATTTTTCGAGAATTTTAAAATGACCCGGGTCATATTCGTGTCGCAAACGCGAGTCTACAAGAAGTATTTCATGCCAAATAACGTACAAAAATCCAGCCATACTTTGTGCGGGAGCGCCAAAGTGTGAAATGCTTTACATGTTTCATCTAGTAGTCATATTATCTGTACGTTAAAATTATGTAGCTCGTAGTAGAAATGTGCCTGCACATCCAATAAGAAATATGCAGCAAAAACATCAAATCAGATTACATACGTCTATCTCCTTCTAATGTGTAAGGCGAGAACAGGAAGGAAGATGTTAATTGGTTATTGTGGTTGAGGCAGGTGCATAAGGTGGATCCTTTTACGGCATCTAAATGTATAAAAGAAGAAACTGACTGACTGACTGACTGACTGAGATATCAACGCACAGCCCAAACCGCTGATTCTAGAGATTCCAAATTTGGCACGTAGGTTCCTTATAAGGTCTAGGGATGCACTAAGAAAGGATTTTTCAAAATTCACCCCCTAAGGGGGTAAAATGGGGGTCCAAAGTTTGTATGGCGAATCAAGATTTGTTAGACTATTTTATTCGCAACTTCACAGGAGTATTCCTAACGATAAATGAGTAAACACGTGTTTCAGGTTTTTTGATAATTCAACCTCTAAAAGGGGCAAATATGGTCACAAAGTCTGAAAATCAACATGGGTATCGTATCTTTTTTGAGTACTCATAGTACGCGGGCGAAGCCGCGGGAAAAGGCTAGTTTCAACTAAATCGCCTTTGACCAATGATCGTCGGCCGTTACACCGGATTTTGTGAACATAAAGTTTCTGGATATGGAAACCTTCTTTTGGTATAAATAACAATATATTTTCAAAATGTTTTTCAGAAAATTTCAAGAAAGGCAATTCAGGTTTGCAAGAATATTTTTTTAATTAACAATAGCCTAATATGAAGGCAACACCCTTAGTAAGGAGAACAGGGGCACCCAACATATGTACGAATACGATTGTACTAATTTAATGTTTATCTACACTCATACTGTAAGTACTCTAAAATGCGTTCAAAAACCGTAGACAATGACAAGCATTACAACAAACGATTTAACTATGATAAGTTTCTTATCTGCGGCAGTAACGTAATTTTAACTATGCATGCTCAAATATTGTTAAGCAATGAGTTTCAAATTTGGAACATCGAATTTGATAACATAATGTTACCGCCATGGCCAACTCGATTGGTCCCGCGCGAGCGCCGGCACAATCGAGTAGGCCACGACGGTACAATGGCGGTCATTCTATGGTTTCCGAACAATTAATTTAATATATATAATATGAGTGTAGATAAAGCAGTGTATGCAACTGTACGTAATTAGGCCTTAAAACACTCGTGTGATCTTATTATGGAATTCGCCTGCGGCTCATTTCATAAAACCACACTCATGTTTTAAGGACCCTTATTACGTAACAGTTACATAAACTACTATTTTCTACTCGTCGACTCTAATGCTTGAATTGAGATTGTGTAGACCGAACTACTAGCGCATACTTTCCGATACCGCATACTTTTATGGTCGTATTTTGTAGCATCGCCAACGATGGTACAAAGGATTTTCATACAATATTGTAACACTGTTGTCCTTCCCGACCGCCCGTGTCCTCCTTCCCAACCGCCGGGACAATCCACCGGGAGATAGACCTTACTCAATTTTATAGAGGTCTTTCGTCGAACTATATTCCTACCGGCTTGCCTATATTGAGCACTCATAGAAAAAATATTGTATACAATAGTGATATAATCAAGCTTATCAATCTCGTACCTTACTTAGGCTACTCTGCAAGCTTCGTGGCCTAAACACGGTACTCGACTGCAAAGCTCTTAATTATGTCACGATTGTATAAAATACTATTGTGAAACTTAAAGCCCTTAAAGTAAGAAAAAAATCTACTTTTTAAAAGATAAAAATAATTTTTCATATCCTAATCATAAGTCCTTATGATTCACATCCTTAGTTTGTCCTTGATCGTAAAGTTCCTTCACAACATCTTCTCAGATTCGGCAAGCATGATGTTTGGGAGAAACGAATTGAATTTAGTACGAAAGTAGTTATGTCACCAATAAACCGTTAAATTCTGTCACACTAAATGCATTTTTCCGGTTAGTTATGGCCGGGTAACAAGTTCTAATTAGCTACGTATATACATTGGTCAAGTATAAGCAACCGAGCAATTTCGTCTGTTTTTTCTTATAAGTTGTTCAAGTTAACCACATAATGTCATCATGTGAGTTAATAAGCTAAGAAACTTGTAGATATCTTCATTTTGATATTCTATAAGTTTTCTCAAAATTCTTATAAAACCTCTCGTCTGAGTAGTAAATTATGCAAATTTAATTTTAAAAAAAATATTTTTTTTCCGTTTTTTTCTTGGTTTCTATAACTCCTATGTTTTATTATAAAATTGTAGCTTACAAATAAAAAGTGCGTCATGGTTTTTTTTTATTAATTGAAAATTGATACTTCTGTATACGTCACTGGCATAGTATTTTTACACGAAGGCCGCAAAAATATGTGACACGATCTTATGGCCCTACAAATAAGAGCGTGTCACATGTGTATGCGGCCTTCATGCAGGAAGATACTATTGCCGTAGACTGTACAATCGATACCAAATATATGTTTAGAACAAATAATGTATGTATCCGGTGCAAAAATGTGAATCTATTTTTGACGACGACTGTACCGGGGAGGCGAGAGTTCAGGTCTCACTATAGACAGATAGCTAGCCACGTTATATATGACACAATAATGAGAGCAACGATACCCGTCTAGTCAGATTGCTATACTATGCATATTTCTAGATCTGGACACCTGGCAGCTGTAAAGCGGTGGAGGTCAAAGAATGCAAACCACTTAAAAAAAAAAAATCCTAGAGTTCTGGGTTTGATGTAATATTATGAGAAATTATATAAATAATTTGATTATATTCATTGCCATAGTTTCTGTTGGGAGAAAGTAGTGCCAATAATGTAATTCATAGTTCGCCTACTGTTTTCATTTCGGTAATAATACGCAATGTTTTTTGTTCTAATGTTAAAATATAGGCCCTGTCCTTTATAAGTGAGACAACTTTGGCAGTGTTTATCTATTTAGGTATTACAATTTCGTAATTCAAAAATTTTGCTAGTCTGTCACTCTGACCTCCACCCATTACAAGCTGCCCGATGCCCGGACCTAGCGATAGTATAGCAATCTAACCAGACGGGTTTCGTTGCTCTTATTATTGTGTCATATCATATATGACGTGGCCAGCTCTTAGTCCACCAGAAGGATTTGTTTATTGTGTAAGTTATTTTATTTCTAAGATCTCTTCCAACTAAACTAATTCTTCATGCTCAAGTATCGCGATGCGTGCCGCATCATAATCGTTACCTGATGCGCCCAATGCCCTGCCTCGGGGCACATTTATAGTTCGTTTGATGGCTTTTCACGAGCCCTTGAATGGCTTCCAAGAATGATCCGTTAGGATCCCGAGCCTTAAAGGTTTTAATAACAACATATTAATATGAACTAGCGACCCGCCCCGGCTTCGCACGGGACTTTTTATAGACCTTTTTAAGGTGTACAATACTAGTACATTATTTTGATCTATCTCGTAGGGTTCAGCCAGCGTTTGCAATGTAAGCGCAAAAAAAATGTGTTTATTTACGACATCACATTAGAAACCTCTAAAATTATCAGTGTGTCTCTACTATATTATGCATGTATTATTCATATAAACCTTCCTTGAATTACTCTATTAAAAAAACCGCATCAAAATCCGTTGCGTAGCTTCAAAGATCGAAGCATACATAGGGACAGACAGCGGAAAGCGACTTTGTTTTATACTATGTAGTGAAGATTTATTTATTTATTCGGGGAACCAACAGCTAATAATAATAGTATAGCTATATTGGTAAGTAACAGAGAGCCAATTAAAGGTTCCCACCAGTATATAAAAGTATCATTCTCAATTACAAAATACTTCTAAAAATTAGTTCGCTTTATTTTATGAATACCTTTATGTGGACCTATATAACATAATAATGGTGTTTTTATTCTCCAAACAGCCGAAGGAATGTCAGTGATTGTCCAAGGAACATCAGGGGTGTTGTACCTTACACATTTCCCTTCTTTTTCTAACAGCCTACCCTGTCGAAACCAGTAATGGTATCGTTTGTTTTATTGTGGAGTAATGCAGCTTAATAGTCAATCTTTAGAAAATCACACATTTCGCGAGCAGAAAGGATTTTTTTTCTAAAAATCGAAAACAAAGAAACTGTCCAAGGTCGAACCGTTTCTCTAGTTTTATGCTCACAGAGGCATTAAAGAATTCCATTCCCTATTATATAATCCCTATGGTATAGCAGCGTCCTATAATCCCTTAAGATAAAGCAGTGTCTCATACCGTATAATGATTAGATAAGATAGTATTTCCTATCTTATCCAAGTGTACAATTAAATTATCTACACTTATTATGCTTACAATTTTGAATAAATCACGATAGGTAATTACACGATTCAATTAAAAGCTCGGAAAAAACCTCAGTCACTTTGTGGTTTCCTACTATGTTAATGTAGGCTTGATATTGACTTAAATGGTCTTATAGCTGCTTGAATTAAAACTTAAAACAACCATAAGTAATTCAATACCAATTCAGGTAAGTTATGGAATTTTGAGATTGAGGAAATAAGAGGGATATTAGTACTGTCACTGATGAGATGAGTGAAAAGTAATGACCCTCTTTGAAGATCAAGATATTAGATACTTACCACTTACCCATGTTTAAAAGTGGGATATGTGACTCACTTTTGAGTACACCTGAGGGGCCCATGATACCAGCAACAGTCGCCGAGCCGTATCGGCTACCCAAGTAACACATCAAAGCAGTATAACGGCCGTCTTACAGCATATCTGTATGCTTTTAGCATTTTCAGTTCGTTTTATAGTAGCATTATAAACGTTTATAGTGCTGATATAGGTCTTAAATGGGCACGAATTACCCAGCTTGAGATCCTATACAGGGCTTTTAATAGCATTACAGGCGCAATATGTCTGCGCTATTAGCATTATCGTTGTCATGGAAAGTGCCAATCGCATTAAAGAATCATTAGTACGCTGTATTAAGTTGCCAACTGCATTAAAGAAGCATTAATACGGCCAAAAAACTTGCTAATCGCAGTAAAGAAGCATAAGTACTCTCGATTAACTTGCCAATCGCAATACAAAAGCATTATACTAGCATAAGAGTGTAGTAAAATAAACCTTACGTCAATGCAAAAACGTCTCTAACACCGATGCAACAAATGTTATAATACAATGAACGTTGTGATTTAACTACTTTGTCTCGCAATATAAAATGGACGAAGACGGTACAAAAAACTGAATGAGTGACACGTCATATTTGTTTGCATCCTAACAAAATTTATAAAAGTTTTTGACTCTTTTACGTTATTATATTCTTCAAATATTACTGCGCAATGTAGTTTCCTGTAAATGTGTATATAAGTTTCATTGAAAATTTTCACGCGCCTTTGATTTATTGTGGTTTAGCTATAAAATATTATAAAAAGATATGCGTCAAATAAACAAAACAATTGTGTAATCTTCGTATAGAACGAGTTTTGCATTATTAACATAATAGTGTTGGTTGAGCAGTCTTAAATTAAGTAATTTCATTATTATATATGTATTTTCCTTGTATAAATAGGTCCGCATGATTTTATTTTTAGGTTATAAATTATTTACAAAATGGCGTTGGTCTATATAGATGGAGAGCTAGCCACGTCGGATATGACACGATAATGAGAGCAACCAAACCCCTCTAGTCAGTTTGGTATACTATGCTTATTTCTAGATCTGGACATCTGCCAGCTTTAAGTGGTGGAGGTCAAAGAATGCAAACCATTTCAAGAAAATAAATCCTAGAGATCTGGATTTGATGCAATATTATGAGAAACTATACAAATACTATACAATATTAAGAGAAATTATACAAAAGTTTATGTTGGGAGAAAGTAGTGCCAAACGATGTATAATAAAATATAGTTCATAGTTTGTCGCCTACTGTTTTTGTTTCCTTAATAATCATACATCGGGGTTTTCGGTGCGGGAATGATTTGAGAAAGAGTAGAGATAAACAGATAGGTTAAAAGTTAGTCGGAGAAAATATCATATTATGCCTAATGATAATGAATAACTACCTCTCTGTGAATAGCTTACACACTATGATACGAGCTTTTTTTCTTAGAGGCATGTTTGTATTGACTATTATATACTTAGTATTTTAAAAATGCAATTGCATATCCGAAATGTATTAACTAGATCTACCTAAGACAAAGACACGGTATAATAAGTGTCAAATATTAATCTTGACGTCCGATATTTATGAACTATTTGATTAAC
Source organism: Pammene aurita (assembly GCA_947086415.1). Classification (NCBI taxonomy): domain Eukaryota; kingdom Metazoa; phylum Arthropoda; class Insecta; order Lepidoptera; family Tortricidae; genus Pammene; species Pammene aurita. The sequence goes on from OX352298.1 coordinate 28,903,732, forward strand.
TGAAGAGGTTGACAATGATCAGTCATTACATGAATTAATAAAAAAATACTTGAAAAAATCATAGGTACCTACAATATATATACATAAATATATAATAGTCAGCTATTATATATAAATTGTATATACCTATGATTTTTTCGATCAATTATTCATTAGTTAGAAACGTGCCAGAGTACATTCTGTTTTTTAAGTTAATGCCTACTCTTTGGCTAATGTCAAACATTCCCGCACCGAAAACCCCGATGTATGGTAATAATACACAATATTTTTTGGTCTAACGTTTTTTTTTATCGATTTTTGACCAGTTTTGAGTCGATATTCCAACATATTCACTATAGATAGAATTATAAGGCAAACGACTATCGGTTTTTGAATTTTTTATCTCCATTCTGTAGAGCCGGATCTTGAAATAAATGAGCCGTTATTTTTTTATGATATTTTTAAAATATGGTCTAAAAAAACACTTTTATCGATATTCGAATGGTGTAAAGAATCTTACATATACGTAATCTACATATTACGGTTCCTCTTTGATGTCTCTAAAAACTGTAGACAGATTTTAATTTTTAACTAATTAAAACAAAATTTATGACCATAAAACCACTTTTTTAGCCTAAACCGGTTCGACTTTGATGTCAAATATCTCGAAGACAATGAATATTGAAGTAAATATAGGATACTATATTGTTTAAAGCCATTACTGATAATATGATAAGCTATATAAATCATTAGAAAACTAAGGGATTCAGATCTAAGGTCGTTGGCGCCAGGGAGCCCCTTAAAATATAGGCCCTGTCCTTTATAACTGAGACAACTTCGGCTATTTTTACCTAGTTTGGTATTACTATTTTCCAATTAAAACATTTTGCTAGTCTGTCACTGTGACCTCCACCCATTAAAAGCTGCCAGATGCCAGGATCTAGCAATAAGAATAGTATAGCAATCTAACCAGACGGGTTTTGTTGCTCTCATTATTGTGTCATAATCTGACGTGGCTAGCTCTTAGTCCAATAGCAGCTCAGTGACCCTTAAAAAATGCCTTATTTATGCCTACAGCATTACACGTGAATAATTATGCTATTAAACAACATTAAGCATTTATTTATGCTATTGTAGAACCTAAGGCACTAAAACCGCTAAAAGCTGTATAGGGGCTGTTCATAAATTACGTCATCAATTTTTGATGATTTTTACCCCCCCCCCCTCCCGCCCCCATAAAATCATCCAACCCTCCCCCTGCCAAATAGAGTGACGTCATTAAAAAAAATGCGTTTTAAGCTTAATTGTAAAATATAAAACTATTTAGTAGATAATATTTTATAGCATTAAAAGTTTATAGAAGCACGACTTTCATTCCTTTTTTTACACATTGATGATGTGATCTTCGGAATGACCGCCCCCCCCCCCCCCTCCTACGTCATGCTACCAACATCCGATGTCCAGACCCCCCCCCCCCCATTTGAAATGACGTATTTTATGAACAGCCCCTTATAGTGAATTACTTGGCTTTATAATGGTTTATATTATTGCTATTGTACTGCATTAGGAACGTATTACCTACTTGTAAATACTATTGTACACCCTAAGGCATTAAAAATAGCTGAAAGCTGTATAGCGAATTTACGTGGCATTATAATGGCTAATATTCATGCTATTAAACAGCATTAAGCATTTATTTATGCTATTGCACTAAACCAAACCGAAGCATTAGCGTAGCAAACCAAAACGCAACTGTACAGCATTCAGCTGTACAGTTGCATGTTATTCGCTGCACTAAAACTAATGGCTAAATAAAAGCATTTAAATATGCCATTATACAACCGTTATACAGCGTAAAGCATCATAAAATGCTATTGTAGAACCTAAAGCACTAAAAACAGCTGAAAGCTGTATACCGGATTTACGTGGCATTATAATGGCTAATATTCATGCTCATAAACAGCATTAAGAATTTATTTATGCTATTGTAGAGCCTAAGGCACTAAACCACACCGAAGCATTAGTGTAGTAAACCAAAACCCAACTGTACAGCATTCAGCTGTATAGTTGCATGTTATTCGCTGCACTAAAACTAATGGCTAAACAAAAGCATTTAAATATGCCATTATACAACCGTTATACAGCGTAAAGCATCATAAAATGCTATTGTAGAACCTAAAGCACTAAAAACAGCTGAAAGCTGTATACCGGATTTACGTGGCATTATAATGACTAATATTCATGCTCATAAACAGCATTAAGCATTTATTTATGCTATTGTAGAGCCTAAGGCACTAAACCACACCGAAGCATTAGTGTTGCAAACCAAAACGCAACTGTACAGCATTCAGCTGTACAGTTGCAATTTGGTTCGCTGCACTAAAACTAAAGGCTTTAAAAAAGCCTTTATACATGCCATTATACAACCGTTATACATCTTAAAGCATTATATAATGCTATTGTAGAACCTAAAGCACTTAAGTGCTTTTAAACAGTCGAAAGCTGTACAGTTGCGTTGTGGTTTGCTGCACTAAAGCTAAAGGCTTTACAAAAGCATTTAGATATGCCATTATACAACCGTTATACAGCTCAAAGCATCGTATAATGCGACAAGTTGCTCGGTGAACGTATATAAGGGTTAAGTTCGAAATAAGTTAACTATTCATATGTTATAATGCTTCCTGTGTTACTTGGGTAGGAAGAGATGATAATGATGATGATGACCTAGGTTCGAATTCTCATCATTTTTGTATAGGTATGTATTTCGGCTCTTGAGGCTCTACTTATAAGTCTTATAACAGAATAAAATTAGAGATTAATTCTCGCTTAATGCTTTGAGTTTTGAATAGGTGCTTGTTTAATCATTATGGCTTAGGCTGTAGCTAAATTAGTATAGTTAATCCATACTTATTATCGACTATCATTATTTCGTCAGAACGCATTTTTTACGGAGATTGGCAGTCGTTATTATTTCTTGTCTCTGGCAAAGTACCTACCTGCCTGAATAAAATATGAGCAAACTTGATAAGAACAAAGAACATTAAAAAAACACATTGACAAAGTGCAAATGCACGACTTTATTTTATGACTTACTAGCTTTTGCCCGCGGCTTCGCTCGCGTTAAATTCGGGGTAACACGGTTCCCCTTTGCCCCCCGTAATGCTCCATACAAACTTCCACCCCCCATTTTAGGGAAGTGGGCGGTTAGAAAGAGACAAAAAGTAGCCTATGTAACTCTCCATCCCTTCAACTATCTCCACTTAAAAAATCACGTCAATTCGTCGCCCCGTTTTGCCGTGAAAGACGGACAAACAAACAAACACACACACTTTCCCATTTATAATATTAGTATGGAAGTATGGATTAAGTATCATTATTCTAGATTTAGAATAATGATAAGATTTATAACGCACGCACTTAGTAGATATCAATTACAAAGCATTGTTATAATATAACACAAATGTGCTTCATGGTATTTACAATAAAATTAATGTCAAGTGGGGTAAGCGGAACCCCCGGGTAAGGGGAACAACGTGTATGGAATTTCTATACTGTTTCCCTTTCCATCATATTCATAAACTATGTTTCCAGTACCCCACCCGAATTAATTCAACCAACCGGAGCGGCCATTGACAGGCGTTCCCCTATGCCGAAAACATGACCAGTGGTCATATTTATTTTATCGACTGATGTTTATCTGATGTGGCTATTTGTACGTTAAGTACGAATAGCCATACATTTGACGTTCTCCTCCCCCGGCAAGAATCGGCAGACTTTTTTTGTACTTATAGAAAATGACAGACATGGCCGCTCCGGTTGGTTGAATTCTCTACGCCACCTGACCTTAAAGCTTTTTTAAGAGACTTCAATTTCATAGAAGGAGGAGGTTCTGTATTCGGTTTGGTTTTATCTTGAGTTGGGCTTTATGCTACTGGAGCGTTAAAGCAAGCGGACTGTCTGGTGGGATATGGTAGGTAGCCGGGGAAAAACCAGAACCATTCCGCGGCTAGACGTGATAGGTTTTCTATACTGGGTTGCACCCACGGAATACTTGCATAAATACTTTTACTTAGCCCTTTATTCCTATGAATAACGTTTATACGTCTCTCAGGGCTCAATTAGCAATTTTTTTTATTGATGGCCTTTACTCCTCGCCGATTTTAGCGAGGTGAATTCTGCCAATATCAGGGTGTACTATGATTTTATTCGGTTTACTGGATGGACAATGCCTATACGAAATCGCGTTCCTCGAACCTTCAGGCTATACGTCTGTTTCTGGTACTGAGTGCCAAAGCGCCATCTGTTGAGTCTGGAATGCCTATACGAAATCGCGTTCCTCGAACCTTCAGGCTATACGTCTGTTTTTGGTACTGAGTGCCAAAGCGCCATCTGTTGAGTCTGGAATCGAGTTATTCTGTCAGCGTTAATCGCCGAACAAAATATTAGAAACTAGAATTTATTTATTTAATCTTAATTGAACAAAGTAAGATGGTACAAATGGCGGACTTAATGCTATAAGGCATTCTCTACCAGTCCACCAATGGGCTTAACAGAAAGGTTAAGTAGGAATTTAGTGTTTGTGGTGACCGATAGATGACGCTAGTGCTTTAGCCTGAAATAAGGGAACGCGATTTTGTATAGGCATATGTTGTCAATCCATGTCTTAATCATCCTTGGTTTTGGTAAAATAAAATAAAAGCAACGTTGTTCGGTTAAGGTCTTGTTGATTGTAAAGTGATAGCCTCCTTACAAACACGCGGGGCCGAGACCCCGGAAAACCGTTTGTTCAACTAAAGGGTGGTTACGCACGTTTTGGGACAAATTTTTCATTAGCTGCACACTTGTTCATTAGGTCACCGTCACCGCACAATAAGCTATCAATATTACACACTGTACTACGTAAATGAGCAAAAAACAAAAAACTATTCCAAAGACGACGCAGCCATCTTGAAGCTCAAACTATTATCCTAGCTAATTTATGTTTTGTCTGTTTCCAACAAACACAACTGTCAAAGTGACAGATAGGGACAAAGCATAAATTAACTAATTGAGGCCTAGCAACATGACAACTAGCAAGATGACATTTGCAGTACCCATACCTCTCCTTTGGACGTAGTTTAAGGACATACATATCCGCGTCGGGATAGTAAAAAATAATATAAATCCAGGCTGTGATATGTATTTTATCTACCTAAACAGTGTTTTTATTACACACTTTGAACCTTCTGTATTATTTATTCTGTGGTAATATATAAAATATTTAATGCCAAAACTTTTAATGCAAAAACGATTTCTTATCGAACGTAAAATCCGGAAGATCAAAATAGGAAACAACAGGAAAATGATTAATGATACGTTTACACAACCAATTTCCTTCAGTTTGTACTACAATGCTCGTATGCACAAGGAATTAATGCAAATGGGCAATAGTGCGTTATGCCAAGTCTGCCATAAAGAGTGTTCGCACGCAGTGACTCCTCCTTGAAAGTGTGACTTGTGAATCTTAACAAGATTAAATTAAATTAAAAAACCGGCCAAGTGCGAGTCGGACTCGCGCACCAAGGGTTTCGTACAAACCTGTAGGTATATAGAGCTAGTAACTTTAAAATTATTAAAAACTAGCCTTTTCCCGCGGCTTCGCCCGCGTACTATAAGTACTCAAAAAGGATACAATACCCATGTTGATTTTCAGACTTTGTCACCACATTTGGGGGTTGAATTTCAAAAACCTGAAACATGTGTTTACTCATTTATCGTTAGGAATACTCCTGTGAAGTTTCGAATAAAATAGTCTAACAAATCTTGTTTCGCCATACAAACTTTGGACCCCCATTTTACCCCCTTAGGGGGTGAATTTTGAAAAACCCTTTCTTAGTGCTCCCCTAGACCTTATAAGGAACCTATGTGCCAAATTTGAAATCTCTAGACCCAGCGGTTTGGGCTGTGCGTTGATATGTCAGTCAGTCAGTCAGTCAGTCAGTCAGTCAGTTTCTTCTTTTATATATATAATATATATAGATATTTTTATTATATGATATAACTAAAAAATTACGGTTTTCGCAATTTTTCCTTTATCTGTGCTATAAGACGTTGTTTCGTACCAAATTTCAAGATTCTGAGTTCACGGGAAGTACCCTGTAGGTTTTGATTCCCTTGCGAGTTTCGAAAATTTGTGGAAATTTGCGGCATAAACGGCTGTATCTTTTGATTGCGTTGGCTTAGAAGTTTGATTTTTTTACAGCTCCAATGGACAGTAGACCTGAGTATTTGATATAAATTTCAGCTTGATACATCCACGCGTTCTTGAGAAAAAGGGTCTTGACAGACGGACGGACGGACGGACGGAAAACAAAGTGATCCTATAAGGGTTTCGTTTTTTCCTTTCGAGTACGGAACCCTTATAGGCAAACTTCTAAGCCAACGCAATCAAAAGATACAGCCGTTTATGCCGCAAATTTTTGAAACTCGCAAGGGAATCAAAACCTACAGGGTACTTCCCGTGAACTCAGAATCTTGAAATTTGGTACGAAGCAACGTCTTATAGTACAGATACAGGAAAAATTGCGAAAACCATAAATTTTTAGTTACATCATATAATAAAAATATTTTTAATAATTTTAAAGTTACTAACTTACTACCCCTATATACCTACAGGTTTGTACGGAACCCTCGGTGCGCGAGTCCGACTCGCACTTTGCTGGTTTTTTTTCCTTTCGAGGTACGGAACCCTAAAAAGACAAAGATATGGGTATTTTATGATTTATTAATATGAATACTTAGTACAACAGGCGAATAATAATTTTGATGTGGCAACTTTATTACGATACCCAGTTAAATGCCGGGGTAGGTCAAAATTTTAAATTATGCTCAAGTGGGAGTTGGAAACGTCACGAGCGCTTTTAAACTGTTTTCTTTGAAGGTAATAATATATGCGGATTTCTTTTAAGACGGCTTCCCTCACCGACGGGCTATTTAGTACCTCGTAAATATATACGAGTATCAAATAATTTACCAAAGTCGCCGATTGACACTTTTTAATTTAATCAAACCCATGTTTATCATCATCGCACGTTCAAATCCCTTAACGACCAATGTTTGGTGACTGTTAAAAAAATTGCACGTAAACATCAGAGTTGAATCCTAAATGAGTGTCGCAAAATGCACTTCGCGTCCTTCGCAGGTGTCCGACACATCGAATCGCATTACCAATGCACGCCTATGTTTTCTTTCCTAATCTTTGTAAAGTGGTTGTTGCATAGTCTCAATGAACTGGAATTAAAGTAGGTTAATTGAGGACAGGAATAATCACTAAGCTGGCGAATTAACAATGTTCTATAGACTATTTCAGATCAGGGGGCTTAGCCAAGATGACAATCGTTTGTAGAAAACGAATCAAAACGCTATCAGTATCTCTATCGCACTAATATGGAAGAGAGACAGACAGCAATTCGCTTCGTTTTCTATGAACGATTGTCATTTAAGCTAAGCCCCCAGATCATTTAATTACTGCTAAATAAAACTTCTGTAAAGAAACCACTTCACCCCGATTTCAATATCATAAATGTTAATAGTACCTATATTACACTTGGGCAAGGATCTTCAAAGTAAACAGAGAGTCTCTTTGAAGTGTTTGAAATGTTTATCAATGTAATCCTAACTTCAAGTAGTTAGTCAAACACTATATAAGGTATCGACTAGGCTTTCTCAAGAATCTTAAGAAAATACGTAACACACAAAATCACGTAGGTATGTATTTTGAGCAACATCCGATTTTCCATCGCTGCTGCATTTTCGGAAAGCAATTTAATGTGTATATTATTAAAAACCACCATACCGTAAAGTAAGTAGGTACCTACCATAAGTACTTGTACCTATTATTACTTGTACCCTTATATATCGCTTTTGCGCTTTCTAGCTCCATAACCCTTTGATCGATCTTCCTCATATTTTGACCTACAAATTTTATTTAAAAAAAAACTATGAAATGCAAGGATGTGCTGGCATCGGCAGTCAGGTGACACAATTACTTAATTCACTTTGCTACGTTCGCTCGTTCAAATATCTTAGGTAAATAGATAAACATGCTAATGATTTTATCTTCATTGAAATCCTGAGTGTAATATGTTTATACGCTTTAGACTGTTAATACGTGACAAACACATGTCGGTTAATAAATTTATGTTATCTAGGACAGTTGTAACGTTCATTGACAGAATAATTGTTGACAAACATAAGATGATGCTTACAAACACGAGTGTAATATGCTTCATCAATTGATTTGAAAACAACTAGCTTCAACGGATGTAGAAGATTAGAATTCACCAGCCCAGACAAAATAACATGGAATCGCCAATGAACTTCCTTTTAAACGAAGATTTCCTTACTTAACATTCGTCAATAAACACATTGAGTAACAAGAGAGACAGAGATGACATCCCTAAGAAATTCTTTGTCCCAAAAGATGTAGTGAAAATAACTACAAGTATATACTACTCTTTGATTCTGTCATAGCTGTCAACCGCCAAACATGGCGCACAAAATTTGTTCTAGATGTCACATCTAGTAGAATACATAATAAATCAATGAATACACATAATAAAATATTGGCTTAGCACCGACCTATTTAAGGCTGTCTCTGCTCATTTCTGCCACATCGACACATCACCAAGCAATATAAATAAATTACTCTTGGCTATTACAGTGATTTTTGCATTTTAATTGCATTTGAACTCGTGACTGCGCGTAACGAACCCATATGCATATTGCCATTCAAAAGTAACATCTATATCAAACGCAATAAGTCTCACCTAATTCTAAGCACACATGAGCATTGATGTCAATCAAAAATGGTCGTAAAGGCTAACGAATTTAGAACCATGAGATTGGTTGACTCTTTATTAACCTTGCTCCGAATTGCGCACCTGGCGAATAGAGTTGTAGTTAAGAGTATAATTTATAGAAAATGACACTAGTATCAAGTTTATAATAATCTTTGTGCTATATTATTAGTGATGTGCTAACATTTATATTACTGAAGCGTTCATTACAAAAGACCAGGGGGTCGATTTTTGAGACTCGAACGCTCGAATCTGACATTTAAAACTCTGAATAAAACAGAGAAATGACGTGTTAAAAATAACAGCGGTAGTAATTTAAAATTACGATGATTTATACTATTAATTTCATGCGTAAATAATGGCGACAAACTTTTGTGTGCGATTTTATTCGAGGTTAAATTTTTCGAATTCGAGCGCTTGGAAGTCAAAAATCGGTTCCCAGGGGCCCGTTTCTCAATAGCTTTGTAACTTGTAATACAAGCGGATGTTACTTTTCGACATCTTTTGCTAGTAAGGGACTTCCGCTTGTATTACAAGTTACAAGCTTTTGAGAAATGGGCCCCAGGAGGGCGATTTTTGACAATCGAGCGCTCGAATTCAAAGAATTTAACCTCGAATCGCACACAAAAGTTTGTCGCCATTATCATGATTTAAAATTACTATCACTGTTATTTTTAAAACGTCATTTCTTCGTTTTATTCAGAGTTTTAAATGCCATATTCGAGCGCTCGAATCAAAAATCGCCCCCCAGAAAAAAGTATGGGGATAAATCTTGATGCGAATCAAATTATATTGTTAAATATATTTGGCTAGCAATTTTTAAGTAGTAATTCTATTTTATAAAAATTATAAACTGAAATAGATGTCACATACTTCAGAAAAAGTGACCAAGTCCTCCGGTGTACGAGGCCAGGCCAGGGGGCGCAACAGGGGCAATTGCCCCCCCGAAACGCAAACCTCGTATACTACGGAGCCCATAGGTCGGACCGCGAGATTTTTTGTGAAGGAAAGTGCCCCCCTTGAACGAAATCCTGGATCCGCACCTGGGCCGATATCTATTCCAGTTCAAGTATGGGGATAGTTACTAGTTACTACTCCGGAACATTACAACCACTGCTTTATGTGACTTATTTTCCAGTCTTTGCCTCACATAATATTCTGTACTTTACATAATGTTTTTCTGGATTACCTTAGTATCTAAATGACCTTTAATATAATAAACAAGAAGCAAGCTTTCTACTCTTGACCTTACATATGATCCCACTTCAGACTTGACCCTGTTGTCCTCACTCTTGATCCTAAATCCATTGCTATGATAACATCCCTAGTTCCCCCCTTGACATATGAACGTGATATCGTGATGACATTGCATCTTGAAAATAACTAGAGCACATGACTTACAAGCATACTTAATGGCTGATCGATTATCGGAAACTAGATGGCCTAGGTGTATCGATATGTGCACTAGACTGGGCTTTACCTTCTTTGTTTCTTGGAAAATATCAAGAGAATTTACGCATAAATGCTGGGTTTTCCTGCCTTAATGCGTAAATTCTCTGCAAATTTAAATGCCTGTTTTTGTGGATTAATATAACTTTTTTTGTTTCTTTTCTATATCGATATCAATCGAGCTGACATTATTAGATGCACAAAAAATATTCGATACCTACAGTCGGCTGCAAAAGTACCAAACCGAATTTCATAACGAATCAGATATGAGACAATAACCAGAGCAAAGGAAGCCCTCTATATGCTAAACTATCCTTATTTCTAAATCCGGGCATCTGGCAGATGTTTATCGGTAAAGGTCGGCAGACGAAATTCGTTTGAAGAATACAATTCATAGGGTTCTGGGTCTGATGCAGTATCATGAGTAATGATGTAATTAATTAGAATTTATCATTGGGGGAAAGTATCTAGTGACAAGTGACGTATAACGTTATTCAGAGACTTTGGTATTCTTTTTTCCAACTGATAAGTTTTGCTGGCGTGTAACAGTGATTTCCACCGCTGAATAGCTGCCAGATGCCCGGATCTAGTAATAAAGATAGTATAGCAATTTAATTAGAGGGGTTTCTTTGCTCTCGTTATTGTGTCATATCTGAAGGGGCCAGCTTTTAGCCTATTTATTGTCAAGACAACAAGTGCCAAGTTCTGCTCTTCACTGTACCTATTGTCGTAACAAATAAACTGATATTATAATACTTATGTTGAATTAGCTTATACTATATTTAGTTTGAAACAGGTTACTGTCTCAAGGCTCCAAGGTTATCTCCTCCGAATTTTTCGAAGTAGTAACGGGAAACCCAAGTTGCAAGTAAAAACTGCATTTATATCCACACCGGCAACGAAGTGCCACGACAGTGCATCATGCATTGCTTACGAAATGTACTTGAACAATACCCGAGACATTTGATGGATAATACACCATTGTACCTATAATGCCTTAAGAATCTTAAGATGGGACCCTTAAAATTTGCACCTAAAATTGTATTGTGGTACAAACCAGAACGGATATCATAGCCATTTGATCACCCATCGCTAGACGCGTCCCATCCACACTTACATACTTACATATTTTACACTTACACACACATTAGACCGTGATAGCCATGACAACTAACCATAAAAACTCGCCCATCTTAGGCTAAGCTTGGAAATATTACCCGGTTATGCTAGGTAATAAATAAAGGAGGAAAATCTCATATGATAACATGGGAAGAACAGTCGCCAAAAGTGTCCAGCTGCAAATAACAGTAGGTACCCATTTTTTCCAGAGTGACGCTTAGCATAGCTATAACTCTTTATGAAATGAAATTAACTTAGCAGTTATTGAAGGAGTGAAGTGCGCTGCATTCATTTTTGATGACAAAGCCTCAACCTTTCTAACCTAAACAAAACCAACCTAAATAACAAACTTTATTTTGAAGGACACTTTTGCATTCACAGAGATTTTCCTCCTTACCTTTATATCATTCATCACTGCCTTTGGAAAACCAGTTCAAATTCGGAATTCGATTCTCGAGAACACTATAAACAATTGAATTAGTTTTCAATGGCTTTTACGGCTCTTATGATTGATAGGGTAGAACAAATCTCGTTCGAGTGCCAGAACGTCTCAACTGAAATTTATGCGGTTCATCCTTTGCTGAACTACCTAGCTACCTACTTTAATACATATAACGTCAGTCAAGCGATAGTTAAACATGAAATGTTATCAGCACCGCATTTCAGCGTTTAATTGCTACTTTCACCGTCTCGCAAACTTTCATCTTGAAAATACGATTCTCGTAAAACAAAGCATTGATGAAACGCGCACTTATTCAAACATTTAAAATAACAGCGGCATAGCAACATCGACACCGTAAAATTGATTTCCTTATCAACTTAGCCAAAGATCAGATTTCGTCCAAGCGCGCGGTGGTTTCACGAAAGCAAACATTAATTATGTACGAATTAACACATATCTAGAAGCACAACAACATTATGCGCTTATGTTTTATACTCACTTACGACCTTCTTCTGCTAAGTATGCGGATTCTTGAAGTGAACGAGTAAAGCGAGCCAAATACGACTTTCTATGCGAAAGAAAGTGCAAGTCGTCTGATAACAAAATCATATCATTTATTGTGCGTCAATTTTTTTAAGAGCAAATCCATTGCTCGTCACCTATGAATTTATAGTTTTAGTCAAGTTAAGACGCAATATTGTATATAAGAAATATTCTACGTTGCGTTAGTACGAGTAGGATCTGGTATAGGTAAGTCATTTGGCAGAATGTTCTCACGGATGTTTGCAATGTTATTATCGACGGTATAATGTAATCATGATTTTGCAATGTAAGCATTAGATTATGTATACAGATTTGATTATAAATTAACAAAAAACCCTTCGATTTCTTTGTAAATTGAGGTAGGTAATTTGCATTTATAAATGTATACATTTAGTAGTATCGTGAGCAGAATCGTTTTTTAACAAATTCTTAACAGTTTAATTGCCAAAACTTTATTTTTAATAACTATTTGACATGAATTTGATAACCAAGTAACAACAAGTAAAGATGATTTGAATATATGCAAAACGTCGCTTTTGTCAGACCCGATCCTATTAAATATCAAATACAATTCAAACAGATTAGGCGTCTGGATGGCCACGTACTTAGATGCACTTTTTATTTATGTTGGTGCTTTGAACAAGTGCCCATTTCATGTCCCACCCATTCGTCTGAATGGCGTACAACTGAAAAGGGTTTATAAATTTAAATATCTTGGCCACTTGGTCACCCATGACCTGCGTGACGACGCCAACATAGAACGCGAGCGTATTAGTCTAGTACACGAACAAAATCAGCTTCGATAACTCACAAGTGGCCAGTTTTTTGTAGTCGGTTAGAATACTCTGAGAACTACTCCTTATAAAAAAATATATCGGATTTTGGTGTAGATTTAGGTATAAAGTAGGTATTTGTTAACAGGCCTTCTTAATTCAAGGTAAGATTATACAAGTGGCATTTTTCTTCATGACATAATAGTATTTGACTGTTTGAACATCGGCTGTCATTTAATAACGTATTTTTCAACAGATTAATTCATTATAATGTAAAACGTAAAATAAAATCATATTTCCACAAAAACATTTTTCAAGTGTTTTATGATGACTGCATTGTATTGAAAGCTGTGTAAAGTAACTATCATGTTTAAATTATAATAGATTCATCAATAGATTGATTTTATTACAGCATTTGAATTTTAAAAGCGTTGTCTTGACCATAAAAGAAATCTCCGAAATTTTCAAGTCAGCGTGTTCAGTTTATTATTATTATTATAGTAATGTTTATTAAAAAGAAATAACGAATTTATCAATCGCTGTATGTTTTATGAACTTATCAGTTCAATTCGTAATTTGAACGCATGGAGATTGGCGCGGGAGTCTTGTGCGCAGTAGGCAGCGCGAGCGGGTCCACCAATCACGACGCGCCGTGTCACTGTCTTTGTTTGTGTTTAACTCTCACCGCTGAACCCCGATGGCGATGATCCTCTCAAACAAAACAAAATGTCGAAGATAAGTGCATTTTGTGGTCAATTATTGAATTTTACATGGACATGTATATTTATGTTTTGTGCCGAATTCAAATAGCTGTCTGTGGTGTTGTGGATTCAAATAGCTTTCATATACGATATGAATATTACATTACTTATCCCAGTAGTGGATCGACAAGTTTAAAGAAGTAAATTGTAAGTCTTATCGTTTATTGATATTTTTGTTAAGTATATTCTCACCTGTCTCCACCTGTGGTCACGTGGGTTAGGCACAGATGGAAAACAAATTGTTCCCTTCGGTCCACGGTGGGCATAGATGGGAAAAGTTACATTGAAAGGCTGTTATCGTTTATTAATGAATGTCTTTGATTAGATGTTTAAATTAAATAAGTTATTCCAGAGGATTGACTAGTTCAACTAAATAAATATGAAAGACTGTAATCGTTAATTGATGCCGTTACTTAAGATGTTCCTTAATTTGTACAGTCAGCAGCAGAAGTAGCTTAACGGGGAGGTGTTCAAAAATTTCTTGACACTACTTTATTGTTAAGAGAATAAGAGTGAGTGAACGTAATTTTGAATACCTCACCTACTAAGCTGCTTCTGCTACTGACTAGGCCAGTTGTAAATGACTTGGTTAAACAAATAAATATGCAAAGTTGTTATCGTTCATTCAGTCTTCCTTTAGATATTACATAACTTCGACTGGTTTGTTTAGTTAAAAATAATAAATAACATAATTTATTGTGAAACTTACAGTAGCCGAGCTAGTATCTCGTTAATATAAATATTTTTGATACTTGCATCAAGAGATACTGCTCTTCCACAGATGGTAGGTTACAATGATAATGATAATAGTTTCAGTGACCACGAGGCAACCGGATGGCTCGCGGTATTTAAGCTCCTGAAGTGATGAGGAACCGCCCTGTGCAACCCGAACTGTACCAACTTGGACTGGAGCAGAAATAGAGGGGGAGAGCAAAAAAAATTTTTTTATCGCGAGGCAACCGATTGAAACAGCGTTTGCTTGAAAGAATGTACCCTGGTTATATAACAAAATTTTAATGCCATCCCTCCTGGTTGGAGAGGGATGAAGTTTCATAGGAGAGGGATGGCATTTGGGCATATCGTTTTCCACATCATACAAAACTCATAAAACAAATGCCATCCGATTTCAAGGATTGTAAGTGCGTTTTTCCTAAGTTCTCCTCCACCGATCGAAAAATTCACCTTGCGTCCGACTTCCAACTCTGATGGTTCGATACCTGCCCGGCCTGGGTGGATGGCAATTTGTTTCCGGTGTCTGTCTGTGATAAAGAACAAGCATGCTAAATTTCAAGCGGTTACCTGACATTTTTTTCGATCTCGTACAGGGAACCAGTCCAACCAGGAGGGATCGCAATAAAATTTTGTTGTATAACCAGCGTACATTCTTTCAGGCAACCGCTGCTTCAATCGGTTGCCTCGCGATAAAAATAAATTTTTGCACCCCGCCCCCCCCCCTCTATTTCCGCTCCAGTCCAAGTTGGGTCAGTTCAGGTTGCACAGGGCGATTCCTCATCACTTCAGGAGCTTAAATACCGCGAGCCATCCGGTTGCCTCGCGGTCACTGAAACTACGCGTCATTGCTTTAACTAGTAGTCCAGGGACTAATGTACGAAATAAGGGAGCGTCCATTAATCGCGTCATACGTTTTTGGCTTGTTTTAGACCCCCCCTCCCCCATGGTGATCTTTGGTGATATTTTCAGGACCCCTCCCCCCCTGTCCAATATGACGTGTAATTTTTTGCTAACTAAAGTAAGTACAGTTTTCCAACACGTGAACCTACTAACGTAACGTACGTACACGTAAAGGTTAAAAAAATTAAACTACATGAA
Organism: Pammene aurita; assembly: GCA_947086415.1. Taxonomy (NCBI): domain Eukaryota; kingdom Metazoa; phylum Arthropoda; class Insecta; order Lepidoptera; family Tortricidae; genus Pammene; species Pammene aurita. Next base: position 28,919,465 of record OX352298.1, read on the forward strand.
AAAATAAAATTATTATCTTTAATAGAAAAAAACCGGCCATGTGCGTGTCGGACCACGCGGTTTCGTACCTACTATCGAAAATAGTAATATCAAAAGGTCGTATCTACGTATGAAATGAGTTTTTAGGAGATAACTCAATAATTCCTAAACCGTAAAAAAAATTGAGAAGATTATTCTTCTCAATTTTTTTCATATTTTTTGGGATCTCCGGTTCAAGGGGGGACACAAGCTTTTTAAACTTACGGGGTGATTTTTTCTTCAAACAGACCTCAATGTTATTTTGAAAGACCTATCAAGACATGACGATATTTAGTAAAAAAAAATTTTTGACAAATAATTACATGTATATCTTTTTTAGCAATTTTACTACAAAACTAAGTAGCGGCATACAAAAACACACCTCATATTTAAATATTTATACGAAAATACGTATCTTACGTTTTATAGTTTCCGAGTAAAATGGCTGTGATATACGGACGGACGGACGGACAGACGGACATAACGAAACTATAAGCGTTACGTTTTTGCCACATTGGCTACAGAACCCTAAAAACCTACTTCACAAAATAATATGTCAAATGTCATTAAAAAATATTTACAATCATATTGCTAGTGCTAGTGCAATTTTACTCTACTTTTGACAGATTGATTCATATAAAAGTTGATAATTTTTATATTATTGACCATAATATAGTATAGCACAAGGAACAAAAAAATTACACGTGATATGTGTCCAGACCCCCCTCCCCCCTGTGGTGATCATTGGTGATTTTTTCTTGACCCCCTCCCCCCCTATACAATATGACGCGATTAATGGACGCCCCCTAATTGGGTGTAAGCGTAAATTAAAATAAATAAATATAAAAGACTGTTATCGTTTAATGATGCCGTTACTTAAGATGTTACATAAGTTGTACAGTCCGCAGCAGAAATAGGTAAACGGAAAAGGGATTCAAAATGATCTTGACACTACTTTATTACATAACTTGTACCAGTTGTAAATTGACTAAATCAAACAAATAAATATGAAAAGTTGTTATCGTTTATTAACTAATGTCTTTGTTTAGATGTTACATACTCGTAATGTATTCCAGTAGTGTATTGACTAGTAAAATAAATCAATATGAAAGACTTATCGTTTATTGATACCCTTATACGCTGTATTCCTATCGGTTCGTCACATGTGGTGTGGAAAAATGGAAATACACTCTTAGTTTAGATGTCACAAAACTTGTTCGAGCAGTAAATAATAAATCTATACATATAATAATAATAAATATTATGGGACAACCTTACACAAATCAACCTAGTCCCACAGCTTACTCAATAAAACTTAAGTTGTAGTTACTAAGCGACGATACGAGTACATACAACGTGTTACTTGAGCAACTAAAAACCCCAGACCGCCAAATGACTTTTATTATTGCTAATTAATCTCGAGTATTTATTTTTGAACCAGTTACTTATTTTGAAAGATATTCGTATGTTTCGTTTTCCTTGCAATTCTATTCAATTGTTAACTATACATTTGTTGCGTTGTTGTCACATCTCTACATGTGTAATGTCATGTCAACCTATCAACCCACTTTGTCAATTTGTATGACATGACATCAGATGATATACTTTGACAATTACAACCCATATAACGGCCTCCTAGCCTAGTCGGTAGTGACCCTGCTTACGAAGCAGGAGGTCCCGGGTTCGAATTCTGGTCAGGGCATTTATTTGTGTGTTTATCACAGATATTTGTTCCTGAGTTATGGATGTTTTCTATGTATTTAAGTATTTATACGTATATATCTATTATATATATCGTCGCCTAGTACCCACAACATTATTGAGCTTATTGAGCCTTATTGAGCTTACTGTGGGACTAGGTTTATTTGTGTAAGATTGTCCCATAATATTTATTTTATATGACACTATGTACAGTGAAAAAACAAGTTTGTCAAAGCTGCCAGCCTTTATTAAATAGTCAACCTCTATCTCCTAACCTCTCGATAAAATAGTAAACTGTAGTATTAGAAACTTTTAGACTCAACGCGTGTAAAATTGGAAAATTAAAGAAAAAGTATACCCATGTTAAGATATACTGAAATCGATTCCACTCTAGATTCTGAACAAACAGTTTTTAGGTTTCTAGTCTTGGGTATAACACGTTGTATAATAGATAAATACTTATAAATACTTAAATACATAGAAAGCATCCATGACTCAGGAACGTGATAAACACGCTTATAAATACCTTATTCAGGATTCGAATCCGGGACTTCTTGCTTCATAGGCAGTGTCACTACCGAGTAGGCTAGGAAGACGTTAAAGCAGTAAGTTGATTAAATCATACTAATGAATATAGATGGCTGTTATTCGTTTACTGATATAGTCAGTTCGGGTTGCACAGGGCGGTTCCGCAACACTTCGGGAGCTCAAATACCGCAAGCCATCTGGTTGCCTCTCGGACACCATAACTACGCGCCATGGCTTTAACTAATATCTTTGTTTAAAATGTTACATAATCATGTTTCCATCTGTGCCCGCTGGGAACCGATGGAAATATTTCCCTCCATATGTATATAGGAAGGGGTAAAAAAATCTTTCCATCTCCTCGCACATAAAAAGCCATATGGGAGCAGGTGAAAATGTTTTATTCCGTTATTAGATGTATTCCCATCTGCCCCGGCTTCGCATGACCAAGGCGGGCATAGATGAGATGGGAACAACTCCTCTCGTTCGACGTCAGTACCCGCCGGGAACATAGGTAGCTATTCCCACATGTGCCCGCTAGGGACCGATGGGAATAGTTCCCTTCATGTAAAAATAGTAGGAGGCAATATAAACTTTCTATCTACTCCCACATCAGTCATGTGGGAGCAGGTGGGATTTTTTCATTCCCGTATTAGATTTATTATCTGTTCCCACCGCGCATGACCTTCATCAAGGCCAGCGCACATGCGAATGACTCCTCTCGTTCGACGTCTGTACCCGCCAGGAACGGATGAAAATACACCAATTTCCATCTGTGCCCGCTGGGAACGGATAGGAATATTTCCCTCCATATGAATATAGGAAGGGGCAAAAAAACTTTCCATCTCCTCGCACATAAAAAGCCATATGGGAGCAGGTGGGAATGTTTTATTCTGCTATTAGGTGTATTGACAGTTTTTTTCCTTCCCATTCTTATTTGGTTTCACCAAATCATTATAAATGTAAATATATAGTTTCAAAGTCACTTATAACTAAGAAGGATTGAAATATCGCAACTTCAAAAATACCAGTTTTTTACATTTTATACCTAAGCCAGCACTGTGGTACTCAACCAGTTTAACATCATACTCGAGTACATGCATAAGAGAAAAAAAGAACGTGTCATGAAAGAAGAAGTGAAATATGACTAATACGGGAACGCCTTTTTACGTATAAAAATGAAATAACTCACTGAGCTGTTGTAATACCTTTATATTATACTCTCCAACTAAAAGATTAAATCGTTATCAAAGCTCAAAACTGTTCGCATTCTGGGCAGTACTATTATTTACTCTGTGCCCTAAACTAAACCAAACGTCCAGATACAATATTCGCGTACCTCCTGGTTTACCATGGAAACAGCGCAGCGGCCGGGCAACGGCGCACGGCGAACAGGCAACGTCGCGTGCGCGTAATGATTGGTCCCGCCGCTAGCGCCATGACGGCTGCCATAATCTCCGCGCGTTTGAATTAAGTTAAGAACTGATAAGTAAAAAAAACTGGGAGCGATTGATGGATTTGTTATAATTTTGGTGCAAGCTTTAGTAACATGATAATGAACACAACGCGTTGACTTGAAAATTTCGAGATTTCTTTTATGCCTATTAGAACGCTTTTAAAATTCAATTGTTCATTAAAATTTAAGCGATTGAATAGTGTGTTATAAATCAAACCCATTACTTGCCTTCAATAGGTTTTAATATATTTCAGTTGCCATATAACACTTTAATTATCTTTTGGAGGGAGTATATATTTTTTATTTGTTTTAAAAACGGCTATCGATAAATCTGTTAGTAAATGTCAGGGGACATTCATATAGTTAAATACGATAATCTAAAGAAAAGAAATACCACTCGAATTATCTTTTGTTAAACTTATAAATGTCGCTAACAAATTTATTTTTAATACCTACAGCGACCTCAAAAACAGTTAGAAAAAAATTTTCGCCATTAGTAAAAAATCGGACTTGTGAGTTATGTTTTTTTCAGAGCAATTTTACCGTTCCCGTACTCCACGGCACTGGCCGTGAGAGCCAACATGATAGCCCGGAGGTTTAGCAGGTGTACAGCGCAGGTTAAACTAACCCTATTTCAAGCGTACTGTACTTCGCTGTACGCCTGTTGCCTGTGGTCGAGGTACACGCAGCGTACTATGTATGCTATGCGTGTACAATACAGTGACGCGTTCAGGGTACTGTTGAGGCTGCCGCTGCCGTGGTACTGTAGTGCGTCGGGCTTGTTCGCCGATGCGCATGTGGACGGGTGTCAAGCCACGCTGGCGCTGCGCAAGCGCTGTGCCACAACGCTCCGCAGAGTGCGCGCCAGCCACAACAGTCTCTCTGACCGTCGTGGCAGAGAGATGGAACAGCGCCCTAATCAGGCACTGGACCTCTCAACACTTAAGTTTAGGTACTAATATAGTTATTTAAGTTCTATTGCAATACTAACACTATATGGGTTCCTTTAGAGATGCGCTAAACGCTTCACTGAATTTAGAAAATTGATTCATATCTTTCGCTCGCGAAGATATAACATCACTCATTTCGCTCAGTGGATCTGTTTGAATATTCGCATCGTCTCACTCATTTGACTCGGCCGGCTCATTCAAATCATGAGTAGGAAAGAGCGTACAAGTAACACTGTAAACACTGAGATAGATGAGTTACTGAGAGTTCAATCTTCAGTGAGTTAATGAGTCAGTGAGTTGAACCAAAAGATTTATTTATTTAAATCACTTACTCGTGAACGACCCATGTCTAATTCCTTCGTCCGAAATAAATGTTTTTTTTAATATTTTTGCACAGTTTTGGTAATAAAGAAAAAAAATCCTAAGATTCTTCTGAGAGCTATGGAGCATGCATTTATGGGCCAACTATTTATAATATAATTTCCAAGAGCCGACCTTTCTTATTTACTACTTTACGGTTTACACAAAAGGATGTGACCCAGACGATACTTCCTTGTTCTTCCGTAGCCTCCTTGACACTTACTTGTTAGGCTTAAAACTAGGTCTTGCTCGGCGTAACTGGCGTAAGACCTATTACGTCATTGCGACTTGCGTCAATCGTTCATTTATCCTTACAATGTCAACAGCAATACAGTGATTACTTGATATATAAACATTTTATTGATATGAGCTCATCTTAGATTCTTTTAGCTGTTAGCTGGTAGCCTAAAATGCCGGATTAATTTCACACATATATCTTCCACCAGTTTTTAGTAAAGGAAAACATCGTTAGGAAACCGGACCAATCCTAATGGGGCCTATATTTTCCATTGATTTAGAATACAAAAACGGATGACAGTCGCTTTCGTAAATCTAATGCCTGTCACAATTCTTCGAATTAAATTAGATTAAGAAAGCACCTTCTTCAGTATACTATTATGAGTAAGCAATAAAAAACCGGCCAAGAGCGTGTCGGGCCACGCTCAGTGTATATAGGGTTCCGTAGTTTTTCGTCCGTCACAGTAAGTGTCCCCACTTAAGAGTTAAAATAACACCGCCATGTAGGATATGATATGAGCGTTCTACGTACAGCGACATCTATCGGCAAATTAAGTAAACTATTGCGCGCGAGCTTAAAGTATGGAAGATGATTTTTATGGGATAATTCTTTATTGCGTGAACCGATTTTCACCGTTTTTACTTTATTTGAAAGCAAGTCTTTTCATTGTAATTTTGTAGAAATTACAGGTACAATACACACCTGCTTATACGGTTAAATTACAAACTTAGTTCAGAAATAATTTTGTATTTTTTTTTCAAAAACTATTCAACCTCTCAAGTTCAAAATAATTTTCCTAGAAAGTTTTTATAAAGGTTTACTTTTCAGACTTTTTTCATATTTTTAAAACCTATGGTTCAAAAGTTAGAGGGGGGACACATTTTTTTTACTTCTGGAGCGATTATTTCCGAAAATATTTACATTATCAAAAAATGATTTTAGTAAACTCCTATTCAGTTTTAAATACATATCCAACAATATATCACACGTTAGGGTTGAAATGAAAAAAAAAATCACTCCCCACTTTACGTATAGGGGAGGTACCCTAATAAAACATTTTTTTCCACTTTTTATTTTACCACTTTGTCGGCGTGATTGATATACATATTAGTACCAAATTTCAGCTTTCTAGTGGCAATGGTCACTTTGTCGGCGTGATAGATATACATATTAGTACCAAATTTCAGCTTTCTAGTGCTAATGGTCACTGAGATTATCCGCGGACGGACGGACGGACGGACGGACGGGCAGACATGGCGAAACTATAAGGGTTCCTAGTTGACTACGGAACCCTAAAAATGAATACATAGTTTGTTATGAAAAAAATGGTTTTCAATGTTCGTATTTTTTTTTTGCTTTTATTTGTCATTTATACATTCATTATTATGACATAGATAAGAACATGCATAATCAATAACTCAATCTTAAACTAAAATTTTTACTTATAAAATAGGTTACAAATAAACGAAATAAAAACTAACTTAAAAGTAACAAAATAAGTCCCCGAGATCTGTTCCCTGCGGAAGGGTGCCCATAATGCTGGCCACATTCCCCCAAATTATTCGTATTTGATTTAATAACAAACTATTGTATGAGTGGAATGCCCCACTTAAAAAACATGCAAAGAATATTATGAATAATAATGAATAAATGTCATGGAACAATCTTTCACATGTCGACCTAACCCCACAGTAAGATCAATAAGGCTTCTGTTGTGATAAAAACACAAATAATTGCCCTTACCGGGAATTAAACCCTGGAACTCCAGCTTCGTAGGCAGACTCAAAACTAAAGCAAGGAGTAGGCATACAAAAATAATTAAATACATCTATAAAATATACAGATTCATGCAAACTCTATAGCAACAAGTAGCAAAGGTAATATTCGTTATACGGGTAAGGCGTAATCATTATGAAAGCGTTAGATACATCCAAACTAGGCTGTCATTGTTGTCTTATGACGCGTAATTATCTAACACTTAATTATCTATTACTGCCGTCATTAAGAGAATACATAAGTGAATCGATTTTATTGCATACCTACTCTAAACTAACTTCCATGATTGTAGTGGTAATTAGAAATTAGATATATTTTTATTCCCCGCCTATTTAGTGTTTTGTTATCGGGTTGCGTAATTTGTATCAAGGTACGATTATCATGATAAGTACCTACAGGAAATTTTAGGAATTGTCGTACCTACGTTACTGTGCTCATGTCATAATTATTTAATCTTTTTCTTAGAAAATTACTTAAATATAACACGTGGCATTTTGTCAAGTAGTGTATTGAGAAATATCAAATTAGATATAAAATTACACAACGTAAGTAGGTACTTATATTAAATATGCTAGGGCATGATACAGATACAGTAGGTATACATTTTTTAAGTACCCCTTAAAATGTTGTTATTGTTTAGGTATTAAAATGTTGATTACATGTCAAGGTCCAAATATAAAGTTACAATTAGACATACATTTAGGATAGCTATTTGGTAGATAGTGCAGTAAAACACTTCTATAATTGCATTAACACGTTTAATTTTGAAGATAAAGTAAATTATTTAAAATTAGCAACAATAGTCAGATTATTTAAAATTAGCATTTCACGTAAAAATTACAATAACGGTATCTATATAAAGATATTTCACATTCAATAACTTCCTTAGTGGTTAGAATGTAATTAAATTACAATAATCAAAATATTTAAAATTAGCATTTCACTTAAAAATAACTGTACCTATATAAGGATATTTCACATTCAATAGTTACCTTAGTATCGTAAACGTCTACTTTCCGCACAAAAGGAAAATAAAAAGGATGGAGTACTAGCAAAACTGGTAAGTACAAATAAAGACTCGGCTGGTAATTTGGCTGCAGGAAAATAATGGGTTAATGAGGCGGGTGATATGGATGGTGACAGATGATTCGCTGGCTGAAAAGGCTGGCTGAAGGAGGCTGGTAGCCTAAATTAAAGAGCCAGGTCTTTGTACGCCCGTCAAACGAGGCAATTAGAATTTCGGGGATATTTTAGCAAAACAACAAAAAAAAGCTATTATGGCACTAAAACACTGCATACAAAAAAAGGAATCGGATTTACAACGTTTTTAATAAAATGTAAATAATATGATATTCTCGAAAGACAGGATGGCTAAAACTGTAGTTAAATTTGAATAGAGTTCGTGGGCAAGCGTCCCCTTCGGTTTAGGCGGACCCAACAGCTCGCTGAACTCTCTTTCTCACTTGGAGAGCCCGCTGGATGCGGGCTCTAATTCTCCGACGACGGTGAAGAATCACGCGGAACACGCGGCGGTTGCAGACCGTCTCGCCGGTCCGGCACCCACAAGCGCCTTCCGGAGTCCTTCCGGCTCAGGCGGTCCCACTGGTGGCCTGCTTGGCTTTAAATTTGGATACTCTATTGTTTCATCCGATGGTCACTTTTGATTGGTGACCCAACATGTTTCTATGGCTAAGATGTGGATGATGGTAAGCTTGAACAGGCCTATCACTTGGTGTTGAACAATGAATTAGCTTTCGAAAACTATCTCAAAAATAGTTACAATAAAAGCACACCAATCAATGGACACGTCAAAAATGACACACCCCATCCAAATCAACTTTTCCCTTTTTTGACAATCTGGAATACCTCAAAAATTCATATTCAAAATTAGCGCGAATATTATCTCAATTTATAACTGCCAGTCTAGGCCAGGCAATAGAGGGTTTGACCTCGCATTAACTCCTCAGTCCAAAAAAGCTTTACAGCATGATAAAGTGTCAGGAGTAGATAGCATATAATTATTTTTGCAAAAAAAAAACAATTGTCCTTGTTGGGTTTTTTACCTAAACTCTTATATCGTCTATATTTACGTTTGGAAAAATGCTCAGTCTAATTTTATTTCACCAGTAATATTGACTTGAAGTATGTAATCAATATTCAAAATTTCAAAAAAAAAATCCATAACAGACTATATTTTTTTTATAAAATATATTATTTTTGTGTAACATCGGAAATTTGCTCCGTCACTTTTCTTTACTGAAGTGACATTAAATGTACGTTTTCTACTTAAGACAAACAATTTCCAAAAATTTTATTATCAAACTTTTTCAGTATAAAAATTAGCTTATTACTCGCAGTAGAATATTGCTGCGTCAATATATTTTTTTAATTATATTTCGTTTAAGACCTTTCTTTCGACTGTAAAAAAATCAAAAAAATATCCTGCGTATCAAAAAGTTAAATCACGTGACAAATAAAGATTTCTATTATTTCACTCGTTAGTGGAATGCGCACGTGCGGGACGCGGGACGCGGGAGCGGGGATGCCTCGCGAGGGGCCATGCGTAGCGTGTGTAAGCACTTTGACTAAACAATGTTGCTCTAACTACTTTCGCTCAAAGCGTGTGACTTCCTATACACTTTTTTAATGATCCTCTTTAATAAACTCAAACAAACACTTTACATTTATGGTTTTGCACGTTACTAAAATATATATTAACACTACATGAATACACCCATACTGTTAGCAATTTTATCTTGATTTGATATAATTCGCAGTGGTGCTAAACGCCTAGTCACAGAGTAAATAAAAAAGTACGCCAGTTGTAATACATTTCACTTTTGACTACGGCGAAGATAAAAGGAAGGGTTATGATTTTAGCAGTCTATGCGCAATTGAACCGTGGTAAAAGCCGAGACAAACGCTAGGGGAATTGATTATGAAATGTTGTAATTATAAAAAAAACCGGCCAAGTGCGAGTCGGACTCGCACCCTGATAGTTCCGTATATCACACAATTTTAACAATCCCTGAACCAGTGTTGGCCGTTAATTTCAATTAGAATTGAAAATTTATCAATAAGATTGAAGATTAATTCCGTAACTAATCAATTACACTAACATCAATTTTTACTAACGTTAGTTCGCATTGATTTTGTGACGTCGTCAATTACTCTAACCGTCAATTAGAATTAACCTATTAGTTACACTAACGTCTCGAAAATTTAATAAGAATTACAGTTAATTAGATTAACGTTAGTGTAACTAAATTAATCCTGTCTTACACTAATAATTAATTTTAAAACTGCATCTCGGGTTCGGAAGTCGGGACCAATATCACAAGATGGAGCTCATGCTGGACCCTAGGGCTACCTACTGGATCTCGGGTTTGGCGCATCATAGACTCATGCTGTTTGGGCTCATTCGACTTGTACTGATGAGCAGATGGTACCGGTATCAAAATCTGGAGCTCATGCTGGACCCTGGGGATCCCTACTGGATCTCCGGTTTGGCGCATCATAGACTCATGCTGTTTGGGCTCATTCGACTTGTACTGATGAGCAGATGGTACCGGTATCAAAATCTGGACCTCATGCTGGACCCTGGGGATCCCTACTGGATCTCGGGTTTGGGGCATCATAGACTCATGCTGTTTAGGCTCATTCGACTTGTACTGATGGTATGGTATGGAATGGTATGGTATGGTATGGTATGGTATGGTATGGTATGGTATGGTATGGTAAAGTATGGTATGGTAAAGTATGGTATGGTAAAGTATGGTATGGTAAAGTATGGTATGGTATGGTAAAGTATGGTATGGTAAGGTATGGTATGGTAAGGTATGGTAAAGTATGGTATGGTAAAGTATGGTAAAGTATGGTATAGTATGGTATGGTAACGTATGGTATGGTAACGTATGGTATGGTAAAGTATGGTATGGTAAAGTATGGTATGGTTAAAGTATGGTATGATAAGGTATGGTATGGTATGGTAAGGTATGGTATGGTAAGGTATGGTAAAGTATGGTATGGTATGGTAAAGTATGGTATGGTAAAGTATGGTATGATAAGGTATGGTATGGTAAGGTATGGTAAAGTATGGTATGGTAAAGTACGGTATGATAAGGTATGGTATGGTATGGTAAGGTATGGTATGGTAAGGTATGGTAAAGTATGGTATGGTATGGTAAAGTATGGTATGGTAAGGTATGGTAAGGTATGGTATGGTAAGGTATGGTATGGTAAGGTATGGTATGGTAAAGTATGGTATGGTAAGGTATGGTAAAGTATGGTATGGTATGGTAAAGTATGGTATGGTAAGGTATGGTAAGGTATGGTATGGTAAGGTATGGTATGGTAAGGTATGGTATGGTAAAGTATGGTATGGTATGGTAAAGTATGGTATGGTAAAGTATGGTATGGTAAGGTATGGTATGGTAAGGTATGGTAAATTATGGTATGGTAAGGTATGGTAAAGTATGGTATGGTAAAGTATGGTATGGTAAAGTATGGTATGGTAAAGTATGGTATGGTAAAGTATGGTATGGTATGGTAAGGTATGGTAAATTATGGTATGGTAAGGTATGGTAAAGTATGGTATGGTAAAGTATGGTATGGTAAAGTATGGTATGGTAAAGTATGGTATGGTATGGTAAAGTATGGTATGGTAAGGTATGGTATGGTATGGTAAGGTATGGTATGGTAAGGTATGGTAAAGTATGGTATGGTAAAGTATGGTATGGTAAAGTATGGTATGGTAAAGTATGGTATGGTAAATTATGGTATGGTAAAGTATGGTATGGTAAAGTATGGTATGGTATGGTAAAGTATGGTATGGTATGGTAAGGTATGGTAAAGTATGGTATGGTATGGTACGGTATGGTAAGGTATGGTATGGTAAGGTATGGTAAAGTATGGTATGGTATGGTAAGGTACCTTACCATACCTTACCATACCATACCTTACCATACCATACCTTACCATACCATACCTTACCATACCATACCTTACCATACCATACCATACCATACCATACCTTACCATACCATACCATACTTTACCATACCATATTTTACCATACCTTACCATACCTTACCATACCATACCTTACCATACCATACCTTACCATACCATACCTTACCATACTATACCATACCATACCATACCATACCATACCATCAGTACACGTCGAATGAGCTCAAACAGCATGAGTCTATGATGCGCCAAACCCGAGATCCAGTAGGGATCTCCAGGGTCCAGCATGAGCTCCAGATTTTGATACCGGTGCCATCTGTTCATCAGTACAAGTCGAATGAGCCCAAACAGCATGAGTCTATGATACGCCAAACCCGAGATCCAGTAGGGATCCCCAGGGTCCAGCATGAGCTCCAGATTTTGATACCGGTACTATCTGCTCATCAGTACAAGTCGAATGAGCCCAAACAGCGTGAGTCTATGATGCGCCAAACCCGAGATCCAGTAGGGATCTCCAGGGTCCAGCATGAGCTCCAGATTTTGATACCGGTGCCATCTGTTCATCAGTACAAGTCGAATGAGCCCAAACAGCATGAGTCTATGATACGCCAAACCCGAGATCCAGTAGGGATCCCCAGGGTCCAGCATGAGCTCCAGATTTTGATACCGGTACCATCTGCTCATCAGTACAAGTCGAATGAGCCCAAACAGCGTGAGTCTATGATGCGCCAAACCCGAGATCCAGTAGGGATCTCCAGGGTCCAGCATGAGCTCCAGATTTTGATACCGGTGCCATCTGTTCATCAGTACAAGTCGAATGAGCCCAAACAGCATGAGTCTATGATACGCCAAACCCGAGATCCAGTAGGGATCCCCAGGGTCCAGCATGAGCTCCAGATTTTGATCCCGGTACCATCTGCTCATCAGTACAAGTCGAATGAGCCCAAATAGATGCGCCAAACCCGAGATCCAGTAGGGATCCCCAGGGTCCAGCATGAGCTCCAGATTTTGATACCGGTACCATCTGCTCATCAGTACAAGTCGAATGAGCCCAAACAGCATGAGTCTATGATGCGCCAAACCCGAGATCCAGTAGGGATCCCCAGGGTCCAGCATGAGCTCCAGATTTTGATCCCGGTACCATTTGCTCATCAGTACAAGTCGAATGAGCCCAAACAGCATGAGTCTATGATGCGCCAAACCTGAGATCCAGTAGGGATCCCCAGGGTCCAGCATGAGCTCCAGATTTTGATCCCGGTACCATCTACTCATCAGTACAAGTCGAATGAGTCCAAACAGCATGAGTCTATGATGCGCCAAACCCAAGATCCAGTAGGGATCCCCAGGGTCCAGCATGAGCTCCAGATTTTGATACCGGTACCATCTGCACATCAGTACAAGTCGAATGAGCCCAAACAGCATGAGTCTATGATGCGCCAAACCCGAGATCCAGTAGGGATCCCCAGGGTCCAGCATGAGCTCCAGATTTTGATACCGGTACCATCTGCTCATCAGTACAAGTCGAATGAGCCCAAACAGCATGAGTCTATGATGCGCCAAACCCGAGATCCAGTGGGGATCCCCAGGGTCCAGCATGAGCTCCAGATTTTGATACCGGTACCATCTGCTCATCAGTACAAGTCGAATGAGCCCAAACAGCATGAGTCTATGATGCACCAAACCCGAGATCCAGTAGGGATCCCCAGGGTTCAGCATGACCTCCATCTTAGGATACCGGTCCCATTGCTTATACAAGCCCCCGAGTCCAGAGTCAAAATCGAAACAAAAATCAAAACCTCGTAGCTTAACCTAAATTCGCGTTTAGTTAGGTAAATTATTAATGTCAATTACCAATTCAATCTACACTAAAAATTAAATCAATGTTTCAATTTTTGAGAAAGACTAAAAATTAAGTATCTTCAATTATTAGTTATTCGCAAAGGATTAACACGTTAGTTACAATTAATTTCATTTCTAATTGAAATCAATTTGCACTAAACTATTAGTGTTCAATTTTTACTAACGTGTTTCAATCTTCAATTTTTAATTTTCAATTACACTAACGTTCGGCCAACACTGCCCTGAACATTGCTGTAACGAATAGAAAAATTGGATTAAGGACAAACTTTGACTTTTCCTTGAAATCTGTTGCCTCCGAACAGCGACATAAATTGCGATTAGTTTACCAACTGCGTATAGGGTTGTACTTTTATTTAGTTTACGACGACTACATTTTTTTAAAGAATTGTTTTGCTGCGAAACACCACACCTCAATCAAATAGTTCAAACGGGATTTCACTAATGGTAGTGAATTAAATATCAATAGTCTAGCGTTGTGAGCTATGCTGCCAGAGCAATTTTTTTAACATGCATGCGTGTTGTGTAGATGTGTCATATGGAACAAATAAAATTATCTTGTAAATTTTTTAATTGTTTTTCTTTAAGTTAAAAAAAAACTAATTTAATAGGTACCGCATAAGCTCCTAACTATGGTCCAAAACTAGTGTAAGGTCAGATTTACATTTTGTAAGTTTTGCTTACGTAAGTAGGAATACAGCTATAGATCAGAATGAGAGACGAATATCACTATTTCATTATAGACAATAGTTTCGTCCCTTCTTATATAAGCAAAACTTATCAGTGTGAATCCAGCCTAACTACATTATTAGTTTAAGTACACAACAATAAGGCATACACTTTTTTATAAATGGTAGAAAAAACTCAAATTAAACTAAAATACGCAATGAACTTGTAGACCATAGTTGTAGTAGTCCTAATCACTAGAGATCTTGGTGACTTTTTCTTAGTGTCACGCTGGTAGCCTATTTTTATTGAGCTGCATTGATGTTTTTATCAAAGGAAACGAGTCACTAAACATTTTTTTCTTAAATATTTGCAGAAATATTATACACCGTATTTTTTTAGGGTTCCGTACCCAAAGGGTAAAAGCTATTTTTTTCCTATTACTAAGACTCCGCTGTCCATCTGTCCGCCTGTCACCAGGCTGTATCACATGAACTGTGATAGTTAGACAGTTGAAATTTTCACAGATGATGTATTTCTGTTGCCGCTATTACAACAAATACTAAAAAAACAGAATAAAATAAATATTTAAGGGGGCTCCCACAACATGCTTTTTTGTCGTTTTTATAGATCTGGTACGCAACCATTCGTGTGCGAGTCCGACTCGCATTTGGCCAGTTTTTTTATTTACGTTAATTTTATCATATGGTACGACGAAGGAAACGAACTGGCAAAGTAAATTTAAAAAAAAAACGTTTTTTTTCACTAGCAAAGATGTTAAATCGGTCACTAATGTAACCGTGGTGACGAAAATTTGTTCCTGTTGTCCCATAAAATGATGTCGCATACAAGTTTTTCACATGTCAACGATCTTAAATGGAAACTTCTAGGTCTTTCCAGCCGAGACCGGCTTAGCCTACATCTGTCTCAACTTATCGCCTCTTTGTATTGCGGGTTGGGGGGAGGGGGACGTTCTGACATCCTACTGCCAGTAGATTGCCAGCGGGGACTACTTACATAAGTGGTTATCCTGTCTTCGGAGTAAGTGTTCGATTCAATCCATACAAATACAAATAATTTATTGTACAGTCACCGGCAATAGTATCTTCCTACACGAAGGCCACAAAAATATGTGACACGCTCTTATGGCCCTACAAATAAGAGCGTGTCACATATTTTTGCGGCCTTCGTGTAGGAATATACTATTGCCGGTGGCTGTACCTACGAAAGTGAGTATTATCAATGATGTGACATGTTACACATGAGTGCATGACAATAGCCAGTGTTTGGCGTATATATAATAATGTTGATTCTATTGCATGTAATATCATTTATCTACACCAATATCATAAATCCTCTATTCCGCGTTCGGAAACCGTACCACCATTATTTCAACCAGTAACGTAACATCTCTGACAGTGTGGTAAAAACGTATTAAAATTCTTTACCCACGGTAACGTTACCAAAATCCGCCCTCTCCCCGAGCACCGGCACGCGCCCGCGTGACCGCCGACACAATAGAGTTGGTCATGGCGGTGCAATGGCGGTCATTCTACTGGTTTCCGAACACATCATTTAGGATTTATAATATGTGTGTAGATAAAGCAGTGTATGCAACCGTACGTAATTAGGCCTTAAAACACTCGTATGATCTTATTATGAAACAGTCACATAAACTACTATTAATGTCTGTTATGTTTAAGTTATATCAACATAGGTGGATGCAAAGAAAATGAATTTAAAAAATCATACAAGTTGTAATAAAAATACTGGTGGTCCGTTTAAGGGCACTATTGATATCATATTGCGACTAAGAAAAAGTAGGAGAAAATTTTTTTTAGTGCGAAAATATTTTTTTGTTGAAGGGGCATGTCGTTTCGACCGGCCAACCGTCTATACGAAACCATTTTTTTCCAGTTTTTCATATTTAAGAAAAACTAAGGAAATATCTTTTTTCACGGGAAAAAAAATGGTGGTGGATTATACAATATTAATGTATGTCTATTGTCTATTTCATCTGTGATAACTGTATTTTTTTTTCTCTGTGTGTAATATTTAATTGTTTCTTTGTTATAAGTAAACTGAAATATATGTCATATGATACAAATCATTTAAAACAACAAAATAAACAAGAGAGATAGTGCTGCCTGCTGGCCTCGGACACCGGAGGACTTGGTCATTTTTTCTGAAGCATATGACATCTATTTCAGTTTACGTATAACAAAAAAAACAATTAAATATTACACACAGAGAAAAACATACAGTTGTCACATGTGAAATAGACAATAGAACAGACAATACCTTAATATTATATAATTACATTTACTAAATGTTCATGACATTAAAGTACATCTTATTTAAGAGTCATTTATAAATACAACTTATGTTAAATAAATATGTTTAAATTCGGGGAAATCAAGAGTCTACATAAGTCATCTGGCAAATGCGCTGTTTCGCATATGCCTTGATATATCCATTATGAAGAAATCTATAGTTGTAGAGCCGGGTGGTGGGGGGCGAAGACAAAGAGTCGCGTGTAGCTGATAAAATTTATTGTTTTAGAGATTTACATGTACTCTGTCGTCTCTCTAGTGCTTACTTGTCGAGTATTACCCAGCTAGGTAGATGAGTACTAGGCCAGTAATTTATCGTAAGGATATATTACTGGCCTCGTGGGTTAGTGTCACAACACTAAAATGCTGAAACTTGGTTGAGGCATATAGCATGCGTGCCTTTAGACCCTATCGCGATTCTCAAATATTCCTCGGCAAGGCGCCGAGGGTCATGTTTCTGCGTTGAATAAACGTTAGTGGCATCCAACTTAATCACTGCGCCATCTGTTGGTAGGCGGCTTGACGAGTGTCGAAGCGTAGTTGTATCGGTGCGTGCGGCTGCGCGGTGACGCGGATTGTGCGCATTATGATTCTGACACTACAAGCGTGATCTGTCGGCGAGCAGTGGTGATGGTGTTCTGTTTAGTAAGGTAATGATACTCTGGTGCTTCAATTAAATACTAAAATGGTTACTTAATAATACGCCATCACAATATTTATTAAAATTATAATGATACGAGTTAAATACAAATATCAAAATAGAAAATTCTATAATTGAAGTAACTTACTCCACTTTTTTCACTATGACGCAAGCATAGCTGAGTCGTAGTTGCGCATGCTAAACTGGACTCAATAGCTGACGCACGACGACATATTACTGCATGTTCACTCGCTTTAAAAGGCTAGACAAATTTAAAATTTCAAGATTTGACGTATTGTATGTGGATTATTTTTTGGAAATGTTAGTTTTGGCTGTTTAATTGACTACTTAACATGAATAAAAAACAAAACTGGGCTGAGCAATTATCCATGAAGTATGTTAAATATACTGTAATAACAATTTTTCTTTAAGGTTTTTTTTTTTGGAATTTTGTGAATATTATGCTAAAATAAGATTATCATAACACCCACTGTTACAAACTTGACTGAGACATTTTCCACACAAAATGACGAGTGTAACCAATCATTTTTGAATAAAAGTGACAGTTTTATTTGAAATATTTTTTTGAACTTTTGACAGTATCTGTCAGGAATCAAAATAATTTATTTAGTGAAAAAAACATACCCTGAGGAAAATTCCAGTACAAACTATTAAGGTTTTTGTACATTTTGGTAAAAATATCAAAACTAACATAAGTTTTTTTTTTGGAAAAATAGTTTTTTGTGTTTTTTATGACCTATACTACATCCCAGCAAAAGAATTATCGACTGAGGAATTAATGCGAGGTCTACATACAACGACCCGGTAGATTTCCCACACTAGTCGTGTATCTCAAAATGCGGACTGATATAAGCGCCATCTACCTGCAATGCCGTGAATCACAATGTACGCTTTTTTATATATCAACCACAACCTAGCCTTAGACCTCCCTTAGACACAGAAGTTCTAAAGAAAGTCGACAGATGTCGTACGATAAACGTAGCGTCATGCTACAATAGGTACTAAATTAACATTTTTAAGGATCCTTAGGAACCATAAACTCACTTACATTGAAACAGGCTAATTCAGTCAACAACGTTTTTAATTTTTTAATGAAAATAGTGTCACTTGGTGAGTTTCTTATATCCATCGGAATACAGTTGTATAATTTGACCCCGAAGACGCTAAGAGATGCGCGCGCCTTGTACGAGCCGTCTTGACGGGGGTGCAAGGAGGTTTTTTTCAAGAAGCCTCTGGCTACGATTACCATACGTTATGTAATCATGCTGGTTAGCTCTTACGTATTGGCAAGCAGTCAGAATGCATACACTGGGCAGCGTCAAGATTCTGTAGCGCTTGAAAAGATCCCTGGGGGGGTAATCGGGTGGTTTACGAGCAATAATGGTTCGTAACGCACGCCTCTGAAGCATAAATGGTCTATCTCGGTCTGCAGATGTGGCCCATAGATCTAATCACACTCATGAATGGTGTTATTAACAGAACAGATAAAGTTGAGAGGCTCTATGGGTTAAGAAATTGTTATTTTAATTTTACCTGTGGTGCGCAGTATAATAACCAGCAGTGCAATAATTTGCTACTTTTATTTTACTATACTGAATCTCATTCAAGTTCTCATTCGTTTTGCAAAATCCTGTATATTTTGCAAAACGAATGAGAACTTGAACAAAAATACTTGTGTTCCGTTTAAGAGCATATGGGTATCGTTATATCGGAGCGGCCAAGTTACTCAAAAATATCTGAACATGCACTTTATCATATGGCAATAGAGGCGTTGTTCAGATATTTGTGACCACGTTGGCCGCTCCGATATAACTGATGGCGACTGTACTAGTACCTCTGTTCTTCGGCGGATCAATTTTCATGCATGTCTGTCATTTGCCTTCTATTTAACAGCCTGATACGACACGGCGTTTATTTTTTCCTTTACTTGATCCTTGTACCATCAGCTGCAGAATTGCATACTCAATTTATGAATGAATTCATTCATAATGTGGGTATGCATTTTTGCAGCCTACTGTACCTCTGTTCTTCTTGGCTCTCCTCACTTCCTCTCAGCTTTAACTCTAGTTTCTATGAAGTGCTTAATAAATTCGTTGTGTCGTAGTAGGTGTCCAAGCATCTTCCCTCTCCTATTATCTTTTGTTCTCAACAAACTTCTATCTTCTTTCAATTTATTTATTTATCGTATGGCTAGATGTCACTGGATATGGATAGCCATTTCTTCTCTGGGGTAGTAGTAGTGGGAGAGCAGATGATGAAGAAAATCCAGTGAGTACTGCGAGGTCCGGATGGGACAGTGCACTTGCGAAGTTTGTTACACTTTTAGCACCACCCAGGGATCACGTGTAGGGTTGTCTAAGGGGTTTCCTACGGACGTAGAGTAACATTGATCCCCCATTTTCTATCAATAAAACAATACAATACATGTAATTATCAATTATGAACCAACCCGAGGGGGCCGAGGGCCACGGGACGTACGGTCGATGTATTTTTGCAATTACAAACGTAAGTTAAAATAAGTAAATATTTTTTACGTCACACCTGGCCATAATGTGAGTATTACCGCACGCTACGCGTACGGTAAAACTCGCATTATGGCCAGGTGGAGACGTAAAATTGTGTACTCACCACGGGCAGTAAAAAAGAAAGCCCTCTATCGCATATTTACAACCCTCGCCTGCGGCTCGGGTTACAAATACCTGCGATTTCGGGCTTTCTTTCTTTTACAGCCCTTGGTAAGTAATGTACTATTATATTCCTTGCAGCAATGTTCGGTGATAGTTAAAATTGTATGATGTATGGAGTCCTCAGAGCGCGGGTCCGGCTCGCACTTGGTTAAATTTCCTTGGTTTTTTTTCGTGCCCCTCCTTATCCTATAAGTTGGCGTTGGCATTGACGGTTTATGGCCTGTTTCACAATCTCCAGTTAAAGCATATCTGTCAGATAAATGTTTGCTGTCCTTTTCTTTTATATGACTGGAGAAAAGGATAGCAATAATTTTAACTGGCAGATAAGTTTATCTGGAGATTGTGAAACAAGCCCTTAGACGTGTAAATTATATATCAACATTTGATACTATCCTCAAGAAATATTATCTCTAAGGCCACACAATCATTCTAACTGGTAGTAGCATCATTTCAGCAATGACCGTGTTTGTCAGTACCATAAACAATGAACTTTACGTGCTACGATTACAATCACGTTAGCTAACCATAGGAATACATTAGGATACTAAATGTGGTACTGCGATTTGGATTTTCTGACTTTTGAATAAAGTTTACTTGCAAATGGCGATTGCGATAGCAATTGATTACTTCAGATACTCAATTCAAGCGCTCAGGTACTTTTTGTTTGTAATTATTTTTCTCTCGCGTCAGAAATAAATTATTTTGATTTCTCGTAGTAACATTATTGGGTATGATTTAACCGATCACCAAATGAATATGAAGTCGATTACCGACTTAATAAGATTGGCCACTAAAATAATAGATCTGCCACCAAAATTGTATCACCAAATAATATAAAAACGATTACCAACATTTTGAAATCCCTAGGAAAAATATTAGTGATTAAAATATAAATTGGCTCCATCTTTAGAAGTCGGATCTGGTGAGTTCGTAGTCACCTAACACACTCCTCCTCGCTTCGCTCGTCGTACATATCTTGACTCTATCGAAATTGTTTTAGGGTATTTAAATTTATTTGGTGGTAGGTAGATAGAACTACTGTTTTAGGGCAATACAAATTTAGCGTCAAAGTTAATATTGGATACAAATAACCATTAATTTGGTGTTTCAAAGTTGGTGACCGTTTACATAGATATATATACACGGTGTACATGAGGAAACCGAATAATTTTAACAGCGTATTCCTGGTCATAATTAGAGACTAAAATGTCGTATAAACTTTTCTGGATTTCGCCAAAAAATTATTTTTTGCTTTATTTTTTATTTTTTTAATGCTTTTGAACATAAAAACATAAATGTTATTGGTAAAGATGTCGATTAAAATAAATTAGTATTTTTTTTTCGAAAAAAATAGTTTACGTAAAGTATTCCTTGGCACTTTGATATCTGTCAATAAGAATGTCTAGACTAGACCCCATAGAGGGTGAAATTGCCATCAAAAAAGCGTTTTGCACTGAGTCACATTAAAAAATGTTTTTTTATTTAAGTGGTAGTAACTCTGAAACTAGGCGAATTCCAGAAAAGTGTATACGACATTTTAGTCTTCAAGTATGATCAGGAATACGCTGTTAAAATTATTCGGTTTCCTCATGTTACACCGTGTATTGCTTTATTATTCGAAAAGTATACATTAATATATACAGTGCTCTGCAAAACTGTTTCCACAGTTTGTCTGCGGGTGAGATAGTTAATAACTAGTTATTCTACTGTTATGCTGATATTTATTGGCACACTTGGATTAAAATGGTCACAGATATATTTGTTGGATACAGATATTATAATTAGAGGATACTAATTGGTGGCAAATCTAAATTTTGGTGGCAGACAAAATAGTTCATTTTTTATTTAGGCTTTACCGTTTGTGTAGTGGCATTGTTCATTTTGTAAAAAAAACTTTGAAAATGTCAGACTTGGTTATTGTACAATGTGAATACATTTTTATACCCTAACTTAATTTATTAAAGATGAACGCAATATATTGAATTAAAATGAGTATTTAACAAGACTTACGACTGCAGAAATAACCAAACGCCTAGAACTTTCAAACGAGCAATTTTTGTAAACTAACCCCCTCATTCATAATCTCTTAGGCCTCAATTAGATAATTTATTTTTAAAAACATGTAAAAATAATTATTAGATAATTTATGTTTTGCCTGTTTGTAACAAACACAACTGTCAAAGGACAGACAAGGACAAAACACAAATTAACTAATTGAGGCCTGAGAGAAGTTTATGAATAAGGGGGTTTAACTACAAGTTAGCTCTAAGTAAATTACTCGTGGAAAATGTCAGGGTTAGGTCATAAACTATGATAATTAGTATAGTTACAAAAATGTTGGCATCTGCAATTAAACTTTCTAGTTTCCATTACATAATACATAAGACTCATATAATACCGAGTATAAAAAAACCGAGTATAACAATCAACACGCATAAAGTGGCAAAGAAAATGTTGTGATGGAAAAGTGGTCACAAGACCCGTCATATGATTGAGATGGTCTAATTGCCCATCATTGACTTATGTTCGGTTCGTAGTGTTTGTTCATATTACTGGCGGTTTTAAGTGAAGTGCTACCGTATATATAAATGAATGGGTGAACTATTTTTATTTTTTTAAACTTGCATTTTTATAAGATTAACGGTCAACTTTATCATCACAAAACCAAAAATGAGACTGAAATCGGAGAAATGCCCAAAATACAGGAGTATCCCATAAGGAAACTATTTTGTTCTTGATCACATCGTTTATGTTTTCAATAAACACAGGGCTCTAATGAAATATTCCGCACTTCATAGACCTAAACATCGGCTATCCCTCTCACACCACAGCACAAATTGCATAAACTCCCTTCGTGTTTGTTATAATTTGCAGTAATGACATCGGTTTGCGTGACCGAGCTCGCTGTAATCCCAACTAAGTGACATTAATTATCTCAGCAGAATCATGACCTACAGGCCAAAGTGAGACAATGCGCGGCCTCTGCGGTTGTCAACTCAGATTACAGCAAGACTTAAGAAGATATATGGATTAAAGTTGTTTCGTCACAATCATCACCATCAGTGGCAGAGCTGGCAAAATGCCACGGGCGCCCGACCCAAGGGGGCCTCGGCCCGAAAGGCCACAAGCAAGAGGACCTAAACATTTTCTGTAAAAGAGGCCCCATGCGATGAATTTGCCACGGGCGCCACGGTAGTTACGCCACTGTGTTTCATTTGTTATAGACTCCTAAATGAAACTCATCCACTTTCAGGGAGATAAGAACCTAAGGAGTTTTCAAGAGGAACCGCGAAGTGAGGTAATTGTCATGAGATCACGTAGGAGTTTCCGTACCCCGCTCCCGTAACTAGTTGCTCCCAGGGGCGGATCCAGGATTTCATTCTGGTTTCCTTCACAAACAATCTTGCAGTCCTATGGCCCCCGTAGCACACGAGGCATACATAATTATTATTCTTGCCTCAACAGCAAGTATCAAAGAAATTTAACGTTACTACGCTATTTTTAATAAAGTCGTCCCGCAGAAGATAAAGCACGAATCACTAGAAAAAAACTCCATAAGTTGACCGTTATAAATAATCCTAGAAAATAAATCACCTCTTTGAGATAGGCGAAACTTTCTCGTTTGAAACCTCTCTGTAAGTGTAACTCGTCATGTCATCTCTATACATATAGGTACAATAAATGTAAAAAATACTTATCTACCTATGGTCGATTTTGAAGAAACAAACAATCGAGAGCGAGTCCTCAAAACCTAAATATTTAAAGAACACATTTCCTCTCAATAATTTCAATATTTCCTGATATAACGACCTAGAAAGGAGTCTATAATAGTCCGACAATTCGCGTATCCTTTGACAAGGAGGGGTGAGGTCAACGCTGATCACGAGTCATACTTTATCAGACACATGATGGCCGGACTGTTATACAGAGCTATTTGTGTAGCTGGTTGCGTAAGAGCTGCGTTTATCTATGACCCGAACGCCCTTGGATCCTGGTGACAACTTCGTTCTATTAAGGATGTGCTTAACGGCTTATCTTTTTTAAACAGTTCTAAATATGAACCAAATTTCAGTTTGTTTCATTTCTTTTCGGAGGATTAAGAGACGTTCATAAATTACGTATTAGATTTTGTGCATTTTCTTTTTACTGTCTCACGTAAATAATGGCGCCCACTTGCTAACTTTAAGAGTATAAACTATAAACTGAAAATTGTGTGTTTCCTGTAGATACCTACATGGAAAAATCCCGAACATTTGGACTAACGCGTGAAAGGCCGAATGAGAAAATAAGTATTTGCCTAAAAAATAATAAATAAATATTAGGGTATTAGGAATGCATTGTCCAGATATGGCTTCCATGATTCCACCTAAGGAACATACTATCTACACTAACTCAGAGTGTAAAAAGCTTTTTAAAAAGTAACTACCTACCTTAATGGAAAATATTATACTTAAAAGAATAAACAGGTTTGTTGTAACTTCAGCTCGATAGGTTTATATTATAGATTATAATTATACCAGAACATATTCAGATAAAATTATATACTTACACAAAAATTTTGCCTCTGACGCCAATGTGCTGTAACACCTACATACATGGTTCATACAAAGGTGTCAAGTCGGTCAATGCCATATTTTCATGAGCGAAACTAATCACTAATTAATATTCCTACATTAATAACCAATATTGGTCACGGTATTGACTATGTTACAAGGCAATGTTTTATGAATGCCAATAAAAGTAGAGCCTTTGTATTTGCAAGTAGAATATCAAGAATAATGTAACGTCTACTAAGCGTCTCGCAGTAAACGCGTCAATGTATAATGGTCGCTGTGCCGGGAACGCGATAATACACTTGTCTAAATAACTTAATTTGTAACGTAGTTATCTAAGTAATTGAGTTATACCTAACTTTGGAAATACATTGCTTTTTTTTATAAACTACAGTGATTTTAATATTTGGCGGTGTTATAAATATTCTTGATTTTGAAAAGTTAGGTTTCGTCAGGTTATATTATTGAACGCCGAATAAAAACTAGCGTGTAGTTAACACCTGTATTCTTATCAAGGCCTTCAGCAAAAAGGCGTCTACGAACGCCTTGGCGCTGTTCAGGAACCAATTGCGCAATTTGGTAAGGGTGCTTACTGGGCACTGCGGCCTAAACAAGCACATGCACACTATGGGGAAACGTGACATTGGGCGGTGCAGACTCTGCATGGAGACAGAGGATAGACGCCCTTGCACATCCTCGCAGATTGCCCTTCCCTAATGTGCACTCGTAACTCAATTCTGGGTAGGCACATACTACGCCCAGAAGAGTTAAAGTCTCTCGAGATCAAAAAGATCCTGGAACTGTTTGAAGTTGCAGTGTTAGACCGAGAGTTGTAGTAGGTGGCGATCACATAGATCAGTAATGGTCGCAGTGATACATAGGCTTGGGAGCCTTACATAGCCCCTAACAAGAAGAAGAAGAAGAGCACCTGTATGCTTAATGCTTACTTAATAGTAGATTGAACACCGAGGACATAAAGAACAGTTTTATGTCACGGCACGGGCGTGACATTGAATCCTTAGACTTTAAGTACATAACAATAAGAATTATGAGAAGTTAAACCACGTTATTAACCAGCGGGTTACAATGAAATTCAGTACAACATCACGACCTGTCTAAAGCCAAGGGCTACCACGATTTGCTTTTGGTAAGATTTGCATGAACTACTACTAAAACTATAACTACTACAAACTACATAGGTATATGTAGGTGCTAAATACTTACTAGAAAACTATGGAACTACGTCTGTTGCTAAATAAAAAATTCATGTTTTAACAGAAGAAACTGCCTATCGCTCTATGTAGGTAAGCCGATAAAAAAACCAAAAAGTCAAAATACATTAACCAAAGAGGAAACCTGCCTGGACACCTTAATGTAAATTGTAAAGGGTGTTGGCAAAATCGATAAGGGAAAAAGAAAGAGATCAGGTATGATATTATATAGAAAATCGATTAAAAGAGAATCGATTTAAAACAGCAAACTTCACGTTTTTTAGTCTTTAAATTAAATTGGTGAAAATTATAGGTATCTAGTTATCTACTTACAATATAGATAGAGCTGGTATAATGAAACAAATATGAAACGATAAAATTAAATCAAAAGGCTATTATCAAACTAAGTCACGTCAAACTTTCAAAGTAAGCACCTACCGATGTAAATTAATTTTTAATAAAGTTTAAATTAAGGAATAAGTAGATAGAACTTGGCTGTGAAAAAGATTTTAACCACACTAAAAAATGTTTCTTAACGTTCTTTTGCATTTCTAACGAAGTGTAGTGAGTTATTAACAGTAACTACATTTGACGCCGAGAATACGTAGTATGTCGAATGTCTTATTTTACGCAAACAAAATAAGATTTTATAAATATGTGTTGTAATATTACCATAATTATGTAAATTTTTGTCAATGATTTAGTTCCGCATTCACTGTAGGTGTTATAACATTTAAGTATATTATGTAGATGTGTAGTGCAGGTTGCTAGCAGAAAATGGTGTCTATGCCCGCAACGCAAAATTATCTGCGCCTTACTGAACGTAATGGGCAAAACCATAAAAACACTCATTTAACTCTGTACGCAGTCCATTTGTAAAAAACACTCATTTAACTCTGTACGCAGTCCATTTGTAGGCGTCTAGTTTTTACCTACCCGTTTCAAGATGGTTGGGGTTGCGGTCTCCTCTTCTTGATAGTAGCCATAGTAGGTAAATGGGCCCTTGTATTTACTCGAAATCAGTTGTTTTGTGTTACTTTCAAAAGAAATAACCTGCGAAAAAGAGATTACAATTCCAACCATCTTCTAACAGGTAAGGGATACGCTTTATGGATAGATGTAATTTTTTTTTTATACCACGACGGTGGCAAACAAGCATACGGCCCGTCTGATGGTAAGCAGCTACCGTAACCTATAGACGCCTGCAACTCCAAAGGAGTCACATGCGCGTTGCCGACCCTTTACAAAAAGGAGGATTCACTGTGTTGACGGCTAAAGGAACAAGAAGGTCCCTCATCGTCAACCTACTGGGTCCTCACTGGGTCTGAGTTAGACGTGTGCGCCGCCATCAAAATCCGCGGCGGCGGCGCGCCGGGAATTTTCGGCGGCGTGGCTGCGCCACGCCGGCGTCAAGGTCACTTTCCACGGTTCACGTTTCGCATTAAAATATTTTAAATATCAAAAACTTTTTAGGAACAAGGAACATATTATTAAAACGATATATAATGCCGTTTGCTTCATTCAGTCCTGCCTATTTTTCGGAAATCGCTTTAATGTTGATGTTTTTCATAATTGTGATGAATTAAGATCCTTTTAAAGCCAACTCCATCTAGCCAGTGGCCGAGAGACTGGACTGAATCCATGGTTATACCTCTCCATAAAAAGGCTTGACGCTAAAATGTGACAACGATAGAACTTTGTCTATTATATATATCGTATACCAGTAAAGATTTCTTTACATCATGAATTCGCGATTGACAAAGTTCCTGGAGCGGAAAATACCTGCAGAGCAGGCTGGCTTTCTGTCTGGGCGAGGGACACGGGAGCAGATTTTCATGTGCCAGATCACCGAGAGATGTCGTGAATGGAACAAGCCATTAGTCCTATGCTTCATAGATTACGCCAAAGCATTCGACTGTGTTAGATGGAAAAACATGCTGTACGTGCTCCTGGCGATGGGTGTCCCTGCTCATTCAGCTCCCCCTTATTGAGTACTTGTACGCCGAAACTGCAAGAGTGCGCACCGAGAACACCTTGTCGGACCAGTTCAAGCCGGAAAGAGGAGTAAGACAGAGCTGTATGTTGTCTCCGGAGCTCTTTAATATCTACGGCGAATACATCTTACGTAAAGTCACCGAGAACTAGGACGGTGGCATATTAATTGGCCGCAAAACGATCTGCAACCTACGCTATGTTGACGACACAACGCTCTTGGCTTCCAATGAGGAGGAGATGTTTCTTTTGTTCCAGCGAATAGAAGCGGAGAGCATCGAATTAGGACTTCACGTCAACAATGACAAAACGCAAGTTAATGTTCGTACACCGAAAACAGTCTCCTCTACGAAGCCTAGAACTAAAAGACCTAGAATGCGTCAGCGCCTTCACCTACCTCGGCTCACTTATATCTAGCGATGGTAGCTGTGAACGTGAAATCATCCGGAGGATTCATATAGCGAAGAGTGCTATGACTCGGTTAGATAGGATCTGGAGAGATCGCGGCATACAGAGGCAGACTAAGGTTAGACTCATGCGTTCCCTGGTGTTTCCAATTTTCCTATACGGTTCTGAAACTTGGACTATCAAGCAGATCTGAAAAGCCGTATCGACGCGTTTGAGATGTGGTGTTGACGACGGCTTTTACGGATACCTTGGACTGCGATGCGCACTAATCAGTCCATACTAGAGGAGCTACGCATAAAGCGCCGGTTGTCTACGACGTGCCAGGACCACATACTTCAGACACCTCTCTTAACGCTCCTCGGATAGCCTGGAGAGAATCATCATGACGGGAAAAGTTGAAGAGGCCCTCCCCCTGCAAGATCGTGTGCCCAAATCACTGCACCCATGTAATTAAAACTGCAAGAAGCCATGCGTTTAGTGAGAGATATAAGCCTATGGAGGAACCTGGTCTTCAACAGAAGGACATGATCCTCAGCTCTGAGGGAACGTCTAGTGATGATGAAGATCCTTTTTTGACTCGCAAGTCGCAGTAGGTCCAAACATACCGTTCAGTATTAAGGATCAATCCTGCCACCGAAAACACTTCTTTTCTCAGGATAATTTAGTTGGTGGTACAATTTTGACGGCAGATTTATTATTTTCGTTACCAATCTTATTAATTAGGCCATCGAGTTCATATTTGTTAGGTGAGCGGTTAATCATACTCATCTATTAATCTCCCGAAAGAGAAGGAATTGACCAAACCCTAAATATTTCAATGTGTAGATGTTTTCATGGTTTAATACGTCAATATACGTTGTAAAATTTTCATTTTACTTTCTTTCATCGGTAATTATCATTGGCTAATTTTTGCCGAATTCTGAAATTTTGGCCAACGGCGTGGATTTTGAAATCCGCGGCGGCGGCGGCGGCGTGGGTCCCACGGCGCGGCTACGCCACGCCGGCGCGGCGCACACGTCTAGTCTGAGTTAATTTCCTTGGTAATATCACGGCGGTTTGGTAATCGGCTTTAACTAAGTATACAAACTATAGGAGATTGCCACTAAATTCATAAGGTGTCAGATTAATGCAGAAAGAAAACTATTAAATGATAAATTGACGGAGTAGCTCTAAATTTTCACTTGTCTTAAAAGATTTAGGGCTTTAAGCAACTCAACGTTTGACCTATTTAAACATTGATTTCTGATAACTAACAATACTTAGATCAAACTAAACCTAACTAAATACTTACGAGTACAGTATATATATATATATACTAACCCCGATGAATGGATTAAACATTCTTCTCTTCCACGTGGTCACCTTTCATCATGTCGAGATCACGTGGACAATTGCGTCCAGAGCATTCCAGAATGGCCAGGCGGCTAAGTTTTCTAATCATGATCGCAGTAGGAGAGGACACTGTTTGGAAATAAGCAGTACTTACTTATTACAAAGCAAGATCACTTATTACTCCGATTACAACTCGGTATGACCTGTTCCGCTGTTTCACATACATACAAACATGATTTAGGTTGATAAATTAACCGTGGAGTTATGAGAGTAACTATAGTGTGTTAAATTAGAATAAGCCATTTCTGTTTAACTAACTGTGTTCACGGTTATATTGTCCTTAAAGAAATACGCTGGCTATGGTGGGGGGGCGTTATTTTTTTATGAAAACTTTTAAAACTAATTTCTGTAATGCATAGTTGGACTTTATTTAAAATTAAGCTCTTAACGACATGATGATTTTAACCCGCATCAACTATAGTGCAGTCATTGAAGCATTATTGCTCCGAATTTTTTTACTGTGAACCGAATTGCATACAATTTTGGAATTAGGTTCATCTTACCCTTAACTTCAAAAGTGAAAATGATTTGAACTCCGCAACCACCCTGGGGGTGGTTGCCACCCCTTCTCGGGGGTGAATTTTTTTTTTTCAAAATAACCTCGGATATCGATATAAGGCCTAATTTTAAGCAAAAAATCATCTATAAAGTTTTTCAAAAAATCCAATACTTTTCAAGTTATTGGCAATTGAAAATTCGCAATTTTTTCACGTTTTTCATCGGTTTTTTGCAAATATCTCCAAAAATATACGTTTTATCGAAAATTTTATAAAAAACAAAATTGTAGCAGGTAAAACAATGAACAATTCGGTTTTTTATAAAGTATTCTAAGTGCAATATTAAGCTAGATATTAAAGATCAAAGCCGTTTTTTATTTTGTCTGAAATTTAATCGATGTGGTCAATGCCATCTAGCGGCGAGCAGATGCATTTTATGCCTTCTAATACAATAGGGTTTTGTAGTGCTTGAAATAAGCTTTAAAATGAGCACTATTAAAAGTCTTTTGCACGTAAAATAAGTGAGCTGTATTGCAAATAAGGGGAGCATCTAATGTTTTTTCTTTTAAATCAATGGGTTTCATAAGTGCCATTTCCACCTAAAATTAAAATTAATCGTATTCCGCCTAGAATTAACTTTATTATGAAGAGTTTGATAGATAGTATCAGTTTGGCTGCTTCAGGACACATATTTTTCAAAAAAGTCACGATTTAAAAAAAAAACAAAATTTCAAATTTTTAAAAAACCCACTTTTTTTTCATAATATCTCAAAAATGACGACAGATACGTATAAAAGTGTATGGATTAAAAATTTAGGTATTTTTCTGACAAACAATTTGGTTTTTTTGTTTTTTCTGTCAAACAAAAATTGACGGAGATATGATTGTTTAAAGAGCGCGTGGCAGCGCAATCACAGCCTCTCTTAAGCCCTTTAACCCTTCACCGTTTTAGAAAAAGGTTTTTTACTATATATTGCAATTAAGGATGTTGTAGCTCTTTTAATTACCTTTACAATGGTTTTTTATAAATTGTGATAGCATGAAAATTGAAGGAGTTATGGTCCTAAACAAACCTGGTAAAAACTTATCATATTTTTTTCTACTTAGTAACTGAAAATTTCGGAGTGTGAATATTTGGAGCAATGTGAAAGTACGCAGTATAATAGAGACCCACAACTATTGTAATGTGTATATATTGAAATGATTCTTGGTTTTGTAAAATGAAAATCCCAGGTTGTGCGACAAGATTTATTAAACATCCCACACTTATATTCAGCATTTGCAGTAAATACCCCTCCACTACACTTCTTTTATATCTTAACTCCCTAATTAATAACAAACAGGGTTTGTGCTTACAATTGGTCAGTATATTCTCGGCTGCGGAATCCCGCGCTAGCTAACGGTTCGGTACCTGGTTACACTACGGCAGGCCTACAGCTGTCGCAGGCCCACGGCGTACCCGTTGAACTCTCGTGCTGGACAACCGGCACGCCGAGCGCCAGCGTCGCCGACAGCCTGCTCGCAGGAACAGCGAGCCACCGTCATGCAGCTTCCATCAGTTTGACGCGACGTGGTCTATAAAGACCATAACTAAACACCTCCTAAGAGGGAATACGAAACCCGCGTATGCCGCTCGTTGTTCCGATGTCAACCTCCGGAGGTGTTAGGCCTTTAGGGACGCTACCGCATGCGGCCCAGCGTCCGCATCACCGCCTGCGCTACCGGCAGGTTACAGTTTTGGGCTAAGCGAAGAAGGATAACACTTTATTCAGTGTCATGGATCGATTCGGAATCGTAGATGACTTTCATATTTCATCAATCTAGAACGAACCATAGACTATAATATTTTTTAATTATTTTTAAATATGTAATCATATATATTTACTGTTTTAATTTAGGGGTAGTTTTAAGGGTAGAAAAGCTTAAGAATATGATAATCATTTTCGAGAGTGTGGAATAATATTTAAATCCTTTTCATTTTATAAAAAAAAAAAATTTAACAATTTTTTATCAAGGGGTAGTTTTCAAGGGTTGAAAGGGGGTTAAAAATTTGATAATTATTATAGAGAATATAAAATATTACTTACTCTATACTTACATCTTTTTATGTCATACCAAAGTATTTTTTTGTGATTTTTTCAATTTAGGGGTTGTTTGCAAGGGTTGTAAGATTTTCAAGGGGTTGAAAATGACTTTAATATGAGGTAATTATGTTAGAAAATACTTTACAATTTCACCACTTACTATTAGACATGTTTTCTAGCGATAAAATGGCTCAATGTCAATTTTACCATTAAGGGGTTGTTTACACCCCTTAAAAATAATAGGCGGAATTTAGATCATTTTCACTTTTGAAGTTAAGGGTAAGATGAGCCTAATTCCAAAATTTCATGCAAATCGGTTCACAGTAAAAAAATTCGGAGGTAAGACCGTATTTTTCGCTTCAATGGCTGCACTACTAATTAAGCACAATTGTTGAATTGTATTTATGGAGTTACAATACAAAGGATATTTGTCGTTTTATGTCGACACTAGATAGTGTCACATGATTTCTATAAATGAACCGGAATCTATATTCCCTTTTCTTATCAAAGTGATGAATCAAAATCAAATCAAACAAAGGTAGTTCAACAAACTCTTCTAATAACAGCAGGTGCCACTTAATACAAGTATAGCGAACTTTTATTATGAGCGATAATATTATTTGCTTTAGCCAGTGTTCTAGTTGTTGGGCCTTGACGCCTTAAATTGTTTACTGGGCATACCCTAAAAGTGTTGCAAGCCATAAAAAATAGGACATAAGTAATTAAATACTAACTATTGCAACACTACGAGCGATGCAATATATTTAGCGATGGAACTGAATTATAATTTGAATATTTAAAATGAAAAATGTAGAGAATCATAGTCATAGTCATTTATTTATAATATTTAAAATATTACACGTCAAATTACATTACATTGGTACTTATTTATTGATACATTATTTATACTTAACTATTGAATTTAGATTTTAAATTCTGATTTAATATATTGTGTTTAATTAATAAAATTTGTCGTGGGTAAAGTTGCACGAATATAAAGCGATAAATAATTTCTAGGGAATCTAGAGTACCTAGTAGAGGAAACTAAAATGTATTAAAGATTTTGTTGAAAAACGAATACAAGGTACTCAAGCTAGTCATTTCTAGCTCAAAGTTTTAGTGTTTAGTATCTAATAAGTCATAAGGATGATGTTTAACTTAAATCAAAGACAAGGTTCACGAGGTACGAGTAGATGTCGGTAAGGGAAGAAAAGCAACATTACAAATAGCGACGAAGGTAGATAAACAAACAAATACCCTATTCTGCAAACGTGTCTCTCTAAGTAGCTCAACCTATTTCTCTTATTACCAAATGCATTAGATACTAATTTTATCACTGAAACTGAAGATTAATTCAATATTTACCATGAAACACCATAGATAAGATAATGTTGTGTGTCTTCGAGAAACTGGGTATTTGCATTTGCATAGTGCAGTATATAAACCATGGGTTTCTTGGATAAAAACATCAGATTTCAGTGGGAAATCATAGTAGCTCGCAAACATGAGGTTCATCGCAGTCAGCGCGTTTCTGATCGTGGTAAGACTACTTTTATTTACTTCTCCTTTGGATTTTTTTAAATGGTCATTTTGTTACGTAAGTTAATCCAGTAAAATTGCAACCATTCGTGAATCAAAGAATGACTGATGGGTCTTTTTTTGCTGTTACCTTTGTCTTTATTAAGCTAAAGCTAATCCAATTACCAGGTTTGTGCCCTCGGCCAAGCTGCGAGCATTGATGGCCAAGCTGCGAGCATTGATGGCCAGGCTTTGGCACCGCCGGAGAGCCCTGATATTTTTGCCAACACCAAGAAATTAATTGAAGACTTGGTATCAAACCTCTGCCAATCAGCGCAACAAGCTGCAGATGCTATGAAAGGCTTCGCATCCGGTTTGAAGGACCAAGTTACAATTATTAAGGAAAAGCTACATGCTGAAATCCAAAAACTGAGGGACAGAGTAGCCCAGGCTATAGCGAATATTGCAGACAAAATCTCTAACGCCGGTGGAGCTATCAAAGAGTGTATCGAAGTGAGTAACACATATTTTAATAAGAGTGAGAGTGTGTTTAAATTTAGCTAAAGATCAAAAGATAGAAGCAAGGTACACGACTTAAGTTAAATCCCAGTCCCAGATCAATCAGTCGATCTAGTCAATTATTTCTAGTCATTTAGGGGCATTTAATAAATATATGTATACTGATTATTATTATTTTTAATTCTTTGCACTAACTGTTATCTCTATTTAATTCTTCATTTCCTACTACCCAAAAGTTGTCTGGAAGAGATTGCTTTTTAGCGATACTACCTACTTTTAAATTGATTGTAAACAACTCTTTTATTATTTAGACTTATATTTTGGTGCAATAAACTAAAGAATATTTACCTACTTACTATTAAATTTTACAGTCCCATAAGAAGAAAGCCGATCAACTCCTAAACGACGCCCAATACAGAACCATGACCTGCGCCGACGAGAAAGTTCAAGAAATCAGCGATCTTATTGCAAGACAGATGGAAATATCGCAGGGTGGCGTAGAGTTCGCGCACTTAGCTACGGAACAAATGAAGAATTGCACAAATAATGACAACCACCTCTTGATCAAAGGAGCGTGTCTTGGAATGGTTGCCTTGAAGACTGAAATGAAGGGAGCCGTTTTCATGACGCAAACCGGAATTAACGTAAGTGCATTTATAAGAGTACACTGCCATTTTTAGTCAACGCTTAAAACGTGAAGCAAGTAAGGACCATTACAAATAAAATAAGGAACGATAAAACTACACACAATCGCTTCCGGAAAAAAACACTTATTTTACTACTACAATAAAACTTACCAACATGTTTATCACTTTAGGTACTTTCAACGTTTTCAAGTAAATTTTGTCACTCAATTAGCTTAGCTCAAACGGTTAATTAATTCCGGATTGTATATTAACTTGTGTTCCGTGTCTCAACTGGAACAATACGTTATTGCTACTACCTTATTAAAGTATGTAAGTACTTATATTTGATTTATCAAATACCACATGATTTTTACGTCTTATTCGGGACGGAAGCAATATTATATGAGCACGGGAGGTGCAAAATTTTACAATCTAAGTTCATCTTGTATGGATTAGGATTTTACACATGTCTGTGTGCTAACCGCCTTATAGACATCGTGTAAGTAGTTTTAGGAAGGTACTAATAACTCCATATCGACCAAGTGAACCCTTTTCCCTGCACTGACACATTCCAGTAACAATTTGATGTTTGTTTGTATTACCAAGCGTGCTAAATAAAATTGCGATAAGTCATTCAATGGAAGTGTAAAATATGGTTTGTAATTTCCAGGTGGCTCGCGTCGACATAGCCATAGCAAAGTTGCCCGTCGCCCTTGAACTGTGCGCTGGCCAGCGTCTCCTGGAAGCTGGCATGGGCACAGCCAAGGTCATCATGGACCTGCAGAAGTGCAAAGTTTCCAACACGTTTTCTGCCCTCACCGGATCCAACGTCTCCGCTCCTAATGTAACTGTTGAGGTTTCTATTGGAAACGATGCTGTCAATGCTCCTATTGAAGTTAATGAAATTATTAATGAAAATACTGAATGATGTAATTACTTTAATATGTTTATTTTGTGCAATAAACGCTTATCTTTCAATTCTGTTATTTTTGTTCTGTTTTGTATATTTTGTCTTAACTTAAACATTTAATAATACACAAGATTGACATTTAAAGTCATTTAAGTTGAACGCCTTCACTGGTTCGATCGTAGTTAATTACTAAAAGTGAAGATAAAATCGGATAACGGAAGATAGGTAGCACTAAAATATTACAAAATAAGAACATGAAAAAAAATAAGAAAAAATAATGGCATCTCATCGACATCAAAGTTTACTGTTTTAAAAATCCTGAACGTAATATCGTTGGTGTTTTTATAGACCCTTACTTATATTAAAAAACCGGCCAAGTGCGTGTCGGACCACGCATAGGAGGGTTCCGTACCTTCAATGGAATAAGAACCAAACTAATACCAAAAGGTCGTATCTGATGCCTATGGAAGAAGTTTTTTGGAAATAACTCAAAAATGGCTAAATCGATGGCAGAACCGATAATGTTCAAAACAATTTTAGTAGAAAGTATATGATAAGGCGCATCTCCTCAAATTTTTTCATATTTTTTGGACTTACGGTTCAAAAGTTACAGGGGGGGCTACACAATTTTTCTGCCTTTCGAAGCGATTATTTAAAAAAATATTCACTGAATCACAAAATGATCAAAGAAACCTTAATATTATTTTTAAAGACCTATCGATTGATGTGTCACATGTTGGTATTTGGTAAAACATTTTTTTGAAATATAGTTACATGTATGGAGCAACAACAACAACATGATCCTTAATTTTTTTTTTTTTCAAATTTTAATACATAACTAAGTAGCGGCATACAGAATACACCTTATGTGTAAATTTTATTCAGATACGTCGTATAGTTTCCGAGTAAAATGGCTGTGACATACGGACGGACAGACAGACAGACATGACGAATCCATAAGGGTTCCGTTTTTTGCCATTTGGCTACGGAACCCTAAAAAGGCCTTAGATTTGCATGCAAAAAACTGCATTATATATTTTTAAATTATGATACCTAATAACGTTTAATAAAGCTAAATAATTAGTACGACACACAACAAAGCACTTCAAATTCCTGGTTTGACAATAAATTCAAGTACATGATAACAAATTAAAGCTTCTGATAATCTTTGTAGAAAGGATAATCAAATAAAAGTTATTGTTAGCGAAAGCCACTTAAAAGGATAGATAAATGGATGCTATAAATTACTACAACAGCTAGTTTCCGTTTGCTTCTGCACTGAATAGCAAAGATGAAATTAGTAATCATCCTCTTGATATACTTTATTTTAAAGGCGCAGGTAAGTTGCAATTTAATAAATAATTACTTAACAGGCTATTTGTTTAATATACTGCGTTTAAAAATGTTTAATTATTACAGAATGCGGAAGCAAAAGAAATTGCTCCCCTAAAAAGTTACCTGACACATCTGTCTCAAAATCAAATCAATGCGATTTATACGATAGAATCAAAAGAACTCGCCAATTTCGAAATAAATCGATTAATGAGTATTAGTGATTTGTGGGACAAAATTAAAAACAGTATTACTAATGCGTGGAACGCCATAAAAGACATAGCCTGTAAAACTAAAGAGAAGATCAACTTGTGGCTTCACAATATAAAGGAACGTGCGGAAGAAGCGGTCAAAGCTATTCAGGCCAAGTTAGAAATATTGAAAGACAAATTTAATAAATTTATACAAGCAATTAAAAAAATCGCAGGAGACGTTAAACAATGTATACAAGTAAGTACCATAACTGAGTTACTAAAATTGCAACAACGCCTTTCCGATTTAACAGACTCTTTTCGTTGCAGGAAGACAAGGACTCCATTCAAGAATTACTAAAACAAATAGCACTAAGTGTTGCAACGTGTATTGCCGACAGTGTTAAAAAAGCTGATGTTTTAAAAAGCTATCAGTCAAAATTAACGCTCGACGAAACTGAATTTACTAAACAAGCTGAAGTTAAAATTTATAGATGCGTACATAACGTCAATGATGCTGATGAATGCTTAAATAATGCAAGAGGAGAAGTTTATGACGACATGGAACAGAAAGAGACTGGAATTATGAACACTGTAAGTAACTCGGAAGAGTAAATTCACAAACGTAGCACAAATTAATCGTGAACTTGGATTTTTATAGTAAAACGGATTAGAGCAGAAACAGTTATAAGTAATCAGTAATTGTTTCATTTTCAGAGATCGATTAGCAGAGACTTAGTAGAAGATACCCTGGGGACCATTATGCAATGTGCTGCAGATGGGATCATCGAAGCTTCGGAGGCTATCACGCTAGAAGTTCTTAAAATTGTTAACTGCATTGTGAGTGAAAACGAAAAACCTTTCCTGTTAAATTAATATCGCATATTCGATTTAAGGAAGGTCCTCGTATGTATTACCCAAGTGTTGAAAAGGTACCTACTTGTAATTATTTAAATGCTCTATTATTAACTTTGTGTTATTATATTAATAAACAATACATACTTTAGGATTGGATATTTTATGGGTATGATTAAACCGATCACCAAATAAATATGAAGTCGATGACTTAATTAATAAGATTGGCCACTAAAATAATAGACCTGCCACCAAAATTGTATCACCTAATAATATCAAAACGCTTACCAAAAAAATACTTGTTTCCGGCAAATTATATGTAACACCAAAATACTATATGTCATACCAAAATCGGGTATCCAAACAATATGAAGACGATTACCTAAAAGAATTATGTCTTTAAAAAAATATTTACTTATGACTTTAGAAGTAGGTTCATGGTGCTCGCCGGCCGCTGCCGCGGCACGCTCGCTTCCCTCACTCAGCTTCGCGCACTGTTAGTTCGCAGTTCACTTAAGGGGCTGACAACAGCTAAATTCCCTCCCTATATTTTTCAGCGCGAGTGAAAGAGAAACACTGTGTTACGATTAGTATGGGAGCTCATTGCAAATTTTGCAAAATGATGAATTAAAAAAAAACTACGCATTAATTGAGAAATATAAAACAACGAAATTTTTAGTATTAGTGCGGTGGAATTTTGTCCTTAGTTACAGACGTATAAGTCAAGAAACTAAAGACATACGACTGTTTAAAGTAAATTTTAAGATGTAACTTTGGAATTATTTTCTATCGAGCCGATTTCGTCCAATCGTGTATCGGAATCATCGAAGTTTTTCCAAATATAACGAATAATAACATATTTTTTTTTACTTTCTCAAAACGAGGAGTTATAGCTAAAACACTGTTTGAGTAAAGTCAATTTGAAGGTCATCGGGTGTTGTCAGCCTCTTAACACACTCCTCGCCACCTATCTTAACTCCGTCAATGGTATTTTGCATTTTTTATTTTTATTATTTGGTGGTAGAGCTACTATTCTGGCAATACAAATCTGACGATCAAGTTATATATCGGATACGAATATCCATTCATTTGGAGTTTCAAAGTTGGTGACCGTTTCGATTTAAATGGTCACAGACATATTTGTTGGAGGCAGATATTATAATTAGGGCATACAAATTAGGTGGCAAATCTAAATTTTGGTGGCAGAAAATATAGTTGCTTTATTTTATGGAGTTTTATTGAAAGTCTAAAAATATCGTAAATGCAATTTATTAAACAACCTTACACTTAAATAACAATCAGAAAATATAAACATTTTAATACTATTTAGAACTGTTTTTTATTGATATTAATTATGCTCCGTAAATCCGTATAAGCTCTATAAATCTCGTATCACATTGTGCAACAATCTATTGAATTTTTATTAAATATCGGAATGTCAATATTACTTCTTATAATTAACGAGGGCACATAGCATGGCGTCCTCCATCAACGGGTAGGGTTGCTCCTGTTATGTTACTAGCACCCTCACTTGCCAAGAAAATAATAACCGAAGCTACTTCCTTCGCATCTCCAGGCCGTCCCAAAGCATGCGTCTCAGCGCACTTTTTCAAAAACGCTTCGTATTGTTCATCGTTCATGCTGCCTTCTCCTTTCTTATGCAAACCAGTAGTTATTACCCCAGGGTTAACAGCATTTACCCTGACACCTTTTGGAGCTAGCTCCAACGCCACGCATCTTGTGAACTGGTCTAAAGCAGATTTCGACATGCAGTATGCTAGAACGTTCGGGAAAGATCGTAAGCCAGTCACGCTCGATACGTTTACAATATTCCCTTTAGTTTGCAAAAGATACGGCACCGCTAGAGTTGTGAGATGATAAGGTGAGCGAACGTTCATGTTCATGACTCTGTCATACTGCGCCAACGATGTTGTCTCTATTGTCCCCGATTCCAACACACCAGCATTATTAACAAGAACATCAAGTTTATGGAACTTTTTAATCGTTTCATCAATAATGTTCTTTACATCATTTTCATTAGTCATGTCAGCAATAACTATAAGAGGTCGGTGTTTAGCTGGTGAATTTTCTTCGCATTGTTTGCCAATTTTTGCCAGATTATCATGGTTCCTCCCTGTCAGTACGAGAGATGCGTTTAATTTGGCAAACTCCAGAGCTGTTTCGGCGCCGATTCCGGAACTAGCGCCAGTGATCAGGACAACCTTGTCGGTGAACATTTTGCCTGAGTAACAAAAGCATCCATATTTAGGTATATACTATGTATGTATTGGTTTAGTAACATCAGCCAAGTTATTGAGTTGAATGCTAATTTATTGCTCATACAATGTGTTTGTACCAATGTACACCTATGTTGGAGCCGTTAACCATATATAGTATGATGAATTTCATCGACAAATCAACCCCCATGCCACTTTTTTATAACCATTTTTAAACTACACCCCTTTTAAGTTCTATGGCACGACACTCTCGGCCTTGGTAAATTAACTATTATTTGTCAAAATATCCGTTGCACATGTTCAAAAGAGGTGTTCGTGGCATACATTTCAGTCAAAAATGTTGCAGAAAAAATTTCACATACTCGAAAATTAATTGTAATAAGAAAAGTAGTAACAAAATCTTTTTTTTACATTTTTACCTCTCCAAAAAGGCAACACCAGGAACTTAATGTGTGCCAAGATCATATGGGAAGAAGTATTCTTAATATAAAACTTAGAGACAGAGTTAAGTTGTCCATAATTAAGTCAAAATGAAGAACCGAAACACTCACTACAATAATAAAACAACTACATAATAAGGGACAATTTGGAGAAACGGACAAGGGACGTTGTGGAGTGGTGCACAACACTATAAAAAGTTTCCCACCAAAAATAAACATGGTCCGATGACCTTAATAAGATTGTACGAGGTGCCGGGATGAAGATGGCAAGGGACTGGATTAAATAGAAGGCTTTGGAGGAGGCCGATTTCAAAGGACGAGTTGAAGGTGTTGATGGAAGACCTAACTAGTATATATATTTAAAATGTAATAACTGTAACTTCAATAATAAAGGCTATTTTTTTTTTACCCGAATGAAGGAAGGTCAAAGAATGTATGAGTTCCTATATAAACCACGAAACTTCTCTTTCCGGACAAACTCTAAAATAAACCAATAATTAAATTTTGTATCATTAACCAGTGACAAAAACGACATCAAAAGATCATATCAAATGAGGGACTTTGCTTAGAGATTGTCATTATTTATATTATTCTGGGTTACTTCCGTTTTTTACCCCGTTGTGACCAAATTTCCCCATATGTCAGAAAAAAAAATTGTGTATATTTATAGTTATTATTATATATTATTTATAGTTACGTAACTCCTACGCTTAGGTCATGGAAAGATAGACATTATTCTTATTCATATAATAATAAAATGATTTAATGCTGTAATATAAAGTAAACCCAAGAAAACTATAATGCCCAAGTGCAACCCCTTCAGTGGTTCCTAAAATATAATAGAAAGAAAACCATAATTTCCGTGAGTAGTATTGTGATTTTTACGGCTTTAGAACTTAGTGCAAATTAAATTTGGTACTTTTAAGGTTAGGCAGTAAGCAGGTATGGAAATATCATGATTGTTTTTACTCACCCTATTTAGATATAGAATACGTACAGCTAAAAACGATTAATTTAAGAACACACCATCGGTAGCAAAATAAAGCAATAAGGAAATAACTGTACTAAAAAATAATAATTTTAGCATTAGTTTCACTAGACTGAAGTTGACCAGAGAAATAGGATGACATGACAGCGCCATTTTATATCTATGAAGTTGACTGACAGACTGAGTAGACTGACAGTACATCAAGTACATGACACATGACACTCATGACAGTGAGTGAGTGACAGCCGATATGAATTGTTGTTACCGGCAATTTAGCCAATCACGTCACATTACCCATAGACAAAGTAAAAGTATTTTTTTATTAGTTTTATTATTCACTGTCAACCTTTCCAACAAGTACATTCGCAATTTCGCATCTCGGATCAAGAGTGAAACCAGACCACAGGGCGGACACGCCATACTAGTTCAAAATCTGTAAGAATGAACTTTTGACACTTCAGTATTGACATCATTAGTGATGGGCTAAGACGTATCGTTTGTCAAATTTAGCGATTACTTAAGAATTGTTCGAATCGATTTTACTACAACCGATTTTTTCTTGTTATTTGCCTATATATTTTGTATCACAAATCTTCTCAAATTTTAACAATAAGAATAATGTTTATTGACTTAAACCTAATACAAGTGTAAGTAATATTTCCACAGTACGCTAATAGCTTAAGAGAGACTTATGTATTAGGTTTGAAACAGTTTCACCGGAACTGAGCCTCTGTCTCCCGAACTAGGCGGATGCCTGTGACTCGGAAGTCAGTGATTCCACCGAGAATATGAGTTAAGATGAGTTGTATGCAATTATGCCTAATATACAAAAATAAATTAAAAAAGGAAAATTTAACTATAACAAAGCAGAAAATAAAATTATTTAGGAAATGATCATTTAATAATTGTTATCTACTAATTATGTATGGCATTATAATAATTCCATAATTAATACAATATGATAAGAGAGTCTTATATTGTTTATTGATTACATAATCGATTTTATCGACTTACGGAAATGTTATATGAATCGGAACAGCAGACATGGTTACAACACTAAATTTAAAAAAAAGGAGGCGTAGACCGTAACTGATTGCATGCTAAATTGTTATCGTAAAATATTCAATAACTAATAGGTATATGAAAAAAATTAACATTAATTAAGTTACGTTTATTAAAAGTGAAATATTGTGTTTACGTACATGACAAACTGTAAAATCATTATGGGATTTTGTTTATAATTTCAAAGTGTCTTGCGCGTTTACGTTCTACGGGCGTTGCGATGTGTCAAAAGTTCATTCTTACAGATTTTGAACACAAAGCTGTTTTGAGCGCCTATGTGTGCACGGCACGTCTGTACACGCTTCAATGTGTGCGTATATTCTCAGGGCTGTCATTCAATTATTTTTCTAGTTTCCGCTGTCGATGTCGTAACGTCTCACTCACTCTACAGCGAGTTGAGATAGTTGTGTCCTTGTCGGTACTGTTTCCAATGCGAATGCGTAGGTGGACTAAAGGCGTAAAATGACAACGGTTATGTACAGTCACGAACCTGGATTGTCGAGGCACTTGCCATTGTTCGTAATTCGTAAAAAATAATCTAATATGATAAATTTAAGTAGTCCATAGTCCAGGTTGTCCATAGCCATTCAACGTGGTAACGCGGCTAACGTGATGGGAACTTTTGCACCGGGGACAACTCGTGGGGGACTTTTTGAGTAGATTAGTCATAATACTCATAATGTAAGAGTTTTGTTTATTGTTTTTTCTGTGTGTTGCTGTTGACAATTTATATTTCAATAAATTATTTTGTAATTTAAGTAAGGTTATATTCAACATAAATAAGTATCTATTTCACATTACATCTCCGTCTCTATCGTTCTTGCCTATTCGAAAGAGAGTGATGCAAATAGACGATCGAACGAAAGAAGAGGTTAGCGGTTATAGGCCTGGCTACTCCAATAATTAGACGTTTTGACGAGAGCTAACGAACCCCACTGCGGGCCCACCGCGAACATGGAAATTTAGTTACCTCCCTCTCTGACGCACTTGCTCATAATACGAGCGAACGATATGCAGATAACGAAATTTTGATTTTCAAATTTCGCGGTAAAACCCTCTTGTCTTCGTTCTATAACCTGACAAGGTCGTCAAGGTCGCGGCTCGCGGCCGAGACGCGCGCGCGAGCTGGCAACAGTGCAGCAGTGGCAACACCGCAAATTTTGTTTCATCATTATATATAATAAAACTAAGTTGAGAAAATGTGCG
Source organism: Pammene aurita (assembly GCA_947086415.1). Lineage (NCBI taxonomy): Eukaryota > Metazoa > Arthropoda > Insecta > Lepidoptera > Tortricidae > Pammene > Pammene aurita. Next base: position 28,963,685 of record OX352298.1, read on the forward strand.
TGCCGATAAAACTTAAAAAGGAGTCCCAGCACGATAAAGGGACTTATATAGTGTGATAGCCCTTTATTCCCCCTCGAACAAGAAAGTTCCCGTTTTAACCTAAAGGGTGTGTCTTTAAAGATATAAGGGCTTTTCCAACCCTTCAACTAGGAAAGTAAGTGTAGTGGCGCCATCTGTTGTCGAGTAGTTGAACTTCATTCATTGTCCAAAGTGGCGCCATCTGTTGTCGAATAGTTGAATTTCATTCATTGTACACAATATGGACTTAAACGAACGATTATTCCCAAACTTTCTCGAATATCCTAGCGCCAACTTTCTCGAATATCCTAGAGCCTAGCTTTCTGAATATGTAAGAGCCCGGTGTCACCCGCCAGAGTTAGTTTGATTTGAACAGCGAAACAAGCGATTTCGAAACGAAAAAGAAAGAAATTATCTGTGTGTGAGCCTTTATTTTGAAGAATCACGTGTGAGTATTTTTAATAGTGTGTTTAATTAATTCTCGATTTCGAAGCGAAGAAGAAAAAAGTTATCTGTGAGCCTTTATTGTGAAATATTAAATGTGAGTATTTTTAATAGTGTATTTAATTAATTCTAATGGTTTTTTTTTTTTTTTTTAATTGTAATTTCCTTAACTTTCAAGTAGTCGCGCGGCGTTGAATCGGTGCCTTCTATATACCTACTTTGGCCGTAAACAAAATATCGCGCGACCGCTTGAAGATTAAATTTTTTTTTTTTCTTTGTCTCAACGTGCTCCACGTTTACGTAACAATATATTTGTCTATAAAATGTTCATTTAATTTATATTTTACAGAATACAATGCCTAGACGTAAAAGAGGTGGAGATCTTGCCAGTTCTGCAGCGAAACGGCGGAAACAAAAAGAAAATCGAAGAAATGAAACGGAAGAAGAGCGCGAAGCACGTTTACAAAATCAACGAACCAGAATGAGCACCCTGAGAAGCGGAAAAAGCGAAGAAAGAAAAGAAAATAAAAGTATTGAAGAATCGAGCATTTTAAAAGATAATCTAACAAAGGAAGCATTCTACTACGAACCGACGAAGAAATATTACGATCATAAATATGTTGTGATCGGAAAAATGAATAAGATTTGCCAATTTTGCCACGCGAAAAAATTCAGTAAAGAAACACCAGGTCTCTGTTGCATGAATGGAAAAATTCGATTACCACCACTGGAAGCACCTCCACAGGAATTTCTACATTACATGACCGGGGAAACACCAGAATCAAAACACTTTCTTCAAAATATAAGATCATACAACTCCTGCTTTCAAATGACTTCTTTCGGTGTTACTTCGACTGACACTAATAGAGACAAATTTGAATATGTATTTTCAATTCAAGGGCAAATTTATCACAAAATTGGATCGTTACTACCAATGCCTAACGATGACTATAAATTTCTGCAAGTATATTTCATTGGAAATGAAGAAAACGAAATTTATCAACGATGTACAAATTTTATTGGATTGAAACGCGAAATAATCCAAGATGTACAGAGGATCTTACACAAATACAACCAACTGATTTACATATTCAAAACAACACTAGACCGCATGATTTCTGATGACTATAAAATTGTAATTCGAGCCGATAAAAGACCACGTGGAGAACACGAACGTAGATTTAATGCACCTCAGATAGATGAAGTCGCCATCGTAATTGTGGACAATGAAAATACAAGCCGTGACATAATTGTACAACGAAGAAGAAAAGGACTACAACGCATTGCAGAGACACACCGTTCATATGATGCTCTTCAATATCCGTTAATATTTCTGCACGGAGAGGATGGTTATCATTTCAATATAAAACAAATTCATCCTAAAACAGGCATAGAAACAAACAAAAAAGTCACTTCCAAGGAGTTCTATGCTTACCGCTTAATGATCAGAGACAATGAAATATACAATCACATTCTCAACACTCGCCGTTTATTCCAACAATTTCTGGTAGATATGTACGCAAAAATAGAAGCAGAACGGATGCTTTACATAAGACTGAATCAGAAGAAACTACGCACAGAAGAATACATCCACCTTCGAGATGCGATCATAAATGACGGCAATATTGACGATATTGGAACAATGGTAATCTTACCCTCATCATACATAGGAAGTCCAAGACATATGCACGAATATACTCAAGATGCCATGACCTACGTAAGAAAATATGGACGACCTGATCTCTTCATAACATTTACATGCAACTCATCATGGCCAGAAATCAAAGAACAACTAAAATACGGACAAACCTCCATGGATCGACACGACATGATAGCCCGAGTTTTTCGACAAAAACAAATAAGATTTATTGAAGTCATCACAAAATACCACATCTTTGGAACCGTTAGATGCTGGATGTATACAATCGAGTGGCAAAAACGAGGATTACCTCACTCACACAATCTCATATGGCTACACGATAAAATTTATCCCACGGATATCGACAAAATCATCCAAGCTGAATTTCCCAATCCACAAAATGATCCGGAACTATACAACATAGTAGTGAAAAACATGATTCACGGACCATGTGGACCATTAAACTTCAATCCGCCATGCATGAGTGATGGAAAATGTACAAAAAAATATCCAAAACCATACTTGGACGATACAAAAACTGAAGATGACGGCTATCCCAAATATAGAAGACGATCACCGAAAAACGGTGGCTTCACAGCAAAAATACGAATACAAGGCAGAGACGAACTGGAAATAGATAATCAATGGGTAGTACCATATAACCCACTACTTTCCAAAATGTTCCAAGCACACATAAACGTTGAATATTGCAATTCAGTAAAATCTATTAAATATATATGTAAGTACGTAAACAAAGGTAGTGATATGGCAGTATTTCAAATAGTCCAAAATAGCGAACAAAATAATAGAAATGATGAAATCCTCATGTACCAAATGGGAAGATACATCAACAGTAACGAAGCAGCGTGGAGGATTTTTAGTTTTCCCATACACGAACGCGAACCAGCTGTGCAACATCTAGCAGTACATTTGGAGAATGGACAGAGAGTTTACTTCACAAAAGACTCGGTTAGAAAAATTGCAAGCGAACCACCTCAGAACACAACATTAACAGCTTTTTTCCAACTTTGCCAAACGGATCCATTCGCAAAGACGTTACTGTATGTCGACGTCCCTATTTATTATACGTGGGACAAAACAAGGAAAATTTTTCAACGACGAAAACAAGGAATGCCAGAAGAGGGTCATCCAGAAATAATGAAAACTAACGCAATAGGTCGAGTATACACTGTACATCCAAACAATGCCGAATGTTTCTATCTCCGAATGTTGTTACACGAAATACGGGGACCAACAAGTTTCACAGATCTCAGGACTATTGACGGCTACATATGCCAGACTTACAGAGAAGCATGTCAACGTTTAGGATTATTGGAAAACGATAACCACTGGGAATTAACACTACAAGAAGCCACACTCACAGCTTCAGCTGAACAAATTCGAGAGTTATTCGCCATAATTCTAACAACATGTAACCCATCAAACCCAAAACAGCTATGGGACTCTTTCAAAAGGAATATGAGTGATGATATATTGTACCAAATCCGACAAGCTAATCCAGAACTGACTATAGAATTCAATGACGACATCTTCAATGAAACACTCATTCGCTTAGAAGATAAATGTTTAGCAATAAATAACCAGACCTTAGTAGAAATTGGAATGCCAGCACCACAAAGAAATACTTTCAGTGTGCTAAACTACGAAATTACAAAGGAAAAAAGCTACAACGTCAATGAACTACTTGAATACATTGCTCACAACAAACCACTCCTCAATGACAATCAAAAAAAAATTTACAACGTTATAATGAACCGAATAAATAACAACACTGGTGGAATTATTTACTTGGGCGCACCAGGAGGCACCGGTAAAACGTTTCTAATAAATCTAATACTGGCGGAAATACGTGCTGAAAAATACATCGCACTGGCACTAGCATCATCCGGCATTGCAGCCACACTTATGGAAGGAGGACGAACGGCCCATTCTGCCTTACAACTACCGTTGAATATAGCCGAACAACAATTCCCGGTATGTAAAATCTCAGGAACATCTGGACGGGGTCAACTTCTAAAACATGCTAAAATTATCTTCTGGGATGAATGCACCATGGCCCATAAAAAATCACTAGAAGCCATGGACAGAACATTACAAGAATTGCGAAAAAACTCTGAAATGATGGGAGGAGCTCTACTCATACTCTCAGGAGATTTTCGACAAACACTTCCAGTTATTCCCAAATCAACACCAGCAGACGAGATCAATGCATGCTTAAAAAAGTCACATCTCTGGCCGCAAGTACAAATACTGCAATTAACAAAAAACATGAGGGTTGAATTATCAAAAGATGAAACAACAGCACATTTTGCTAAAATACTTTTACAAATAGGCGAAGGTACATATCCTACTGACCAAACGAACGACCGGCCTCATTGAACTCAATAGTGATTTCTGTAACATAGCCACTACTGAAAACGAACTAATCGACAAAATTTATCCAAATATTATTCAGAACTATACCAACGTAGAGTGGTTATTTCAAAGAGCAATTTTGGCCACTAAAAATAATATTGTTGACGATATCAATTTTAATATTCTAAAGAAAATACCTGGTGAAGAAAAAGTATATAAATCGATCGACACGATGGTATCCATTGAAGAAAGTGTCAACTTTCCTACTGAATTTCTAAACTCTTTACAAGTACCAGGAATGCCATTACACTGCCTTCGTCTGAAAATTGGATCTCCAATCATACTACTCAGAAATCTCAACTCCCCAAAACTATGTGATGGAACGAGGATGATCGTAAAACAGCTATCGAATAATGTCATTGAAGCTGAACTTATTTCTGGAAAGAACAAAGGACACACAGTATTTATACCTAGAATACCACTGATCTCTTCTGAATTGCCATTTCAATTTAAAAGATTGCAGTTTCCAATTAAATTAGCCTTTAGTTTTACAATTAACAAAGCGCAAGGGCAAACTTTGAAATATTGTGGCATCAACCTCAAAGAACCCTGCTTCTCTCACGGTCAGCTATATGTAGCTTGCTCAAGAGTAGGAAGTTCGAAAAATTTATATATATATACCCCGGACAATAAAATGAAAAATGTTGTTTATAAACAAGTAGTGTAAATAATGAGAAAATGTAAATACATGTAAATATAGAAAATGTTTTCAAAATATATGTTTTACTTTTTACGTCATAGTATGTTTTTTTATTTCATCTACCACGTAATCTCATATCAACTCCCGAGCGAAGCCGGGTATCATAGCTAGTAATATAATATTTTTGGTAAATAAAAATAACTAGATATCTTGGAAGAATAATAAGTATGGAAGCGTAATCAACGCTCAAAATGTGCTCCACTTTCCTGGTGCCAAAGTGGGCGGAGCTTGTGACAGCGGTGCCCTAATGTCATGTCAAACATTTTGAAATTGTCATGTCGTCAAAATATTAGTTTTTTCGGTCCATGAAATTTCGATAATATATCGGTATTAAAATGCCGGCTTGTGCCGTGAATTGGTGCAGGAGCCACACAGGCGCCAGAGATGGTGATATTTCTTTTCATCGGTAAGTAAATCACGCATAGATATTCTCATACATTACGGACTTGGTCGATGTTATGCAATATAAGTTTTGGAAAAGTAAACATAACTCATTTGAGGAAAAGTATAATGAATGTTCATTTATAAGTATTACCTAGTAGTAATAAATCGACAAAACAAAACCCTTCGAATTAGTACCTACTATACTTACTCTGGTAAAATCATACCATTCTGGCCGTGCCATTTCTAGTACAACTGGCTAATAGGTATGACTCTTATTTTTCATTAATAATGAATGCTATAACTTCATAGCATAGTCTTTAATTATCAAATCTAGAGCAGAGCCCGACTGGGGAACTACCTCTACCTTACAGAAAACCACAGCCAATTAGCACGAAACCCTACTCATAGTGTTGTGTTCCTGCCGGTGAGTAAGGTTGCCAGAGAGCTCAGAGGATGCAGTGTGTTGACTACGGGGGATCCTCTTGTCCCTTTAGCTGTCAACACAGTGAATCCTCTTTTATATGAAAGCGTCGGCAAAGCACATAAGACACCTCTGGAGTTACAGGCGTCAATAGGCTACGGTAGCTGCTTACCATCAGGTGAGCCGTATGCCTGTTTGCTACCGTTCTAGTATAAAAAAATGGATACAAAATGTAAATTTATCTTTGTATTTCCCTAAGCCTGCTAAAATAAATAGTACACATAAACGAACTCATCCGTTATTTATTTAGTTCTAAAAAACGAGGAAGCAAATAAAATATTAACTATTTATATTGAAGGTATGCTATTGTTTTCTAGTCTAGTCATAAATAAAGTTAAAAAATAATCGTTTTTCTTTTGCCATAATCAACCTTAATTGCTTAACATTATGTTGCTTGAGACCAAGAGGGTCTCCCTATGTAACGGATTTATAAATGTAAAAAAAATATGTTAATTTATGCTTATGTTGTAGTATGTACCTATAAGTCCCTATATTGTAATTAAGCACTTTAATTAAATAAATGAAAGATGAATAGAAGGCTTTCATATTCCTTATTCCAAGAACGATTAAATTTACGTATATTACATAAGTAATGAAAATAGCACTAAAAATAAATTGTTAATTGATTGCATTAAGTATTATTTATTACGTGAACACATCCACGTCAAACTAAGGCGTATTTATTATACGTTAACTTGACATTGTCAGTCATTTGATTTGAGTGTCTCCTGTCTAATTAAACTTCATTGTCAAATTGATTTTGACCACTCACAACATGGCAACTTTTCTTATTGGTGAAATGGCATGAAACCTTTGCAGAATTAAGGTTAACACAAAAATATATGCTTAAAGAATGAGTACTTGATTGGTTAACAAGACATAAGACATTTTAGTTTTGTAAACATGAAAATGGGTCGTGTTTTCACATGAACTTTGCTTGCCTTTACTCGTCTTGATATTATATGTCGATGCTAGATATAGATAAAAATAACTGCCAAAATCCTTCATCCATTTCATCAATGACACGTCTTTTCTACTTTGAACAACAAAAATATGTCATATCATGTATTATGCCGTCATGGATTCATGTGCTACTTACGATAAAGCATAATAGTTATTTCGACCGAAAAAATACTACTTTCCTATTGTATGTAATTACTTTCTAAACACCTATTAACATGACAATAAACCTTGTACGGCGACATTTTGTGTTGTTTCTTCGTCGCGCTGCCGACCAGCTGACGGCCTACCTACGGCCTACCAAACGGCCGCCGCGGAGTGAGGTAATTCGAATCGGGGCGGGGCGGAGTGTGGCCATTCTGTATGAAATACTATTATCTGTTCTGTGACCAGACATAACTCTTAAGTGCTTGTTACACTTGTCCTAGTTAGCTTCCTAAATGAGTTAGTTTCTAAATTTAGACAGGTGTAACCGCATTTAGCAAGTAGTGTCCTAAAAAGTAAAACGGCTATTACACATGGCAATTTGTAGGGCCCAACCTGTTGTGTCCAACTCCTGTCGGCGTTGGGCCCGTTATTACACTTTCCCTACAAATCGTCCCTACAAACCCTGCCTCACCAACAAATCGTCCCTAGCAACGTTTACAGAGATGCCTTCAATACATCAAAAAAATGTATTGGTGAAGCACGGTGATAGTACTCATAACAGTATACATTAAATAAAAAAATAAACTGTTTTTATTATTATAGATATTTAAATGACCGCTCGAGCTGCCTGAATCTAGCTTCATCTGCCCAATCCTTCTATTATTTAAATACAAAACTAGATAAATATATATTAATTACCAGCGAATCTACACATTTTAACCTTTATTTCAAATAATATAATGTGTAGCAAATGGCTAACATTATAAATAAAAAGGGTAAAATATCTCTAACGACCTCCATAAACAGCTGCGGGTGTCGGGGCACTGCCGATCGCCCCGATCGTCCTAGATCGGGACTCCTACTCCCTAGGTGCCATTACACCTACCAACCCGACAGGTTGGACCCTACAAATTGCCATGTCTAATAGCCGTTTAACCTAGTTAGGAAGCTAGGATGGTCACTGACGAACTTATTGAGTTAGCATCGTAATTAGGACGGAAGAAAGTAAAGTGTAACAGCGTTTAGTCGCCAGTTGACCTAAATGTCATAGATTTTTCATCTGTTCTTTTTCTAATACTTTAATCGCAGACTGATTCTGTTTATTGTGAATTTAGGATCCTAGTTAGGATGCTAGTTAGGACAAGTGTGACTGGGAGGTAAATTTAGGAAACTAATTAGGATGCTAGTTAGGACACTAAAAAAAGTAAAGTATAACAGGGCCTTTGCTCTATTGTATACAACTTTATTATATGCCAGCCCACCCGGCCAGCCATGCACAGCCAAAGAATATTACTAGGCCTTGGCGACAGTCCTATCCTAAATTTAATTCTGGCTACAGCCCTGCGTGCGGGACCGTGAACAGGCTGCTATAATTGATATCTACTACCATTAATACCATTATACTTTATCTGTGGTGTGGAAAAAAAATAAAGATTCCAATATTCCCATTACGGTTCCCACGTACAGAAACGTATTTGCGTGTATCTTTGCTCTCTTTCTTACTAGTTCCAAAAGAATGAGGCAACACATGTTACACATGTGACATCGTTCGTTCGCGAATCATCAGGCCAAGGCCATCACAACATTTTGTCCGTGCGTGAAAAACTGACGCGACGAGAAATATTCATGCCAGTGAATCCAGTGATCTAAGAATCTGATAATCTCGACTAAATGTTACACAATGTGTGAATAAAATACGCAATTGTTAGAAATTAACTATTCTCATAGTGATAAGTGTATTCTAATAAAATCAAGATGTCAGCTCCCCCGCTCCCTGTGGAATCGTTTGATGAATTTTATTGCGAGGTTAGTTCTGTTGTCTATTTGTTTTGATACGTTAGGATAATAATGTTGGTTAGTGCATTTTCTATGCACATAAATTGTAAGTAGGCTGTTCAAAACTCATTTGATATAACCCAAAAATAACGTTGTTTATAAACTTAAAATTTGAGATTAGACAAATATATATTTAAGTACCTAAAATTGCAAATTAGCCGCCCTTATTGTTGCTTTGGTACATGTTCTATTTTGAATTGCTCATACAGATGACCAATAATTTATTTATTCAGGTCAAAAAACTATGCACACATTCTGGGTAAATCTTCTATTTCCCTTTGTAAAAAAAACTTTTTCTGTAGGCGTCATATCTGAACCTAGAGCTACAGAGTATGGGCTATAGCTCCTATTCATGTTTTGGTGATTTTGGTTAGTCTTTTCAATTTGCTTATTGCATAAAGATTTCCTTTCAATATTTTCCTTTGTTGAATGCTTCCTTAATATCCAAGGAATTCAAGTAAGAACTAAATTAAAATTTAAAATTATACTTTTCAGGTGAAGGAGATTGAGAAGAGAGACTCGGTGCTGACTCCAAAACAACAAATTGACAGGCTTCTCCGCCCCGGCTCCACTTATTTCAATCTGAACCCTTTTGAAGTGTTGCAGCTCGAACCCGACACATCGCTCGATGAAATCAAGAAAAAGTACCGTAGGCTGTCCATACTGGTGCATCCGGACAAAAATATGGTTAGTTATCAGTTTTTTTTATGAGATATTTCATTCTCTCAGGTTATCATTTGTTTTATTAGGTAACAGCAGACCTTTTATAGTTGTATCACAGTAATTTCTATGCTGGAAATTCGTAACCAAACTATGACTGAGGAAATAATTTTTCTGTAGGACCTTGCTGGAACTTTTAGATTTTTCCGTAGTTTTCATCTTATGAATGGTTGATATGTAAATGTACTGTGTTTAGCGTAAAACTCGTTGCACGGGATTCGATTGTCTCAGTTTAGGCGGTTACAGCCGTCAACATTTCATTTTTATCCGCAGATGGATTGGATAGCAATTGGTGGCGACCCGAAGCTCCGGTACTTAGGTAAGGATTGGAAGAATGGGATTGATGCGTGAGAGAGTGACGTTTTAGGAGAATGCTGGGGAATTAATAACTCAAAAAATCTGCAAATTTCGATCATCACATTTGCAGCCAAACATTTTATTAAAAATAATTTAATAGATTTTTGTACATGTTGCTATACAACTGTTTAATATGGCCAGGTGAATATAGTGCTGTTCAAGTGCTATGTAACAACACTTTAGTTATGACACCATAAATACTTGTTTGAGATTGCAAGTTCATCAATTCAGTTTTCTGTACCTGTAGATTTTTTGATTGAAGTGGAGATTTTTTAAAAGTCAGCCTGTAATAATGGACACTGTTGGGCAAAGGCCTCTCTCGTTGTTCTCTATTAAAGTGAAGATAATAACGGAAAATAAATATAACACTGGTAATTTTGGTATGCGCGTAAACATTGAATTTTGAAATTAATCACGGTGGCCATTGCAGAAATTCAAAATTTAAAGTAAAAAATAGATACACTGAGGCAATTTACAGAGCAGTATCTAAAATACAGATGTGGGTAAGAGCATCCATCTGTTTCCATTTTGAATGATTGGTAGCAATGGTCATCCAAAAAAAAAACGGATATTGGCACAAAAAAAATATTTAGGAATATTATTTCAAATTCAGTTAGGTGTATGATTGATAACACAGAACTAAGTTCTGTTATTGGTAGTTAGTCACAAAATCTACAAAATAACGTCCAGTTAAAATTTACACCAAAACAGTGAAGACAATGTGTGTATGTCAAATTTATTTGGGTACTATGTCTTATTGCAGGATGATTCGGAAAGGGCGCAACAGGCATTTGAGATAGTGAACAGAGCCTTTAAAACCCTGGAGAATGACGACACCCGGAAGAGGTGTCTGGACATCTATCAGGAGGCCAAGGAACGCACTGAACATATGGTGAGGTTTGAAAACAATGAATTTGTGTTTAGTTTTTTTTTTAGGTTGAATTAGGAGGAGGATGATGAAGTGATGAGGATATTTGTGTTTGTATAAAATTTAATAATACTTAAATATGGTTATTTTTCAGATAGAACAAAAAAAGAAAAAGCAGAGAAAGGAGTCCCGCCAAGCTGAGGGCATACCTGAGGACGACCCTGTCAAGTTCAAGCATGCTGTTTACGTTATGACTATGAAGGTATGACTGCATTTTTATAAAGGCGTTTATGTGGTATATATACGATTTATTTTATGCTCGTACAAGTCAATTACAAGATCTATGACGGAAATTATCTCAGATCCATGTCAAAGGAGATGCAGTAGAATTTGACAACGGATTTTGTCCATCCCTGTTTCACCATCCATGGAATTCATTAAGATCATTATTATACAGTCGTGGCCAGATAATTAAGAACAAAATTATTTTTGCCATACAACTGCATACAAATATGACATTTTAAATTTGATAAAAATATAAATTTTGCTTATGCTATTTATATTTTAAAAAATACTAACGTATCCGTGTTTAAACAAAACTTAATATGGGCCATAAACATCTTCCATAAAATTTGAACTTTAAAAAATACAGACGCTCAAATCAATACTTTTTGTAATTAGGAACGATTTTCATACATCGTTCCTAATTATAGTATGAACTTATAAAAAGTGTTGATTTGACGATTTGAAAATCTGTCACAGTCTGATCATGATCCTGAGAATACGGGGAATTCAGAACATGATGAGTCGGGAGAGTCTGAATTGTAGAATTAGATAAAATTAATTAGGTTAGCATGTGGACTTTAGCAAAAAAGACAATGTATTAGTGTGAATAAGTGGACTCAGTGATATGTGAAAGACTTAGTGTTAGTGGACTATCCCGAGGGAAAGGCATGTAGTGTATTGAAATATGGGGGTACCCCTACAAAACCAGTCTGGATATGTCAGGTACGCGTGCTCTCCCGAATTTCGGCGATATTATCGCGATATAATAAAACCATTCAATACCGTAATATATCATTAGTCACATCATAGACGCACGCAAAAGTGGTACAGAAAAAGGGGCCCTCGAACCCTCTTTCTGAAGAGAACCGAGTGAATGCTTGTATTGTAATTACATATCTGTATTAGACATAGTTCAATAAGATACATGGTCTGTGATCTAGATTGCTTCAAGACAGATGGATCGAACTTTATTTTAGGTGAAAAGCTGGTCAGTTTATATTAATTAAAGCCTGACCAAAAAAAAAAAAGAAAATTGTCAAGAAGGCGCTATTATTCTCATTTATATGGCAACCGTTCAGTATAGTATAGTCAAAAAGTTATTATTCTCTATGGTATAATGTCATCTTAATTTGTTTACCTGTCAGCTCTGATGTTAATTTGCAAATGTTTCGTAGCGAAAAAGTTTCATTTTCCGAGCGTTTTATTTCCAGCAGTTTATTACATACATTATTTACAATGTTTTCCAGTTGACTATGAATAGTTTTGGGCATTTCTTGTGATTTATTATTTAATATTCAAGACTTTACTATTATTCAAGTAAACCGCCACTATTACACTGACAACAGTGATAACCTATCATTAAAATTATTGCCAGTGTAAAAAAATAATTCCAATGAAATTCCGCAACATGGCGCATGATCATCATATATTTCAGGTCAGGCTTTAAAAGCCTACAGATTTTTTGAGAATGTTACTAATCGAATAAGCGAGCGCAGCAAAGCGAAGTTCTTACAGACTACTTCGGACACAACAGAACTGTCAGCTGGCTACTGGGACGTCTGTCCATTTTAATGGGTTTTTGATTTTTTATGTTTCCGCGATAACTTTAGTAACGTTTTCTGATCTCCATGAAATTTGTTGGGGTTGTAGCAGAGATAAATATAATAGGGTACTTTCCTGGGTAAAAAAAATAATAATTCCATTCAGTCCGTCAGTTAGATTATCAAAAAAATATTGGATACGTATTTTTTATTTTGTCAATCAAACAAAAATTGGAGAAGAAGCCCGTTAAAGTTTTGACGTCACATTATGATAAAAAGAGTCACTCGGAACTTTAACGGGCTATATCTTCACCAATTTTTGTTTGATTGACAAAATAAAAAATACGTATCCAATATTTTTTTGATAATCTAACTGACGGACTGAATGGAATTATTATTTTTTTTACCCAGACTAAACATATTTTTTTAGGAAAGTAGCCAATTAGATAGTTCTTATATGAACTGGATTGACCAAGGGGTTCTGGAAGGCCTAAGAGTTTTGTTAAGAGGTCTTGTTTTACTGGTCAACTCGTTTGCAAGAATCGTGAGTTATTAGTTCGTGGCGGGCACAGATAACCTCAACCACTAGATAGAGCATAAGTACAACTCGAGGTCACCACACATAAGCGTTCCCGTACTAATTTAGTATGAGAGCGCGACCGCTAATTTCAGTTGAGTAAACGTTTTTGATCATTACTCATTAACCTTTTGGCCGCCGGACCTAGTCCGCAAAGACGCTCACTCACACGCCAAAGCAAATTTTAAGTAAACAAGTTAAGCAACTAATAGGGATTGCAAGGAGTGATATCGATATTTATAATCGACGGTAAAAATCTTCTGAATTTGGCTTTGTTTTTTACCAACTTTAATTTCTTTCGAAAATGCCAAAAATATACATATTTTTTACACACGACAATGTTAAAAAAGAGGGTCTTTATCATAAAAAACAACCACTTAACCATATCGATTTATGACGTAATATCACCGCACTAGGCTGTACGAGAAGTCGTCTATACACGACAGCGGCGCACAGGACTTGTCTGGAGTGCAGACCGACAAGGACTGTTTTCGCGCGGATTAAGTAATAATAGTCTCTAGGTCAACGGCGTAAGCGCTTGTCGGTACGTAAACTTATTAAGCGTACCGTTACGAGCTGCGCATCGTATGTCGATAATATAAATGTACCGGAATAGGGCCCTATTTCTCGAAGCTTATTAGACTAATAATATTACCCCATGCCATGCTAATAATTTTTACAAGTATACTAGTGTGCGTTTACGAAGCTGCACTAGTAAAGTATTAGCAACTAATAAATATTAGCTAATTTTACACTAATAAATTCAGTTTTGTTCCACAAAGGAGGCCAATAACAATTACACTTGTAAATTACACGTGTAAAGCTATTAGTCTCAAAAGTAACTTATATATCGAAAAATCAATAAAATTCAGTTAAATTTCACATGTTCTAGAATAACAAAATATTTATTATTTATCATAGTATATTTCTACGTAGACCACCACAATGGCAGATTTACTTGTCTGACTTTATACTATTTACATCAGCTGAAGAAGCTCCCTAAACTTCAGCTATGTTATGCCTGTCTCTCTCTCGTTTTACGTATTCTAGTTGCTCGTTACCACCAATTGCCAATTAACAAGTGTTCAAATGCTTAAATAAAACCGTTTTTGCGATTTGATATTTATTTTGAATATTCTCATATCGAGTAAACATTGTCATCCCTAGCTGTCGAGTATAAACGACAACGGCGACGAGGAACAGGAAAAACATTGAAATTCGGAGCCAATTTTTTGATAGCCTTATGAAAGAATGGATTTATAATTCTGCTTTAAATGCAAATGTTTGAAAAAATAAAGAGCTAAAGCATTAATATGAGTGTAAACGAAATTACATTTGTCATTTTTTTCACATATACCGGGCGCTTGAATTTGTGTCTTGTATACACGACAGCGGCGCCAGTGTACCGTTCTATCGTTGTCGTGTATACATACCAACGGTGGCCAAAAGATTAAAAATATCCACATAATTCAAGTTATAGGGGTGAACCTGGATTGTTATACTACAAAATGGTATAGAATACTATTGAGATGTGTTGTTCGAATCGTACAAATAAACGAATAAAATTGAGCTTATGTGTGGTGACTGGTGACCTTGTGCTCCTTGTAAAATATCTTCATTGATGATATCTATATATGCTTTAAGTTTTCTAGACTGCTCTCTTTCGCTGATGATATTGATATGAAAATTTTTGCAAAGATTAAATCTGTAAGTCTGTCTTTAAGATCCTATATTGTTCATTTGTAAGGAGCAAACTTGAGTACGCCTCCCAGATCTGGAACCCTTGTTACAACGTCTATGTAGATAGGATTGAGCGGATACAAAGAAAATGTATTAAGTTTCTTTGTTTTAAATTACATGTCCCATACAATTCATTAAATTATATTAGCGTATGCAAAAAAACACCATCTGTTGCCCTTGTCACAGCGTCGGGAAATTGCTGACATTGTATACTTTAAAAAAATTACTAATGGCAGCATTGACTGTCCAGAACTGCTTAGTAGTATTAAGTTGAATACTCCCATGAGGGTTAAAAGGTATTATCCCCCTATTTCTGTTCCCTTTGCATCCTCAAATTATAGACGTAACAGCTTCCCGATTCGCGCGGGTAGTTCAATTAACAGGCTGTCAAGAGAGCATGATATTGATGTGTTTAATATAAATACGCAATCTATACGGAGTACTCTAACGCGTAAATTCTTTGAGTGAGCTTGCCCATGCTAATTAGTTTTTCACGATTTTTCATGATTATTGTCTTCATTACTTTTTTTATTTATTTTGTAATTGTTTGTTTTTCTTGCTATTAATGATGTATGTACTTGCTAAGTCTTCGCATATTTGTACACTATATTAATATTTAGTGAAGTTAATTTCTATAAGGTTTCTATCTGTGAGAACCTATAATTGGCCTCCAATTTCTATATCTGTTGTCAACATGTTGTATGTGCTGTTGGTTTTCCAATAAATAAAATAATAATAATAAAAGCTCAATGATCAGGTGTCTGTGTAGTCTGTGGTGGCGGGTTAATAGTACATTACTTACCAAGGACTGTATCGCATATTTACAACCCTCGCCTGCGGCTCGGGTTACAAATACCTGCGATTTCGGGCTTTCTTTTTTACTGCCCGTGGTGAGTACACAATTTTACGTCTCCACCTGGCCATAATGTGAGTTTTATCGTACGCGTAGCGTGCGATAAAACTCACATTATGGCCAGGTGTGACGTAAATGCTAGTAAATAATATTGAGGTTGCATTTTCCAGCTGTTCGCGGACATGGAGCGCAAGCGGCAGCACCTGGAGACGCGCGACCAGGAGGAGCGGAAGCGGAAGCGGGAAGCGGAAATCGAGCAGGAGGAGCAGATGACCATGGAGAAGGAGTGGGCCAAGAACTTTGAGGTGTCCATTATAATGTTATAAATGCGGAAGTGTGTCTGTCTGTTACCTCTTCACGCTTAAACCGCTGAACCGTAATCGTGATCGTAGTCGGAAGTGTGGGTGTAATCTTAATAGATGAAATTTGGTATGAAGCCAGTTTTAATCCCGGGAAAAGACATCAGCATAATTTTTATCCCAGACATCAACCCTTAAGGGGTGAAGGGGGAGGGGGGGAATTTGTATGGAGAATCCATGACTGCTTAACCAATTTGGAAGGAATTTGGTATGGAGACAGGAGTTCTGGTAAAGATATAGAATATTTGTTTAACTCAGTCTTTTCATTCTTGTTTCCTCATGACATGACTGAGGGTCGCAACAGCAACTTTTTCACGAATGCTCTCCATATGGTTCTATCTTCAGCTTTTCGGATAGATGTCTGCAGGTTTGCTTGACAGGTTCCCAGTAAACATCCAGTAATCATCCTTTAAAGGGGTAAAAAGGGGTGGATTATTAATTCAAAAATTCGCGGGCAATATCTATAATATAACATTTGTAACTTGCACACTTGACCATCAGATATATCGGACCGGCCAAGGTGGTTACAAATATCTGAACAACGCCTCTATGGTCAAGGCAATAAAATGCATGTTCAAATATTTTTGAGTACCTTGGCCGCTCCGATATATTTGATTGTACTATTACTTATTACATGTCTGTTTGCAGGAATCTCGACAAAACCGCGTGGACAGCTGGAAGACCTTCCAATCGGGTAGCGGCGGCGAAAAGAAGAAGAAAAAGAACAAGATGATGAACTTCAAGCCGCCCAAACCGAAGCCCGAGAGCAGATAACTTGCGGAGTCGAGTATCTAGCTAGTTTTACTCTAGGTTTAGTGGTCGTGCAAGGCTAAAGTTGTCAAGGTTCTTAGCAAGGATCATGTAAGCATGGATGGACAATGTCCAGTGATCGGAATAGGTAGTGCCATTTCGGGTGAATGACCTTAAACATTGTAAATAACATGGATAAGACTTGAGATTCTTCGATTCTTCTCACAGAAATTTTTCTTCAAAACGCAAAAGTTAAAAAAAAATTCATTATACTCGTAAATACACCATAAAAAATTACTTTTGTTTAACAGTTAAAATTAACAATAATACAACCATAAAATAAAACACGAAACATCAATATCATTATTTTAAATAAAAAAAATAATTTCAAAGAAAGTAATAATTTAATTATTACTTTCTTTGAAATTATAGTAGCAAACCATATTTTTTATCAATATTTTCTACTGTCAATCTATTTCTTTTGCCGTCCGATATCTAACTGAAACCACATTAGGCATACGGTTCTTTAAAACATTTCTTAAGCCAAACACAAACTTAAAATTTTCATATCGAATACCGGGGTTAAAAACTATATCCATACTAAGCTTACGCACCGAAGTCCCGCGAAATGGCACTACCAATTCCGATCACTGACAATGTCACAACATCGCGTTACTGTATTTCAGGCCAAGATACTAGAGCCATCTATCGTTTTACAAACGCAGAAGGTCTCAGTTTGATGAGACCCCACTCACAACGGTTGATAGATAGATAGATAATTACTTTATTCATTCCCACAACATACATGGCATAAACATCAACACAAAGTAAAATTACAAAAAGAAAATAAAAAGGCATGCAACTTAATAACTTTTATGCACGTCAACAGGAAGCCATGTGTCATGGCAGAGAAACGGCGCTGGCTCAGCATGGTGATGCAGCAAGCCACATCACCGGTATTCTGCCAGTTATACTTACAAAATGGTCGTGCGACGCTTTAAAAAAAGAAATTATTGACTAGACTATAAAAAAATAACACAGTAATATGCTAAATTGTGCGTGAAGCGAGCGTACCTATTATAGTGTGTCTGTGCGTATGTTTTTTTTCCTTCTTTTCGCTGAAAAATAGAATTAAGGGAGTTTATAGTTTTTATCTACACTCATACTGTAAGTACTCTGAAATGCGTTCAAAAACCGTAGACAATGACAAGCATTACAACAAACGATTTAACTATGATAAGTTTCTTATCTGCGGCAGTAACGTAATTTTAACTTTGCATGCTCAAATATTGTTAAGCAATGAGTTTCAAATTTGGAACATCGAATTTGATAACATAATGTTACCGCCATGGCCAACTCGATTGGTCCCGCGCGAGCGTCGAGTTGGCCATGACGGTACAATGGCGGTCATTCTATGGATTCCGAACAATTAATTTAATATATATAATATGAGTGTAGATAAAGCAGTGTATGCAACTGTACGTAATTAGGCCTTAAAACACTCGTGTGATCTTATTATGGAATTCGCCTGCGGCTCATTTCATAAAACCACACTCATATTTTAAGGACCCTTATTACGTAACAGTTACATAAACTACTATAATTGTTTTGTTTTTGTTGGTTAAAAAGATGAATTCGACATTTGATTTTAAATGTTGCTTTACTCTTCATCTGACGAATTGGTGGTGGTATATTATTCCAACATTTAGTTGCGAGGTATCGAAAACTCCCTTTAAGTGCGGTTGCTTGGTTTACCGCGGTGAGCCACGCCTTAACAGAGATCCGCCGTGGCAGTCCCTTACGAACTACGGCGTTGTCAATCGTCATACTTCTCTTACATTTTGTTTGGCGTTTTTCTAGTGTCCCACTGCTGGGCAAAGGCCTCTCCCGTTCTCCACTCGACCCATTCGTTGGAATTTTGCCACTATTCTATGTAAAATGCGTCCAAGTCGTCGCGCCATCTCCTTTTCGGTCTGTTTGCACCCGGGCCGCGTCTTACATGGCGTATCCAATCGATCTTTATACATCTATAACTCGAGTTTTGGAGCGTAATAGTCAGTGATCGGAATTGGTAGTGCCATTTCGCGGGACTTCGGTGCGTAAGCTTAGTATGGATATAGTTTTTAACCCCGGAATTTGATATGAAAATTTTAAAGTTTGTGTTTGGTTTAAAAAATGTTTTAAATAACCTATGAAAAAAAGCCTATGAAAAATGTGGTTTCAGTTAGATATTGGACGTCAAAAGAAATAGATTGACAGTAGAAAATATTGAAAAAAATATGGTTTGCTACTATAATTTCAAAGAAAGTAGTAATTTAATTACATCATCATCATCATCATCAGCCTATATTAGTCCACTGCTGGACATAGGCCTCCCCTAATGAGCGCCATAGCGCCCTGTCTTCAGCTTGCCGCATCCAGCATCTGCCTGCAGTCTTCGCAGATCGTCATCCCACCTGGCCAGAGGGCGTCCTACACTACGTTTGCCGAGTCGCGGTCTCCACTCAAGAACACGTTGACCCCAGCGGTTGTCGGTTCTTCGCGAGATATGGCCGGCCCACTGCCACTTCAGCTTGCTAATTCTTTGAGCTATGTAATGACCTACGGAGCTGAGACGTGGACACTCACGGTAGGGCTGGTCCACCAGTTCAAAGTCGCTCAGCGAGCTATGGAAAGAGCTATGCTCGGAATTTCTCTGAAGGATAAGATTCGTAACGAATACATCCGACAGAGAACCAAAGTTATCGACATAGCTCAAAGAATTTAATTACGTATGTTCATTTAATATAATGATGTTGATGTTTCGTGTTTTATTTTATGATTGTATTATTGTTAATTGTAACTGTTAAACGAAAGTAATTTTAAATGAATGATGTATTTATAATGACATTTTTTTTACTTTTGCGTTTTGAAGAAAATTTTCTGTGAGAAATACGAGTCGAAGAATCTCAAGTCTTATCCATGTTTTGTATAATGTTTAAGGTCATTCACCCGAAATGGCACTACCTATTCCGATCACTGGTAATAGTTCCGTGTTTCTGACTCGATCAGTTCTACGAACAATTAGTATACTACACTACGAAAATGCCTGGATGAGCCTCTGGTGCATGTAGGCGCTATTGAAGGGTGACCTTCCACTGTGTCCCAAGCGCAAACTCATTGATAAATGTATTCTGCCCATCCTAACCTACGGCGTGCAAACCTGGTCATTAACTGAGGCACACATTAACTGCCAGACGAAAAATGACGTCCTACTTCAGAAACCGGGCGTCCATAGTTACGTATAAAAAAAAACCCGCCCAGCGAGTTGTCCGGCATCTGAGCAAAGTTTACAAGCGCCCACGAGGCGGGTTCTTGGCAGTGAATGTGTTAAAGTTCAAGCTCAAGGTTGGCCAGCGAGCGAGTTCGGCGTTTAACGCCGCAAAATAAGTGAACTCGACAGAAAACAGCCGTATATATAGCCTGAAGTTTGGATGAACGCGATTTTGTACGGACATTGTCAACCTTGCTTATACCCTTGGTTCTTAGTGTGGAAACTGAGTGGCCGGGCCGCTCGAGCGGAGGCGACCGGTTGCGCGTCTAGCGCCGTGTTCATATCAAACCAAGGATGATTAAGACATGGATTGACAATGCCTATACAAAATTGCGTTCCCTTATTTCAGGCTAAAGCACTAGCGTCATCTATCGGTCACCACAAACACTAAATTCCTACTTAACCTTTCTGTTAATCCCATTGGTTGACTGGTAGAGAATGCCTTATGGCATTAAGTTCGCCATTTGTACCATCTTAATTTGTGCAATTAAGATTAAATAAATAAATTCTAGTTTCTAATATTTTGTTCGGCGATTAACGCTGACAGAATAACTCGACTCCAGACTCAACAGATGGCGCTGTGGCACTCAGTACTGAAAACAGACGTATAGCCTGAAGGTTCGAGGAACGCGATTTTGTATAGGCATTGTCCATCCATGTCTTAATCATCCTTGTATCAAACTAATGACAACGTATGGGAGTGAACGTCGCTCAAATCCCTCACACGTTCGCAGCAGCGGCGAACGTTCGCCACTCAGGTGTCGTACAACTTACCCCTTTATTCATAAACGTTTTACAAACTTCATTTCAGGCTCGTCAGACTGGCGCGTTTTGTTAGCGGGGCGCGATAAGAGCGCTGCGCCCGCGCAGACAGAGACAACACTATATAACTGCCCCGAGAGAGAGCGTCCCGCTAACAAAACGCGCCAGTCTGACGGAGCCTTTAGTTCATTTATGTTTTCTCTGTTTGTAACAAACAACTATGAAAGAGGAAGACAAGGGCAAACAATTATTAGTTAAATGCGGCTTGTAAGGCGTTTATCTAGGGAGTTAAGCTACTGTCCGATCGGCGGTCATATGCTACTACAAAATATTTCTGAAATCGCTGCTGTTGAACTCCAATATCAAAATCACTAACACATTTGAAAAAAATCCGATAATATTGTTGGAATCTTTAAAAATTAGTTCGGAAGCGGTCATTATTGTACTATATGTATCAAAAACGAAACCAACTGTGCTTCCAATCCTGTATCTGAGAACAAGGGATCTGCTCGACCATCTTATCCATATAGTTACAAACACATGTAACCTTTACCCGTTGTGAAAATGGCCTTATTGGAAATATTCACTGCCACATATATTCATAACACCACTTAAAAATTTATTAACACTTTCGCAACCGGGCAAAATTTTGAACAATACCCCAGAAACCGACAGAACCCGCCAGGCGGGCTCCGACGTGCAACGCAATGCCGCACGCCGCGTGCCCGGCATCTGAGCAAACATTACGAGTGCCTACCAGGCGGGTTCTCGGTAGTCAAAGTGTTAATAAGCTTTGCACGACTTTATTATTAATGTAAAAACGTCGATTTATTTTAGTTTAGTCTTTCTAAAGCTACTTTTGAACTTGGTAAGAAGTGATACAATGCAATAGGAAATAGATATTTCTCATGATATGTATACAGCAGCATCTTTAGACGACCATGAAATTCTAAAATACTATAGACTAGGAAAATACGTACCTATTGTAACTATAAAACTTTCGTGAGACTCAAACATATTAAAAATATTTATAACGGGTTACTCACGTAATTTACGGCTGCCGTCGCGGAAGGCAGCTCGTGAAAATGGTCATCGTAAATTGACCGAAACATGTCGAGCAAAAATCGACTTAAATTACGTGAGTAACCCGTTATAAATATTTTTAATAAATACGTATTGTAATTACTATACCGGGTGTCCCTAAACCAACCTCAATACTTAAAGGGCTGAGAACAGCGATAGGCTTTGGTAGCGTACGGACAGGTGGTGGCATTATTGAGCAGAGAGGGCACTGCACCTAGGTTACATTTTATGATTGAATGATTAATGTTTTTTTTTGTCTAAAACATACAGTTAGTTGCATAACTGAACCAATGTGACTCAGTTTTGCACCTGACTATACATCGCCAGTAACTAATTACAAAAATAAGCCTGATTTAAATGATTGATAACTAAAATAATAGTCGTAGAATTCCTTACTTTATATGAGGTACTGAATTGGGAATGCCTAAGAAAAAATAATAATGGGAAAAATAAATTAGGTGAAATTTTACAGTTTTCGGTATGAAATTGAGAAAAATGTATAAGTCGGAAGAAAATAATTTGTGAAGCAGTTTTGTAGCGGTACCCAAGGATTAATATTTACGTTTAGAACTTTTATGTAAATTTGATTGTTATCAAATTGTTTACATTTTACTAAGGTACTAATATTGACTCAGTTATGCAATGAACTGTACATTTCTTATTTAAGTAGTGCCAATATTTTTGTATGTAATTATTGAATCGTATTCTCGGCTAGACCTTTGGCTGATGTTTCCAACTGTTTTTTGGTCTGCCTAATTAAATTGAGTAATAAAATAATGATGAAAAATAATTCAATAATTCGATTCGAAAATACTGGCACTTGAATAAGAAATGTATGTTATAGAAAAAATTTTTTTTAATCACTAGTCATTCAATCATAATATGTTACCTAGGCGACTCAAGCGCACCCAGTGCATCTGATCATTAATGCCACCACCTGTCCGTACGCTAGCTGTCAGATTAAGAAAATTTGGCCCTATTAATGAAAATGGCATTTTTTTCGCAATATTAACACGTTCACTGTCCAGTGCCCCATATATGGATCACGCTGAACTATCTCCACACGTCCGTGACCCACAGATGGGCCACTAACGACCGTGTCCGCACTTAGATTAGTATCACTTCATACTGCATGATAATATAGGGATAATTCTGATATAATAACGTTTTTGGCTAGTTAGACAACAGCGTACAGAAAGATATTGTACTTATTCGAAAGCGTGCTTGTTTGTTTGAAGTAATTTGACGTGTGATTGAAGTAATTTTCTTGGACGTACGAGGAGATGCATACATATTGTATGGGGACAGTTAACGTGTTAATAACATAATGTATGAAATTAATTAGTATTTAAGTACCCTCACTTATACATTGTATACCTACTCATGACCTGTAAAATTATAATTTTACCAATAAAATATCTGTATCTGTATTAGCAAAATTACTATTTTAAGTTTTATTATAAAGGTATGTAAGTGCCAATATTTCGGAAACCAAGCCATTTTCATTCGGGCCAAATTTGCTTAATCTTATAGGCCATCAGCTTTTCTATCAGTTCTTTAATTTAATTCTCGACATTGGTTGTAGGGACACCCTGTATGCTTTCACTCTTGGCTTCCAGGCGACTTTTTAGATCTTACGTCACATTTAGATTAACTGTGGTGAAGTAACTGAAAAAATAAATGCAGTACTTAGACATTTTTAAGACGTCCCAATGGTACAGTCGCCATCAAATATATCAGAGCGGCCAGGGTACTCAAAAATATCTGAACATGCACTTTATCGCCGTGACAATAGAGTTGTTCAGATATTTGTGACCGCTTTGGCCGCTCCGATATATTTGTTGGCGGCTGCACGTAAAAGCTCTTTAGTACGTTCGAACATCTTTATAAGATCTTATTATACTATTTCTTTAGCATACATTTAGTGAGGTTGTATTGTTTATCTACACTCATACTGTAAGTACTCTAAAATGCGTTCAAAAACCGTAGACAATGACAAGCATTATAACAAACGATTTAACTATGATAAGTTTCTTATCTGCGGCAGTAACGTAATTTTAACTTTGCATGCTCAAATATTGTTAAGCAATGAGTTTCAAATTTGGAACATCGAATTTGATAACATAATGTTACCGTCATGGCCAACTCGATTGGTCCCGCGCGAGCGCCGGCACAATCGAGTTGGCCATGACGGTACAATGGCGGTCATTCTATGGTTTCCGAACACTTAATTTAATATATATAATATGAGTGTAGATAAAGCAGTGTATGCAACTGTACGTAATTAGGCCTTAAAACACTCGTGTGATCTTATTATGAAATTCGCCTGCGGCTCATTTCATAAAACCACACTCATGTTTTAAGGACCCTTATTACGTAACAGTTACATAAACTACTATTGTAGTACAGGCTTTTTTGCTGTTGGAACTTTGTTATTGCGTTATCATTAGACCCCGGACTTTTGTCGCAATGACGTCACAATAGGGTGATTTGGGGAGTAAACGAGCCGGTGTTATGAAATACGGTTAAAAACTTGGTTTTTAAACGAATACATTTTAATAAGACATTTTTGATCAATATTATCGTTATATTACTTGAAAACCATGCATTTTTACGTTAAACTGGCATTGGTTTTGTCGGCCACTCACTGTTTGTTCGTCACAACTGTCACCAAGCCAGTTTAACATACAAATGTATGCTTTGCACTAAAAGATAATATTGATCAACTTACTAGATAATTTTGTTGAAAATGTCTAATTAAAATGTATTCGGTTAACAACCGAGTTTTTAACCGTATTTAATAACACCGTCCCGTTTACTTCCCAAATCACCCTATTGTGACGTCATTGCGACAAAAGTCCGGGGTCTATATCATCTTATTCACATATCTATAGCAAATTACATGTAGAAGGTGCATTGGGTTAACTTCGAAAATAGGTTAATTTCGAAACTTATTTCCCAAGTTACCCTATTGCTTCTTATGGAAATGTCTGATCGACTTTCAATGTCTTACATACATATAAAAGTGAGGCTAATTTTTATAAAAAATCAAACGTCGATTGTTGCAGTGTAGTGTTCAAGTACGAGTTATTTCATTGTGTGGTTCTCAACTTGGAGGCACCGATCCGGACTTTATGTAAACATGTGTGTCAATCCAGGAAAAAAGGTCTCACTTTATCGATATGGAGTTATTACTGAAAGTGAAAGAATAAGAAGAAAAGTGTCCTTGTAAACCAACAAAAAAGTAGGCCCTTTCACTAAACTGATCCACATTATGTTAGCTAGCACTAAGTAACTTTAATTTCAACGGTATAAAAACGTTTAGATATTATGAGTGATCGGAATAGGCAGAATACAAATACCTAAACTTATTTATTTTAGTAGAACAGAGACACGAATGGAGAACATGCGTGAAAAATATTTAATTGAATTTGTTCAATAAACACGTTCAACAACCCCAAATTAATATACTTATAAATAAGTGGAAATCCGTAAAAAAGTTTTTTTAAAGATATTGTGGTTTAAAAACGTAAAATTTTAGGCATTTTTTTTTAAATACCTCAAATGTATTTTCGAAACCTCAGTTCGATTATTTATGTTCTAACAAGAAAAAAAATGTATGACAACGATATAGCTAAACGCATTTTTTCGTGCCTAAAATTACAAAAATCTTCCAAAAACTTGTTCCTTCCAAACAGTTTTCTGCAACTTTGAGGTCGGTGACGTCACAAACCTCACACTTTTTGTATGGGGCGTTTTGACGCGCGGCGCAGACGCCTAACGTATTTTCACATTTTTGACGTTTCAGGGCTAGCATAGATAGTAGGTTTATTAGAGACATTTGAATCTACAGGGAAATAGAATCGAATGACGTCTTCCAAAAAAATCATGCATTTCCTAATTGGCGACTTCCTTGCGGCTTAACTTTTATTTTGTGGGAATTCCCGTGTTAAGTAATTTTTTTGGTATTCCTTATCCGAAGGTATACAAAATTCAATAGTACTGAAGTACAATTTTACGAATAATAATAATAGAACAAATACATATTTTTATTTGTAAACTAGTAATACCTTGTTTTGTATATAATATTTTGTACCATAGACTAATAACCCAAGACCCCGCATAGCCGGGCGACCCCCGCTGCCACGCTCGAAGTAATTTCACCCTATAGTGAGACACTAATTTATTGTAAGTGACAGTAAACTTAGTACGTCTCCATGGCAACCATTAATGTCTGACTCTCTCTTACGCCCCACGGAACAATGGCGCGTTCCCTGTCTAGCATTGCGTGTTCCCCTCCCGCAGCCCTTTTTTGCAGCTTAGGTTTCAAAGAAATAACGCGCTAAGCAGAGTATAGAGATATCTTGTATATGTTTTGTACTACTGAATTTTTAATATGTTGGGAAACAAATATGACAAATGAAAAAAAAATCCGCAAAAAACATTTTGTCGCAACGAAGCCCCCAATAGGCAAGATGAAATATTTTCAATTATGCTTTCATTTGAAATAATTGCACGTAGAATAGACCACGAGTGTATTAAAAAATTAAAATACTATAATTTATAGTCAAAAATTGCTGTTACAAACTGACAATTTAAATTTTCGCGCCTAAACGGATCTACAGTTTCTGTGACGTCACTCATGTGTGTCACTCCATATTTGTTCGTTTACAGTGTCAAATTCTTGTTCTTTTTTAATTTTTTGACCTGGATGCTAGCCTTTTAAGCCAAATCCCATAGAAAGTTGCCAACCCCATTAGTTGTCATAACAGGAGCGACGTCACCAAACGCTGATTGGTGGATTAAAACACGTTCCGTTTCACATTACTTCAAATCCTAATTATTATTTGAAATTAGTTTAAACTAAGATAAAAACGTTTCAATAGCTATTATTTTATGTTTTTCAACATTTTGATTACAAAATAATGGTAAATATGATAGCTGCATCTTCCCTATTCTTGTCTCTGTTTCACTAAGTTTAGGTGTTTATACTCTGCCTATTCCGATCATTGGATATTATTGTCTTTGTCAACGTATACATATTTGTGACCGTGAATGTGCAGTCGCCATCAAATAGATCAGAGCGACCAGGGTACTCGAAAATATCTGAACATGCACTTTATCGCATTGACAATAGAGGCGTTGTTCAGACATATATGACCACCTTGGCCGCTCCGATATATCTGATGGCGACTGTACACCGTGATGGTACACTTTGCTTGAGAACTTCACAGTGGGAAAATGTATACCAATTGTACCTAATATGGATTAATTGCCTTAACTGACACCTTATAAGCACTCAATATGTACCGTTTATGAAGAGTTCTACAAATATATATGTTACTTATACATATTTTTAGCGAAATATCTACAATAGTAGGAATAGACTTACAGTACATTTAAGTCACTTTCGCCTTGGATTAATCAAAGCAATACATTATGTACCTACTGTAGGACCTATTTATATTAAAGCCATTGTACACTGCGTTGTTTGAAGTTTTCAAATTTAATAAGAATAAAAACATTTATTTGTGACGCTTACATGAACATTGAGAGACAATAACAATGAAAACATAATTGCAATAATATTTGTGGAGAAACACTATCTATCTTGATATGGTGGGAACTTTTGTTCAGTCAAAACCATAGGCTTTAGACTTGAATTCAGATTTCGGTCACTGGTAGCCCATTATCTGTTAATTTCTGTTTGTATACACAATTTTTCTAGACTTTATAGACGGAGAGCTGACTACGTCAGATGTGACGCAATAATGAAAGCAACCAAACCCCTCTAGTTAGTTTGCTATACTATGCTTATTTCTAGATCCGGACATCTGGCAGCTGTAAAGTGGTGTGGGTAAATTATTTAATTAATTAGATTATATCATATCCAGAAGTTTCTGTTGGGGGAAAGTAGTGCCAAATGATATATAATGCAATTTTTATTTAGTCGCCTACTGTTTTTGTTTCAGCAATAAAAGACAATGGTTTTTAATCTTACGTTAACCCTATCCTCTATAAATGACACAACTTTGACAGTTTTTATCTATTTTGGTATTACTTTTTTCAAACTTAAAAACTTTTTTGGTCTGTTACTCCAACCTCCACCCATTAAAAGCTGCCAGATGCCCGGATCTAGCAATAAGGATGGTAAAGCAGTCTAACTAGACAAGTTTCATTGCTCTCATTATTGTGTCATATCTGACGTGGCCAGCTCTTAGACCATTACGGGGACTATACAGGTTTCATTGCTCTCATTATTGTGTCATATCTGACGTGGCCAGCTCTTAGACCATTACGGGGACTATACAGGATGAAGTTTTGACCACCGGTCAAATATCGAGCGAGTTGATTACTATACAGGTGAAATTTTAACCACCGTTCATATTAAGCGAGGTGATTAGGTAGGCCAGGGGTCGGCAAAGCGCGGCTCGCGAGCCGCATGCGGCTCTTTGAAGGGTCAGTTGTGGCTCTTCAAGTTCCCTCAATTAAAAAAAAGTCAAATATTACAGTAAATAATTTTAAACAAAAAAGAACCGACTTCACTAAGCATCCACCTTTCCAACACCAAATGTTCGATCTGCTGTAAAAAATACTCAAATCACCATAGGTGTGCCTATAATAGTTGAAGAGTTCCCTCGATTTCTCCAGGATCCCATCATCAGATCCTGACATGGTTACAATGGGACCAACTGTGAAGTATACGCTTTCAAACAAAAAAAGAATTTTCCAAAACATACATAAAAAAAAAAATAGCAAAAACAAAGATCCCGACGAATTGATAACCTCCTCCTTCGAAATCTTGAAGTCGGTTGAAAACAAAACTGCGGCTCTATGAGCTTCCAAAAATTCCATATTTTCCGCCATCAGGCTCTTTGTAAAAAAAGTTTGCCGACCCCTGAGGTAGGACATATTGAACAACTTTTTTTATGGGACCAACTGCGAAATCGTAAAAAAAAAATGTCTCGTTCATACATTTCGGCCGATCAGATGTCATTTCGGCCGATCAGATGTCGTCGTTTTCTATGGGGAAGGCGAAATTTTTTTGGGATTTCGCAGTCGGTCCCATAGTAAAAGTTGCTAAACACCTCGCTCAATACTAATGGTGGTTAAAATTTCAACCTGTCCCCGTAAAGTCTAGACAAATTGTGTATTTAAACAGAAATTAACAGATAATGGGCTACCATAAAGTCTATAGTTTTGACTGATCTTATTAAATTTAAACTTTCGTGAGACATACTATCACTATAAAATATAACGATTACACTCACGTCACTTTAAGTCACTTCGCGCGACATGTTTCGGAGAGATTTTAAGCACTAAGAGTGCTATTTGAACCGGCCCGTAGCGCAGCGTATTATGTTGACTGATCTTGTTCCCACTATATCAAACTCTGTTAGTAATTTGAAGCACGAACCCGCACGAACCGGAAGGCGCAGCGTGGGTAGACCCCCCGCAAGGTGGACTGATGACCTGGTGAAGGTCGCGGGAGTCCGCTGGATGCGGGTGGCGCAGGACCGGTCATTGTGGCACTCTTTGGGGGAGGCCTATGTTCAGCAGTGGACGTCTTTCGGCTGATATGATGATGATGATGAGTAATTTGAACGATTTCCGTACCATTAAGAGTAGCAATGGCAGCATGATTATCACGATGGGCTATCCGTCTCCAATGATTGTAATTAGACAGACGAATACAATGTGAGTACGAAGATGCCAAAATATTTTAGAAAAGTTTATAGGACATTTTACCCCCTTATTCATAAACGGCCACTAAAGTTAAGAGATCGCTGATATCGTTTGTCCCTTTCCCTCATATAGGTTGGACGGAAAGGGACAAACGATTATCAGAGGCCTCTTAACTTTAGTAGACCTTTATGAATAAGGGGGTTAGTCTCTAAATATGGAATCTTCGAGCAATTATGTAAAGGAGGTACAGACTCAAAACAAGATTTACTGAAAATATGGCGCGTGAAAATTTGTAACCGGCCAGTCTTATACCGTAATAAGACTGTCAAAGAAAGTACCGCCCGAGTCGTTCTTGCGGTACTATTGTGGGGCCATTTTTTGAGCTGATTGTGTATCCCTAGTATTACACATTGTATATTCTATCTCGCACGCACGATACTCTGACGATTGAAGTAATTTTTTTTTAAACTGGAGTATACTCTTCGGTCGCAAAGTGAGGCTGAAAGAGAGGGTTACATAGGGGACTGTGTCTCGTTTTGACTAAGGAGGTAATGAGTGTAATGAATGACGTCATCAAACAATAAAAAATTTGTAACGAGTGCGAGTGAGACACCGTCCCCTATATTATGCTCTCTATCGAACCGTTAGTCACCTATGAACGACTGTTTTGCACGGTAATAAGGTTCAACTGTGGTTAGGGAAATAGAGAAAAGTAATCTCCGGATTCTCTACTGGTCCGTGGTCACGATATGTAATCGAATTACAGCTATCCGCCGAAATATGATAAACAGCCATCAAATTTCGCTTTGAAATACGCAGTGTAGAAAGGCTCTGTTCCTGTTAACCGACACGTAAAACTCTTAGGGTGGGTTGCACCACGCATAACTAACGAACTGCACTGCTAGCATGTCTTGCAAGAGCGACTAAAGCCGCGAGTAGGGAAAACCTCGCGCCTGTCAAAAATCTTGCTTTCCGATAGCATAACATGCACTCGCGGCTGCAACTGACGCGAAGAGAACTCAAAAGTTCTGCTAAGGATTTTAGTTCAAAGTCGCGAGTCACCGTCATTTTATGACAGTTGCATATGATCGCCAGTCTGTCGCTCCTTTCACGTGCAAGTTGTGCTGCCAACTAGCGAGTAGCGACTACGCATGAAGTCGCGCAGATCTGTCTCTTGTCGCACCAGTCGCGCGTAAGACGTGCTAGCCGTGCTGTTCAACGTTAAATATGGCGACGGAGCTGTCATCCCGTAGAAAACTGTCAAAATTTTCATACAAGATTTTTTTAACGATGACGTTGACATTAACAGACGGTTTGGTGCAACCAGCCCTTAGGGTCGTTTGCACCAGACCGTCTGTCACCGAAAACGTTCGCTAAATTTTATTGTATGAAAATTTTCATGGTATAGTCAAGTGTAAAAATATGGGTGTACTCATCTTACTCAAAAATATGTCCCAGTATCTTTATTCCTTTGTAATAAGTGCGTAGTACCATATTTATGAGACGATTTTTCGGTACGTATTTTTGCACTTGACTACAACCATCGCCCACACTGTTAACTGCCCATCGATGGACCTTATGTATTTTGTAATAAAGTCCACCGATGTACAGTTAAGAGTGTTGCTGTTTGTACAGTCGCCATCAGATATATCGGAGCGGCGAAGGTGGTCACAAATATCTCAACAACGCCTCTATTGTCAAGGCGATAAAGTGCATGTTCAGATATATTTGAATACCCTGGCTGCTCTGATATATTTGATGGCGACTGTACCTTGCCGGGTGACGCTGATGAGTCCATCAAAAGTGTTTTATGCAACTGGCCCTTAAGAGTATACAATTGTTTGTTTTAGATTAATTTCAGTTATTGTGAAGTGTAGTTCAAATGGCTGTATATACATTCTGATTGAAATATGTGTTTTATTTGTAGTTTTTAACTTTTTACCCGCATATTCATAAACGTGTTTCAAAACTCATCTACTTATTTTTTTTTTTTTTTTTAAGTACAATCATTCATTTATTCTGGAACCACTACATAATACATATAGGCCAGTCATTATATCCAAAAAACCGACCCTACCCGTGAATAATCAGTTCTTGGATTTTTTTTCGTTGGTCCCTCGGGGGTGTCACTGCGAGTGTAAAATTCAAAAAGTAGACTGAATCGGGCTCCTGTGTATATTAGAAAAACGGTTTTTCTTGAATAACTCGGCCATTTTTGATTTTACAGTAAAACCGTAAGGACAAAAATCGTAGGAAATTTGATTCTACAAGTTTGGTCCTCACAATTTTTCTTCTAGGATCGATATTTTGGAAATTAAACCTGAAAAACGCGACAAATTCAAAATATTATCATTATCTCCTATGTTCCACGTTTTACGGCATGAATGAAGAGAAACAAAGTTGTAGAGTATCAAATTCTGAACAATTTTGGTTCCCACCTTTTTTCCCCCAGAAGATTTTTAGAAGAAAAATTGTGAGGACCAAACTTGTAGAGAATCAAATTTCCTACAATTTTTGTCCTCACGGTTTTACTGTAAAATCAAAAATGGCCGCGTTATTCAAGAAAAACCGTTTATTTGGAAAAAAACATTTTTCGAATATACACAGGAGCCTGATTCAGTCTACTTTTTGAATTTACACTCCCAGTGACCCCCCCGAGGGACCTACGAAAAAAAAATCTAAGAACTGATTATTCACGGGTCAAGATCTATAATGACTGAACTAATAATACAATATTACATGTCCAATGAGGGTTACCGCGATCGAGATTTTCACTAGATGGCAGCACTGTGGCGAGAGTAATCCATCAATCATGCTTAATCTTTTATCTACACTCATATTGTAAGTCTTCTAAAATGCGTTCAAAAACCGTAGGCAATGACCAGCATTACAACAAAGGATTTCACTATGATAAGTTTATTATCTGTGGCAGTAATGTAATTTTAACTTTACATGCTCAAATATTGTTAAGTTATGAGTTTCAAATTTGGAACAGCTGTCAAAACCGACACAATTTCAATGGGTTTCTATTCTAGTATCCATAGATTTTAAAATGTTGTCGATACGAAACGCCAGTACGATATATTTTTTGACATAAACCGCACGACATTTTGATCTCGGATGACATGAGAATAAGGACTTCGTTCGTTGGCTAATATTAAAAAAAAACTCGCGACAGAAGTTTGTACGGCCGCCATTTCTGTTATCAACTTGTCAGTTATTGTTTGTCGAAACATTTTTAATTACGAAAATGTAAATGTTTACTATTAACTATATTATAATAAATATATATACTTTCCTTATCAGTTCTAATTTATTTATTTTTATTAAGCTTACACCTGTGGGTATGTTTCAGCACTTGTATCTATCTACCTAGTAATGCAGGTCAATTGCCTTCGGCTTCTGAACCCATCTTTGAGTACTTGCAATATGTGTGTAGATAAAGTAATGTATGCAACTGTACATAATTAGGCCTTAAAACACTCGTGTGGTCCTATAATGAAACTCGCTGCGCTCGTTTCATTAAACCCCACTCGTGTTTTAAGGCCCCTCATTATGTATCAGTTGCATAAACTACTATTTTGTTATTATTAGTGGACTTTGACAGCAGCTGTCAAAAAGACCTCCCTCATCACGGTGCTGCCATCTAGTGAAAATCTCGATAGCGGAAACCCTCATTTTTAAAGTTTTCAAGTTTTGTCAGTTTCTAACAAACAGGACTGTCAAAGTCGCAGATAAGGACAAACGATTATTTTGTTAAATTAGGTTTGAAACACGTTTATGAATAAGCAGGTTAGTGTTAACTGTTGCCTACATACACTACCCTAAGTGCACTCAGCCAATCAATGTCATATAATAGTCGATAAGGCCCTTACTGCCACAGTTCTATTTAGAAACTGTAAATATCTGAGAATATGGCACATTTCGCCTCGCCAAAAACGGATATCCTTACCGCAGGTTCGACCCAAACGACGGATTTATCCGTCATTAAATACCATACGTTTTACTCACTCATTATTGGTTTGGCGTATGAATGCAATGACATTTGTCGAAGCGTCGAAATGTTTAATTAATGTGTTCTGGATTCTGGCCCGACTAAACCATGATAATAAATGTTTGTTAATGCACACATTCATTTTTAGGTGGTATTTAGTGTCACTACTTGTACTATACATTTGTGTCGTATGATTGTCAAGTTAGCGTCGTATAATGTACCGGGCCCGCTACGATGGTACCCAGATAACTTGAAAACTATTAGGCAACCATTCTTGGAATTAGTGGCATTAAAACCAAAACTAAAATTATGAATTTGTACATTAACCGTTCCGACGCCATGAAAAATATCAATGCACTCATTCATTTGCCAAACCAATAATGAGTTGAGTAAAACGTATGGTATATTAAGAAGACCGGAATTCTCGTAGCACTTTTGAGGTGTCATAGGGACTTCTCGTTTATGTCGGAAGTCGTTCCGATATACATATTTTATCGATACATTATAGAGGTAAACAACAGGCGGTCTTATCGCTAAAGAACGGTCTCTTGAAGATGGTGGGTAGTGGGTAGTTGAAAATGTGAAATGGAAATTTGCAATGAAAACAAAAAAAGTCAAGTTCTTTCGAAAATAGTTTAAAATGCGTTAAAAATTATTTATAAGAAATGATAAAGTATTATTATTTTAATTCCTATTTTAAAAGTTCCTAAAATTGGTATCCTAAGGTTGTATCGAAAAGATCGTTGATTTGCAATAAGTAAGATAAAACTGCCTCTTGTTTACTTCTACTCGTAATCATATTTTAAATATTGTATACTGTATTTATATTCATATGTATATTTGGAAGTCGATAAACGAGAAGTCCCTATGACAGGTCAAACGTGCTACAAAAATTCTGGCCTTATGACGGATATATCCGTTGTTGGCGTTAAAAGGTTAAACAAATCTTATTTTCTTGTCGTGGTCTATTTTAAATAGGGCGTGAAGGGGTGATTGCTACAAACAAGGAACGGATAAGGTTACGGTAAAAATTAAGGAAATTATAAGAGTAGAGGACCTAGTTAAGTACTAGTAAAAGAAAGTTGTAAAAATACAGAAACTTTAGTACCTAGTCTAAAGCAGGGATCGAATACCGGTATTATTTTTATACAAATTAACCGGCATTCAATTTGGGTATCTCAGTTGTTAATATTTTTGAATGTTTTTCGGAGAATGTGATAATTTATTACGTTTACCTAAATCACATTTCAGAATATCACGTAAACATTGCGAAACTCGAGCGCTATTTTGATTTTTAGTAATACCGGTAACGATCCCTGGTCTAAAGATACAAGGCATAATTTAGATTGCTGCCGACAGCAAGGAGTCTATGGGCACCAGGTACGGTCACGGACTTGAATTGCTGAGCCATTTACGGTTCAAGCTGTTTTCTTATGTTTAATACTTACTCTATAATGACCAATGTAAAGTGAACCGTAAATGGCTCAAAAGTCCATGACTGCACCGACCAGTGAAAAACTTTAATCAACAAACAACTTTATTTTCAAAGCCACAAGGTATAATTTAGCTATTCCTCTTCGCAGTCATCCTCCATGTCGCTGGGCGGTCCGGGGTACGGCGGCGGGGAGAAGTTGAAATAGATGCTGTCCGTCAGAATCATCAAGGCGAACGACAGTAAAAACCTGGAAATATTTTTTTAATCAATATATGAAGTTGAAATTTTTGGGCCGTGGTCTTCAGACACCAAACAAGTTGTAAAAGAAATTTCCCATAAACTTGTTTGGGTGTCTGGCGACCTGCGAGCGGGTGCATATTTTGGTCAGAGGCTGAGTATGGCAATACAAAGAGGAAATGGGGGGGACGATGCCCCGGGCAACGTTAGGTTTCATAGATAACTCATAGTAATAACTTAGTGTATCTATAGCCCTTATTTGAATGAAATAAAATATATAGATGAAATGATAGTAAAAAATATAATTATTTTCGTATATCTGGCGTTAAAGTCACACGAAGCTGACCTGTTTGGTAATTTTTATCAGGGCTATAAAAATTTAAACTTTCGTGAGACATACAGGGCCGTAAACAGATATTGTAATTAAGATAGGACAGTGTTAATTTAAGGTAGGGTATAGCCAATTTTGAGATACGGCATTTACTTTATTTTCATAATTTTTCGAGCCGATTGTAGTTTTTAAGGTTTTGCCCCATAATGTTCACCCTCTAGCTACGGGCTGGAGACATATATACTAATCCCCTTATTCATAAACGTCTCTCAGGCCTCAATTAGTTAATTTATGTTTTGTCTGTTTCTAACAAACAACTGTCAAAGTGACAGATACAGACAAAACATAAATTAACCCTTTGACCGCCAAGCTTCGGACGGAAAAATCGTGCCCAAGCGCGCAAGGCAACTCGCTTATACTCGTATTTTGGACGTGATATCACAGGCTGGCGCCGAGGGCACGACTTTTCGTGCGCGTGATTTGACGTCTATGGCGGTCAAAGGGTTAAGGCCTGATACCCTGAGAGACGTTTATAAATAAGGGGGTAGCTATAAAAGATAAAGGAAACTTGTAGGAATTGACCAATAACTTATTAAATGGGGAAATGTGTACTTAGATCATTTCTAAAATCCGGAGTCGATTTCTTACCACCCGAGTCCGCCAATGAAGATTTTATTGTAGAAACTTTGCTTGGCGTCGTACCATGGCTTCCACGGGCCGCAGGGAATCGGCAGCTCGTTCATGTGCGCATCGCAATCCTCTGTAGGACAAAACACATCGTACAAAATTAAGAAAATTATTAGAGTAGAGGACCTAGTTAAGGTAAGATCATACGAAAATGAGAAAAAATAATTTGGGTACCTACCTCTCGTGTACGAAGAATGAAGTAGGAGTGAATGTTTTTTTTCACTTCAACCCTATTGTGTGGGGTCTAAAAAATATGGCAAAATTCATACAAGTAAGGCTTGTTCAATTAACACTATAACTGAATAAAATCGGTTAAGCCGTTTTTGAGTTATAATTCAAAAACGCATAGTAAAAGGACGTAAGTAAAAAAACAGCCTTTTGACTGGGTGTTTTGTGACGGGCCGGTAACTACGGAACTCTACATTGAGCATGGCCGACATGCTCTTGGCCGGTTTTTTCATTCGTAATGGACATCTGTTTCCAATTTGTGGTAGATATATAGGTATGTTCCACTATATTAAAAATAGTAATTAACATTAATATGCTTAATTCAATGGAAAAAAATGGAAGTGGAAGCGCATCCAATCCAACCCTTTATTTAGGTCGGTATTCTACGTTGAATTGTATCACAGAATAAAATAATAAATAAATTCCTATGGCGTACCTACTTAACCTTTTGAACGCTTTCATATTTGAATGAAGTGATCGCTTACACGCCAAGCACTGCTGCGCTATCCAAAAAGACGAATTTCGTAATGTTGTGCAAAAACAAATCATAAAAGATTTTATTCCTGATCAAAGAACACCTTCACTCAGACCCCTTTATGGGTGTTGGCATGGTGGGCACGACGACACAAGACCTCTTTAGGGGTTCTTGGCGTTCAAAGGGTTAAGGTACCTACCCGACTGACAATATTTGTTAGATTTAAACAAATCTATAAAAAAACAACTTACGATTCACTTTGTACGTCCTGACTGGAATAAAACGTGGTGTAGTACTCGTAAGTTGAGGAATCGAACCTGCCAGCCTTCGGATATTTATGATTCTAGATCTTAACATATTTGCACGTCGCTGGCTACACAACGATATGAGTGAAAACAATGACTTGTGATTGTCAATATTTTTTTGTTATGTGCCAGTAACTTTTAAATGTTAGACCTAATACCTTTTTTGATAGATAGGTAGTCTGTTCGTAAAGAGAAGTGTCGTAGAATGTATGAGCTCATGGGAGCTCATACATTCTACGACACTTCTCTTACGACACTTATATGGATAAACCACGACACTTCTCTTTCCGAGCAAACTCTACTAATAGCTAAACAAAAACATTTATTTTTTGTAATTTTTTGCTTAGAATTTTAAGTAACTTGTCGGCCCTGATAAAAGGGGATCATTAGACAAATCTTGGACTCACCTCGCGTTGCACCGCAAGAAATAAGGTTGTGCTATCGTTGTAATAATAAGTGTTTTATACCTAATTTTATTTTTATTTCTCGTATGGCTACATGTCACTGGATATAACTAGTAATTTCATCACTGGTGTAGTAACTAGTAGTGGGAAAGCAGATGATAATGAAAATCCAGTCAGTGCTGCGAGGTCCAGAGGGGACAGAGGAGCTGCAAAGTTTGTTACTCATTTAGCACCACCCAGGGATCACGTGTAGGGTTGTCTAAGGTGTTTCCTACGGACGCAGAGTAACATTGATCCCCGCAGAGTAACATTATACCTAATGAAAATTAAGGGTGAACTAGACCAGAGTCCGTCTAGGCTAATATTTAGGCACGTTAGTCACCGTATCAAATAATCTATTCGTTATTCATAGCAAAATAGAAGAAATCTCACCCGTAACCAAGTTACGAAAAGTGACATAAAAATCTTCGGGATAAAAAAGATTTTGTTAATGTTCATTGTAATAAAAACTTCAACCAATTGTAATACAAAATCTCTGTCATAGCGTTCGCAACTTGGCATTCGGAAACTTTTACCATAAAAACTTGCGAGATTTGGTTGAGCTATTTAATACAAGACGGAAAATGTGTCCTTGATATTATGTCATAATTTCATTATCTAGAGTCGTATTCTAACTTTAAAATACGTTTAGACACGATACAACTTTAATAACTCCAATGCATTAACTACGCAATGCAGCTAGCACCAAAGATATTTTACTATGGATGGGTTATACTCTAACATAATGAGCACAAGAAATACTTCCAAATTAATTTCATAACCTAGTAATTGTTCTGTAATTTTTATCTATATTGACAATCATTACATCTTTGTCACTCTCGTTGTTAGAAAATTACAGTTTGTATCTTTCTTGCGCGGGTCACGGGAGCTCATCAGCACGTCTGCATCTCTCGCTTGCCGGTGCGCGACTAGAGAAAATTGTTTGAATTCACTCATATTAAGTGCTTCACTTTTGGAGCGTGCATACCCCATTTGTAATTATTATATATCATAGGCTAGCACCTTATTTTTTCTAGCGCCTAAACGTCTGTATAAGAAATATCAGAATTTGCTAGAAAATTATTCCGATGCAACTCCAATACAACTTCAATATTGCTTGATTGTTTGTTGCGTGTTAGAGTTATGTTTGAGATAGATTGTGTATTTAATGTATTGTTTATGAATTTTAAAATTGGTATGCGGAACCTAGTGAGCTAACGCGCATTCACGCTAATAACGACGATACCACGCGAAATAACTTTGTCGTCACGTCTCTACAAAGCATTTTCGCTAACCATGTTATCGGCTACGGCGTAGCGCTACGTGCGTAGCCTAGCCTTGAATGTGAGATACCACTCACTAATGGATCTGTGACTGTAGATCTTGCGAGCATAACTTAAACTGTTAGAGACCATTAATTATCTTAGCGAACTTACTAAATTAAATAAAACGGCGCTTTAGCTTTATGACCAATTTTCACCATTTTCCAAAAAAATTAACTACAATTACCAATTTTATTATTA
This sequence comes from Pammene aurita, assembly GCA_947086415.1. Lineage (NCBI taxonomy): Eukaryota > Metazoa > Arthropoda > Insecta > Lepidoptera > Tortricidae > Pammene > Pammene aurita. The sequence continues at coordinate 29,003,282 of OX352298.1, forward strand.
CAATTACTCTGTAGTTATGGAACTACATAAGTACCTAGTTATGCTCACCCAATTGGCTACTTTCCTAAAAAAATATATTTAGTCCGTCAGTTAGATTATTAAAAAATATTGGACGCGTATTTTTTATTTTGTCAATCAAACAAAAATTGGTGAAGATATAGCCCGTTAAAGTTCCGCGTGACGTCACATTTCAGTACAATTTTTAGTATAATGTGACGTCACACGGAACTTTAACGGGCTATATCTTCACCAATTTTTGTTTGATTGACAAAATAAAAAAATACGTGTCCAATATTTTTTGATTATCTAACAGACGGACTAAATAGAATTATATTCTTTTTACCCAGGATAGTACCCAATTTCGGGAATCGGTTGATAAAACTTATCTATAGAGGATAACAGCCGGACATACGAAAGCATGTTTGCTTAAGCTGAAACGAAGAAATTCGCTATTGCTCAAAGTTTGCTATTGGTTATTTTCTAACCCACTTATTCATAAACGTATCTCAGGGCTCAATTGGTTAGTATGTTTTGTCCTTATCTGTCACTTTGACAGTTTGTATTTGTTAGAAACAGACAAAACGTAAATTAACTAATTGAGGCCTGAGATACGTTTATGAATAAGGGGTAAGTCGCTATCAATAGTAACTAGTAGGTTACTAAACTTGAAGGTGGTTCGATGTTTGGTGCAAAGGCGCGCTGTGCATTCGTCGACGATCCCAAACTCACGAGCGACATTGAACCCTTGAGTCTAAGGAGAGACTTTGCCTCCTTATGTGTGTTCTATCGCTTGTACAATGGGTTGTGCTCTGAAAAACTGTTTGATATGATGCCCACGGCCGCTTTTTATCACCGCACAGCTCGCCGCCGGCACGGTGTTCATCCTCACACCCTGGAGCCCAAGTGGTCGCGCACTGTACGGTTTCAGAGAAATTTCCTCCCATGAACGCTGCGGCTGTGGAATGAACTCCCTGCCGAGGTTTTCCCAGCGGGCTACAGTATGGGCCAGTATGGGGTTCGTCAAAAAAGGAGTGTATAAGTTCTTAAAGGCAACGCGCATGCGAATCCTCGGGGCTTGCAGGCGTCCATAGTCTACGGTAACTGCTTAATTACCATTAGGCAGGCCGTATGCTTGTTTGCCACCGTCATATTAAAAAAAAAAGAGGTGAAACGGCTAGACAAAATCGTCTGCATCTTTGCGAATATAAGCGACGCTTTTTGGTGGTTGACAGTCAATATTATTTTATCGTCATTGAAATGAAACAACGAATGCAATTTTGAAAACAATATCAAATTTAATACATAAATAGGATTTATGTACCTCTACATACATGTTTTCGTCTATCATATTTACATTGAAACACATATTTTCCTAATCATTAAACTACGTTTTTCACATTTTTGTCGTAAAATAATAATAATATAATAAGCAACTGAAAAATATAACAAAAATAATGTAAATTTTACGACATACCTAAACATAATTATGCGAACAAAATTTTTAAACATTGTACAAAATAATTTATACATAACTTTGGGATATATTGGTACTAATATGTAGTATCCAACAAATCCCTACACACTAACAATGCATTATCGTGGTCTAATATTAAAATATATTATCTATTACATGCTAAGTACCCTTGCGGACAATGGGCTATTGCAACTACCTACTCGCTTAATTAATCATTTTCAATTCTAAATTTATTAAATTTCGATGCATATCGAGCGGACGGCTCACGATTGTGTTGAATAAGGTGTATTGGGGTAAGTCCGAATCACTTCCCATCATCTCATATCCCATTAGAATTACCCGAAAACGCCTTTCGCCATTTATACCTTCTGTTTGCCATAATTATCATTTGTTTTCAAGCTCACACAAATAAACAATAAATAAATACTAAGAACTAGTGAAGTAGGACGAAGTATAGTCGTGGTCAAAGATATGTTTACACTGTTGAACCTTATTACAAAGCAGCAAGGTGTAAAAGTGTAGATATCTTTGACGTTGACTGTACAATTTGGACAGTTTATGTAAATGGCACTGAACAAGGTACTACGTTTTTTAAACTGGATTTAAAGCCGGATGTGAAGTCAAACATAATCATCTTACAATATGGACATCTACTGTAAATTAGTTTTCATCATACAGAGCCGAACACCTCATTATCTATATTAATAAAATTTGCAAGTACATATAATATTTACACTAGGTACTTTACGCGTAACATCTCTTTGTTAATCGTAGTACTTTGTTAAAATAAAATAGCAGCCTTTCATTATTTACTAAGTAATTTCTGTCTAAAGGTTTTTAATTATTCAGAATGGGGAAGGCCGGTGAAAACTTTTTGTAAAGGGAGCTGTTCGAGATTCCATACAAAGAGAGAAAGAGACAAAAGATGAATGGTCCTTAACAATGTACTGAAACTATATACAGTCAGAATGCTTTTCTTAGGGAAAATTATTCCCTGTCGCCTTATTCTACCGCATTTTAATTTAAGAGTATTTCGAAAACCTGAGCATTTTCCTTAGGGACCAAATTCGAGACGAAACAGTGAGTCATTTTCGCTAAAATAAAAAAAAACTACTTCCCGCCATACAAATTTCTTTTTCTAAGGACCATTATTGGAAATGTCACTGTGACAGTTGCCTTCCCCATTGCTGAGACCGATAGTTAAATTTTCAGGATTGATACTCGTAATATTGCAATTACTTATATCGATACAGAATTTGTTATAAAATAGGCTGACTAATGAAAATTATGGCAAAACGATGTGGAAAACAAAATTAAGTATGGCATTTAGATATAGGTACCGTCAACGTCAAAAATATGTAGGTATATACTTAGGAAGGTGCAAACCTTCCTTCATTGTATAGGGTGCATTGGGGTAATTCGGATAGGAAAAAAGTGGCGGGTAATTACCGAAAGTAGACTCTTATTACAATGGGATACGAGCGATATTTGATTGATTTTCGGAATTACACGCTTTGCGAAATTACCCCAACGCACCCTACGCATGCTTGGCGATGACTGTACGCAAGCGGGCGCCGCCGATTGCTAGTTATTTTAAAATTATACAATAAAACCGACAATTTCCAAGTTACCAAACTGAACTGACCAATAGACTGGGTAACGTCTGTGCATTTTTTCCATTTTCCATTTTGTCTACTCATAATAAATATTATAAATGTTTGAAACAACCAGCAAAAGTCACCTGAACGTGTTTGATCTTTGAAGAAACCTTACACATGTTAAAACTGCCTTCGGAGTAAGAAATTCGCACACAATAACAGCGAATATACTTTATTTAAGACGGCCATGCTAAAAAAATATATCTGCGTTCTGATTACCAAGACTGGAAAGTTTTTGTAACGACACAGATATATTTTTGCAAATGACGAAAGACAGACATAAAGTTCTATAGGATTTGCTATTTTGCCCCTTTAGGATTTAATGTCGCACATGCCCGTAAACCCTGTCTTTGCATGGTGTCGACTTTTCCACTACGATTAATTCGATTTTCAAACAATCAACCAGACAAACACACGTTTCGCAGCAAAACACTGTTTCATATAAAAATGTGCATAATCCTAGCAAGTCCACTAATCTAAGTTAAAGTTTGTCAAATTCTTTACAGAAGTCTACAGTCAAGTACCTTCTTCTTACCAAAATATTCTGAATAACTTTCATTCCAATATTCAAGTGTCGATTTGTATATTAACAGCGTATTTAATTAAATGTTCATAAATGTAATGTTACACCACATTTAGTTAATTTTCCTTTTACTTTATTTTGTTTCTATAGCATCATTTGTATTTAGAACATGCACGCACAATTGATAGGTACAATCTGAACGAAAACGATCTTATTAATTTATTAATTCTTACATCAATGTCTTTAGTCAAAGTTTATGCATTTTAGGCTAAAATACACCCTTGCCATTTCAATGCATTGCAAATGCATTAATTATATTTATTGCAAAACTCTGACTAAAAATACATTAGTTTTAACCTAAATGGAGTTCATAATTTCACATTAACGCTACGCATTAACGGAACAGACTTTTATATCGGTCTCAATTAATTGACCATCTGGATTGACATAGAACGTCTCGTTGAGGTGTGTAATTCATATAACATTATATACTTCAACAACCAGGAGATATTAACTAACATCCTTAACTTAATCATGAGAGACCTCCGAAGAGTCATCATTTGTCTAATGCTGCTGTACACTCGAGCCGAGCACTATTGTAACGATTATTCTGCAATCGAATCTGTATTTTGCTCGGCAGGAGTGTAGTCGCGAATTATTTAATGCCTAAAATTTAGGCACGTCATCTATACACATTAGGACCAATTTTCTAAATGGATCAAGATTACGTATTTTATATTTGGCAGATTATTAATTCCCAACACCTATACGTTAAAATCGATGTCGAACATCCGCATACCACTCATAGTAACTGATTGACTTTTAGTCACAATTAATATAACTAATCCATAACTACAACATAGAAATGATTCACCGTTACTCGCGTTCTTGATTAAACAAATGAATGCGAGCTCATTTTGTACATTATATTTTTAAACGTAACCCAAATATAAAGAAATTTAATTTTACTCACAAATGAACAACGTATTTATAGCACCAATATCAGCTGCAAATATACGTAGTTAAGTATAGAAGCAGTGAAAATATAATGTAAAATTAAAAACAATTGCGTAATCAAATAGATAAAAAGGGGCAATGCAAAACAAATGTGTTTTAAAATAGACATTCAATTGGACGCCAAAAGTACAAGAATTGACCTTACATGATACACATACTAAATTGAACACTTATTGGCTACATCTATCACAAATAGTCCACCGAGGTAATTCGCAGAATGAACTTTTTTGTTTCCGTAGAGATTATAAGCTAACACTCGATATAGCTAAAATAATGAGTAAATCCTGTACTTAGATGACGAAATTAATATCTGGGACTAGAGATCTGACTAAAACGGGTTTGGTTTGTGCGTCAACTTTGCTGTGAGCACTTTGTTTTATGGTTTGTTTCATTACTTAAACGCGATGCTATTAAACTTTGATAAATCTTCAACATATTCAATTATCGGATCAATAATTATCTATTACTACCGTACCAATAAAATTTGTGCATGTCTAGATATAAAAATGCAATAAGTATTTCTGTAACTTTAATATAAATACTTAATGCCTGTGGAAACACACTGGAAAATATTTTTTTGCGAAATCGTACGTAATATATTTCATGTTGTATTTGGCTTCAAGTGGTTTGAGCAACATTTGTAATTATATTTTTGGTAGGTACGTTATGGCTCCGAGGTACAGGTTCTTAGTGAAAAATAAACGACACAAATAATATGGCATATTACAAATAATTACAATCTAATTAGTGCCAGTATCTGCAGAGAACATTTATACACAACATACATTGTTACGTTTTATACTAGAATTTCCTAAATGTATATTAAAATATTGTAAATGAGTGTCACTTTTATATTACAAAAAATCATGCAGAATTTACTTTGGAATCAATCAAGTAATATGTATCTTTAATATTGGTTCTATATCTACATCTACAAATTTTGGCCCACAAATAAAATCATCACAGATGCAAAATAATCAACATCTTTATAATGAGGCAATATTTTATGTGCAGATGCAACCAAAATTTTAATGCATAAGATTTGAACCAATAGTCTTATTTATAAGACCGATTTACAGCTATGGTTACGGACAGACATCGCAACATAAGTACTATGTAAACGGCATTGTCGCAAAACGAGACATTTTCTACATCCGAAATAAATTCAGACACACATACCCGTTCTTCAGAGGTACTTGAATATTTCAACAGACCATAATGAAGGTGTTCGGAGGGGACAACGCGGCGATGTTACTAAAACGATGAATAATCACTCGGCATAGTCCACTACACATTACGCGAGGTCGAAAATCTTAACTAACTTCGTTCAAAATATCACTCGAAAAATTAACATTAGTCGCACCTTCCGATTGTTTTGTCACTAACAGGTTTTGCTTATGAACACTGGTTTCAGTCTCTAGAGTAGGTCTCCTGTTGCGCGGTTCATTTGTGATGAACGCTAAATTTAATGCCACGAAGCTCCTCACTTTAATTGACCGCTGCAGAAGTTTTCCAACTCCCAAAGCGTTGCAACTACCTGAAACAAAAAACAAACGCAAATAAATAATCAAAGAATAAATATCAAGTAAAAAGTATCGACAAGTGATCTCGCTAGACTAACGTACATTTAGCTTAAGGGAAATCTGACATTTCAAGCTTTATTGCGCGTATGATATTCAAAAAGTAACTATATTCCGAGGAACAATTTACATTCTAATTAAATCCGAATTGCCAATAAAAATGTCACGCTCCAGTATCGTAGTAATCTCGATGTAATTCTCACTCGGGGAGTATATTCGTTACCGAAAAGCGTAAGTCGTAGGAAAACTGTAGCGGATAAGTCTTTTTGGTTTGGAATTTTGGGATTATCAGCATTTCTCGTTCGGGCAGAGTTTCTGCTGAGTTTGTGGAGTGTAAATCGTAACCTGCCCGCCTGGGCGTCGCCGCCGCATCCCCCACCCCTCCGCTACCGCAGGTGACGACCGACAGTGCTGCCCGACTCGATATTTTCACAAGATTTCCCGATTCAACTTGGGAATTATTGAATTTGCTTAGAGCAAGTTTTTAGTGGGTCGTAAAATAGTTTTCTTATTTTGTATAATGGGATCAGATAGGTATGGTATTTACAGGGTTTTATTGGGATTCGATTTTGAGATGCTTTTTAATTTAGAAAAAGGTCTTATTAAATTTAAACGATCATATTTGATCAGATAAAAATTTACCAGGCGCCAGTTCGTCTTCAGCCTTTGGTCAACGTCGCGACCGAAACATCAAAGGTACCTAATTTTTACGCAATTAAATTGATTTTTTATGTTAAAAAATCGCGAGTGTTTTATAGGTGCTACGGAAGGTTATATCTAAATCAGAAAACAATTAATAGTGAAAACAATGAAATAGGTATTTCATTTAAAATAGCAAGCTTTATGACCCGTAATGGAATTACTAAAAATAATTGTCAGAAAACTGATAGTTCTTAGTGTTAGTTAGAGTGATAGTTCTACTGGAGGCGTCGCGATGACAGAACGTGTAATTCTTATCCTTGTATTAATATTAGAGATTTCTTAACGTGTGTTAATTTTTACAGCAATCGCGCCACCCCTATCGACACACTCTCTTCCCGCAGCCCTACAAGAATCCACGATAAATCTGTCGCATATTCAGCGACGTATAGTGCCACAAACTTATCGTTTTCCGCCGAAACCAACTTCCCCGCGTATAAACTTTGTCCTGCACTACTTTTTTCGTTAGAATATATAACGTTGTTTCATTGTAACTGACTTTCTCGGTGAGTCATTGGTCAGAATAAGCGTTCTTGAGACGATTCCTATATGTGGTGCAGATAATTGGCATGAGAGGCCAAGAATAACGCCGGTATTAATAAGGGGAACTAGACAGTTGCACGGTAAAGGATTTTGTATAAAGCAACAATGTTGCTTAGCAATGATGATGAATGAAGAAACTAATTTTAGCAAAGTTCATTTGGCCCGTCAACACTTCACAAGATATAGTGATATGTATAGGCTAGATTCTCGGTAGAACACATGTCAGAACACATTAAGACATAAAGATGTTTGGAGGCGAGTGAAATTTGAAATGATAGGGAATATCTGATCCTCAGCGTCTTTATGGCGCCCAAAGTCGAATTAGAACAATTAAAAAAATTCAATATCAACACTAGGTTCTTAGTATCGTCATTATTTACTGATCAGTAGTCGCTTCGTACGCTTACGAGAGGATTACCAAATATATAGCTAAAATACTGCGATCGTTTGTATAATATTTTATATCATAATCGAATATCGAAGCTCCATTTCGCTGGAACGATTCTTCTCCTTTATTCATTGAGTGTTTTATTGTCTTAAACGACCAGTTTGTATATTTTATCTGGTTTATTGCTAGGTTATCTTAATCGTTGTAGTCCCGACCCAATTTTATGGTAAACGTTATTGCTGTCTAGTGAAACGCACTTCTATGTCATTGTGTCGAGTGAGCGAACTTGTGTTTTATTTGTGAAATTAAATAAGTATGTAAATCGTCGATTGTTTTATTTTTTGGTTGTCTACGGTATCTAATAGGTACGCAGTGATGCATTTCATAGATACTTTGCGTTTGACGTAACGAGACAGTTATCAGTAATGGTTTACACGCTTAATTGATGGTTTGTTTGGGCAGAGTTACTTAGCTAATAGAATCCGTATAAGGTAATTAATTAGGTACTCCATAAATCAGTTTTGTACAAATATAATTTATTTTTTTCATGTCATTCTTGCGTAGCGATCAAAATTTCTTCGATTCGGCAATGTTGTGATTTAAAGATTTTTCTTTTAACATACTTTTTTTATTAAAACCTTCCCACTTCTGGATTCGGACAAGTAGATTTTTATACATTGAAAGGAGATCGTCAATTTTTGTTAGGTGATCTGGCCCAGATTATTTAGGACCGTTTAGGAATTATTTTTACCTTTAAAAAATCGTCATTATTTCTAGATCAGGACGGTGGTAAAAAAAATGCGAAATGTAATGGGAAAAATGAAAAATCATGCATTAAAACTTGAATCTGACAAGGACAATATTTGAAAGCGTGTATACCTATGATTTATATATTAATGTAAAAAAGTACCGGTTTTTAAAGAAAATGTACAAAAGCGAACCTAAAAACAAAACGGGAATCATGATAAAATTATAAAAAGTCATATTTTGACCGTATTTATAGTTCCTGTATTTCGGTAAACAAAGTCAAACCATCGTTGATACTATTAACTGAACACTCCTAACACCTATTGCGAAGGGATAAGGTTCACCACCGATAGTGCGATACCACTAGTATCTGAAATTGCAAAATTGAAAAAAAGATTCGTTCGTTTCGTTATCGAAAGAGCATGATATTATGCCATTATGAAGCCCACTTTTAATAATCAAACTCCGAACAAAAATGCAAAAATACTCATTTTTAATCTTTAGGCGTTTAAATACTGTCGATTTCTAATTTAAACTACCGTATTCGTAGGCTTAGATATTATTTTAATATTACAATGTTCTAAATTACCGAACAGTATCAAAACGCAGATTATGTAACGGTAGACATTGACAGTGTCAAACCAAAAAACAAACCCGTTTCAGGGCAGGTGAAGTTAAACTTCATGTCAATGCCATAAGGACGTTAACGACTTGTCTTGCTGTATTTTAATGGCGGAAAGATCAACATAATGTTTATTTATTTAGTATTTCTAATTCCCGTTTCAATGAGTATTTATTTTACATTGAAGTACAAACTGTATACGGTTTATATCAGAAGGTGGCCCAGAATTGACGATCTCCTTTAATAAAATTCTGTCATTTTTTTTTCTTCTTACATTCTGTTCTAGAATCCATTGTGTAACGGCGTCACTATAGCCGTCCAACCGTTGAAATACGTCCAGGGTTGACTTGGCACAGTTAACCACCACCGACAGCCTCTAACTTACGACCACCTATTAACATCCTCGCAATTGTAAACGTCCTCGCCACAAAAACATTTCCGATTTTTTCGCGGCACGATAATAAATCGAGTTTCGGATGTCACGGGTTATAAACCATAGGCGTCGTAGAGTATCGAGAGAATCCGGTAGGCGGTGAGAGCGTAAATTTATTCAGACTGGGGACGGGTGACCTCTTAACTACGAGTTATTTAGGGCACACTTCCTTTATAGTGTGATCGGGCCTATTCGCGACTCGATGGCTCCGAGTATTAACAAATAGGTGTTCTAAATATGTAGGTCTTTTGATTACTATTTAATTGCCTGAAGCTTTCAATTTTAAACATGTTGTTGTATTTTTTATAAATAAGACTGAATTTCGATTAGTATGTTTGTAAAAAAAAGAAAAGAGCAAGAATAAATAATTTGTAGGAAGCTCCATACAATATACAGGATGTAACAAAAATGCTGATGATCCGTTTAAGGGCATAATTAGTATCGTATTCTAATTATTAAAAACTAAGAAAAAAATTTTTATGCGAAAAAGGAATTTGGTTTTGTACTAAGGATTAATCGGGCGGCTGGGATGACGTATCCCGTAAAAAAAAGTTTTTTTGCGTCCAAAAAAAATTTTTTCTACCATTTCTAAGTCGCAATAACATACCAATTATGTCCTTACACGGATCACCACTATCTTTGTTACATACCGTATATGTGAACCGCTTTTACCTCTCTACAAATTGTTTTTTATCGATCGTATCGATTTCATAGAATTTATAGAACAGTATCTAGATTTAAATATAAGTATGCTGCAAAACTTCTATGCTTCTTTTAATACAGTCATATATTTTTCAATTAAATAAACATTATTTTGCTTAATAAGCACAACGATTTGACAACGGAACGCACAAAAAACAAAAAAAGTTTTACTAAGTATTTTTTTTACAAATAAATGTCCAATTCTGCAGTTTTAAGCTAATTATAACCGGTGAATTTCCATGGCGCTAAGATATTTGTGTATGACAAAATCATCTACATTCCTGAGATGTGAGATCGAGATGCCCCGTCTGATTTATTGCATTTTTTCTCTATGTTTCGTCATCAAACGCCATCCGAACGTTGGTTGCGCATTTTTCGTAGTTGCTATTTAATTGGAATTCTACGTAAAAATAGCCTATAAATATTTTGTTGGTCGTTTTAACAATTAAATTTAAATATTTTTAATAAGATTCATGGTGATTTGAACTAAAACTGAGAGTAAATATATCAAGTCGAGAATATGGTGGCGATTTCTTCAAGTCGTTTTTATTGTAATATTAACTTTGAATTAATAGTAGAGATTTTAGTTTACAGCCCCCATAGGTAGGTGTGGTGTATAAAATGCTGGTGATCAGTTTAACGGTATAATTGGTATCGTATTCTAATTTTGAAAAAAAATGGTTCATACAATTTTTTTTTGCGTCAAATAAATTTTCTCCTATTTTTTCTTAGTCGCAATACCATACCAATTATGCCCTTAAACGGTTCACCAGTATATTTATTACACCCTGTATTAAGGTAGGCACACCAAGTATTGTGTGTATTAGCATTAAAGTTTCGCTTCCTTTTGAATATTCGTAGTTTTATTATGATCAACATTAGATACTACACTAGACCCTACTCATAGTGTTGTGCTCCTGCTGGTGAGTGAGGTTGCCATAGAGCTCAAAGAGGACCCAGTGTGTTGACGATGTGGGACCCTCTTGTTCCTTTAGCCGTTAACACAGTGAAGACTCCTTATTGTAAAGGGTCGGCAACACGCATGTGATACCTCTGGAGTTGCAGACGTCCATAGGCTACGGTAGTTGCTTACCATCAGGCGGGCCGTATGCACAATCGAGGTATAAAAAATACTGGGTTGTTGTCTTTTTAGCGACAATGAACTTATAGGAAAGAAGTGCCCAAATCTATTTTACCTAATGAATACAAAACTATCTGCCAATTGCTCTTGTTATTAGTATGTACCTACTTAAAATAAACATTAAATCACAAAACACCTGTCCTCGCTAAAAAAGGACCACTCTGTCACAATGTTAACAACCACTGCACAGAAAAACTGTCCACTGCTACCTACGTACTGTCATCGACGTGAAAAAAAACATTAGTCCTTTTAAAATAACTATTGTATTTTTTATTTTTTATTATCATTTAAAGATGCCTGAAAAATCTAAAATTTCATCATATTGTCCCTGAAAAAGGAGAACGGCCCTAACTGCAATTCGAAAACGAAACCCGTAAGAAAGCACTTTTTTGTTCCTAAATTAAGTACTTAATTATACAGATTTCAGTAACATACGTCGTATCGCAAACTCAGCAGCTCAACAACTCGTCTTTCCCAAAGTTTCGCAGCAACTCTTTGGCTGCAGCCCACAAGTCTTTGTCTCGTACATAGCCACCTGTTGCCGGGGGCGGGGCGTCCCGCCCTACGCCCCGCCACGTGGGCACTAGGAAAACGCGACCTGATGAAAAAAGTGTAAGGCCTAAAAGACTAGACGGTAGTTTAGAGTGTGCTTAAAAGGAATGGTTTTAAACGCACTTTTAAAAGAATTTTTTATAAAGACGTATAAAATTACGTTTGACTATAAGATATAGTAAAAATTGTTTAAGTATAGGTCTACCTGCTCAATTAAAATGCTCATCAGGAGAAAATATTTAAGAGCCAATCAAAAAGGGATTTTTATTTCTGCTTATGAAAACATCCCCTAAAAATAATTCGACGCCCTCGAGGCAACTTTTAAACTTTCGTAACTTTTGTAAACCTATTCGTAACTTCTGTATTTAAGGACTTTTCATACCTACTACTTTTAGTAGGTATGAAAAGTCAAGTAACTCGTGTATGAGATAACAAGACAGCTCACTGCGTATCTAGAATAACGTTACATTTCGAAATATTCCGTTTTGCAAGTAAGTATAGAACTAGACGTGCAACACATGAAAGTTTATCGTGAATAAAACACCATGGGTTTACGATAAAAAAATGGCCAGATGGCAACAGTGTGCCGTTTCTCGATTGGTCGATTCCGACTGTTTCTGACACTATCTTATGAACAAGTGTTCACCAGATTATTTGCTGAATACAGGCCCATCGCAATATAATCCGCAGATACCTACACGTCTATCTTTTTCTACAGACACTGTTGTAGAAGAGTTGTCTTGTTGTAGAGATGTCTGTCCACATTGTTTAGGAATATGTATTCCTAAACAATTCACTAAAAAACCCAAAACGATTTGCGAATAAACCGTTATTAATAATAAAATTCGATGCATATTTTTAATTAATTCGTGTTACGGTGATGTTGCCTATCCGAAACCGATCGATACTGCAAAATGCGAAGTCATAAATCAAAAGATGTTATTAATTTTCACATTTTTGTTTTCATTTTTGTTTTCATTTAATGTTGTTTTCTATTGTTGCGTTCCTTTAACTTATAAGCCGTAATTGTTACTAACATTGTATGGGACTTGTGCCTGAAATTAATAATTTCATTTCATTTTTCATATACTTCAGTAAATACCATATCTATGGCAAAAAGAAAATTTGGAAAATATTTCTTCCTGTAAAAGTTTTATAAAAAATACATTTAAGTGGTTTCTAACCTTCTAACCTCTCTACTCAATTTTTAACGTTATTCTAGATAAGTAGCCATCTGGCATTAGTGTCTAACAATATATCAAATGAACTTTGTTGTATCGCGGACATTATGTTACGTGTGTAATAGGTTAATTTATATATCCATTTTGTGTGTCGGGATCAAAAATTAGAAGTACTATCAAAGTACTTCGCTCCAGTTTAAGCTTTAAGTGCCTACACTGCTGTTAACACCTAAAGCTGAGCGCAAAACTCCAAACTAATCTAACATAATGCCTTTCATAAGCGGGTGTTCTGAATCCCGTAGTAAAATCATAAAAAGACCCCAGCCACGTACATAATCCAATTTTCGGATCGCGGGGAAAGAATGCTAAGCGACTACATAATTATATACACCCCTTAAAACTTGGACATTTTTAAGGGAGAATTTTCGGTTTCATGTTGCGGAAAGAATGAAATGTCGAATAAATTTTGATAGTTTAGGGTTAGGGGGATATTTGCCGATTTCGTTAAAATAGGGATGGTAAGTTTTGAGTCAGATCATGTCAGTTGCAATATTACTGTAGATTGGAGTGACTTCAGAAAAACTGGGGCTGGTTTCATAGACAACTTTTTATTGAGGCAATATTATTACTTACCATTCTAGTTTAGACATCAGCACTATACAGTAAAATTTCAGCGTAAGGCCCCATTTATACATTGATTAGTGTTAAGTGTGAGTTCATACATTTGTTACTTAACACAAGTATAAAATGTATGGACTCGCACTTAACACTAATCAATGTGTAAATGGGTCTTAAGTAAATAATTGGGACAACACACATTTTGAAGTTTTTTTATTTGCGATGCTGGGCTTAGACTTCTACAAGAACTTAATAATTTGCTATTCGTATTGTATTGTTAATAATTTTTGTCTTAAACCGTAACTTTACTTCAGTTTTTATTGTCGATAAAATTATGTTTGTTTTCGTTCCTACAATAGAACTTTCTGTCGCTCATATTTAATAAAATAACACAGTGAAAAACCCGTAAGTAAGATAAACTAGCATAAACTAAACGGAATTTACCTATCTAAACGTTTTGATTTAAACACTATATAGGTAAGTACCTAAAAGTCATACCACTTACTCGTAAGAAATCTTCACGACTAACAACCAAGGCACGTAATACAAAATAATATAAAAGCGACACGACAGCCATAACCATGTCGGGGCTCATTTAAATAAGTGATCAAACTGTCGCGAACTCCTCAAACAATAAAGTAAAGACTTATTGGTTATGCCGCGCTCATCGGCCGCCTTATATTGGAAGCGCAAATCGAGCAACTTTTTAAATTGACAGCGTTACATTTTCCCTCGCGAAATGAGCTTCACACGATGTGTTTTAATGAGATTTTTTGTAGTTCAAAGATCTTTTTCTTAAACTAAAGTTAGAATTGGTTGTTATTTTTTAAAGTAATCTTCTTTCACAAGGGAGTATATCGTCAAATGACAACCAATACTCATTATGTAATTGTAAAAAAAGAATTAAGTGTTAGTAGTAGTGAGTTTTGGTTGTCACAAATTGACGACAACTAGTTTAAGAAATGATAAATATAGTTTTGTCCAATTTATTATGTAAAAAGTAATTTGCAAACGAGCTGACTGGTGGGAAGCGGTGGCCGGTAAGCATCGTCGAAAAACATGAACAAATGAAAGAGCCACTTATGCGCGCTGACCTTTAAGAGCCCTGTATGCTCGCTTCTTGAAGAACCCCCATGTCATACTACTATTACTAAATAATTACTACTAGTGTTTGCTCTACCCTAAATAGACCCCATTATTGTAGGAAATGATATAACACGTGTTGAAACTTAAAAAAGTAATCGAATTTGGATAATTAAATACTACAGTTTGCTACACAGCTTAACAAATTCGAAAGAACGTCGTAATTTAATAAGATAACAAGTAAAAACGTCCTTCAACTTCGACATGAAAAAAATCTCAAAACCGCTATAAAAATTCAGTAATAAATGTTTAATTCATCACTCATCAGCGAGGCCATGCGGCAAATATTTAAAATACTCATTCGGTGCCCCTCGCAAGGAAGAGAGCAAAGGCGCTTTTTAAGGAAAGAATAATGAATAAATTCCGCGTAAGGAGGCCCTTAACGCAATTGAAAACTTTTAACAAGTGCTGGGAAATCGTGTGTTAAGGTGTGACCAATAATGACGGAGGGCGGAATGCGAGATGAGTTGGTAAACGACTGGAGTTTTGAGGGGTGCTCTGTGAAAATGAAGCTGCTAATACAGTTTTGCTGAGTTGAGCGATAATTTGATTTTGAAGTGGTGCATCTTTAATTGTAGTGTAGGGCAATCGAGTAAAATCTGTTTAAATGTATTTAAAATTTTTGTTTTACGTTGGGCTGTCAATGGGGTCACTCGATTAAATTCGGAACCCGGCAAATTTTGATTTTGAAATTTGAAAACTGAAACAGTTTTCTTAGGTTATAATTTATTAGAAAGTAAAAGTTAAATTGCATGTTAATGAACGGCAAAATCACGTTTCAATAAAAAAAGAACAAGCAAATTATCCCGACCATTAACTTCGCCGTGTCCAAAATCTGTAAAAATTAACAAGAAAATAGCAGCGCAACCCACCGTCTGCTAAAGACTTTCTTTTTAACCCTAAAAAACAAGTCATTACGCGAGGGAGTAATCTAGCGTTGTGCTTTCGCATTTTTTCGTGGGATTCCATTATTTCTCGATCGGTCTCGAACCGCCCGAGCTAAAAATGAATGAACGAGTGAATGGGAATGATATGATTAATTACCGGGGTCCCTCATTAGCGCGCAAATAGGTCCGTTCATTGGTGAAATTGAATCACGAGCTCGCGGACGTTCAATCACAATCTAATTATAAATAAAGTGAATTGAAGAATGGACGGGGATTTTATTCTAAAGTTTTTCCGCCGATTTTATACCGTTTTGTGTAGTGAATGAATGGTTATAAATAGGAAGGTGTAAATTATATGCTGGTTTAATAGACCCTTTTATTTGTCTCATCAAAATATTGAAGGTAAATAATAAAAATATTCCAAGTAGAATATGTGTTTTTTAATAAGGATATCTTCATTTACTTATAGGTATTTTGTTATATTGACTATAATTGATCTACCAAAAATATTAATAACTTATTACTAGGGATGTAACGAGTTCATTTGATATTCACATTCGTATTCGCAAAATTCAATGCGAATATTTGGGAACATTTTTAGTGCATTTTATCTAAGAAAATAATTAAAAAGGAAATTCCATACAATCATGCCAAACGTCTTTTAATTATCCTCAAGAAAGATAAGCTGCCTCTGACCCTGGAGCTTTAAATGCGAGGACTGATTGTGCTTCTCAAACTGAGCTACTTTTAGTCCACAAGTATTTGAATAAAGGTTATTTATTTAATTATTATAATTTTCTCATACAAACTTAGTACTATTTTCAATGTACATCATTCAATGAAGCAATTGACATCGTCTGCCATAGTTCAAAACTAATGATTATGTTGCTTGCTCAAATAAGTTTTGATCTGTAAAAATTACAAACAGTTATTTTGAAAAAAATTGGTTCAATTGTGGTTTAGTTTTATGAGTACAATTGATTCTTACATTTAAAGCCCCATGGTCAGAGTCACGTTATGCTGGTTTAATAGACCCTTTTATTTGTCTCACCAAAATATTGAAGGTAAATAATAAAAATATTCCAAGTAGAATATGTGTTTTTTAATAAGGATATCTTCATTTACTTATAGGTATTTTGTTATATTGACTATAATTGATCTACCAAAAATATTAATAACTTATTACTAGGGATGTAACGAGTTCATTTGATATTCACATTCGTATTCGCAAAATTCAATGCGAATATTTGGGAACATTTTTAGTGCATTTTATCTAAGAAAATAATTAAAAAGGAAATTCCATACAATCATGCCAAACGTCTTTTAATTATCCTCAAGAAAGATAAGCTGCCTCTGACACTGGAGCTTTAAATGCGAGGACTGATTGTGCTTCTCAAACTGAGCTACTTTTAGTCCACAAGTATTTGAATAAAGGTTATTTATTTAATTATTATAATTTTCTCATACAAACTTAGTACTATTTTCAATGTACATCATTCAATGAAGCAATTGACATCGTCTGCCATAGTTCAAAACTAATGATTATGTTGCTTGCTCAAATAAGTTTTGATCTGTAAAAATTACAAACAGTTATTTTGAAAAAAATTGGTTCAATTGTGGTTTAGTTTTATGAGTACAATTGATTCTTACATTTAAAGCCCCATGGTCAGAGTCACGTTGTATAATTGTTGTTTCATGATTTCGAATATAATCCGGTTAACAGAGAAGTTTGATGGTACGTCTACTAAGTACATAAAATTCATTTACAAAATATCACGCCTAAATCATTTTTCTTATGCCATGGTTATTAACCCCATAATGATCGGCAAATGTTCGCACTACTCATTACATCTCTACTAAGTGCCTACCTATTTTTTTTTCGGTATTATATCTTCACCGACAGCATTGTCGGTAATAATATAATAAAATTCTGTAATAATATCAAAACTTACATTTGTTCCACCATTCCTCTAGTAAGAAACTGGTTGCGAAATTATTCATAAGACAATATCACACACCAGTAACATAGCCGACGGCGTGGCACATTTTTTCTCACTATATCTTTTCATAAATAAAGCACATATCACGTCTCATAATCCGCGTACAAAGAACGCGAATCCGAGTGACGTACTTATCTTTTGTAATACCTAAAGTCGTAAACCCGAATGAGGAGATCTCGCCATCAGATTTTAAGGTCCTGCCAATTCTGGCACCGACTTTTCTCGGCTCATTGGCTTCAAAAGAATTCCTGAAAATGAAATATTCGTCGTGTCGGAGATATTTGATTTTACGCTTTTCCTTTATCTTTGCCAAGAGCCTTATCTGTCAGATATGGCATGCAAAGTGCTGCTTGGAATTAATTTTTGAAACGGCAATTTAGTGTGGATTTTAGTGATGGATCTGAAAATGACATTTCAGTGAATGACGCTGTTCTCAAGGACAGAGGAACATTTTATGATTTGCAATTTGCATTTGCTATATTTTTTCTTCTTAGGTGTTAAAATATCGTTGTTAGTGCTATAGTTTTCTCAGAAATCCTAAAATAATAAGTAAACCTTGGCGTCTCTAAATAGCAGAATGAGGTCGAGTTTATGTCGATTTTATGAAATAATACAATAGTGCTAGTGGAAGCGTATAATGTGGCTATGATTAATGTAAGTGTGTAAGTACAGTAAGTACCTAAATTGCTACCGAAATTCTATATTAATAGACATTAGGTTTTTTTAAAGTTTATTGCCGTACTAAAATGGAAGTGGGCTGGCCAGGCTGGACTAAAACAGACGTAGATAGTAGGTTAACCCAGACCAGACGCCTATCTCAACAATTGACCAGAAATTGCTCAGGACCGAGACGGATGGATAGCGAGGGGGGCCTTTTGCTAGCTGTGGGACACTATAGGCTATTAATAGAATAACAGAGACTATATTACATATACCTACTATTATACGAATGACGAAATATATTGAGCTCGTCGTTCTGTTTATGAATTTTCTACTAATCTTCTTTCGAAGCGGAATACGTACGTACGCTTTTTTATTTATTAATTTTAAAGACAAACCTAACAGACATAAATTATAAGTCCAGCTCTGGGATGTTGCTACGGTAAGTGTAAAACACACGTGCTAAATGGGCTAACTAGACTGGAAACGCAAAGCCGACATTAAAAGCAAGAAACGAGAAGCGATACCGACGGAGCAACTTATTGAACTCTCGTCTCAAACTTCTGTACATTATCTCCGATATTCCGGAGAATTTATTACCAGTTAAATGCTCTAATATTTTGTTGTTTCAAATACTTTGTTCTCATTTTTCGATAAGGAAGGTTTTCTTTAAAACTTCCTTCTTTTATCGTAGCGTTTTTACGAGTAAATACGAAAAAACCTATAGTTTATTATGCATAAATAAATGTGGAAAAATACACGTGGCTGTCATTCAGCTACTGAGGTATGAAATTTGAGAGTGTACATATAAAAAAGTATAGTTACCTCTGTTTGGTGTCGGTATTTGCGATTCAGGATCGAACCTGCGTCCCCTCCTGGTCCAAGCGACTACCCGGATTACAATACCCTATCTATATCACAAGCTTCCACCTAGCTTAACACTAAAGCCTACTACCACTAATACAATTGACACTTCAACAACGAGCGGTAACGGTCAACTTAACACTAAACAATAAAATTCTAACATTAGTTAACATGACAATAGAACAAAATCTTGACTTTAATGCCGAAGTAACAAAAATTGAACTTAATAGGAAAATTAACTCAGATAACAACCTCTGGTAGTCAATAAGTAGGTAACTGTCCGTGTAGTCGTTTTTGGGGTTTTCAGTGGACCCAGGAGGGGGTCGCTGAGTAGGGTGTGCGGGGGGCGCCGCCCCCGGAGAGCGTGGTGGGGACGGGGGGCGCGGGCGCCGCGAACTGGCCGTCGGCCTCGGCGGCCATCGCCTGCTGCTGAGGGAAGTTGAAGTCTAACGAGCCGTCCATGCTGAGCTCGTGCTTTATCACCTGCGGGCCGAAATACCGACAAGTTTGATACAGTTCACATGAATGTGTCTAAGAAGATTATGATATTTTATTAAAAATTGTCACATGTCTAAGGCCAAAAAAAGTGCCGGATAAAAAGCATCATAAGTACTTGGTTGTTTACATACTTTGACCCGGGGTGAATACTGAAACATTCAAGAGTCAAAACCTATTATGACAAACGCTGAGTTAACAAAACTGTTTTTTGTTTGAGGCAATTTTTGAGAATGTATACATATCTATCCATTTGTATTATCAACGTGGTGACTGGTGACAACTGCTAGTTCTACTAGACTAGAAGGATCATTCGATGAGTTACGTACGGTACAGTAACGTACCTCGTCAACATTGCAGTCGAAGCTATGCTCGAGCGACTCTATGTTAAGGTTGAGGTCCTCAGCCAGCCCTGTGTTGAGCGCCCCCATGATCTGTCCCATCACGGTGGTGGGCATGGCAGTCTGCACCATCATGCCGCCGTTCATCAACGCCGCGTCTGACGTCGTCACCATCTGCGTTTGGCTGTTTTCTGTTGACAAAAAAAGTTAATATAGCTTTTTTAACAAATTAGTCCAATATCCTACCGACTATGCCAATAACATCAGTCAGCATTAATCAGATAAATTATACTCGGATCATACTTCGGCTATAATTTAATTAAATTAAAATTAAGAGTTTCTATTTATCACTCAATTTAACAAGAATGTTGTCCCAAGAACTAATTATGTGTTAGGTAGCAAAAGGCCAAGAGAGGTCGTGAACTTCCTAAAATAGATTTGACATGGTTCAAATCTACGAGCTTCCTCCACTTAATAACTGGATGAAAACCTGTAGGAGCATCCGCTTAACAGTCTTGTGGCAGTTGTGTCGTCGTCTTCCTTACGCATAAAATACAGGAGTGACCTGTATCCAAAGTCTTTGCTTCACTTTAACCACCAAGAGAATCAAGTAGTGCAGGAGTCCTTTAAGCCTCTTAATCCGCAGCATCTTACTCTGACTGGCACCAAATGTTGGTAGCAATGTAAAAAAAATCCTAGCTAAAAATTACCTGTATGCAAAAGAGGGTTAGCGCATGCTTTGCTTTACTTTGAGCTTCTAGGGAATCAAAACGTAAGCGCAGAACTGACTTTATGAAATCTGCATCATCCTTCTGTAGCGCTAAATTTTCAAAGCATCTATGGTAATTTTTTAGGATCTAGAGGAACAGAAAAATATCTTGTTTAAATTTTACCTGTGTGCATGATATCAGCAGGATCAGCCGGCGGCGGCGGCCTCACGAAGTGGTCGAGCGCGTGCTGGTGCGGGTGCGTGGGGTGCGCGGGGTGCGCGGGGTGGCTGAAGAGCGATGCGCACCCGCATCCCCCGTGCAGGTGCTGCGGGCACGAGTACGAGCCGTAGCGGTAGCCAGTCGACGATGATGACGTCGTTGGCACGTACCTGTTTGGAGGTTAGTTTAAATAAGACAAGAGCAGTTGACACTGGCAACTTTTTCTAGTATAGATTATCGAGGTAAACCTCTGACGCTCGACTTGGTTTAAGTATAAAAATGGTTGATGAAAGTTCGGGGTCTACTGCCAACTTAAAAACACTCATGTAACTTCATCTTTCACAATCTAATTAAATCATACTTACTAATAGAAAATTTGGAATACCGAGATAGATCCTCTAGCGCTTGACTAATGAAAGTATATTAATATCGATACAAATCTTACACCAGTTCTTGTAAATTAACATAAAATGTTGTATTATGTAGGTATGAGATACTTCGTCTCATCATCATATTTTGAACCATATTTTATCATAAGAAATTCGATGTGCTTTTGCTTAGAGTGCCAAAAAATATTTTAATTCTTCTGCGAAAGAAAATTACATAAACATACTTACCTACATTAAATTATGGCAAACTAAATTCTACTAGGTACTACTAACTTAAAAGCTTCGAGGATCGCTTCTACGAAGAACAGATTTCAAATCATTTGAATAGGCAAGCAACTTAAAGACTACAAATAAAATATGTCCTCGCTAAGCTCACTAAATCTTACTGCTACGGCATTTTAAAGTCGAAATATTCTCAAGTCCAGCTAAACATTAGTTTCTTACCAAGAATGTCAAATGAATAATCAGTTAAGCCCTGCATTCGTAACAATCCGGCAAAAAGTTGAGTTGTTATTGTATCAGATCAGAAATGTGTGACGCTTCATTTTTACATTTCCACAGGTAGATATGTTTCGGCCAATATCAAGACTTAAGAGTGATACCTAAAATAGCCTGTTAAATATTAAACGTGAATACAATTACATTCAAATCGGTGTGAAAACAAGATTCTAAATAGAACATGATAAATATTGTTATACCTAGTTCGTTACAGGTTTGTTTTGAAACTCAAGGTATCTAAAGACAATTCCAAACTGTAAAATTGGTTATTTTTATAATCGAAATTATTAAATTTAAACTTTTGTGAGATATGCTAACAGTCTAGGTCTCCAACTTTAAGCACTAAGAGTGCTACTTGAACCGGTCCGTAGCTCGATACTGCGATGTGTGCTACCGACTGATCATGACCCAAGATGGAGACCTAAGTTCTCCGAAACATGTGGCGCGTAGTCACTAAATGAGATAATTAGTCTATGGACTAAATATACGTAGATGAAATCGAAATTAAAAATAATTTCATTTTAAAATTTATAGTATTTATTATGTTAACTTCATAGCTATTTATATTATTTATTGTGTTTACTTAGAATGACCGGCTGTTTTTCTTAATTTTTTTTCTTTGTTTTGAAAAACAGAGAGAAACAATTAATTAATTTCACCTAACTGCCAAAATACATACCAGTTTGTTGGCAGAAAAACTTATTTTTGCCTTCCACCATTGTACTAATTATCATTTAGGTACGTACTTATGTGGCTGTGGAAGTGTCTGCTTACTCCGCTTACAATAACAGGGCCTCAATTCGACATGCCAAACTGTGAGACGTGGATGTCACACTTGTATCGCTAGTGGATAGAGTGATATCAATCCTGTCCACACGTGTCCACACCTAACTGTCAAGCTGCCAGTAGGTCTCGCTAGAGCGTTTTGTCTATGGCTATGGCCACCATTTTAGATATCACTCTAGACTGATTCCACCCCGATTTCAACTGTCACAAAAGTGTGATATCATAGTTGTCTCGCAAGCGACTGTCAGTTATGCCATCTCGAATTGCGGCCCAGGTCGGTATTTGCAAGCAAAACAAGCAGGCACTCGCCGCGCGGCCGCATTCATGATTTTGTTGTGTTGGGTCTTTTTAAGAATACTTTACATTTTAATATATGTTCTGGCTTTCCTTGAGAATTTTCGTCTCTATGCTTACGTGTTTAGGAATGGATCAGCTCCTTGCAGCTTCATCGAATCCGCCAGCGACCCCGCGAGCTCAGACGCCGGCGCGTACTCTTGGAAATCAGTGTTCGTGTAGTCAGTCCCGTATTCAGTGTTTGACGCGTAGTCAACCCAGTCTGGTTCCTGCGCGATGAGCGAAGGGATTGGCGAGAGGCGGCCCACGGACGACGCGTTGGACGATGCGCGTTGCCGGAACGTCTCCGCGTTCGCTGGTGACAGCTGGAAACTGCTGCTACGCGCAAGCGAAAAAGCGTCAAATAAATGGATTGGAAAATTTTGGATGATAATGCCATTACTAACAAAGACAAATTAGTTTTAAATGCAGTTTATTTACTGTTTTTGAATGCATATTTGGGTTATTGTACAAACGCTTTACTTCACTGGATTTATGGAAATCGGCAAAAATTTGAATAGCACAAGTTAGCAATGCCATCAAAATGTATTTAAACTTTTCACTAAAATAAGCTTTGTACTCTTTAAAGGTGCCATGGCTTTATAATATGTATGTAGTATACTTAGTGCTTGTCTTTTAGTAGTGACGTCATTATCCAAAATTTTCTGCAAATAATCGAAATGTTCAGCAGAAAAAACTTAACGCTAAGTCAACTGTATTACTAAATAAAATCTAGGGGAAGAGAAAACATGCAAATCTAATGCCTAAATCGCCTTCTAACATAATATAAAAATTGTGAGGTAAATGAAGCGATCGCTATAAAAGGATTCAATGGTCAGTGCAGAGATATGATTATTGCTATCTCTGATGACAATATTACGTAGTAAGAAATGTGCTTCGGCCGCTGCTGAGTATAGTGTTGGAAAGACTCGAGTCTTTGAGTTCTCGCCTTTAAGATTCGACTTTTATTTTTAGCCTCAATAAGAGTCAACTCCTATTTTTGGTCTCAATAAGATTCGAATCCTTTTTATAAAAAAATTTTGTTACGATTTTCAAGAGAGACGTTAGTTTTAAATACAAGTACAGGTCTTTTAGACAATTTTCGTATAATCTTCAAATAGACCATCTCACGTCTTCGAAAAATACCTTACTCAAGAGTCTTCTCACGTCTTCGAAAAATACCTTACTCACGAGTCTTTGAGACTAAATCTGAATCTAAATCGACATTTAAATATGAGTATAAGAATCGGTTCTTACCAACTCTAGTTGAGCGCAGAGGAACAAAGACCATCCAAAATAACTGTAGATTATCCTCACTATCCGATATTCGGCAATAAAAAGGTTAAATATTGGCGACATGACGAGACCCAACGTCCACATAACTCATCATCTAATGGTTGTGAATGATTTAAATCCTTTTATCATAAAGTAGCAGAGTTACTATAACTCAGTTTTATTGGCTTGGTCAACGCTTTATGCCGATGGTTTTATTATAAAGTGTGTTTCGTGCGTACACTTTGTATCTACTAGTAATAAAATTTCAATATTTCGAATGCCGTTTGATAAAATATGTCGTCGCGTCGAGATTTTGGCAGGGTTTGCCCACCCGTGTAGGTAAATTGTAATGCTTTTCTGTCAAATTAGTATCACAACTATGTTGTTAAAGTGCATCGTATTCTTTTATTGGCTCGAAGCCACGACCGTTCCAGTTCCCGTCATATCTATGACTGTTATCTGATTCGAAATTTTCGTAACTAAGTCTAATAACTGCTACCTACGCTTTGATGATAAAATCTATAATGATACTTCTATAGTAAGCAGGGGCATGTTTAAGTATTAACGTACCTGTGCATTGGTGATTCTGGGAAGATGTCGAGACTTTCTGAGATAGAGCTGCTGGGGCTAGGAGTGGCATCTGCTGTTGCGCCATTTCTTAATGCTTCCGCCTGTAATTAATAGCACATTTTAATGCACTAATATACTTACATATACTTCTAGCGAGAGGGGGGGGGGGGGGGGCTGTAGCCAGCATTGGGACGGGGTATAGACTGATGATGATGTTGTTACTATACTGTTTTACCATTTCGAAAATTTGTGGCATAAACGGCTGTATCTTTTGATTGCGTTGGCTTAGAAGTTTGATTTTTTTCACAGCTCCAAGGGACAGTAGACCTGAGTATTTCATATAAATTTTAGCTTGATACCTCCACGCGTTCCTGAGAAAAAGGATCTTGACAGACGGGCGGACGGGCGGACGGACGGACAACAAAGTGATCCTATAAGGGTTCGTTTTTTCCTTTCGAGGTACGGAACCCTAAAAATATGAAAAAATTTGAGGAGATGCGTCTTATCACATACTTTCTACGAAAATTATTTTGAACATTATGGGTACAGCCATTTTTGAGTTATCTCCAAAAAGCTTTTTGTTTGGTTCTTATTCCATTGAAAGTACGGAACCCTACATTATGCGTGGTCCGCCACGTACTTGGCCGATTTTTTTTAAATTACGGCGTAAATGCCAAATAAAAATTCTTATGCTTCTTTGTGCTAAAGTCTTTCGAAGGTTTCAACCGCTAGAAGTATAGAACTGATAAACTTCTAGGTTATTAGAGTGGGCTAAAAATACCATCATTATTTAACCACAACATAAGGAAACTGGGTATGATAGTGGCACATTGTTCAGAGGATACAAAATGTTTAACCATTAAGGTAATTATCTTACATATTTGTCTCTAAGAACGTTGCCATAGTTGGATTTTAACGGCTTTTAAGCGTACATACATTTTTACCCTCCCTCTCCATTCTCTTCTTAAACCTAGACGTCTCTAATGTCTCCATGGACGACGCTCGTTTCCGGACCGATTTCCAGGGTAATCAAACAGCAGGATGATCTGGACGATTGACCGTATGCCCGTACCCAGGCATGTGTCTCTGAGACTACAGTAAAGTTGTACGGTTATTTGTAACGGCTTTTAGCGTATATACCTTCTTCACTTTCCCTCTTCTTAAACTCTTTCCTCAAACTTGGTCTCCACGGTCACCACGCGTCTCCGGCATATTTGCGGGGCTTGGCGACCAGGTTAATCCACCAATGATTTCTCGTATGCCAGTACAACTGCAGTGCTGACTGCAGTTGTAACGGATTTTAGCTTAAATACCTTCTTCTTCACCCTTCCTCTTCTCTTCTTAAACTTAGACGTCTCCATGGACGCTACGCGTTTCCGCTCGAACTTGAGCTTGGCGACCGGGTTGCTCATCTACCAGGACAACATGCCCGTGCCCAGTTATTTGTCTCTGAATCCGTTGCCGCAGTTCTACAGCTGATATTTAAAAAAAAACGATTGCCCGTATGCCAATACTAACTGCTGCTACAGTTGCATAGTTACTCGTAACGGCTTTTAGCTTACATACCTTCTTCTTCACCCTCCCTCTTCTCTTCTCAAACTTGGACGTCTCCATGGACGCCGCGCGTCTTCGGACGGACTTGCCGGGTTTGGCGTCCGGGTTGATCATCCACCAGGACGACTTGCCCGTGCCTTCGTTTTGCACTCGCATGAACCGGTTGTGCAGCGATAGGTTGTGCCGGATCGAATTCTGCAATAGACATGCGTTTATGTAAAAATGGTAATTTGTATTCGAATCAGTAGGCGTTTTAAATAGTGTACGAGTAGGTATTAGTTCAAATATATATAATGTCAAAAAAACCGGTTGAGGTCACTCGGGACCGTAGAGCTGGCTCGTTCCTTGCACAGCGGATAGGTATAGCAGTCCAAAGAGGGAACGCAGCCAGCATTATAGGAACCCTTCCGCAAGGGTCGCACCACGGTGACCTTACCTAGTTTGTAGTTTTTTTAGATTTATTTAGTTTTATAGGTCATAAAGTCTGGTCCCCTCCGGAAGGACTGAAACTTTGCATGCACGTAGCTTATAAAAATAAGAAAAAAAATAGACGTGGAAACAGGTCGTCCGGTAAGTGTTTCCCCCCTCCCGCTAATTTTGTGTCCCAATTTGCAGTCTTTCGTATTTTTTTGAAAACGGTAAAAGTTACCATATAACTTACAATAAATAATATATTCTGCATAAAATTCTCTACAATAGCTGTCTTTAGTATGTTGCTATTTAGCACAAAATATTGGTAGAGTCTACTTAGAACCGAACTATCAGTTTTTTTAAATACTGAGTCCTTTAGCTCTTTAGTTTAGAGCATAGTAAACAAACAAAACCACGTGGCTTGGTCATTTGGCCAATGAAAATGAAAAAGTTTATTGGTTACAATATTGTTTACAACAAATAATGATTGGAATCTCCCAGTAAGTAAAGTTATACTTGTGGCAGGAGATCCCGCTCTTCCTACCAAAGTTACATATCTAGTAACCGAAAGTATACATAAATGAAAACGTATTTTACGAACTAAATTTAAATTTACATTAATTTAAGAATATATTAAACTAATATTTGTATGTATTGTATGTATGTATTTATTTTATTTATTTTTATTTTTGTAGGATTGCTTCTGTTTCCTCATAGTCTAATTTTCTTATCCATTCAATTATAGCTTTCTTACAATTGTAAAGTTCCAAAGGATTTATGTTATTATATAAACCAATGTCGTTTAACCTTTTGTATCTATGGAATTATATTATTAATTGACCCATTTGCAGAGTAATATTTTCTTTAACATCTTTTAAAATGTGTGGAATACATAAAAGATATCATCATCATTATTTAATTATGAGCCCGGCTCTTGTCGGCGGAAAGCTAATTATTATGTATTTATTATTTATTCTATTTTAATAGAAATACTGTTATTTTGTCAATCTTCAAAAAAGCACGAAAAAGAACCCGACGTCCAAAAAAGTTTTAAATTCACAATCGTAAGATAGCAGGCCCTAACAACACTAGTATGAGTAGAAGGTACAAAAACGTGAATCTTTGCGCATATTAATGCGCCGTAATATCATCGCTACTATGTAATGTGCCAGTGTGGTGGAATAGCTCGCTGAGGTAAAGGATCCTATAAATAGCCGACCATAACGTGAGTATCGGCAGGTCAGACATATCCGGGCGACCACTCCGTTGACCACAAAAAATCTATTTTAATTCTCGCTACCGTTAAAAGTTAGTGCAATAACGTGTCCTATCTCACACCGGCAATAAAATCTCACAACTTTTTCCCGTCGAACGAATAAAAGCGACCGCAGCAACGAATGAAGTTTAGCAATAAAGGAGTCCATAAATAATTTTCTGCGTGCCCTGTGAGAACTGCCACTTACCGGTATCGTTTCGTCTTATGTAAATATGTGAAGTTTTTCTTATAAATTATACAACTTGAAAAATAATGGTGTCCTTCCAAGTCGTAGGAGAATGTTCCATTTTTCGGAATCCTAGAACTAAAATCAGGACAAAAGCGAAAATCATGACGCAAATGGCACTGTAATTCTTTCAGTTGCAGTGTCCGTGTGTTGCAGTAAAAGGTTAAAAATTAAAAAAAATATTCACAGATTTCGTGCCTCACACGACTATCGAGCACATTGGAAATGAATCTACGGAATTCGAAAAAATATTGTCGCTGAGCGACGAGAAAGTCGGCATAAGGAAAAGTTTATAAAATAAAACTACGACGTTGAATGATAATTATTTTAATCTTAGATTAACATAAGTATCCTCGACATAACGCCTGTGAACCAGAGTTGGGCAAAAATTAACGTGATTGAAACTAAAGTTAAAAATGAGAACGTTACTCATAATCATATGAACATGATTACGAATTCAATCACGAGCTTTCTAATCTGATTGACCACCGACATGAGTAAATCATGTCGATTTTTAGTTTCACTCATGATTAGCTGAAGTGATTACATTAGTAAGACAGTATGCTTAGTTAAACTAACGATTTAGTTGATTAGATGATTAGATTTTGATTAGATTTTGCGTAGCTACTAGCTCCTTCACTTTTTCCCTGACGAAACAGAGGCGGTACCTAGGTGAGTATATAGGTAATATACATTTAGGATAAATGGCTATTTGTGACAATATTTCTAAAGGTATCATTTGGCGGTTGGCGCTTACGTCTTAAGTTGTATAGTGCATATTCAATATTGAGCAATAAAAGCGTAAATGCCAGTGGCAAATGTTACCTTTACCAAATTATCGACAATTTTTTTGTTAGTTTTTGGAATGAGTGTACAAATGAATGCTCCCATTCAACTTTGAAACGGCCTGTTCGGTTTTATTGCGGTTTTCGGCTACAGTTAAGGCAGCTATCACACAGCTGCGGTTTCCACATGCGCTTTTCATTTTCATTCTCATTCTCATTTTCATGCTCATTCTCATTCTCATTCTCATTCTCATCCTCATTCTCATTCTCGTTTTCATTTTCATTTAGGATAATGAAAATTTCTACATATGTATCTGGTTCAATATGTGAAATTTAGTTACAATCAGCGCCCGTCGTTAATGATTTCCTTATGGCGAAATTACTTGATTGTTTTTTGTTATGATTTAATCAGCGATTATTCAATCAGCGATTATTAGTAATTGATCACCGATTTTAATCAAGTGTGCCCAACTCTGCTGTGAACAAACAAATCGAAAAATTTCCACACGCATATCGAAGTTATTCCATATACATATTTCATTTTTAGATTAATAAGCAGGATGTAATAATGTTCAAAGTACAAGAAAATTATTACATTACAAATCCGTAGTCAACTCGAGAAATGGTAGCCACATATCTAAATAATTTTTAAGCAAAAAAAAAACGGACTTCTTCAATGGGGGAAGCCGGTGAAGGATTATTGTAGATGGTGCACTCTATACAATGAAATAACTTGCTTAACAAACACAGCGAAGAGGACAAATCGTCAAACGTGAATCGTCGTCGTTGAAGAATTCCTTTCTCATTTTACATTTCACATGTTTATGGCATCAGCCGCAGTTCCACTTCATCAATATGTCACTGTTTTCAATGAAAATGCTTGATTTGTTGATTTAAATACAAAAATCACTTTATGTATGCCTTTAAGATTTGAGAAGTTTCCTCGATTCCTCCTGGATCCCATCGTCAGTACTTAGCTTGACGAAAATTTGTCCTGACAATCTAACTTGCTTAACAAACACATCGTAGAGGAGAAATCGCTAAACGTGAATTATGCGCCGTTGAAGAGTTCCGTTCTGATCATCATCAGCAGTTCCACTTCATCAAATGTCACTCTTTTGAATGAAAATGCTTGATTTGTTGATGAAAATACAAAAATCACTACCTGTATGCCTTTAAGATTTGAGGAGTTCCCTCGATTCCTCATGGATCCCATCATCAGAACTTGAGCTTGACGAAAATTTGTCCTGACAATCTTACTTGCTTAACAAACACCGATGTGTGTTCGATAAGAGGAGGAATCGCCAAACGTGAACTATGCGTCGTTGAAGAGTTCCCTTCTGATCATCATCAGCAGTTCCGCTTAATCAAATGTCACTGTTTTGAATGAAAATGATTGATTTGTTGATAAAAATCACTACATGTACATGCCATTAACATTTGAGGAGTTCCCTCGATTCCCCATGACGGAGTTATGGAGTAACAAACATAAAAAAAAACAAAATAAAAAAACATGCAAGCCGAATTGAGAACCTCTTTTGAAATCTTGAAGTCAGTTAAAAAAAAAATAATGTGAAAAATGTCGTTCTGACTTTTTTCAAAAAGGTTAGGCTACAGGGCAGACCCTTAACCCGATCGTCTTTATTTAGGCTTAAATTGTAGCTGACTAAATTGTCCAGAGGAGTTCTTCTCAAATTTTTGATATCATTCTTCGTTTCCAAAATATCGAACGCCAAAATCAAAAATTTGGAAAAAAATGATTCTTTTTTTCACTATTCCGGCCATAACTTTTTTCTTTTTTGATTTTCCCGAAAAATTCTTTTTGCATCTTACAGCTCTCGTAAATATGAGTCGTTTGAGCTATTTTTGAATATCATATCTTTACAACTTTCCGAGTTATAAGGGGATCGCACTTTTTCGTGAAATCGGGGCCTATACTGGAACGAACGAAAAGACATTTCCAATGTCAAAATTGTTTCTTGTTTAAGGAGTATGAACTGTATTTCAATTCAGCGGAGCGGAAGATATATGAAGCTACAAACTTATGTATGTTCTAAAACAAAAGATAGTTGGAATCCAAATATCGGCGGGTTTTATCCTCCTATAAAAATACCGCGCTAATATAGATTTTCTACGGAATTTAAAAATTCCGCATACATTTTCTTTAAACAAGAGTTGGCTGATCAGAAATGACAATGTGATCTCTTGTAGTTTTTCTAAAAAATGCTGTACAAGAGGAAATGTACTTCTACATAATTAAAACTAACCAAAATCAGATTCTTTAAAACAAGAGGTAACCGAAAAATTCAAATAACAGCTCGTGTAGCTTTTCTCTCCTCGTTCACGCATTATTTAACGTTGACGACATATCCGAGACTCCAGATCCGCGATGCACACATTGCTACCACTCTAGCTTATGTAAATCACTTTGATTTCTCGTAGTGCGCCCTGGAAATGCTCAGTTTGAGGAGCGTTATGCAAAAATATAAAATACGCGCGAATCCGACGATTCATTTTTACCGCAAAAGACTGTTATGGATCTAATATCTTAGATTGTATACGTTCAGATTTTCCGATTCGATCTTATAATTTTTCCTTTGAGAATTTTGCGTTTGAAACATTAACTCCGTAAAATGTGTAATGTCTACGTTTCTATTCTGTCGCCGTGAATTATACGGTGTCCCCATTGGAAATGTTTTTTATCCCATTGGAATTTCAAACGATGTCGCATAAATGTGATGGTGTTCTGGTGCTACTACAAGTGAACTACCTACAAGTTTTATAAAAGTGCCGTTCTACTGAGAATTTCTCCCATTAGCTCTTTTTCTAAGTAACAATATTACAATTTATATCATGTCCTTATAACATAAGCAGGTTGATTTTTTTGTTATAGTTGTGTGTAGTTGTAATTATAGTTGTACCCAAAGTTTTAAAGTAATCTAACGCATTTGCTCTAACTAAATTTGTAATGGTAATTATTACTACCATTACTGCGTGATATTAAACTTGAACTACGCACTTTGCGTACGAAGGACTCGAAACTGAACTACAAATGAAACATCATCTGACCAGTTAATGTATGTGCAACAATTGGACGCGAGTATAAATCCAGCAAAATGTGGACAAGTCCAGCGATTTATCAAGTGTGAAAACACACGCAACAAATGGCCTGTCGACGGGCTGATGGATCTGTCGCCAGAGGGCCCTACTAGCGTTTACTCGTAACGCGAGTCCGCAAGTCGTGTCACTGACATGTTGGCTGACAACCTAACTTTCTTGAACTTTTTAAATTATCACACGGAAAGTTATTTTAACTGTCTGAGCGTACAATTATTTAGCGCAGCCACACTGGCATGTTACGATTAATATTTTTGCATAAAAATACGTTTTTATGAGACAAAGAAGTATTTAATACAAAATTAAAACATTTGAAAATGTTATTTTAGGTAGATCTGGCTTAGAAAATGGAAACATGTATGTTTATTTTGTATTTATATAATTGTACATTTAATCTAACTAAAAAATTAAAATTACATATAAATTAAAACAAGATAACACTAAAATTAAATCTAAAATAAAGAAATCCTAAAATAATGCGTCCCCCCGCGGCATGGTACCGTAGATGCTGGCAGCATTACCCCGCTGTATTGCGATAGAAATACGTTGAGCGAGGAAGCTGCCAGCCCTACGGTCACCGGTAACGTCGATGAGTCTCTTTGATAGCTCTTTAAATAGGGCGTGGGCGCTCGGACCCCACGGGCCAAGGGTCTCGACTCCGAAAGCAACGAAATTGTATTCAGAGCCGAGATCCCTGTATTTATTTATTTTGCCCTTTTCGGCCGCTTCTGCAGCTGCTCCGGCTTTGGAACTAGTTCCGTGGAGATGAGAGGGGGCCAGCGTGTCAACACACGTGGCATCCCAAACTAACACCCGTCCCATCGTCCACGGAACCAGTGACACCCCATCCGGTCTCCTGTTGTCGTCCCTGAGGATACCGGGGGGCTCAAGGAGCGCCGGCACGTTGACGCTAGCAAGAGACCGGCGGAGGATGTCATTAAGCGCGGCGTGCCTGGAGAAACGGCCGGCACTTTTTTGGCAGGACAGCCCGTGATGTCCGTAAGCATCGACGTCAGTGCCGCAGGGGCACCTATGGGGAGCGCAGACCCGGACGCCAAGCCGCAGACAGGTAGCAATGCGTAGCGTGTGGGGTTCTAAAAAAGTACCCGTATGTACGGACGGGTACGCGTGTAGCCAGGCGCCAGCTTCTTTGGTCCCCACAGCGAGGAGTCTGGCACGTTCGGATCCTGTACTGCGGCTTAGAAGACTGTCATAAGAAATTTGGTTCGCTATGTTATCCCAGGCCCTTTGGGAAGTCATATTTTCAGGAAAATCCTTTCCCGGGCAGGCAGCAGACCAGGCGTTTTTGGCTTCCGCAAGTCCGGCAATCTCAGAAAATTAAACAACGTAATATTGGAATTCCATTGATTGGTTTCAGAAAGAATATGAATTCTGTAATGCTGGCACCACACTTCGCCTATGCGGACAAATATTCGTGTTGCGTCTCTTTCTTATTGTATAGAATAGGCACCACCATAAGGTAATGACTAGATGTGAAGGAATGTAACAATTAATATAAATTCGATATGAATATGTCTCTTGACGCTTATAGTGACAATTGGTATTTGATTTAAAACTGTTATGACAGAAGATTATCTTACATGAAATCTCTGGAAAATACAGGACAGACCCAAAGATATATTTATTAAGATCTTTTGCTTAACTCCATGTCAGCTTTTGCCGAGTAACCTGACTATGGGTGAATTATTTATTGTTTCCGATCGATTATGAAGACTCGTAGTAACGTTCGGGAAAAATGGCTATCGGCCCACACACTACGAACATATATGTATCTAAAGTAATTGGTTGATATCATCACGAGAGCAGTTTTTTAACACCCCTAGCTCTGATTAACTTTCAGATTAGTTGTAATCTATTAATTAAGTTAAGGCAGCATTGTACACTAGCGATCTAGCTCTTTAGTTAATTACTGTAGCGTTAAACTGTTTCGTGAAGTTGTTTGCTGACGTAAATTCAAATTTTCGATTTATTTATATTAAGGCATAAATATCTATTGAGATTGGTTACAATGGGTAATCAATTTCTATAAAACTAAGTAAAAATAATCTCACCAATTGGAACTTAAATCTGCAAATGAATTTGTAAATGCTATACTAGCATCTCTTAAGCAATAACAATTTCCCTACCTCGCATGATTTTTGTAGCAAACGAGAAGTGTGAAAATGTACGTTTTAGACCTGGTAGTCATCGGTAAATCCTTGAATTAAGGTATAAGTACATTTCAGTTGAAACATAGTTCGGTTGTTTCGCGGGATATGACATGACATAGTGCCGAATTCTAATTTTAAAATACATTAACAACACAACCTATCTCAAACATAACTCCAACACACAACAAACAATCAACCAATATTGAAGTTGTATTGGAGTTGCGTTGGAATATTTCTCAAGCAAATTATGATATTTCTGATTCGAATGATCATGTCGTAGCTGTACTGCGTTGTTAATGCATTGTAGTTGTATTGAAGGTGGATCGTATTTATACGTGTTTTAAAGCTAGAATACGGCCCATGACAAAAAATGTACAGCAAAAATATTGTTGCACTGCATTGCATTTTTCCATCTAATTTGGACCTCGATGTGGTATCGCTAGGAAGTAATTTTGGACCATAGTTTTTGAGTCCAGTTCTGACGTTTTACGGTGCGTAAAATTTCCCAATTAAGACACAATACAATACTAATATATCCTTATAATATCGCTGACTCGCACTGAACCTAATCGATTTTTCTGCCTCACGGCATCACGTACGTAATACGTAGGCTTGTAATTTACTTGTTTTCTTTTTTTTTCAGAGCGGTATACATTACGGGTTCCGCGGTCGTATTTCAGCATGCTCTGGTGGAGATTGAGCGCGCTGAATGTCGTGTTTTATGCGGAGGAATCAAGGAATCATGAATTTCATGGCATGTAGACGAGACGATGCTAATAATGTTTGACGGTTGGAGAATACAAGGTCAATTGTTATTGGAACTTTTTTGCTCGGAAATTATTGGAGATTTTTTTATAAATAATATAAAAATATCTATATATACTCGTATAAACGTAAAAGTCCTGACTGACTGACTGACTCACTTAAATCAACGCCCAGCCCAAACCGTTGAACCTACAGAGCTGAATTTTTCACAATAGGTAGTTTTTATAACTTAAGTATCCACTAAGAAGGGGTTTTTTAAAATTCATCCCCTAAGGGGGTAAAAAGGGGGTTGAAAGTTTGTATGGATGGGGTTTAAAATTTTGAGTTAGAGATTTGAAACTTCGTACGTTTACTAATAATTAAAAAACAATAAAAGTGATTTCAGCGTTTTTCAAAATTCAACCTCTAACAGGGTAAAATAGGGGTTGAAAGTTTGTACAGAGATTAATTTTTTTTCTGTAACAGACTTACAAGTTCGTTTGTAAGCTACTATCTTCAAGGTAAAAAAACTTATTTCAGCGTTTTTCAAAATTCCACCTCAGAGGGGTTGAAACGAGGTTGAAAAGTTTGTATGAAAGGAAGGCCTTTACTACTGAAGCTAGAAAATTGTAATTTGCAGGACGGGTTACATTTACAATCTGTACAACTAATAAAAAGCGATTTAGAAAAGTTCAACCCCTAAGGGGGGATAAAATGGGGGTTAAACGTTTGTATCGGTGGGGTTTAAAATTTAGAGTCAGAGATTTGAAACTTCGTACGTTTACTAATAATAAAAAAATATTAAACGCAATTTTAGCGTTTTTCAACATTCAACCTAGAACGGGGCTAAAAAGGGGGGAAAGTTTGTATAGAGATTTACTATTTTTTTTTTTTGAGATTTACTAGGAATTATTGTTCCTATTTCCGTTCCATTTCCATGTTCCAGAGTGAACTCTGACAATAGTTTGGTCATCGTATGGCCAAATAAAACCACCACTTTATAGTACACAAAGAAGTTACGCAAATAAGCAAGCGCAAGGGTACATTTACGTTATTATTTGCATATTAACACTTATTTGTAGCTGAAACTATGTCTATGTTAACCGTTTTTTCGCCAAAATAGCTATAAGTATAAATAGATTAAGAAGATGGTTCGGGGATTAACAAAAGTTAGTTAAGAAGTTACAATTGGATATGAAACTCTGTATGAGGAACTGTATTATACGCGGGCGAAGTCGCGGGCGGAAAGCTAGTACAGTATATAACGTGAATCCGGTTATTCGAAGGCGGTTGATTTCGAAAATCAACATTGATATGATGGCATAAACTAGTACAAATAATTCTTGAATGATTTTGGGAAATTTTCGACATTCTAATGGATACCTTATATTGGTGTTTTCGGGGACCTAATCCAGAGAGGGATACCTAAATTAAAGACCGAAATCCCTGGTAGGCTCCTAAAATATTTTAATTTATTACAGTAAACAGTCACAACTGTTATTTTAAGTCTCCGTGACTTACGAATCCTTTGGTATTACGAATCCTATTAATAATACCTAATAATGAATCCCAAACTATGTCAAAGAATGTTAACAAGGTTAACCGTCTATCATATCGGTTCAGCTGCCTACGGCAGGATTTTCGGCGCCAGCCAGACCCTTAAGGGGTGTATTAACCGTCTCCTCGGCTCCCCTTAAATGCCCCGTCGCCTTAAATTTTGTCGAATTTATACTCTTTTGTAGGGCGAGTTGTAGTAGGCTAGTTCTGATGTGAAGTCTTTGCGGAGTTTTATGGAGTTTATTGTTTAAGTACTTAACTGTTTGGAAGCTACAAAGATGTAAGTATTTCAGTCTAATAAATATAAAACACAAACTCAGCCACGTTTTTTTATGTTGTAATATAATTTATCATACTTAGTTGATTATCTTAGTTAGAGTTTTATTCTGTAAGACAATCCAAAACATATTATTCCTTTATATATAAAATACTAGCGACCCGCCCCGGCTTTGCACGGGATATAAAATGGTTATTGTGGGTTATCTGTAAGAGATAGAATACCATTGTGGACTTTTTTGTAGACCTATTGAAGGTGTACAATACTGTAGTACATTATTTTGATCTATCTCATAGGGTTGAGCCAGCGTTTGCAATGTAAGCGCAAAAAATGGGTTTATTTACGACATCACATTAGAAACCTCTAAAATACTCAGTGTTTTTCTACTATATTATGCATGTACCACCATACCTTCCTCTTGAATCACTCTATCTATTTAAAAAAACCGCATCAAAATCCGTTGCAGGGTGACCACTATTTACTACAACCAAAATTCCCTGACTTTTCCCGGTTTTCCAGGCGTATTTTCAAGTTTTTCCCTGACCATAATCTTAAATGTAATAAATATAAAATTTATAATAGAGAACATGCATGAAAAATATTTAATTGAATTTGTTCCATAAACACGTTCAACAACCCCAAATTAATATAAATAAGTGGAAATCCGTAATAATTTTTAACAGTTTCTTCAAGATATTGCGGTTTAAAAACTTAAAATTTTAGGCATTTTTTTTATACCTCAAATGTATTTTCGAAACTTCAGTTCGATTACTTATGTTCTAACAAGGAAAAAAATGTACGACAACTATATAGCTAAACGCATTTTTTCGTGCCTAAAATTACAAAAATCTTCCAAAAACTTGTTCCTTCCAAACAGTTTTCTGCGACTTTGTGGTCGGTGACGTCACAATCCTCATACTTTTTGTATGGGGCGTTTTGACGCGCGGCGCAGACGCCTAACGTATTTTCACATTTTTTGACGTTTCAGGGCTATCATAGATAGTAGGTTTATTAGAGACATTTGAATCTACAGGGAAATAGAATCGAATGACGTCTTCCAAAAAAATCATGCATGTTCCTAATTGGAATACATTTTACTGTTTCTGCAGAATAGGGATGATGACACATGTTGAATTTTGTAATAAAATTAAGTTGAATGGATGCAAAATGATAAATACATCCTAATAAAGTAAAATTTAAAAAAAAAAGCTATTGAAATGGTTCAAAGATACGAGACTTCAAAATTCCAAGATTTAGCGATTTAAAAAAAGTATTAAATTAAAAAAAAAAACAATGACACCATTCGATTTCTTACATTCTATCGTAAAATAAATTGTATAGCAACCATATAGGTACATAAACGCAATATTTTATCCTCAAAATAGCAATTTCATAATTTTTCCATACTTTAAACAGAGCGACTATGCAACCGTGACGTTACTGTTGCATATCATTGTGTTAGGAGCGTTTTGAGAAACAAAAGCGAGTGACAGATTTTGAATCTCATTTCTGACTTTTGTGTTGCTTTGACGCAATTAGCCCCATATGGGCATTTGATCCTTACAACAAAACGAATTGATTGATACCATACATTAAATAAATTCATCATGCCTATTATCTGCTGCATTGTATTTACATTTTTATTCTATTGTGATTTGCTATCACTATCAGACAGTTCTACAATTACCCAATAATTCATTTAATTTTTGACCATTTTTGTTAAAAGCTGTACAGGAAAAACCAATTAAAACAGTACCTCTGACTACTAAATTTATTAGATTTTAGATGTATCATATAATATAATCCAGCGAGAAATACTAAAGGGAACACTTTATACAGGCCTTAATCGTATTAGTAAGTACTAGACTTCAACTTTTTGCGTATTATGATACAAAAGCGACGAATTGAGAAACCTCATTTTTTTAAGTCGGTTAAAAATCTTGGGTACAACTGAAACAAAACTACCTAGAATCGTAATCAGTTTTCCTTTTTTCTGCCTTATTTTGGCCTCTGAACTTATATTTTCCTTCTTTTTGTGTAGGTCCTCCGTGTATAAGGAGTGAGCATTACGAGCCGCGTGGGTTTTTTTTTCAATATTTATTTTGAAATGACAATAATGCATTAAAAAAACAATATTTCACTAACGAGTCACTAAACTTTAGTACATCGACTAAGTGGTACCTATAATTTATTAAAGAAAATCACTAAACTTTATTATTCTAAAAAATTGGGTTCAGATTAAGTTTTTGTGTGTTTTTAATACATTATAATAGTGTTTGTTCTGTTATCTTATGATACTTATTAGAGCACACATGAACTTTGTAAGTTTTTGTCATACATTTTGTCACGACGACTTTTTTGAAATTTGGAAAATTATGACTAATTAAACGTTTTTATCTGTTCTGGATAAAGAATACATTTATTAACGTAACTTTTTTTGAAAATTTCGAGTAGCGTGTCATATGCACAGAGAATAAATCGATACACATTGAAAATTTATCCTTCCATTTTGATTTTCAGACTTCCATGGTGTGTGACCTGTAAGGATTTCCGGTATACTTTCTGTCAATTTAGTATTTTGTACATTAGTTTGGTAGTATTCACTCTATAACTTCAAAGTAAAAGTGTGTTTTTTGCTGTCACAAACTTTAACCACGTTTTTCTCAGTTGCCGCTTTTTCACTAGGGCAAATTTAAAGGTTAATAAAAAAATAACCATTACACATAGACTTAATTTTTTACTCATAGATATGCGTATGTTATGTAGTTTTAGGAAGTACTAATAACTCCATATCGACAAAGAGGCACCTTTTCCGAAATTGACACACATATAATGTTTGGAGATGGTAAAATTAATAATGCGTTTTTTTATTATATACTCATATTATGTTGTACCTACATACAGAGAAATTTTTTATTCCCTGACCTCCATTAAATTTCCCTGACAATTCCCTGACTTTTCCGTGACTAGCGAAATTCCCTGACTTTTCCCGGTTTTCCAGAAAGTGGCCACCCTGCCGTTGCTTAGTTTAAAAGATCTAAGCATACATAGGGACAAACAGCGGAAAGCGACTTTGTTTTTTATTATACTATGTAGTGAAGAGAAAAATATATTATGTTTCTTTTAAAATAGCTTCTTTGGTTAGTGAACCATACCAGGTTATAGTGGTCAGCATATAATTTAGAAGATATGCATGCACTTCTGTTTAGAAATCAAAGGGTATAATTTATTTGGCTGGTCTGCAAAAAAATGATGTCTTGGTTACCAGGAAAATCAGTTTGTCGGCAAAAGTCTAATCTAACCTAACCAATGCCGTCCATCTAATCTTTCTGCTGACTATTCAATTACTCCCTTTTCAAAGTCAACGCACTGTACAATATTCTCCACTGTTCTACGATATCATGTTTCGCAATATTCAGCGAATGAATTATGATTTTCGCATTTTATGGCCTCACGGTTTCGGAGGCAACACCGCGGATCGACGATTGTGAAACGGCTAATTGTTCTATTGCCGAATACAATTTCTGGGTCTTCTCAGTTTGACATATAATATCGTACTGGGTGTTTTAATTTCTCGATGACAAAATAACTAAAATAATCATGGCTTTGAAACTGGTGATAAATAATGTAGGTACTTGGTAATTGGCTTCTATAAAACAAAGTTAACAGCATTAAGTACAGGTTTATTTGAAGGAATAAAACCGGCCATAAACTAATACCAAAAGGTCGTATCTGATGCCTATGGAAGAAGTTTTTTGGAGATAACTCAAAAATGACTGAACCGATAATATTCAAAACGATTTTCGTTGAAAGTATATGATAAGGCGCATCTCTTCAAATTTTTTCATATTTTTTGAACTTACGGTTCAAAAATTACGGGGTGGCTACACAACTTTTCTGACTTTCGGAGCGATTATTTCAGAAAATATTCACTTAATCACAAAATAGTCAAAGAAACCTCAATGTTATTTTGAAAGACCTATCGATTGATGTGTCACATGTTGATATTTGGTTAATTTTTTTTTTAATTTAGTTACCTGTATGGAGCGCCCCCTTAAAAATATATTTTTTTTTCAAATTTAACTACATAACTAAGTAGCTGCATACAAAATACACCTTATGTGTAAATTTTATTCAGATACGTCGTATAGTTTCCGAGTAAAATGCTTGTGACATACGGACGGACAGACAGACAGACATGACGAATCCATAAGGGTTCCGTTTTTTGCCATTTGGCTACGGAACCCTAAAAACGGAATAATGTTGATCAAGAAATATCTCATCTACCGATATTACGATTACATTTGAAAAGTAAAAGATAATCATTTGAAAAGTAATAAATAATCAACATTTCTCAGTTAATATGCAGGCAATTATTAGAAGTTTTAGACACCTATTCCAAAACAAAATTGAATTGAAACAGTCGGGATATGAATCGCCTTGGGAGCGAAACGCGGGGCGGTCGCAACGCAACCGAAGAATCCTGAATTATTCACGACTGAACCGGGTGTCGCAGTTAGTATTGAGAGGTATACGTTACTTACTTTATTAATAGAAGTTAATACTCAAGGAGATAGTCAATTCTGGGCCACCTTCTGATATAAACCGTATAGGTTTACGTATACTATGTAAACTAAACACTCATTTAATTACTAAAGTAGACAAAATACAAAAATAAACGGGAATTAGATATACAGAATAAATAAACATTATCTTGATTCTTCCGCGATTAAAATACAGCAAGAGAAGTTGTTAAGGTCCTTATGACATTAACATAAGATTTAACTTCACCTGGGCTGAAACAGGTTTGTGTTTTTGGTTTGACACTGTCAATGTCTACCGTCACATAATCTGCGTTTTGATACCGTTCGGTAATATCTAAGCCTACAAATACGGAAGCTTAAATTAAAAATCGACTATATTAAAACGCTTAGATTAAAATGCGTATTTCTGCATTTTTGTTGAGTTTGAATATTTAATGTGGGTTTCATAATGGCATAATATCATGCTCCTTCGATAACGAAACGCATTATTTTTTTCAATTTTGCAATTTCAGATACTAGTGGTATCGCAATAACGGTTGTAAACCTTATTCCTTCGTTATAGGCCTTGTAGGCTTCGTAATCAGCTTTTGCCCATTTTCTTAAATAAACCGGTACTTATTTTACATTAATAAATAAATCATAGGCACGCACGCTTTCAAATATTGTCCTTGTCAGATTCAAGTTTCAAATGCATGATTTTTCAGTTTTCTCATTAGATTTCGCAATTTTTTTACCACCGATCGACAAATTATGACGATTTTTTAAAGGTAAAAATCATTCCTAAACGGTCCTAAATAATTTGGGCCAAATCACCTAAGAAACATTACAATCTCCTTTGGTTCTGTATATTTTATCGGGAAAACTATTTAGAAACACATGTCATGCCGTGTATAGGGTATTATTTTAATGCTTTTCTTCAGAAGCAGCTAAATGAAGTATTATTTTTGTAATCTATTTTAAAGAAGTATTAGTTTTTTGTTTGTGCGTAACTAATATACTCTGCTCTACCGGTTTTAATGGTTATATACAGGATTAAATAACGTCTTTAAATTTTTGGTTAAACAAAATGAAAAAAAAAAAGTTTTTTGTTACATCCTGTGTGGATAAGAAAATGCGTCGCATGTCTTAAAAATGCGCATACAAAAATTGAGTACGATTGTTAGCTACGGTGAGGTGAATGAATTGCGT
This sequence comes from Pammene aurita, assembly GCA_947086415.1. Taxonomy (NCBI): domain Eukaryota; kingdom Metazoa; phylum Arthropoda; class Insecta; order Lepidoptera; family Tortricidae; genus Pammene; species Pammene aurita. The sequence continues at coordinate 29,046,180 of OX352298.1, forward strand.
CGCGTAAAACGTTTCTACACCGAACTATGATCATGGAAAATTTTACGCATACATACATAAAGTGATACAACAAAATTATGTAATATCATTGGTCCGATATCATATCAATATTAGTGAGTGAGACAGAACAGTGATTGTAAAAAAGTTTGTGAAGCAAAAATGACTATGTATTTTTTTATAATGGATTCTATAATATATTTAGAGGAATACATTTAAATTTCTAAATAAAAATTAGATTAAATTGATAAATTCGATTGAGCTTAAATTAGCATTAACCTATTCACGAACCTTCTTTTGCAATGCAATGGGATCGAGTCATAAAACATGCATACGTATTGTGTTTAGGTTTCAAAATTACGTTTCACAAAAACTTGTTAAGGTATCAGGGTCAAAGTGCATCACTCACCTCACAAACTTAGCAAACAGCCAAATTAACTGATAGAGTCGGGTGAACAAATATCCTGGGAGCTTATCGTCCAGCGTCAGCGTCCAGTTACAAAACGCCCTAAAGGATATTCAATCGCTCCGTCTATCAAATTCCCATCGAGTGTCAATTCTTTCAATAAAACCCAATCGGAATAGAAATTGGAGCCATTCCGAAAATCCTCGAGGTGTTAAATCAAATAATAAATAATTCAAATTAGGAAATCGCGATTACACAATAGGAGAGGGGGGCGAGGCCGAGGCCGCAAACGTGATGGTACTGGGAAATTCGGAAGAAAATCCAGACGTGTCAACCGCCAGTGACAAATTTAATTATTCAACTTAACGAAACGTTAGCAAGATGACTTTTCCCGGCGCCGATAACTAAGTACAAATAAATTCACTTACAGCTGCCGAAGCAAAGTTTAACTTGATAAAACATTGAAATTTTAGTAATTCGATTGCGCGGAGGTTGGATTTCGGAGTTGGCCTGATTTGAATGTCATTTCGAATCATTTTCACGTTTGAAGTCGCATAATCATCGAGGCAATGCCAGAGCCGGGAAATAATTACATTTTTATAGGAACAGAAGACCAATTCACTGTGGTTTAGCAGTTTTATTCCGAAATTGTTGAATGGAGAATTTCAAATTCCAAACGCGTAAAAATTATATTGAAGTCTGTTTACCAACTAAAGTTTTTACATTACTAAAACTTATTTCAAAATCATTGTTTTTAATGAATCACTTGTAGATTTTGAAATTAATTTGTCTATTTGTCGATTAAATGTTTTATGGTAAATATGCAAAAAAAACTCATTTTAAAATGTCATCTGAACTTAGTCTTATTAGGCGTAAATTGCAGCTATTATTGTCAGGTAGCCCATTCTACAAAAAAAAAAAAAACTACAAAAAGCTTAATTAATTTAATGCCAATTACCACCTGTGACCAAATCGTGATTTGGTGATGCATTATTTACATTATTGATAACCTTAAGGCGTTATGTTAAAAACAGAAAATATCAAGATGAATTCAGTTAGAAATTATTTAAAATAACTCAATTTGTTATTAAATATTACATGGCAAATTTCGTGGGCTTCTAAACTCGTAATTGTGTGAATTTACCTCACAATTCCATAAGACGAGAGGGAATTTAATATGATTTGCCGAGTTATGACTTTTGAAGAAATTATTACAATTGTTCCTTGCGTCGGGAGTTTGACACGAAAGGACCTAATTATCAGGTGGTTTATTCAACTTGATTAGGAACGTATGCGTTTAGAATAAAATTATAATTTTGAGGCGCGTAATTTAATAAATCGTCCTGGAATTCAAAAGTTTCCTTATTGTGTCGTGTTAAACTTTTGTTATCTTGCTTAATAAGACTACACGTATTGCGTACCTTACCTACCCTTTTTTTAATCTCGCTAACATTATATAGATACAAATATGTAGTGAAAGATTGACTAAGTCCCTCCGTTGGCCGTACACGAAGCGACCTCGTCGAAGCAGCAAACTTTAATTCTAGTTGCAATAAAAATAATTGAATACGTTCAAAATTTAATTAGTATCGTAAATATCTATAATTAAAAATGGAATTAGTTTCATGAGAACCTAAAAAAAAATATTTTTATTAGACATGGGTCGTTCACGAGTGAATGATTTAAATGAACCAAATCTTTTGATTCAGCTCACTCACTCTTCAACTCACTGAAGATTCAACTCGCTGAGTAACGCATCTATCTTAGTGTTTACAGTATTACTTGCTCGCTCTTTCCCACTCATGATTCGAATGAGACGTCCGAGTCAAACGAATGAGACGATGTGAATATGCGAACAGATCTACTAAGCGAAATGAGTGATAAATATCTCCGCGACCAAAAGATAATTATGAATCAATCTTTTCAATTCAGTGAAGCATTTTGCGCATCTCTATTTTTAATCTTCTTCGTCTCTCTACGCTAGGGCGAAAGTCCCAGCTTTTTGCTCTATTGAACCTGGGGTCCGCTCGGAAACCTAATCCGAGGAATTGGCGTAGGCACTAGTTTTTACGAAAGCGACTGCCATCTGCCCTTTTAACCCAGAGGGGAATCCAGGCCTTGTTGGGATTAGATCCGATTCCCTCACGATGTTTTCCTTAACCGAAAAGCGACTGGTAAATATCAAATGATATTTTGTACATAAGTGTCGAAAAACTCAGTGGTACAGTCAAGTGCAAAAATACGTATCGAAAAAATCGTCTCATAAATATGGTACTACGCACTTATTACAACGGAATAAGATACTATGGGACATATTTTTGAGTAAGATGGGTACACCCACATTTTTACACTTGACTGTACATACGAGCCGGGGTTTGTTGAACCCGCGACTTTCGGATTGAAAGTCTGACGGCTTTTGTTCTCTATTTTTAATGTCTAGCAAATATCCTTTTCCCTATTTAACCTAATAAAACTGCACCGTCCTGATCTTAGGCAACAGCAAATAAATATACGCAAGCGTGCTCCGAACTACGAATCCGTGGATTTATATCTGGGTTCCGTATAAATCACGTTAATGGTCCGGCTAATGTTCTGCTGAGATAGGTGTAGGCAAAACAGAAGAACCCGTAAGAGCTCTATGGTTTTATTGCTTTCTAACTTATTTCGAAGGCGATCTATGGTGTTGAAGTTCTTATGTTGCTTTAACGATGTCTTGTATTGTTAACTAGATTTGTATTTACGGTTTTCGTTAATCTATTATATAATAAATAATGTCTTTATTACGTAATAGATTAGTGTCCCATCTTCATAATAATTGTATTTTAATTTGGATTCTATTGCTTTTTAATTGTACCGTATGCCATATACATAAAAAGTATGGTATATGCCGCCACCATTAATAAATAAAACATATATAATGTGTTTCATTGTTGTGTTTCAGATTTAATAGCAAATAAGTAACTACAATATAAACAACAAAAGGTAAAGAAATCAGGCTATCATCTTATCGCAGCAATTAGTTTGCGGTATAACTAATTAAACTAATAGATACTCCATCGCTGGTAGATAACCTAACGTCAAGGAAGGGGACAGGGTCTATTCCTGATATACAATCAATAATTGATGGACAAAAATGGTTAATTCCGTACACATACAAGATATCTCTATAGCTTAGCGCGTTATTTATTTGAAACCTAAGCTGCCAAAAAGAAGGGGTGCGGGAGGGGAAGTCACAATGCTAGACAGGGAACGCGTGATTCTTCCGTGGGGCGTAAGAGAGAGTCAGACATTAATGGTTGCCATGGAGACGTACTATACTTACTGTCACTTTCCAATATTTAGTGTCTCACTATAGAGTGAAATTACTTCGGGGATCGCCTGGCTATGCGGGGTCTTGGGTTATTTAGTCTATGATTCCGTATAATAAGACTTCACTAACTACGTACATATACTTTACTACACCTACTTTTAACGCTTTTCCAGGCCACACCAATCCGGAAAAACTTTTCAAAAACCCCAAATATCTTCAAAATAGTTACAATTGATTTAAAGGAGAGTTAAATGTAACTTCCTAGATTAAGTTTGAAATTCAATTGACACGGTCGATAGATCGTCGACGCCTGGAAAAGGGTTAAAATATAAGTCATGTTAGCAGAGAAAATTGTGGTAACATTTGAAAACTACGTGTCTGAACTCTTTCCGCACCATGGGCCGCATTATAACTTTAAAAGAGGTTTAGACATGATCCAACTTAAATACAATTCCAATGCATTAACTACTGATGTGCAAATTGCGGAAACTTTCCATAATGCTTAAAAAAGGTCTTTTAGACAGGTAAGTTAACACTAGACTTATGACCTTTTACATACTAAAAAAAATGCTTAAAAAGGTCTTAAAAACATGTAAGTTAACACTAGACTTAGAACCTTTTTTAAGCATATTGGAAAGTTTCCGCAATTTGCACATCAGTAGTAACTACGCAATTCAGCTAGCGCCTAAACGTCTGAATCAGAAATATCAGAATTTGCTTGAAATTTATTTAGATGCAACTTCAATATTGGTTAATTATTTGTTGTGTGTTGGAGATAGCTTGTGTTTTTAATGTATTGTTTATGTATTTTAAAATTAGAATACGGCACTAGGAACCCGCTAGGTGGGATCTCTGCGTGTAGCGGATTTCCACTACAAAGCGGGAAAACGCTGCAGGATTCGGTTGCGAGCATAGCGCGTAGCTAACTGCGGTACAAAAAGTGTTGTAGGTAATAATGGCGTTCCACCTCAGATTCCTTCTCAGATTAAAAAGAACATGGTAGACAACATAAAATTAAATACGTAGTAAATGGGTGTGAGTCATCTTTGACTCATAGGTTAAAGAAAATGGAAAAAATGTACGGATTGCCAAGCCAAGAACAGGAAAATTTACATTTACACATTTGTTTTCATACAAACTGGGAATCGTCGCGTGGGCGATACCTACTCGTGATAGTGACGAAGGCTCCCTTATCAACGACCTCGTGTCGATATCGCACTATATTTAGATTCCACAATATGCCCTACAATACAGAAAGATATCTTGTGAAAAATAAACGTTCAACGAAATCTTGATGAAATACGTAATTTCATCAGACTTTCTTTTTACATTTAAATTATTTTAATCAGTATAAGCTTAATCATGTCAAACTGATTGCTGGGCGCAAAAGTCATTTCATCAACGTTGTGTTATGAATTTACTTATAAAGTAAGATAATTTACTTGTAAAGTCCACACCTCTACAGTAAAAAAAAGGATCTTATCTATACGCTGGTCTAGGTATTTACAACATCTACTAGATCTACCGTTATTGCATTCAACTGTAAAATCTCTCCACCAGAACAGATACGAGAAACATTTAAATAGCCGATTTGTTGCATCGTCATAATTATAATAAAAAGTGAATTTCGTCCCCTGCGGACGGTGTGTGGCCCGGACTTGGCATTTACCCAGATCTAAATTCGACAATGATTGCTCTTGACCACACCTAAGATGTTCCGTGGTAAGTGCGACTAAATAAACGGAGATAACGCTGGATACAAACCACAAATTATTCACATACTTTGTAGTAATATTAAACAGGACGATGTATTCAGACTGTAAATAGTGAATACCTATTGCTTAAGAAATGCACGCATTTACTTATCTCATGCATCTATTGGTTAATAGAATAAGAATGACTGTTTAAATTTTATACCAGTAGAACCCGATTGTAAGCGAATGACGATGGAAAATTAAAACGTTCTATTCTCGACGGATAATAACTATCGAAGCCTAAGTGATCCCGAAAATGTTAAAAAACCGAGGGGAGATCTATTTTGCGGCAGAGAACGAAAACACCTTTTCAGCGCTAAAGGGGGTAACCCATGAATGGGCCGACGATGAGACGGTGGGAGCCCGGAGCACCAACTAGCGGTGGCAGTTTCTTAATGGAATTGTATAAGACACAAAAAATACTGGGAAGGTACAATGGTGCGAGTGGTGTTTGCAAAGAGCAAGATTAATCGTCCGTGAGACGCACCCGCGGCCGGTATCGGCGTGGCACATCCACAAATTAATCATTTTTAACGCGTCATTGTCGCGCGGGCTCTCTCCCACGCGTGAAACTTCCCGCTAATTAAATAAGAATTAGGGGACCGTTTGACAGATCGCGATCTAATTTTTCACTTGCAGATTTTTACGTGACGAATTTTTACATCTGCCATAAAATCCGTTAGTCAGATTAATGATGTTCGGACCTTTTCCGGAAAAATGTCTAATACTCCGAGCAGATAACGAAGGAAAGAAGAATTACATAAAGCTTTCAGAAAGTGTGATGTAATCTCGGCTCGTTTCCATAAACTTAATGGCGAAGTACCTATCACCGAACTTACATATCGCTGTTATAACAACCCAAGTTGGCATATTTGTTACTGCCTGAGTCAGCATATTCGCGTCGAATGACCGCCAATTTATGTGAAAACTTCTTTAGGAGCATGACCTATCTATAGCAATAAAACTTTCCACTCGTCAAGGCGCTCGCTATCTGTTTCGAGAAGAATATCTTAAGTAAATATGCCAGGTTAAAGTTTTCGCACGAAAGTTTATGGCTCGCCTGCGCAATGTGTCAATTCTAGAAGTGAAATATGGCATTGGAGTTGCAATGTCGGACGAGACGCTTCCGCGGCGCGCGGTGCGTCGGCAGAGCGGCGCGCGGCGGGGCGTCCGCGCTTCTGTTACCTCATACAAACCGAAAAATCCTGAAATGATTAGATTATTTTTACTGACGTATATGTGATACGGTGAGTGTCATTATACACATGTTGCACGTTATTTTTAATAAATCAAATCACAGACAGATCATGCAGAGTCATAATCATAATGTCAAACTTCTACTTCTGTTATCTACGCTACCATTCAACGACTAGTAAAAATGCAAAATGTTTTTTTTAATTATTATATTAAAAATCTTATTATTTGCGAAATATTTACGACTCGAAAAGCTCTAACGTATGGTAACCCTATTCGCGTTCTGCTCGGCTTCTGATGCGTCTGCAAACATTTCTACACATCTGCACTTTACCACACGCAGCCTACAACTGAATAATTCATATTAATACAAAACGTTTATTTTCATATCCTTTTATGTAATCACTATGAATGTCATTATGCACGCAAATCGATTTGGCACCCATAAATAATATCAACGAAGTACCAAGAGTAATCAACGTGAATGATGTATTTCGATATAAAAAGCTTATAGGTAGTCGTGCCTTGCGGAACGCCCAGAGGATAAGTAAGGTATTCCACTTAGTGAATTGCTCCCCGTGAATGGGTACAATTATCATACCGTTTCACCGCTTCGGATGGATTACGGAAAAGTGGCTTTAAAGGAAGACCTGGGACAGATTTTATGTCTTAGGAATGAAATAATATTTAACGGGTTGAGTAAGTTTTCCGTGACAAAATGTCAGCGATATTCCAGAGAATAATTCTTCTATGAATATAAATAAATCTATCAGAATAGAAACTACGCATAGTAGAGTATACGGACAATGCGTGAATACTAGAAGTAGTGATTTCTTTAGGGGAGAATTTTCTTTCATTAACCCGATATTGGGGTCGATGGGTGTATTCAAAGGCGGTCTCTATTACACATGGTCGATAAATACGCGGAAATCCTTCGCTAGAATTATTTCCGTATTTTGTCCGACAGAGTGGGTCTACCGTTACGGGAGGGGAAATTTGTATACAATTTATTTTGATGTGATTATAGACTAGACAATATAGGTCCCTCAAATGTTTACCTACTTTCATAGGATTACACCCGTTCTATAGAAATTACGGCGTACCTAATATAACAATAAAGTTCATATCGTACTCATGAAAATAAATAAACAACATTGTTAGACCTTCGACCTACTTCAAAGTTCCTTCCAAATCATAAGCACGAGTATTCTTTCTGAAACATTACCGTCTTGAAATCCTCTTAAACTAACGTATTTTTTTTCTTTATTTTGACAAAAAGAGAGATACATTTAATCAGTTTCACCTATCTGCCAAATTGCATAGCAGTCTGTTGGCAGAAACCTTATTTTACCCTCCACCATTGTACTAATAATTTAGGTACGTGCTTATGTGTTATTGATTCCGCACTTGATAATTTACTCGTAGTTGCACATGTTGAAAATTCAGTATCTGTGTCGTTAGGTAGGCGTCCTCCCGTCGCGTCGCAGGTACGTCCACGGCGCCACATGGGCTTCGGATTAATGGATCATTGCCCCCCTCCCACCCCTACTATAAAGGCGTAAGTCTCTCCCAAATTCACGTACTCCCAACCTTCTTTAGTTCAAGGTACGTAGATGTGGAACTACTGTTCGTCGACGCGCTCCTTCCGCGTAGAGATATATGGCCTTCGCTTTCCTACTTAACACCGTTTGCGTTTCATTACTAGGTCGAATTTACATTTTAGTGTCTTAAGTTTCCCGATGAGTAGTCATTTCGCTGTTTAAAGTTAAAACAGTGCGAATTTCACAGTTAAACGTTTATAATAAGGCACCTTATCTAAATTAGCACATGGTTACAGATAACAGTAATAAGGCTGACCTAGTGAAGTACTCATAAATCCCGACCTTCAATCTCAACAAGTCGCGAACATTTATGCTCGATAAAACACTTCGAAACGGCTCCTCGTAAATCACCGAGACATCGAAAGTTACCAGCCGAGCACTTAAAGTTTAACGGACAATAATAACTGGCGATGAAAAAAGAGATACGGGAGATGAGATAAAAAGTAATGTTTCTAGTGCGGGGAAGGGCTAAGTTGGTAAGTTTTGAGGGATGTAGTAATGAGGCGCGCGGGACAATCGATAAATTTGAATGTTCGCTGGCGCCGCCCAGCGACTTGCAACTTTTTTCGGCAGCGGGGGAACCCGCCACGGTGACGCCACTCAACTGTAGGGCTGTCTCTCACCGCGTGCACTGGCTCAATGGCTTGGGAGAAATGGGGGGTGTTATCGTAAACGTCTTTCGAGACATAGCGTGTAAGTGTAGTAACACAATTTGTCTGATACGTACGGCTTGCGTTGCTGGTAGCAACTCTGTAGCATTAAGTGGCTTTGTAATTTATGTTACAAATTTGTTTTGATGAATGAGAAGGCTGTTTCGTACTTCGACTATAATGCACGTTAATCTCAAGAAACACGAATGATTATGATGTTTTTATAAGTGCTAATTAAACAAACTAAAATAATCAGCATGAGTCGACGATACCTACTACAGTATCGGAGCATATAAGTAGTAAATGTTGCAAATGTGAGCGTTTGAAGAATATCATAATGGTTACAAATCAGAGCAAATACGAAAAACCGTCGAGCAGTATACATTATCCATAACTAAAAGTATAAACAAACTTCTTTTTACATAAATTTCTTCGCAGACATAAATATGCTTCAATTAGTGTAGTTTTATGCCTGCGTAATAAAATCTACAAAGTTAAAAATAACTTTTCCAAGTTAGCAACCCTAGCTAGGCAGGTAAGGCAGCCAATAGGCAGACGTGGAAGTGATAATCCTAAAAGTTACATTGACATAGTTCTGTCGTATAAAACTGAAGCAAAGTTACAATGTCAGGAACGTATATACTTATATATTATACATATCTCCCCTGATTTATTGGGGCTGGCACTCTTTCAAGAAGTAATTGGGACAAAATACGTAAAACCGGTGGGATTGCGAAACTTTTTATGGTTAAGCCACCTTAAATATTTTATGAACGAATCTTCCTTAACATTTGTTAGTAAGTTTCGTAATAGTGCTTAGGAGTTATATGGTAATGAATGAACTACATCTATAAATAATTAAGTCTGAGTAGGTGAAGAACTCAAGCATTAATCATGATCATTAACATGTATGGGCGGTAACTTTTCTGCATTAGATCATAAAATAATTTCCATATGAGATAATATTTTTAGATTGACGCTTGATTGTTTAATATTTTAGAACAGATCTGAAATGTTTTCATAGTATTTATCATGTTTTACTCTATTAATTGGAGTCGATGTCTCAAATAGTATTATGTGACATATATCAACCGCTATCTTGGTCGTTCGCTTTCCCAACGACGGTATGTTAGTGAGAACGAACATCTCCCGCAGTTGTCCGATCTGTCGAACCAGGGTAACTAGAATCTCAAAATCTGCTACAACTACGAGGAATTCTAGAATAGGGCATATTATGCGTACATACATACTGGTTCCGTAGAAAATTAGTAGACTAAACCGCGATAGGTCAGCGATCCGACCAGTCCGATTAGGTGTCAACTGTGACAACTCCTATGCTATGTCACGCTACAGAAACAGGATACTTGCACGTGGACTGGTTGTTCACAAACATGGCACAGACAACCAGTGTAAGAGTGATCTGCGATTACGTGCAGTTGTTATAGATCGTGAAGGTGAAGTTATATTTGAAATATCATATCTAGTACCTAAGTCAGATAGTGAGATTAGGGTGCTTAGCCAACGTGCACAATCGTTAACGCTCCGGTAGTGAACGAAATGCAACTGTCACTGTCGCACTAATATGGAAGAGTGATAGAGAGAGGTGATTACGATACGCTACGGAGCGTTAACGATTGACACGTTGGCTACGCACACAGTATGGATGGTACAAGGAGAATAAAAATCTCTATGTTACAAAAGTGTCCGTCAGAAGGCGATAAACTGATGGCGCCACAATGATATTAAATTTGATTAAATTAATTTTGATATTAAAAGATTAAATCCACACATATTTACATAATAATTATTTGCGGAGAAGAAAAACACTCTGAATATTAATTTTATTTAGAATGTCATATAAGTATTAAATATCGGTAATTCATTTCAAATGCTCAACTATACCTAGCGCCACCCGGAGATATTTGGAACTATTGTTTAGTGCTTACCGCTGGACACTTTTTAGACCGTTTTCCTATAAGAGAAACCGATCCTCCTTGTACCGTCCATAGCACACAGGTTGCCAAAAAGCCAGGCCAAACGCTAGGAGGATGATGTTCAGTTGATTGTGTAGAGAAATGAGATAAATACGAGTAAGAGGTTCAGGTTCAAAGAAGGTAATGGTAATATTTAAATGAAACGTGACACTACACGTGACGTTATCACAGAAGTGATAAAATATGACAGTACCTATGTTTTCCAACAGCAGTGATAATACTGACAATGTCAATGTTATATTTATATACAACGATTCCAAAAATATTTTTAGAGTAAAACTACATTAACATTAAAATAAACTTGAGTATTTATTGTGCGGTATTTAAATAAAACGTCAATTTTAATAAGTTGACTGTCATCAGATAATTATATTTTAGTTATTTAACCAGCAACTTACGATATTACTTGCGTAAAATTATTGTATGAATGATTTCATTGATAAATAATATTAATATTCTATGTCCTTTTCCAGACTTCAGTCTATCTCCATATCTAAAATCATCTAAATCGGTTCAGCGGTATAAGTGTGAAGAGACAGACAGACAAACAGACTTACCTTTGGATTTATAGTATTAGTAGGAGTTTCGACTGAAAGCACCTAGAGAAAAATGACAGCAATTGAGGTTAGATACTTTGTTAAGTTCTTCAGTTCAACCACAGTTCAACTGTTTGTATGTACATGTAAATTTCAACAGTAAAATAAATGGTAGATAAACTACGAAATAAGAACACTCTTACTCTTATATATTATATTTATATAGATTTTCGGAGATTTTGTGAATGGTGTAATTCTTGACCTATTTGAAACAAGATGAATGGGTGTTACGCAATGCACACCATTTAGGACCGACCGTTTCAAAAGTACCTAACCTTAAAATTTCAACTTTCGTACATGCACTCGAACTCATTAAAACATTGCATACGTGCCATATAGTTTTCGAATTCAATACTTTCTCATTTTTATCTTAAAACCAGTTAGGAACCGATTCATTCAGATTCCTTTAGCTTAAACTGAGCATGATCGTTTCTTAATAAGGGTTAATATATTAATTGAATAATAGGTAATAGTGTACCTAATGTACCTACACTCCAAAGCCTAGAATTGCACGAAAAAATAATGTTCATTATTATAAAAATGTTCATTTTTTAGGTTTTTTTATTGTGCTTGAAGATGGAGACCGAAGCTCTCCGAAACATGTGGCGCGAAGTAACTAAAGAGACATGAGTGTAACCGTTATATTTTATAGTGTTAGTATGTCTCACAAAAGTTTAAATAGTTATAATATACTATGTTCGTTTACTTTTTACACATAATACATATGTGACGTGTTCAAGGCAAAGGCATCATTGTCGGTTGTAAATAAGGCGTTACTGCCAAAAAAAATATATTTAAAGATAAACTCTATTAACAACTGACAATGATGTTGATGTACCTTTTGAAAAGGCCACAGTCCAGGGAAAAGTCCCACTTTTTCGATATGGATCGAATTATTAGTACTTCTTAAAACTAAACAATATACTATAAAGTCTCCTCGTAAGGCTGCGTTTCCACCAGAGATGAGCGAGGATGCGTTTCTTAAGAACCAATCCTAGAGCTGTGTTTTGCGAGGATAAACAAATGAGGCGATTCTATTGGTGCTTAACAAACACATTCCTTGTAACGCATGCTCGCTCATCTCTGGTGAAAACGCAGCCTAAATCAACAAAAATGGGCCCTCTCACTAAACTCGTCCACATATTATAGTTATTTATTCAGCCATATTAACTCGGGCGACATCTACGCCTCGCTAAAACAACGTAGTAGCAATAATATATACCTAGAACCGTCATCCTAATAAATGCCACCAATCAATTACTTTTACAGCCCCAGGAAGGATGAAACATTTCTATTATCAACTCCGAACTGTCGTTGACTCGTCGACGTTGAAATTACTGAATCAAGGGCCGTAAAATTTTAGGGATGTTTGTCCTGATTCCGATTTTTAGATCTTCCTCTTTATTAGAGTGATTTTTATTTTTATCCGTCCATTAATGCGTTTAGAATTGAGTCGGATTGATAGCATTATGGCCTGTTAGATTATATTTTATTTATGTTAATGTATCGCGGTGTATATTTGATTTTGTTTCTTTTTAATGGTGCTCAAACTAGTACTTTCCACATTTTAACGTATGTTGCAATCATAGCCATGATTGCAACATACGTTAAAATCTGGAAAATACTTAAAAACTGCATTGTATTTTATTTATATTTAAAGGGCGTGTGTTTTTTAACGTATGGTTATATTTTGCAAGCTGATCACTTTGTCTTATACCTAATCTTTGTGGGACCCACGAGGGACCGACCAATGACCACGAAATCGCACAAGTATGCTATTTTGCGTGATTACACCATAAATGTTTATGAATAACGGGTTTTTTTAGTTGCCATTTTGGGGATAATATCATGGTAACCGTTGTTCACTATGACCTTACTTTTCAGCTCACAATGGACTTAAAGTTGAAAAAACCGGCCAAGAGCGTGTCGGGCCACGCTCAGTGTAGGGTTCCGTAGTTTTCCGTCCGTCACAGTAAGTGTCCCCACTTAAGAGTTAAAATAACACCGCCATGAATATGATATGATATGAGCGTTCCACGTACAGCGACATCTATCGGCAAATTAAGTAAACTATTGCACGCGAGCTTAAAGTATGGAAGATGATTTTTATGGGATAATTCTTAATATTGCGTGAACCGATTTTCACCGTTTTTACTTTATTTGAAAGCACGTCATTTCATTGTGATTTTGTAGAAATTACAGGTACAATAAACACCTGCTTATATGGTTAAATTACAAACTTAGTTCAGAAATTATTTTGTAAGTATTTTTTTTTCGCTACAATTTAAATGCGCACCAAAATGGCTTTTATATCCTAAAACTAAATTCCAAGTTAAATTAATTACCTCCATATAAAATTAACCCACTCCATACCAGTTCCCTAAAGTAAAACATTTTTAATTCCAAAATATACACACATCAGAATAATTATATGTTCAGTCCATATATATTTTTGCTTCCCAGAATGGATGTTTTGCTCACCAAATATTGTTTTCATAAAATATCAAAACTAATACCAAAAACTGCAGACTAATTTGCTTTAGTATAATCAAATTATCTAAACTTGAATTAAAATATATTATTCTCGATCTAAAATTACAATCGCTTCCCTTTCTTTCTTTACCCCGCAACCCGGCCACTGCCACGCGGCGCACAGGCCGTGACATTGTTCGTTTTAAAGTCCCAGCCAGAAGTGGGTTAGGTTAGAACTGCGACCCCCAAGAAAACGAACTGTTGCCAGAAGTGGGTTAGGTTAGAACTGCGACCCCCAAGAAAACGAACTATTGCCAGAAGTGGGTTAGGTTAGAACTGCGACCCCCAAGAAAACGAACTGTTGCCAGAAGTGGGTTAGGTTAGGTTAGAACTGCGACCCCCAAGAAAACGAACTGTTGCCAGAAGTGGGTTAGGTTAGAACTGCGACCCCCAAGAAAACGAACTTAAAGTTTAAATCGGTCGGCGTCGGCGGGGTGATTTTATGTGATGCAGTAATTGAGAGTTCAATATTTATTTAAGTACTATATCATATGTTAATTGAATGCATAAAGCGATAAATAAGTAAGTTGTATTTGGGGGTTAGTAGTAATATGTTGGGTATAAAAAATTTTCACGGTCAACAGTTAGTTTTTTGCCTCAGCAAAAATGACTAAAATGGAAGTAATAATATAAAGTATTGGTGACATCTATTTAACAATAATATAGATTGTTTGGTTTGAAAGTAACTTTAACGATGGTTACATATTTTTATAGCATGTAACAAAAAGAAATATTAGCTTTATTTATACAATAGTTTGCGATGTACTATTTGGTGAGCATTCGTCCGGTTTAGTAAGCATTAAGAATTGATTGGAAGTAATTTATGAACATATTTGGTTAGCGTTTATACACAAGCCTTTTTTTTTCAAAAACTATTCAACCTATCAAGTTCAGAATAATTTTCCTAGAAAGTTTTTATAAAGTTCTACTTTTGAGATTTTTTTCATATTTTTAAAACATATGGTTCAAAAGTTAGAGGGGACACATTTTTTTTTACTTCTGGAGCGATTATTTCCGAAAATATTTACATTATCAAAAAATGATTTTAGTAAACCCCTATTCATTTTTAAATACCTATCCAACAATTCACACGTTAGGGTTGAAATGAAAAAAAAAAAAATCACTCCCCACTTTACGTATAGGGGAGGTACCCTAATAAAACATTTTTTTCCACTTTTTATTTTACCACTTTGTTGGCGTGATTGATATACATATTAGTACCAAATTTCAGCTTTCTAGTGCAAACGGTCACTGAGATTATCCGCGGACGGACGGACGGACGGGCAGACATGGCGAAACTATAAGGGTTCCTAGTTGACTACGGAACCCTAAAAATCAAAAGTTACTATCTGCCTACCACTACAAAATATCGTTTTCTTATAAACTTGTGATTATACATTCCTAATTCGGATGATAAATAGTAATCTGTACTACAGTTTCAGCAGTTCAAAAACAAAATCGCTTTAATGGCAGATAATAAGATTACAAAGGTAAAGTTGTGCTGTAGCGAAGTCGTAGCGAACTTGGCACTCTCGATAAATTAGAACTTCCCTTCAAAAGGAGAATGGATTAAAACTAGTCGGAGAAGTGCGGCCCTGGCCGTGTGTCCCTAATGCTTACCGAGCGCAGGAAACCCAGTGTAACTGTGACCTGGAGATACAATACAACCATGCGCAATAGCAGGGCGCATATAACTGGTCGACATGACCCCTAAACTAGGTAGGCGTTGGAAGTAACCACCCTGGTAGCGAGGAAACTTTCAATTTTTATGACTAATTCAATTACGCGAGATTTATGTGTCCCTGTCCCACGGTAAACTATGTAAGTATCTCTCCTTGGAGCGAGGGAGACAGTAATGGAGTGCGAGCTAAGCCTTTGATAGCTAAGTTTTGGTAGTAATTTATCAATGCATTTGTCGACTTACTAAACTGACATTAGCGTCATCCGTGCTCAGTAATTTATAATGGCCAGTGTTAGTGGGGTTGTGAATATTTTATGGGCAGTAAAATCTACTAATTTACGGGTTTTTCTGTCACGAGTTTTCTGATGCTCCAATTAAATTAACATTAAATTGAAACTTTTACGGGACAAGTTTATGTTGTCATTAAATTTACATTTACATATTCTAGGTAAGAAAATAGTAAATAAAAATAGCTGTAACCTAATTCAGAATGAACAGGAAAATTGACAAAACGATTCATTTCATTGAAACTCTGTTTTAACTATGAAACTTTCGTGACCTCTAACATATTAAAAATATTTATAACTGGTAAACAGTGTTTAAATATTTATTTAAAAACACTGTTTTGCTGAAATTACTTTCCGGAATATTCTAAATAATCATGATTTATTCAATCAGTGATGAAATAATCTTAAAACTTTTCTGTGTAATATAAGGACACCCAATGCCAATTCATAAGTCAGTAAAAGATTTGTCCAATTCCAAAATGTACTGTACAATCTTGCTCGAGTGTCCAACCATTTTAAATCTTCCCCGCGTCCGATACGCACAGATCCCATTACCGATAGCCCCGCGACATCGGTGGACAATAAAATGGTTCCATCATATCTAAAACTTTGCCCTATAATGAAGCGTATGGGGCAAATGCTTTACGACAGTCGTCGGCGAATCTTTATTGGTACCGAACCAATTTAGATAAAAGGAAAGAGCTTTCGCCCTGAAACACCAGAGATAGCAGTCTTAACTATCGCAAGTTAGCGGTAGTTAATCCGGTTGGTTCGCAGATAAATCAACAGTGGAAAGCAATAAATTTTGGCCCGCTCACGGTAATAGGTGAAAACTATTAGGTCCGAGTAATTTAGGGGATAGGCCGAAAAAATATGACGCGGCCGGTGCCAGGCTAGGCGAGGCCTTTTCAACATTCCGTTGATTTAGATTAGGTGAAGGATACTTGTCAGTGTAGGCTCCTGTAGGCTCGCATCCTTTTACGATGTAGTGCACTTTTCCATCGTATTTTATCGGAAAAGTTCGTATTTATCGTCCTCTCTCAATTAGCTTTGTACAGCTATAATTGCTTGTAATTAACTTTGTATATTTACTTTTTGAGATTTGACACTAAATAATAAAGTTCCATATTAAACCGGTATTAGACATTGCAATTTGTAGGGCCCAATCTGTCACGTTGGGAGGTGTAATAAGAGGTAGGGCCCTTAAGGAGCTGAAGGAGGGTAGGGAGAGGCAGGGTACACAACAGATTGGGCCCTACAAATTGCAATGTCTAATACCCGTTTTAATGGATATGAAAATGTCATTCATCAACCGACTTCAAGATTTCGAACGAGGATTTTTTAAAATGTATGTTTACCAATTATTCGAAGACGGTTGGACCGATTTGGAAAATTCTTTTTTCGTTTGAAAGAGTAACTTCACAGTTGGTCCCATTGTAACCAGGTCAGGATCTGATGATGGGATCCTGGAGAAATCGGGGGAACTCTTTAACTATTATTATTAACCCATAGTTTTTGAATATTTTTTACAGCAGCTCGAGCATTTGCTGTTGAAAAGGTGGATGCTAAGTGAAGTCGGTTTTTATTTGTTTAAAATTATTTAATAGATTAATTTATTGACACTGCGGGTGCCGTCGTATTCTGATTGAGATCCGAGTTTTCCCGATGGAAATATCTATATGCACAATTTTTTTTTGTATCGGTGCGTTTAAGAGAAAAATATTAAAACAATATGATAGTTTTAGTTTAGTTTTTAGTTTTTTATTTATTAACCATAGCGTAACATGATCATTACATGGTAAGTCAGAATTAACAATAATATGTATGATAATTTGATACTGATCTAGAAGGCATCTATATTTTATTCTTATATTTTAAAGTTATAACAAACATTTTCCGTGGTTACAGAATACCTAGTTATCTGAGAATTGTGAACTTTACCTACTTAGAAAGTAAACAGTCAATAATACTTAATAGTATTTGTATGGAATATATAAATTTATTTTATAAAATTATTCATCATTTCCTCTAGATTTTACGACTTTACATAATATAAGAACTTATATTTTCCAATTAGTTTGAACGTAATATTACCAAAGACTATAAATAATATGGACAGCCTAAGAAGTGGCGCTCTAATAAGTGGCGCTCAGTCAGATGGCGCTTCAGACTTGGGCCTCAAAAAGTTCTTACACTGTGCTTCTCTATTAAATTATATACTCTCTGGTATTACCTACCTAACTGAACAAAGGTTAGGTACTGAGTGTGGTTATTAACTTACCAGATAAATTACTCGCAATATTATAATACATTTTCCTGTTTAAATGCTTAATTAATTAAGCATTTGCTTACTGAACACGATACTGCAATCTGCTCGTTTGCAAATAAAATAAGGAAATACCTACATAAGTAAAAAAAATTTTAAAGAATTATTAAGATGTATACATATCTAAATAAAAAAAATTGGGGGTGGCGCTAGTGTGCCGACACGTCAACTTGAGCTCCGTATAAAATGTTATAAATAAAAGTTAATTCGCCGAAAATTACCTCAAATTCAGTGTCAAACTGACCAACAGTGAAAGACTCGCACCATTAATTGTTATCAGTGACTTTCATGTACGGAAACGGTGGAAAAGTGTGAAAAATGTGACTTGCAAACAAACGTGAATAACAGTAATCAGTGACGATTTCTTGGTTCAGACTTTTAGCAGAAGTGTATTAAGTGCCTACAGGACGTTACAATCTGACCATACGAAACATTATAGTGTATTATTAAACGAAGTGGTTGGCATTATAACCTAAAAATTACAACGTATGTTATACATAACAATACGTATACGCAATCGAAATTGCAATGTAATGTTCAAGCTCGCATTAATTTAAGCGCCATCTAGCGTCGAATAGCAAAACAACTTGCACAGCACACTTGTTATAGCCCATTATAGATCTGTAGATCTACTGCTGCTACTCGTCATCAGAGGGTGTGGTTTTGTTAAATAAATAGTACCACAACATTATATGTTAATTGTTAACGATGGAGGCTAGATTGGAAGAAATAATGGCAACATTACACACAATTCGACACGACCTGGAATCAAGTATTAGAGCAAATGCAGTGAGCGTGACTGAAAACATACAGAAGACATTAGATGAAAAATTTTATTTGTTACAAGAAAAATATGACAATTTAAAAGAACGTGTCGAAAATCAAGAGCATCGCTTATATTTTATAGAAAAACAAGCCAGACAACGAAACTTAGTATTTTTTGGCATCGAAGACAACGAAAAATCATATGAAGAACTTGAAACAAAAATTATCAATTTTACTAGACAATACTTTACTTTGGAACTAAGCTACAGATATATAGAATCAACCAGGCGAATAGGGAAAAAGACTGACAAGACAAGGCCCATTGTCGTGACATTTACGACTCTTCACACAAAAATTCAAATTTTAAAACAGAAAAGAAAATTAGCAAACTCACATTACTACATCAAGGAAGACTACCCAGAACAAATCTTAAAAATTAGAAGAGAGTTACAAGCTCAAGCACAATTGGAGAGGGACAAGGGAAATAAAGTCGTAATCAAATACGATAAATTGGTTATACTGAAGCACAAGAACGGGACTAGAACACCGAACAATAAGAGGAACTTGTCACTTTCTCCACAAAGCCGCATCTCTCCAAATGGCTCAGCAACGAAGGAACAAGCTAGCAAGAAAAATAAATACATCCCAATCGCCCCACATGCTGACCCTAAGGACAAACACAAACAAAGAGCTGCGGGCTCCTCGGAGGGAGTAGTCAAGCCAGGCATATTAAACTTTTTTAATCCCGTAAACTCTGCCCCTCCACCACTACAAAAAGATTTGTTAAACGAATAGCAACTAGCAACCCCTTCTCAAGCACTGAAACAAGCACTAAAACAAAAACAAACCATACAACATCTCCCACGCCGGCTGGTCACCGAGGGAGATTATGACCACAACCCTCCAGACGAATACAACAAAAACAACTCTAACAAACTCTACATCGCTACATATAATATACGATCGCTATCAACATATGAAAAATTAACCGAACTATGGCACGCATTGAAAAATATCCACTTCGACGTTATTGGCATCTGCGAGGTTAGAAGAACTGGTTGTTCAATAGAAGAATATACAGACTTTATCCTCTGTACCGTCGGAACTACACCTGGGCAGTATGGCGTAGGCTTTATTGTAAACAAATCGCTTAAAAAATCTATAGAAAGCTTTATAGGGCTATCCGAACGAATAGCTCTCCTTACTATGAACATTGCCAACCTGAAAATCGATATAATACAAGTCTACGCTCCGACTACATCAGCAGACGACGAAGAAATAACAATATTCTACGATTCAATCAACGAGGCGCTGAAACTTACAGGAAAGAACGTGATACTTATGGGAGATTTCAATGCAAAAATTGGCCAACCGAAACCTGAAGAATACTTACTAACAGGGCACCATGGTTACGGAACAAGGAATGAAAGAGGAGAGAAATTGATTCAATTCGCGTATGGAAATAAGTTATCCATACTCAATACCTTTTTTAAGAAAAGAAATAACCGACGATGGACTTGGAGGTCACCCGATGGAGAGACTAGAAATGAAATCGACTACATCCTATCAAACCGGCCAAAATGGTTTCAAAACATTGAAGTTCTTAACACCACGTACCCATCGGACCACAGACCAGTACGAGGATAACAAAAAATGTAGAGTCGACTACAACAAATTACCTAAAAGTCTATTAAAAACGAAAAATGAAATTGATGCTTATATAGACTCTTTAGAGACTTTCAGGGCAGACCTTCTCGATTATGACGCCAACACGACAGTAGAAGACTACCACGCAAAGGTTGTAAGCGCAATTATACGAAGTCTCGAAAAAGCGCAGCAAGCAAGAAAAGGCCAACCGAAAAGCTCTCACATTACCAACTCAACTAAAAAACTAATAAGACGTAGACACGAGCTACATAATACAAAACCGAAATCATTAATAATGAAAAAAGAGTTGAGCGCGCTTTACAAACTAACAAGTAAATCCATTAAAAACGACCACAAAAACCACAGACTAGAAATCTTCAAAAAACATCTTACCTCGTCTGGAAGTTTAAAGAAAGCGTACAAAGAATTAAGAACGCACAAAACATGGATAGAAGGAATAAAGTCATCGAAAAAAAAATAACACATAAAAGAAGCGATATTTTAACTACGGCCACCAACTTTTACAGAGCTTTGTATCAAGAAAAAAAGTCGCTAAGTAGCTGTCAAACGGAACAAAGCAGACTATTTAATACAGATAAGGTCAATGTAATCGACGAAATCGAGGTTATACAGCACATTAAGAAACTTAAACTAGAAAAAAGCCCAGGTCCGGACAAAATAAATAATGAAGCACTAAAATACGCCGCAAACATCCTTGCCCATCCACTTGCGCACCTGTTCAACCTAATACTAGAAACTGAACTCACGCCTAAGCAGTGGTCACAATCAAATATTATTCTCTTGTATAAAAAGGGCGATCCCAAGGACATTACAAATTATCGTCCTATAAGTTTGCTACCATGTCTATATAAACTTTTTTCTTCAATACTAGAAAAAAGGATAAGTAAATCACTAGAAAAATACCAACCAGTTGAACAGGCAGGCTTCAGAAGTGGCTTCTCTACAATGGACCATGTGCACACGGTAGAGCTTCTAATTGAAAAATACCAGGAATTCCGGAGGCCGCTCTACATTGCCTTCATAGATTATCAAAAGGCTTTTGATACCCTGTCGCATTTATCGATATGGGATGCTTTAGAAGCACAACAAGTGGAGCTCCAGTACATTAATATCTTAAAGCATCTCTACAAAAATTGCACAAGTAAAGTACAATTGGAATCAACCGGCCCGCCCATACAAATCGAACGCGGCGTAAGACAGGGCGATCCCATATCACCTAAGATATTCATTGCTGTGCTAGAGTCGATAATTAGCAAGCTAAACTGGTCTAAACTTGGATTGTATATAAACGGTAGCTACCTCCAGCACCTAAGATTTGCTGACGACATCGTGCTTCTTTCAGAACGCTTTTCACTTAGAATACATGATACGCACTCTGCAAACTGCCAGTAGAGAGACAGGCCTCGAAATAAACTTTACCAAATCAAAAATAATGACAAATAACTTACAAATACCACTATGTATTGATGGTACTGAAATGGAGTACGTAAAAAACTACATATACCTGGGTAAACAAATCTCATTTGACATGAAAAACAACGAACATGAAGTGGACAGGAGAATCAAAATCGCGTGGAATAAATTCTGGAGCCAGAAGGAAATACTAAAGAGTGAAATACCCATCAAATTTAAAAAGAAGATAATGGACTCGTGCTTACTACCATCGCTTACATATGCTGCGCAAACCTGGAAATTTACAAATAAAATAAAAAACAAAATAACTACATGCCAAAGAAGCATGGAACGGAGTATAACAAATATAAAAAAAATACAGAAAATAAAGCATAGCACTATCAGATCTCAAACCAACGTAATTGACGCACTCAAGTACGCAAAAAAACAAAAATGGAGATGGGCAGGACATGTCGCTAGAATGAAAGATAACAGATGGACAAAAAAAGTAACGACATGGCCGGGGCCACTAGGAAAACGCAAGAGCGGCAAACCTTATACACGGTGGGCAGACGAACTAGTAAAAATCTTAGGCGCAAACTGGATGCAAAAAGCTCAAAACAGAACCGACTGGCTTACTCTGGAGGAGGCCTTCACCTGAGAAGGGGTTCTTGCTTCGACTGCTTTCTTAGTTTTAATTATGTAGACGATATATATATATAATGTAGCAAAAAATAATTTGACAAAAGAATTAATTATGACTGACAAAATATATATAATGTAATTAAATTAAATTAAGACTATATGACAATTGTTGACATGTACTAAAATGGCAAGAAATAAAAGGCTTTTTTATTTATTTATTTTTTATTTTATACATATCTATGTATGTACCTATATATATTGTATGTCCCTCGAAACATCGAACCCATAAATGAATTAAAGTCAATTGTGATTTACGTGTTTTTATATTCTTAAGTCGAAATTGTTGAACTAAGTGAGTGAGTTTGCAATATTTTATTACAGAATTTGTTAGCTAATTCCAAAATTAAACAATTAACTGTAATTTACGTCGCACTAAAAAAAATGCTGTTGAAAGCAATGTAGAAAAGGATCAAACTATTGCGACGAAGAAATCTCTATATTCACATGCAATATTCTGGTTCCGAAAGTAACACTATATTTTTGTGAAATAACCCACTAAATTATTTTTTATTTTCTTTCAAGGGCGTACACGTATCTAAGAGTAGAATGGTATTGACTCGGAAGTGGACGGAGATAGGCTATAATAGATAAAAAAAACCGGCTAATTGCGTGTGGGGCCACGCATATTGAAGGGTTCTGTACCAACTATCAAAAAAAAATAAATTAGATGGTTGTATCTGCCTATGAAAGAAGTTTTTTTTGGAGATAGCTCAAAAACGCCTTAACCGATAATGTTCAAAATAATTTTCATTAAAAGAATATACAATTGTGTATCTTCTGAATGTTTTCATATTTTTTGAATCTCTGATTCAAAACTTACAGGGGACCCATTTTTTTAGACTTTCGGGGTAATTATTACTGAAAATATTCACTAAGTCAAAAAATTTTGAAACAAACCTCAATTTTTTTTTTAAAGATCTATCGATTATTGATATTGATATTTGGTGTTACATGTACTTAATGTGTGGAGTGCCCTGCCTAAAAATATTTTTTTCAGCAATTTTACTACAAGACTAAGTAGCGGCACACAAAAGACACCTAATGGGAAAATTTGATTAAGATACGTCGTATAGTTACCGAGTCAAATGGCTGTGACATACGGACAGACGGAGCTGACGAAACTATAAGGGTTCCGTTATTTCCATTTTGGCTACGGAACCCTAAAAATAGTTTTAAATTCGCTATTTATAAAAAAAACATCAATTGACCTTAAAACAAACCTAGAAATGTAATAACATTACTAAGCTAACACCATGCCATGATAACGTTGTCATTTTATGATTTGCGAGATAACGTTATCTTATCAAACTTCACTTTTATAAATGTAATGGTACCTGACAGATTTAAGTCGCATATCAGCACCACCTAGCTCTTTACGTAATCGTTCTGTCAATTTATTGTGATTCTAAGAAACTAAAGGGTTCATACGGCGACAAATTTTCGTAGAATCCCGAGTTACTACTCTTTATTAAGTTGGAAGGGTCAAGTGATAATGGGATATTTTAGTTCCGTTTCTCTCAAATGTTGTCGGGTTCATTCTCTCGGTGGGAGCCGACGGCGAAGGACTACCGACTAGAATTCCGTGGAATTTTCCATGGACGATTTTCGTGTCCGCGGCGGTTTCATTGAATGCTTAAGAGCGATTTATGGCTAAGACTTGAGGTATACAAGATTTATTTAAATGAATGAGTCCAGGTAAACTGGATTTTAGAACAGTTTCTACTAGATATTAGTAGTAGTATTAGTAAAACACTTTATCATACAAGTACATGATCAACAAAAATATAGTGAGTGTGTACAAAGGCGAACTTATCCCTTTAAGGGACTTCCAGCTAACCTTTAAACAACAGAGTAATCGGTCAGACATGGTAGACAAAGATTTGTACATTACTTGTACATGACGACAAAACTACGGAGAAGTTACTAAACCTAGTTACTATAGGTAGTGTTACCCGTAACGTATCGTATAGATTATACAAATAAATACATAAAATACATATCTATAAATATAATAATACATAAACTGAAAATAGATGTCATACACTTATACATCTTATCTTAAGTATATGACATCTATTTTCAGTTTATATATAGTAGTATAACTACTTAAAAATTGCAAATCAAAAAAATATTGAACAAAAATAATTTGATTTGCTTCAACATTCATAATAATACATACTTGTAAAAACATAAATATTCTGTAGATTCCATTGATTTAAAGAAAAAAATCTGAGGTACTGCTTGTACACCTATTAATATAGTAAAAACTAGATGTATATATCATGCAGTGACTAGTGTAGGACTACTTCCATGGACTTGCTAATTCTGTAACAATTGAATAATTTCAGAACAAATCAAATCTGCTACTCCTTATTTAAAAGCCAAGACGATTTGTTCAACTTTACATTATATTATAAGGAATGCATCTCATCTATATATCATTTTTCCCGGTTTAAAAATCTTTCAAAGCGAATTAATATGTAGGACCTAGTTTTTACACGTGTATTTTTGATTGATGTTATTTCATATCTGCTAAGAAACCATTAAAATGTATCGGAAATATGCGAATTGACCGCATTATCTTTTAGATAGGATCAGATTAGACAAGCTTAATTTGAAACCCCGTTTTTTTCCTGTATATATGAAAAGACTCATGAAAATCAAATTAATTTCAACTCAGTAAAGAAACATAGGCATTTCCACCGATAGATGAACCGGATACTCATCAAACAACCTGTAAAATTAGATATTGCCGTATTAAAACTTCCCATCTCCGCAAAAGGAAAACCTTTAAAGTAGACTTAGCCAAATCGGCGTCTCCCTTCCTTAGCTTATCTCACGTCCTAAAAGTTTAAAACGCAGAAGCCATCGAAACTGGAACTTATTAACTCGATGTGATCGCCCCGTGGAAACTGCTCACGGTAAAATGTTACAGGGAAGGAAACTTTCGAAAAACTGCAAAAAGAATGAACGAACTTGGTGAAGTTTAAAAAGAGAACGCTAAATGCGAACCGTACTTAGTAACGATTCCGTAAAGCTGGGATTAGAGCTCCGAGTGCACTCGACCTGGGAGTTTATTACACCGATGATCTTTATTTGTGTGATTAAGCTGTTGAAGGTGAACTAATGTAGAAATAGAGAAATAGTTATTTCTCTGTAGACATTCTGCAGAATCATTTTATGGAATAAACGTGATGCTATTTTTTAAATTGTTATTAAACAGTAAATAAGTCACATATAAGAAAGAACCTTTGTACTAGTAAAGGACCAGTCAAGCCGAATATCCTTTGTATATTAAGCAAATTTTAATCTGAAAGACCCTAGAACGCACACAAGGTAAACTAACCCCGTCCAAAAGTGTGATTGGAGCCTTAAAACGCTTTCGCAACTTGTATGTTTGTCAGCTATTGACGCGAACTCCGTGTTACAGCAGTCCGATTCCAAAGTTTACACAATCAGAGTTTTCGTTCCGATCGCTTCTACCTGCTGAATGTTGATCATAACAATTTGAAACTTAGCGAAATATGGCATCTCTTTTTATTTCAGTAGCGCGTCCCCGACAAATGCGTGCGCTTTATTCTCGCTCCGTGTAAAATTTTATGTTAGTTTTCCAACATTTTTCAATTGTGATTGTTTCGAGACAGTTAAGTTTAAACAGTAATTTTGATATGGACAATTTCACGGATTTTATATTGGTATGGACGGCGCGGCGTTAACCCTTAAATTGGCGAGGCGAATGATTACATGCTTTTTACCTTTTTAATTTTTGAGAAACTAATTAGATTTTCCAGCTGTATATAGGTGTTGGAAATGTAACCTTACAGTGTTATTATCTACTAGATGCAAAATAAAACTTAAATAGGTGAAACATGAGCAGCAGCAGACCTAGAGTGCAACATAATTATTATTATTCATCAAAGAAGACTTTAAAACGTTCCAATATATTTGCTCTAATAAAGCTCAAAGGCCTTACCAATCCGATTCACTAATGATAACGACGAGGCCACTTAAAGATTTCCATGTCACCAAAGCATTTGCATACATTAAAGCGCGCGATCACTTTTTCTTTGTTGACCGCACCGTGTGGAATACACGGAGGTGGTATCATTTTAATATACCACGTGGTAAGCAACTTACCGCCTGATGGTAAGCGGTCACCACCTACGGACGCTAGAAACTTTAGTGGTGTTACATCCGTGTTGTCGATACTCCTTTTTTGAAGAACCCCAAACTGTGGTGTGTACCTAAGTGTAGTGTGTATCATTTCTAGTATTTCGGGGTATTGTAGTTGTGAGAACATGAAGCATCTGTGATAACACATTGATAGATTAGATAATCATTAGGATCATCTTTCATTTGTCTGCCTTCAAATCTTCATGTAGCAGATTTGAGACTAGCAAAAATCAATAAGTCAATTCATTGAGATACCCTACCACTTCCATACATTTCCATATTCTCCAGAAGGAAGGCAATAAAAATACTGCTTAGACACGCAACTCCGATGTATGGTTATAGATATCTTACTCTCAGGTAGATTAATAAAATCCATCGCTAAGGCATCGTAAAACAAATCATTTCGTGAAAAAATTATTAAGATTAAACTAAAAATTCTTATTGGCATAGGTATATTTTTAATTCAAAATATATGTACCTACCTATGCCAATAAGTCCCCAGTCAGTTTCGTGAATAATTTAATTTTAGATTTGTTTAAAATATTTCAAAAAAAAAAAAGATAAAAGATATTTATTCTTCAATTTAGGCACATTACAATGCACTTATGAACGTCAGAGAGAAAAAGAAAAACTACCACCGGTTCTAACCCTACACCTCTGACCCGAGAAGTATTATTTATGACCGGCAAGAAACTCGGCGGTACTTATTTTTTCAAAACAGTAATACAGTAATATTATATCTTAAAGATACACAATAATGCGTAGTTCTATAATGCGTAGTTCTATAAGAAGACATATCAAAACAGCTTGAGAGATATACAACGTACGTATTGTTTAATTAAAATAAAATAATAATAATAAAATCCAAATCTGATTTCCTTTTAGTAGTACCTTTAGTTTTTCGTTAATATTAAATGTATACGTAATTCGTTTTCTTAGAAGATATATACTCACTTAATTATTAAACTATACTCAAATAGTTACTCCTTAGTGATCATGTGAATGCTTTTGATCATGTGAAATATCCAATCAATACATTTTGATTGAAATTTCACAAAATACATGAATAATATAAATGATCACTGATTTAATTATTATTTTGATTTAAATGTCTATGTTTTGAATCTGCATCTGAAGAGACTCTTAAAAATTGAACCACCCATTATTGCAGACAAATTCAATTATGAACCATTTATTCGCGTGATGCTTATTTCATAATTAATGCATCATAATTAAATTTCACCATAACTGAATAGTGTTCATTTTATATTTACAATCTGCCTCAATCTGGCCAAATCTGCCAGTATAACTGTCATTTACCTAAAATAAAAGTAGATTGAAGTTTAATTTGCTGTCCAATCCAACAGTTATTTCAGTACAAAACTAACTAGAATATTTAGTTAGAAGTTAATCCGACTGTCGTTTTAATGCCAAAAAGATCCCAGTTTATTTTTTGATAAAAGTACCTATTAAATATTTTATAATTGAACCTGAATATGATATCGCAAATATAATACTATTGGCTGCCTGAAACACAGGGAATCCTAGTTCAGGCATTTGTTAACCACTTGTCGTTAAAAAATCTTAGTCCGTAAGAGCAAACACTGTCTCAATAAATTATTTGTATTTGTATTAAAATATTAATTCTAAGTCTGCCTAGCCCATACCTCATCCATTCTGTACCGCATTATCACAACGAGCTAATGCAAATCGTTTGCTCTGCATTTTGCATGAGCATGCATTGGTAAAGTGTTCCGACGCAGATTATACTGGTTTAAAAAGAACTTAAGACCCTGATGAATTATTTAATACGCTAACTGTTTCCTAATATCGGAGAAACGAGGGTAAAATTGTTGGTAAAGAGTTGTAGAGGTGATAAAAACGTGACGTTTTATTTGACCGGTGTTACATCAATAATATTAGGGAAGACAGCCGTTAGGATCATTGGTCAGTTTGCATTAAAAAATAAAATCGTTTAACTTAATTGGTTATTTACATCCAAACATACTAAAACCTATGGACTTCGCGTCTCCTTTAGAGGATTGCTGAAAATTGTTGGAATTGCCGACAAACAATTTTTATATTTTTAAAGTATCTATGACTTGTATGGAAGCAGTTGGTGTGCTACTTTTAAGGGAATCAACCTGCAACGGAAGAAATGACATGGCAACCAAGCAGGCAATCATATTCTTGAAGCAAGTATAAGCGACGGTTGAACCGTCACGGTTCATTTTTTGGGTGTTGTCCATGTGTCTGGTATTGAGAAGTAAGTAAGCAGTCAATAATTTTAACTTCACTAGTTCATTTATAAAAACATGATTGATTAGAACATTGACTGATTTGTCGTTAACAGATCACATTGTCTAATAATTGGTCCCAAAAGGCACCAAGTGGCGCCAGTGCTATATGCATTGTTAATACCAGTTTTTGCAAGTCTTGGCTAAATAACTAGGAAGTCATTAACTTAGAGTGATTGATTCGATAACATGATGATTGATTTGAATGATGTCTAATACCTGATATGTTCACGTTCTTATGTACTTGTAGATGCCGTGAAGATAAGGATCTCGACGACTCTAATAAACTACTTTGTTGTAAACGTAGAAGATGTAACTCCAAAATAGGTGATGGTTTTCAGAGTAGTGTCATATCGGAGCAGTGCAAACGTATGTGGATGCTGAATATGGGTAATATTTGCACTAACCGACTATTATGAAATAAAACAATTAAAAACGGATTTTATCGCGTGTACTGAGCTTAAATTACATCCCGACGTTTCGAACACTTTACAGCGTTCGTGGTCAACGGGTCGACTGAGGAAAAATATACAATTACCTCCGTTCAAAAACTATCACAATATGCAAACCTACCCACATATTAAATATTAAACAAATTTAGTGTTTGCACATGCCAGAGGGGCCTTTATAAAAAATAAATTATTTATTATTACAAAACAAATTATTAAACAAATTATTTTTTATTATTATTAATTATTATTTTTTATTTTGTATTTTGCTGAGCCAGAGTATTTTGGTACTGCAAGAATTTAAATATAAAAATGTTGCGTTCGCAATAATAATGTATGAGCTGATAGGTTTAAGCTTGCTAAATGTATTTTTAATTCAATATTTAATATATGTAGGTAGACTACGATAAACATGATTGTCGGGACAAATATAATTGTCTTTACGACTATTTTAATAGGTACCTATACTTCGACATCTATAGGAGGCTGCAAGGTACAACCTAACGTAGGACAATATGACCAGTTAGAGGTAGAAAAACAGTTTTTATATTTCTGACAAGTGTTGTTAATGTCATTTTAGTCTACCGTTTTTCTCATACTTAGGTTCATTCATTGTAATATTCATCCGAATCTCTGAAATGAATTAATCCAATAAAACATTATAAATTATAAGCGCCGCCTCGCCTTGATATAGTATGTTATCTTTTTAGTTTAATTACAAAGAATTTTTCGTTATCTTCAAGAATTTATTTATTGTCGAAACGTAGGAGACCGTCTTCCCTATTTACTCGAAGAGTTCTGATATATCAGGTGCCTAAGAGTCCAGTAGAATTTAAAAAATATAGTGATACCCTTCAATTGTTTTCTCCCATTTTAGATACTAAAATAGGATTCACCGAGAACAACCACGTACAACGTGTCCCCAATTCGCTAATGCAGGAAAGTGATTCCTGTCACTTCTTTAAAAGCTAACACAAAGCTGGATTTGCATTCAAAGTACAAAATATAACTTAACGATCCCCGATACGAGAAAGACTTGAACTTTTCCCTTCTTTCTAAATATGTGTAATACATAATAGTATACATCATAGGTAATATACATGTAATACATATCTTTTTTAACAATAACTCACAGCCACTCAATTCAAAGAGTTACCCAAAATATTTTTATTTTACCGTTTTGTCAGCGTTAGTTATGTTAGTTATCCTGGGCGTTTTTCCGCAAGTCGACATCCAGTGTGCCTATTTTGCGTGACATTTGTCAGCGTACTGATACACGTACTCATAGCCGATTATAGTTTACTAGTGCTAAAGATCACTGAGCTAAGCCGCGAACCGACAGAGAGACAGACGGTCATGGCAAAACTGTAAGGGTTTCTTGTCGACTACGGAACCCTAAAACCCGAGAGGTGCATTGATAAATCACATTAATCACACATCGTATTGAATATCAATTAATAAGTAGGTATTCGATAGCTTTCGTGGTCCACGAACCTCAAAGATCAGATTTGTTACTGATTGACAACAATGCGGTCGGTGAACTCTGAGAATGGAAGGTTTCTCTAGGCGTGGACATTCTTTGGTAATTAGAATTACACACAGGCTTAACCAAAATATAGGTACAATAAGAGTTTTCATCATTATTTTTAAGTTATTAAAAATTAATATAAGCAAACAATAATGTATAACTACCCCAAATATAATATTTTCTTCGACAAAATAAATATTGTGTGATTTGAGAACATTTTTTGCACTTTAAGTTGAACGCATGGATTAGGTAATACTGATTGATTGTCAAGCGTGATTCACGGACCTGGTGCCGGATTCTAATTTTAAAATACATTAACAATACAATAACAACACAACCTATCTCAAACATAACTCCAACCCACAACCCACATTCAACCAATATTGAAGTTGTATTGAAGTTGCGTTGGAATATTTCTCAAGCAAATTCTGATTGATATTTCTGATTCAGATGTATTGTGTATGCCGTAGCTATATTGCGTTGTGAATGCATTGGAGTTGTATTGAAGTTGGATCGTGTCTATACGTGTTTTAAAGTTAGAATACGGCCCCTGTTTAAAAGATATGATATTAATTCACAGATAACGTGCTATATGTAATATACGATGAAAGTAATTGGTTTTGGCCAGAGATAAATAAATAATAAAGTATATTAATATAATAATAATATATATATTAAATAGTAAGAATAATATTGTAAGTCTTAGAACACGTTTATATTAACAAGGATTCAATGTTAAACAGTGTTTAGAACTGATAGAGCTTTAATAAATAACGCTGTAATAGGAACAAACGTCAAAAGTGTGATAGAAAATGTAATCATTGCGATCTCGCATAAATTACTCCATCTACAACAAACATGTCTCTCGCAAAACGACTTTGTATGGAAATTAGCGGATCTCTATCATGAGCCAATAAAAAATTAAACAATAATAGCTAACTAACTATAGCATGGCGCCGAATACAGCCGAACTAGCCGAAGCGAACCGAACTAACGACCTTGACTGCGCGAGCGCGGAAAGAGTCCATCGCACATTCCTAAACCCATCGCCAACGTATCAAATACGGACCGAAAACACGAAATCAAGACATTTTGAAACTTAAGTGCATGCGTTTAAAGTGCTTTAACAGTACACTAGAGGAAAAATAACGTTGGTCAGGTCATACGGGAGTCGCTTGAAAGTTGAATCGCTTTAAGTGTCGTAGATTGTACGACGTAGAAGAAATGATTAGGGTATTCAGTAAATCGTTCTGTGTACCTACCCAATATCTTAAATATAAATAGGTACTGTAGTTATTTTAAGTAAACCACAATTAACAAGGACAGCTCTAATTAAATATTTATATTAGGAAATAGGAGATTTAGTTTCATTTTCCTTTTACCTTAATAATTTCAATAATTACATCATCGGTACTATACATTTTAAGCAATATATTGAAGAGTCAACCTTAACGACCCGGGTTTGGATATTACGAATTAAAAAAAGAAATCAGCTTGAATATTATACTGATATGAGGGAGTGTCTACTAATCTCAAAACATTTCTGCGATGAAAGCATTCTAATAATATGTGAATTACTTTAGTTAGACAATGCGAAGACCAAACGGCATTAGGGAAAAGTCAGAAGAGCCAGAAGTAGTCATAATTGTTAGAAAAAAATATATAAAAAGAAATTAAAATAAGTTTTGGTTTCATTTAGTTTAACGAAAGATAATACGAGTATTTTGGACTGTTAAATATATTGGAAAAAATTAAGAAAAATCAAATGTAAGGAAAGCTGACTAATAAAGACAAGAGCGATAAATTTAGATACAAGCCAGGTACTGCTTCATTTTTGAGCCCAAATAGTCTACCTACAGGTATAAGTAATCCTTATAGCCGGATACAGATACACGTTATAACTTAATACGTTATACCTTTAACCGTTCCAAACCTTGACCGCTGGCATCCTGTCATTAATCCTAATAAAATATTAACTATTCGCTGCAATAATCGATTCAAGTCCAACATAATTAAGGTGTTTGATTTTTTTATTGATCCATCAATTATGTTGGTCAATAACCTAATGATTATAACAACGCGCAAGGTTGGCGAGGTGACATTGTACCCCGGCGATGCGCGGGCGCTGATCCGAGCCATTCCGAGCACACATGCACTCTTAAATGACGCACACGTGGGTGCAATAACGCTAGTATAGCTGCAGTACATGAACATGATATGATAGCTCTGCGTAATTCCAGTTTTTCTACATGTATTCCTCTAGAAGAGTGTGGTGCAGGTTTAAATGAAATATCTGACACGGCTTATTTCTATTTAAAGCCTTAGAGGCGTGGGATAATATTACTTAACCATTACTTAACCTAATTAAGCCCCAGAATAAAAATAAACACAGACAATGGAATCGTAGGGTAGACACAATTAATTTCAAGAGAAACGCTGATCAATAGTTCAGTTTTTCGGTAAAATCTTTCACGATATTGAATTAAGCCGTTTACGACATTTTTACTTTTCTTTTTGTTATAACCTGACATAAACATTACAATGGATGAGCGGGAAGATAAAGGAAAATCAGCATAAATTGGAGGGTTATAGTGTAACGTGAATAACGTGACATAAACGCATTTGAGTGATAAACAGCGTGGTAGGAGATCAGAGCTCGACGTTTAAATCCTGAGGACGACGGAGGATCTCTTTTATGGCTCCAACCGCATAATCGTACCGTACGCGAACAGTTTTGAGCTTTGATAACTCACAAGTGCGATTTTCTTCTTTAGTTAGAGAATATGATATGATTACTTATAGTAAAAAATATTTTTTAACAGTTTTTGACGTCGCGCTAGGTATTATATAGATATTTGGTCAATAGATTATGTGAGCATAATCGAAAACAATTTGTCAAAATATAAGTGACCTTGAATTCTAAACGAATTACAAATGGCTAAGACGACATATGCTCTTGACAAAACCGTTATACTCGTAAAATGTGAAGTTATGTTGCAATAGTAAAAAGCGATAGCCTGGTGGAGAAAAATAAAACTTACATAATCTTTTCTATGTGTACCTAATAAATACATGTATTAAGCCTAGCCCAATGCTAACAATTGTTAGAAAATATTTTTTATTATTAGTACTTAACGTATTCTAACAGGTCACAAAATAAAATCGGACTTGTGATTTATGTCATTTTTATAGGTTAAAAAGGCGTTCCCGTACTCCACTATAATGTCAGGGTAATACATCCGTATTTCACATCACTTATATGCAGACAGATGTATACATAAAAATCAGTACTATACTTGTACCTATATGTTCCCGTATTCGATTCGTGCCATCTAGTGTGTTCCTGGAAACCCAACAAAAATATGGTATTATCATATTTGTTAACACCTACGTCATGAAGCATACACCTGTTATCTCTCTCTATATACACGGTGGGGCAGGCCCCACCACACAGGTGTATGTACATTTTAATTTTTTGCTTTAGTTACAGGTAACTAAAGCAAAAAATTAAAATGTACATTCTTCTCCTCAAACTACGCAACGTTTGTTTGACGACTTTGAAAAAAAACTTGCGGTTTGAATTTTATTACATTTTAAAGTTAATTTGAACACGAAATGTACTATGAAATTGATTATGTCTGTAGAGTGACTAGACTGACAGGCGATGTCAATTAGACGGAGTTTTAAGTACATTGAAAATACTATTTACTTTGTTTGAAAAAATAACAATCTAAAAACTTTGATTTTAAAAAGTTGTTACACAAAAGTTGTCTAGTTTGAGGACTAGAATCTACGTTTTAATTTTTTGCTTTAGTTACAGGCCCCACCCTATATAGAAATAGATGCTTAGGTTGTGTGCCCGTGTAAGTACAACACCTGGGTAAGTAGAAAGTCCCATGTAAGAAAAAAGTCGAAACGTAGACATTATGTAAGAAAAAATATGTAGCTGTAAACCATAATTGCATTCAATATTGGGCACTACGTACTCGTTGTCATCAGTGTTGTTATATTTTTTATAAATATTTCCCTGATTGTTATTACTTAACGTGTACAATTAACCTTATGGGTACTATGACATAAATACTTATCAAACTCATGCAGACTAAACTCACCTACAAAATAACAAATTCTAGGTACCTACATAATTACATCCATTATAATTTACAGGAAGGTCAAATAATCTGCCACGGTAAGCATTCATCCATTAAAAACTTATTAAATCGTGAATCTTATAGTAGTAGTTTTACTGCACCATTCACACTAAGCGCAGCAGACATGACGTCGAGTTATGGCGAAATCCCGTCCTCCTGATAATGTTATCGCTGGACGTATAATTTAAACACTGACCTTCATAATTATGTTAATATATAGTTATAATATTTTGCCCGAACACCGTATACTATAGTACAAGTTTGATACACAAGTATGTAACTCTGGAAGTAAGGAATATTTGACTTAGTTACATATCGACGGGTGAGTGATCAATCTTGTGAAGTGGTATTGGGAGCCGAGACCCTGATATTTCAGAGCCTTTTTGGTTTCTGCCGCCTCCACTGCCGCACCAGCCCATGGTCGAGGTTCTTGGTAGATGGGATGGAGCTAGCGTATCAACGCATGTAGCGTCCCAGACCAGCACCCGTCCCATCTTCCACGGGACCAAGGTCATACCATCCGGTATCTTGACATCGTCTCTCAAAACGCCGTTTGATTCGAAAATAGCCTTTAAATTTATCTTGATTTATCGGGTTTGACCGCTCAACCCTCGATATATGATGGGCAATTTATTTCGTGTATTTTTATTAGAATTAGGTAAAAATTTCTTGTTGCATCACTTTATTGATGATGGCGAAAGAAAGTAATGGTCACTACGTAACCCATTAAGTACACTATGTGAATTGGCGCCGTGAAACGTACCCTTCTGCGTACCTACCGTTTTTGTTCAATGTTTCAACAATAAGCATAGTGTGCTAAATTCCCCATTTGTAAGATTTCCATTGCAGAAGAAAATCCAGATCCACTTTTCTATCATGTAAGATACGTGTGATGTCTCTATACGTACCGTATATTACTTCTGAAACTCCTAAAACTGCTAATTATAAAAATGTCACAAAAACGGTTGTAATGCGGAAGGCCTATTATAATTAAGAGTGATGATCTTTGACGATCAATTACAAGGCGAGACAAAAACTATAGTCTTCCTTATTCCTAATAATTTTGCGTTAAGTGTCAAAACCAGTTGTTAATGTATTTTGCCCAAAGACCGGCGCGGAAGGCCCTTTATTCAGACTCGACCTTCGGTAGGTTTTTGTCCTACTCTGAACGCTATTGCCTTCCGTGAGTACTTTGCATACGTTCCACACAAAGACAAATAAAGTATGAAGAATAATAAGGTATGGTGGTGTGACAAGTCATTTGTATTTTTTTACAGACCCACGAAACAAAAGCAGTGTGTTGACGACCCTTTTATCCTTTTAGCCAGGTGGCTAAAAGGATACAAGGAGGTCCTTTACAGGCGTCCACATCAGGCTACAGTAGTTGGGCGATAATAATGATGATGATGAGAAGTTTCGACAAATCATCATCATTTTCGAGTTTCAGACGAATAAAAAAAAATGTTTTAAATACAGAGACTCTTTGTGACACTTCCTAAATGACGAAGAAACGCGATTTTGTATAGAGATTGGCAGTCTTTTATTTTACTTATCTCTGTTATAGTTTTTTAATAGTTTAACTTGATATGTGGATTTTAATTATAATGTTACATCAGATCTGACCATGGTCATGGCCTTGTGAATATTTGATGGTCTATGATATTTTACGAAGATATCATTTGACTAGTATATAAGATATCAATTTGTATAATTTTAGTCATAAAAGTGGAATAAGTTAACCTAAATATGTTTATGGCACTAATAAACATATTTTTTTTTATCGCACTGATCACTTGGCTGTGCATACTCGTCATCCTCTTAGCGTTTGTCCCTGCTTTTTGCCACGGCTTGATTGAACCAGTGGTCCAATGGCCATCTAATCCCATGAATTGCCACTAGTTTTTACGAAAGCGACTACCATCTGACATTACAACCCAGAGGGGAACCTAAGCCTTATTAGGATTAGGTCCGGTTTCCTCACGATATTTTCCTTCACCGAAAAGCGACTGGTAAGTATCAAATGCTATTTTGTATATAAGTTCCGAAAGAGCCGCGGTTCGAACCCGACACTGATACCGGCGCTTTTTAAGATATATTAGCTTCTCACTAATCCAGGTTTGCCAGCGAGCAAGGTGAAGCGCGACTTACTGGATGGTTGTAAGGCTCCAAATCTAGTAACGGTGGTTTGGATAGTTGTTATTGAGGTCCTAAGTCATCCCAGAAATATAGAGGGCCTTCACAAAGTCGCACCACGCCACGCCATCCTATATTCGGTGACCCTTCTAGCCTCGTTCTAGCTCAGTCCCGCCGCTTGCAGCTCACTCTCGACTCGACTGACCGTCGCCATGTAGGCACAGGGCGCCCGGAGTCACGGTTTCCATTTGGCGGCTTCAGACCAAAAGCGATGTTCGAATTATTCCCTTTTTCTCTACGAATGATTTCCATTTCCACTATTCAATTTCCGTGTCGCGAATGCACTAAATGAATGAATGTGTCTGCGCTTCGTTTAGAT
The DNA here is from genome assembly GCA_947086415.1 of Pammene aurita. NCBI lineage: Eukaryota > Metazoa > Arthropoda > Insecta > Lepidoptera > Tortricidae > Pammene > Pammene aurita. The sequence goes on from OX352298.1 coordinate 29,084,148, forward strand.
AAGGAGGCCGAAAACTGAAAAGACCAGAAGGGCTACCGGGAACATTGAAGTTTGACTGTCTGCATCTATATCGCTCTGGCATATTCGAGTAAATAAATAGACGAACAAACGAAGTGATTCACGGTACGAGGCTGGTGCAGAGCACACATGTGCCGAATGTATCCAATTTGGAGGTCAAAAGTGGTCCTCTCACAAGTCGTTAACGCCCTTTAAATACGCCTAATAGTCTACTAGACATACGTATTAAATACAAACAAATAAATATATCAAACATTGCATTAACTAGTTTTTACTAATTCATTTTGAGAGATAGTTTTACGACTACCATTTACGAAAACATTAAAACCAAAAAAATTGCAAAATCGACCTAAACTCATTCCTCAACGTGAGCACGTTGTAGAATAAGAGGCATTTGACTGAAGCGCAAGAAAAATACAAAATTGCTTAGGTACGCAAACAAAATGCAATGTAAAACTTATCCAAAAATAGCTGTCACGATCAAATCCATGGGGTTAAAGGAGTCATTTAAACATTTGACAACTTAATTACCTCGGGTGTTTTTGAAAATATTAAAACAAATTAACTGAGGTCGTAGTAAATTAGTAGGTAATTAATGGCGCATGTGCTGTGCTGAAATATCGGGAGGTCAGCAAAATTAATATAAGTACATGCTTGGAAAAGCATTTATATTTTTTACATTAGGTAAGAATTGTAATTGAAAATAAAACGATTAATGAAAAAATCCAAAAAGAGCTCAGATATTAAGCTCCGGTTATCGCTAACGTGGGGCATGCGTTGTACTAAATGCATTAGTCGAATTAGTCCGGTGAGGCATAGTAAAAAATTCAATTTGCCTTCGCCGTTGTAAAGGAAAAAAGGTACTTCCTCGGTAAAAATTATAACCGTTTTTCCGGGAATTCAGTCCGGGGAATAATAGGGGGTGCGGACGCTTCACGAAATCGGATTAAATGCCTCGTTCAGAGGGAACCGTTAATAAGTCATGTTCGGAGGAGCATTGAAAAACCTCAAGGAAATTATGAGCTCAAAATTCTTTTGGAGCATCTTGGGCGAGTGGCTGGGGATCGGCTGCCCTGACAAAACAGCTGATCGTTAAACAGTGGACGTCACGATAAAGTCGTCTTTGATTGTGAGAATGCGAATATGCGATAGACATTAAGTCGGCCTTTTGTACATTTTTGTAAAAACCTGAAAAGTTCAAACAAAACAATACTTAATCGGTTGCAACAACAGTTTTTTGGTATAGACACTATGACACGTTTTATACGTAGGATCATTGCTGATATTCAAATTATTACGCTGATATATATATTTATATTTTTTAATTTTTGCTATGGTATTCAGGGCATAGACATATAAAAAAGGAAGACGTGGTCCGAAGATAGAATTGTGATTCCATAATTTAAGCCGCGGTCTCGTGCACACACAAACACTTTTGACGTTTGAACCAATCACCGCTCGTCCACGAGTTGTATTGCTGATATTAAAATAATTACGCTGATATATTTTGTTTTTTTTTTTAAATTTTTGCTATGGTATTCAGGGCATAGAGATATAAAAAAGGAAGACGTGGTCCGAAGATAGAACTGTGATTCCATAATAAGCCGCGGTCTCGTGCACACATACTCACTTTTGACGTTTGAACCAATCACCGCTCGTCCATGAGTTGTATATTGTAAACACGAGGAAATCGGCTTATAATGGAATCACAATTTTGTCTTCACTATGGTCTTCACGGCACCGCGTCTTCTTGTTCAGGGTATTAAATTCGCTATTTGCCCTTTCTTGTCTTGTTAAATTTAACTTAAATCAATAAAACATCTCTTTAAAGCCCTTTTTATGAATATCTTCAATTATGATATTAATTCGGTATCATATAGTAATATATAGTAATATCTATGTGACATATTTTTGGAAAGGTACCATTTGGAGGAAGTTAGGTTACGTCATACGTTGTACAGATTCAATATTGTATTCGAGCAATAATAGCGTAAGCGCCTGCCGCCAAGGTACCTTTTGCTCTAGATCTAGACTATCACAAATTACTGATATTCCAGAATACGTCCCTCAGCTCGAATTGAAGCAACTATCTCCGTCAGATCTGTCTCATAAAATAGACAAAATAGTGTCCTCGCGTCTAGTCCAGATAGGTCAAGCTTGACTTAATTATCGATTTTATCTTCCTTAGAATAGACGTTGGTCAGATAAACTCAATGCCGGCACATTTAGATGGAAACTTACCAAGGTTCTATCGGATACAAGTAATTAATAAGGATGGATGGAACATAATAATAATTGCATTTATAGTTTCGTGACATACTAACACTATAAAAGTTAAGATTTCACTCACGTATACGTGTGAAATGCTTCGGAGAGTCTTGGTCTCCATCTTCAAGCATTAAGAGTGCTAGTTGAACCTTACCTTACTGTAGTGTCATAATAATAAGTAAATTTTTTTTTGTTTATATTTCTATACACCTTCAATTCAATAATATTTTAACAATTTTCAATTGGGTCATGGTTACATTTTTTTTCATTTGATTTAGGGGAAAAGGACAACCTTATGCTCAACACATTTGACTTCAAATTTGAGAGGCATTTTTTCATGTATGCGGGGCCTTCGGACGCTATTACAAAACTCTGTATGTCTGAAGATTGAGTCGTTATTATTTATTAGTCTCTAATTGTATCCTCTGCCGATAGTGTAAAGTAATGTAATTAATTGCCTTAAAGTGTGACTTTCTAGGTAAAAGGTTAGTAAGCCAATACACACCCACTTGATTACATGAATAAGTCTAAAGGTCTGATATGCATAATTTTATTGCGCCGTATGAAAATGATCTTACCACTATAGGAAAAAACGCCGGATGTCGACGACCTGCCAGGACCACACATACTCACGTACTTCAGACACCTCTCACGACGCTCATCGGATAGCTTGGAGAGAATAATTTCATAATTATTCGGGAAAAGTTGAAGGTACAAGACTAAGAGGCCCTCCCCCCTGCAAGATGCGCTTAGTGAGGGATAGAAGCCTATGGCGGAACCTGGTCTTCAACAGAAGGACATGATGTCACGATCCTCAGCTCTGAGGGAACGACTAATGATGATGACTATAGGATGGTAAATTACTGCGGGCTGTAGACAATTAACAATCGTTTATCGCCAACGTCAACAAGATTAATAAGCATACTTATTTCTCTATGAGCAGAACTTAAATAATGTACGGACATTAACACGTGAATTTTCGTTCTCATATTAGATTTTTCGGTCAGCGATGTCGGCAAAATATTGAATATCATTTATTGCAAACCATGCTAAAATAAAGTTCTTACAGTAGTCAGTGAAATCATATAACATAGCAACCTGTTAGGGTATGGCAATTGCTCTTCTAACTAAAGATATTACTTAACTAATTGTCATCGGCTACGACTTCGGATCGCGTTCCATGTCCACATCCATGTGGGAATGGAACTCGACTTTTGTATGAGGATGGAACCTTCTATCGGGAAATATCCTTCTAAAAGGCGTTGTGGAAACAATGGATATGATGGAAATATTCACCGCAATTGGGTTAACGACGATACTCGTAGCTAGATAAACTACTTACCATATTTCAAACATGTAACTAGACTTTTTTTTAATTAGTTTGTGTTTAACCCGTTCGATATTCTACGTAACAGCACAATAAAACATGTCATACAATCGAATAAAGACTTTAAAATTATTTCAAAAAAAGTAGAAAATTCATCTGTCTAATCCAAAGTAAAGGTAAAAGGTGTTACTGAAAATGAAAATTAAGTGGGACAGGTCCATTTTGTGAAGTAATACTCGAAATAAAAGAGAAATAAAAAATTCCGGATCAACGAAGTCAATCCGATCGAAACTACATTAAGCTTAAAACTTTTTTGAGACCAATAAATAGGCTAAGCACGTACGTACGTTTTATAGTACGTACGTAAGTATTAAATGGAAAATATTTTTACGTATATCAAAAGATACAGATTTTTTTGCTGCGCATGCATCATAAAGCGATGTTTTAATGCCAATTTGGATTTTTTTGCTGCGCAAGTAGGTATAATAGTTAGGTTGAGGTTATTTTTAGTTGTGCTTTTAAATACATAGCCATATTAAGTGGTGTAACAATGCTGGTGACGGATTAAGTGCCAAAATTAGCATCGTTTTCTGAGAAGCAAAAATTGGTAAAATCACGAAACTTGGTAAAAAGTTTGACGCGATAAAAAACGTTTGTATGGGTTGGTTACCTGATTAACTTGTCATATAAAATAATGCCCAGTTACCTAAAATGCCCTTAAGCTGATCAGTGATCACTAGTAATTTTGGTTTAAACAATTTAAAAGTTTTAGGACACCTATATTCCCGTATGGACATTAAATTCAACACTAATACCGTTGTCCTATTTCATAAACAACATTAAAATGTTATCACCGGCTGTTCTGTAATAAAGCGAGTGTTATCGGGGAGCAATAACTACGCTATCTGTACTTTCTATCAATTTGTTTCATCTATCAGCTGTGCGGTCTCACGGCCCATGGTCAACTCACTATAGACGGAGAGCTAGCCACGTCAGATATGACACAATAATGAGAGCGACGAAACCCCTCTCGTTAGTTTGCTATACTATGCTAATTTCTAGATCCGGACATCTGGCAGCTGTAAAGTGGTGGAGGTCAAAGAATGCAAACCAGTTTAAGAATACAAATCTTAGAGTTCTGGTTTTGATGCAGTATTATGAAAAATTATATAAATAATTAGATCACATCATTGCCAAAAGTTTCGGATGAGGGAAAGTAGTCCAAAACGACGTATAATGTAATTCATAGTTTGTAGCCTACTATTTATGTTTCCGAAATATTACGCATTGTTTTTTGTTCTAATGTTAAAATATAGGCCCCGTACTCTATAAATAAGATAACTTCGGCAGTTTGTACCTATTTTGGTATCAATTTTTTTCAAATACAAAAACTATGCTAGTCTGTCACTTTGACATCCACCCATTAAAAGCTGCCAGATGCCCGGATCTAGCAATAAGGATAGTATTGCAATCTTACTAGATGGGTTTCATTGCTCTCATTATTGTGTCATATCTGACGTGGCCAGCTCTTAGAGCACTAGGAAAGTCCAAAATAAAGAAAAAACAGTTTAGCACAAAACTGGTCTCAATCCTCTCGTCTTGTGTACAGTGAGATTCCAAATTGCATGGACACATTATGAATGAATGAAATCGTAAATTATCCATGCAATTATGAATTTGGGCGTACCTGTATATGTGAAAAACTTGTTTCATTGTCCTCAAGTGTTGTCAAGTGTTGTCAGAATAGTTATTTTCTTTCCTTGATATTTACTGAAGACTTATGTAGATAATTCAACCCGGATGGAGTAGCCATGTCTGTTATTTTCTATAGGTACAAAAAAAGTCTGCCGATTTTTGCGGGGGAGGGGAACTTCAAATGTATGTCTATTCGTACTTAACCTACAAATAGATACGTCAGATAAACGTCAGTCCATACATGTGTATGACCACTGGTCATATGTTTTCCGCTGTCAATGGCGACTCCGAGCTCCGGTTGGTTGAATTCTCTAAGACTGAAGATGTTTGCTTGTTAACTATATCGGATCGGATAGACAGCCAAAGCTATGTGGTTTTCAGACCTGTTAAAAAATTGCATACGACGAATTAATAGACCCTTATCTCAGTATGAGATATTTAGGTAGGTACTTGTTAACTCTATGATTTAATTTTATAGCATTCTTGGTTACAAATAAAATTGTTACCTATTAGCCGTATCGCCCTTGTCAGTTACTAGTAGTATTACCTGAAAGTAAAAAAAAAATGTAATTATTATTTATTTGTAATAATATAATGGATCCCTTAGGCAGCCGTCCCACTGGCGGCGATCAACGATTAGCGAATAGAGATGACTCCAAAAACCAGTTTTATTAGCAATAAAGTGTGTTTAAAAGTGAGTTTGTGCACATAAGTACGTTTAAAGGGTCGTTTCTGACATTTCAGCAATGTTACATGTAGTATTATCACGGAGCAACTGTGCCGAAATATCGTAAAATCGATGAAACAAAAATACATGGTAAACACACCGTTTCTAATATGAAATAGTTATAATAGTGATTAAGTAATGCCCATATTACCTTAGAATCCAAGATTCAAGATATTTATTAAAGACGTACACAATATTACGTACAAATTTACAGACAAACAAATCAAAGACGTAGTGGTGTAGCACTACGAAATGGACCCTGCTTGGCAAAATGCTAGCTATTAAGCTAGCCACCGTCTTCCGTAGGGCCCACTTGGTGATGCCACGACAGATAACATAAACTGAAGACAAAAATTAAAAAATAAAGTTATATGTAACACATACAATTAAAAGAGGAACGTAAATAACGAATGAATAAACTACCCATGTACAGAAAATTATAAAATAAAAATTAAGGAATCGTATATTAATCGTTTTTTTTATCGCATATTTGCTAGCCACTTTCTCGCCGCCGGTCTAACTGCAGCCCAACCCGAAAATGCATGTAGAATCCCACACAACGGTCAACTTTCAATCAGAAATACCTTTGGCCACCGTCCAACTTACAGGCAGACGTTCCCAAGTTATGCATAAAACCACAGATTACTTACAGACTAGATGGACCACGTACACCCTGTGCCACGTACAGTTACAGTTGGAAAATTTATTTTATGAATGTATTCATTCATAATGTGTCAAATAGTTTCAATGTACTTACACGGCCCGCTGTAAGTACATGGAACATGATTTCCGGCCTGTTGGCAATGGTACTCCTATAGTAATTTGCAACACCTACATATTTCTGATAATTTTTAATGGTTTCTGCTTCCCAAAGGTTGCCTGGAAGAGATCGCATTTTAGCGATAAGACCGCCAATTGTTTTACCTCTACTTTTACTGTTTGTAAGTTGTATTTTGTGTTTCTTTATTTTGAGGTGTGCAATAAAGAGCATTTATGTTATGTTAATATAGTTGTTTCTTCAATTGCATCCTCGTCCAGTACTTAGGTACCTAAATTGCAATAATTCTCATTTTTTTTCTAATTATGGGGTAGCTTAGGTATAGTTCAGTTAAGTGAAGAATGCTACTAGAGTGGTGCGGTTTTCGTCGAAGTATTATTCCAATATTACTTGTATGAAATACAAATTACAAGAGAGGCTAACAGCCTCTCTTTCTAACAAATACGGTTGTCAGAAAGACAAGCAAATGAGGTCCTAACATAAACCTCGGTATCTCAGTTGGTAGAACAGAAGGCAGTTATCCCAAGCCAGTATTTTTCCATTTTTTTCTAACATTAAAAATAAAACACTTTATTGAAATATAAATACAGTCAACACTTACTAAACATAAAAGCTAAGCATTAATTACTACCGTCCCTTGTCGTTTCTGGCGCAAAAGTGCCCATAACGCTCGCGGCATTACCGCGCTGGATAGCTATGCAGCCTAGCCTTATATAGCCTTTGCACCAGAAACGACTCGGAGAGGGGGTCCTGTCCCTTTTGTCTAAGCACAACATTAAAATAAAAAGCTCGATGGTGGTGAAAACCGGGGACACTCGTCTCCTTTAAGCGGAGTCTGTGTGTGGTGGTCTATACATAAAACTTACCACCGTTTGATGAATAAAACGGCGTCAGGACGTTTTTTATTCGAGTCTGAAATTTATTGGTGCAATGTGTATTTTATAGATTCAAACTGGAGACCAGTTGAAACCACGCCAACGTCTGCTAAGTTGGTACTTAGTTTAAATTCAATGTGCGAAAAAGCGTTTTGTGTTTCCATGATATATGGGTATTTATAAGGAATGCTACTAAGTCGATAAACTGCTTTATCCGACTTATTCACATAATTTAGCAAACTAATCTCTAATTTTGTATCTTTCTAACTCGTCCACGGAAACAGCGCTATTCTGCAATTAGTATGATGTAGCACTTTTAAATACCATAAATATAAGATGATTGCTTATCTATGGTCGGACTGAGTTGTCACTTCTTGTGTAAAGTTCCGCCATATTGACAGCTTAGTATGTACTTACGCATATTATTTATATGGACGGAGTATCAGTTTTGTTTTGTCAAAGTAAAAATAGCTACTGACGTGGTGCCATATCATGAGGTTCTCCAATTTAAATAAGCCTCTTGACGTACTGTCCGTGAAAGTACTAACAAACAAAAATGTCAGAATAACATAGGGACAAACAAACGATTATCAACGTCATTTTAGATTTGTCAGACGTTTATAAAGAGCACCGTAATACAGAATATTTAATAAAGAATGGGATACACAATCAGTCCAAAAAAATTGCCCACAACAGTGCTGTAACAACTATTCGTACAGCATTCTGTCTGACAGTTTTATTCCGATATAAAGTTGGGGCCAGACGGCAGATAGCCGCAGATTCTGCCACGTGACCTTGGTTGGAGCGAGTTGTTGAAGCGAGCGGCTACATGGCTGAAAACCAACCAACCGCTTCTGAAAATGGTTGGCAGCGCACACCAAGTCACCAAGGGCGTTTAAAGGTCATGTAGAATTTGGCACCAACCACTGGCTACATGGTGTAAAATCTCTGTTGTCTGCCAAGGTCTCGTGGTAGAGGGCTGTGGTTGTATGCCGTCTGGCCCCAACTTAACACTGGCCGGTTACAAATATTCACGAACCATTTTTTCGGAAAATCTTGTTTGAGACTATACCTCTACTATACTCTCACTCAAAGCCATAATATGATAGTTAACATATTATTACTCAATACCGTAGCCAAAGTTGTAGTTAAGATAGGGTAGGGCAGTTCTAATTTAACGTAAGGCATTGCCCTATAATGCCCTCCCTTAGCTACAGCCCTATTATTACTCGTTACAAAACTATTATAGTATCCGTTTTTCCTCGAGTTATTTATAGGCATGTTATAGGGTTAGTATTTTGGATCCGAAACGTACGGAAAATCAGGACGTGGCTCGGAATACGAATCTTGAACTAATATTATTAAATGGAATGAAAAGTAATTATTCGGTGCAAAGAAGAGAGAAAAAACATGAAATGTACAAAAAAAATACACCAAAATGGTTGACAGGGTAGCCACAACGCTAATTTTCAGGGCAACCAGAACTTAAAAAGTATACTTAACCTAACTTAACTATACTCAAACTACTATTATACTATTAAGCCAGATCTTAGGCGGAAGAATACAACTTCAGGTTAACCTAAGAATCTCTAAGTTTTCGTGACTAGGCAAACCTTTACAACCACTATACGCTTATAAGCGTTAGGAAGCATAAAACAAGATACGTCAAAGTAACAAAGCAAAAATACTTTAATTAAATTTTAGTCCGTAATAGTTTTTCCGAGATCACATGCGCAATGTCGCTCTCGAAACGTCAGCCACAATTTTCAGGTTAAATAACATTTTAGTTAAAATGTTTTCTTGTTTCACTTTCGAACATAATAATGACAATAAATACCTATTTTTTTCAATTTTCTGTTAAATTTCGGAAAAAATATCCAGTACGTGTTCTTGGTTCGGTATCAGCCATCTTGCTTACTAATTAATCTAAAGCAGATATTTAAAAAACTAATGAACTTACATAACGTCTTTCAATATTGAAAGTTTTATGATACATTGCTCAGTAGTTGGAGAAAGCTATCGTTATCAAGCTATGCAATCACTTTCATATCGCTGGGTTCATATATCGTTTCATATAGCTATTTATCGGTTAATTTGCCGATTATGTGATTTGCAATCGGGTTATACCGGTCCGATTAAATATTTGATCCTCTATATTAGTATTTGTCATTAAACGAATCTACTTTAGAATTATAGAATGCAAATTAATCCATTATCGCCAAGCGATTCCGTATCGCATTTTGCGTGCTTAGTATTTCGCGTCGTAAGGTCACAAAAACCGAAAACCTAAGAGTGTTTACTTTTAAAAACATAGGTACTAATGGGTTACAGTTATCAATATTACTCGTAGTCTAAAGCTTATTACTTGTGGCTACTGGCACAAGTAACTAAAAATATAGGTATAAAATAATATTGCAAATTAATGGTTTGCATTGTGAATGAATGGGTTAGAATTTATAAATATCCTTAATATCAAACAAAATAAAATAATTACCTAGGTCCCAGTCATATAAGTCAGAATACGTACATCATGCAAATATTGTTTGAATTCGGTTTTTTAATTTAGTATGGCACAAGAAAAGCTCCCGAAATATTAAAAATAAAAATTGAACCGCCGAAAAGAAAAAAAAAAGCCAATAAAAAACCGTTAAAACGAAACGAATCGACCAACAAAAAAAAACAATAGCGCACTGAAAAGAAAAAAATAATAATTTGGTCTTCAATAACGCAAGTGCATACCTACCCTACAATTACAATTATAATCTATTTCTATACACTTTCTATATACCTAAAACAATCGCTAGGCTTATATCAATTTAATTACATCTAGAAAGTATGAACTATATACATACTTCTGAAATCAATCACACAAATCTGCGTATTTATATATTTACAATCAGTTATTTTTGGAGTCGGTGCCAGCCTCAAACAATCTTGAGCACCTTAGTGAAGAGTTGAACGCAACACATTATGTGGTTAAAGGTGCTCAAGTTTGTTTGAGGCTGGCACCGACTCCAAAAATAACTGATTGTAAATATATAAATACGCAGATTTGTGTGATTGATTTCAGAAGTATGTATATAGTTCATACTTTCTAGATGTAATTAAATTGATATAAGCCTAGCGATTGTTTTAGGTATATAGAAAGTGTATAGAAATAGATTATAATTGTAATTGTAGGGTAGGTATGCACTTGCGTTATTGAAGACCAAATTATTATTTTTTTCTTTTCAGTGCGCTATTGTTTTTTTTTGTTGGTCGATTCGTTTCGTTTTAACGGTTTTTTATTGGCTTTTTTTTTTCTTTTCGGCGGTTCAATTTTTTTGTTAAAAAGTTTTTATTTCATAATTTTCTGTGGCTATAATTTATAAAAATTATTACATGCTTAATTTTTTATTACTTTTAAAATAGCTACCTACCTTGCTTTAGCTATTAACTGTTATATTAATAAGCTTCTTTAACTATTATTTTGTTCTGTAATATAAATACTTAAAAAAGAACAGGCTTTATATACCAACATGGGTAGGCCTACAAAAAATTCTGCTCGAATGAGAAAAAGATATTTAGAAGAATCTAATAATGAGAAAAAAAAAGGATGGAAGCAAATAGAAAGAAGAGACTGGCAGGTCTAAAACTCATTGTCAAAACTCGTGAGGTTTTTTTTGTAAAAACTCTGCTTTAAAATCTGCGAGTGAACAATAAATTACCCCTATTTGCCCACCCTTAGGGTAAGATTTTTATCCAAAAAATCGGACTACTCTGTAAAAAGTTATGCGCGGCCATACGTTAGTGAATATAGTAATCGGTGAGTGAAAAATCAATCATCCCCTTTTTTCCTACCCTTAAGGTTAGAATTTCCTTTTTCAAATTTATATGGGACCTACTTCGGGATATACCCTTTCCAATAAAAAAATTATTATCAAAATCGAACTACTCTGTAAAAAGTTATGCGTGGTCATACGTTACAATCGGTGAGTGAAAAATCAATCATCCCCTATTTTCCTACCCTAAAGGTTGGAATTTTCGTTTCAAATTTATATGGGACCAATTTCGGGGTATACCCTTTCCAATAAAAAAATAATTATCAAAATCGAACCACTCTGTAAAAAGTTATGCGTGATCATACATAAAAAAAAAAAAAAAAATATACGCGTCGACTTGAGAACCTCCTCCGTTTTTTTCGTCGGTTAAAAATAAAATATTGTGCAGCAATAAATGACCAATCGCACATCTAGATGTACAGTCGCCATCAAATATATCGGAGCGGCACAGGTACTCAAAACTATCTAAACATGCATTTTATCAGCTCGACAATAGAGGCGTTGTTCAGATATTTGTGACCACATTGGCCGCTCCGATATATCTGATGGCGACTGTACGATTGTACTTTTTGTTGCATAATCATTTAATTCTAGCCGTACGTAAAGTTCTGATGTTTTTTTTAAATACCTATTTATTTCAAGTAATTTGTAATTACTAAAACTATAATTTTGATGTCAGGTTCCAATATATTAATTTTGGATTCACACACGGAAACCATTAATATGAACCGACCTTCGCAGTGGGAGCCGACGGCGACCTATTTCCCTGATGATGTCAGCCTAATCATCGAGGTACTTAATTACTTATTTAATTATTTATACCCTAATTATTGAACGCGATGGAGTAAGTATTAACTGTATGTCCTTATACGATTGACCCATTTTTCGATTTGATAGTCATGCAAATCGAAATAATTAATTCTTTATAGCTAAGTATTCACCTGTCTTCTCAGTCATAGGATCACCTATTCGCGTTTTGCCGCGATAGCTTCTTTCGCGCATCAAAAATACAAACTTGCGCAGCAAAAAAATCTGAATGCACATCAAAGCGGTGTGATTTTAGATTTTTTTGCTGCAAGTTTAGGCATGTTTTTTTTACTTAACGTAATCACTGGTTCATCAGCTATTAGACAAATGCTTTTTTTTGCACCAAATTAAAGTAGTTTATTCACAATTGTCAGTTTTAGGTAGAGAGGCGGATATAAAAAAAAAAAACTTGAATAAATTGAAAACCAATGAGTTTTGACCCCTAGTTGACTGGACTTAAATCATTGCAAATGAGCTATAGAATAACCCCTTTCAAGGAGTACGGCGAATTTCCAACGCTGACCTTGTATTAGTGAAAGTGAAGAGTGTACCTTTCACTAAACTCGTCCACATTAACGCTTGTACGTGATTCTGATTAGCCTAGTCCTAAACCAATGACCTCCAGATCAGTACCTCTAAGTACTTGCACAAATACTTGGCAATTTACGAGGCTAGAATCAACACTCAGCTGAAGAGGCCTGTCCAATATCAATCCCGATCGAAATATACTTCAAAACGCAAAAGCCCTATAAATTGGTTTGGCACGTGTAACGTGTACGTGTAACTCATGCAATCAAACCTACGCAGACAGATAGCGTTATTCAATCTAGCGATTGTTACGTTTACGCGGCGCGGTTTAGTGTAAGTCATTAGATGTTGTTACCTATCTAAAAAAAAGCGCGAAGCTTCAACGGCAAGGCCGCGAAGCACGTGGCTTCGGCGCCTGTTGCTATCTGCCCCCCTCTGGCCCTCTTCACGCATCGGTCCTCTCGGCCGGCGCGACGTTGCCGCTCCGTGCAAGGTTCCGAATGTATTTGGACTTCAGTTCCTACTTCTATTAATCGACAGTGTGTTTCAAATTGAAAATTATGGAATGCGATTTGATGATGAAACCTTGAAATATGGTTATAATGAGTTATTTATAGTAGGTACAGTCGAGTTCATATATGAGTATTCCCAAGGCTTCATAAATAAATGTACATAGAAAAGTATATACAGGTGTAACAAAAACAGTGGTGATCCATGTAAGGGCATAATTATAAATAGTATCGTATTGTGACTACGGAAAAGCAGGAGAAAAATTTTAGGAAAAAAAATATTCTTTTTTCGCGTGCAAAAATTTTTTTCTCTAGTTTTTCATAATTAGAATACGATACCAATTATGCCTTTAAACGGATCACCAGCATTTTTGTGACACCTGTACATCTGAACAAATTTGTTTATCAAAAATATGTACACATATCACCCATATTTTGATGAACAAATTTGTTCAGATGTATATGTACTTTTCTATGCACATTTATTTTTAAAGCCTTGGGAATGTTCATATATTTATGAACTCGACAGTACTTTAAACATAATAAGAGTTTTTCTTTGTGCAGTTATTACTATAAAGTTTTGATTACATTGATTACACTGTTTACATGACAATCAAAACGTAATTTTCAATGTGGCTTCGAAAATGTAGATTTCATTTAAATCAAAACAATACAACGCGTTACCTACCTAAAGGTAGACAAACAAAACGTTAACCTAAACCGTGAGCGTAATAGGTACCTTAAAACTTGGTGTAAATAGTATTTACACCAAGTAAATATTTCTTTTTTAAATGTCGTTAAGGTCTAAAAATAATCTGGCCTTTACCCGACGAGGGGACCATATTGAATTTATAAAAAAAAATGTAATCTTTATATGTAATGGAAATGTAAATTAATTATATTATTTCAATTTAATAATGACAGATTGTAAAACCAAATATTTTTGCATGCAAATAATAATACTTCATATTTTGTAAGTCATTCATTATGGAAATAAAGAGGCTTTAATAATAATAATAATAAAGGTATATAAAGAGAATAATTTACAATATTTATTTCAAATCTAAAGGGGGCAAAACGGAGTTGAAAGTTCTAAAGATGTCGTTCTTGGTAAAGCCACGGGCTAGTGCCCTATAAAACTTATATACTTAGGTAACTTAAACTATTGATTTACGTCTCAATTATATTTCAGCATTAATTGATGGAAGTTAGGAAAAAACGTACAAATGAGAAAATGGCAGAACCTGACTTCAATGACTTTAATCATCCTTGCTTCAGTATAAATGTTTTTTATTTTTTATTTTACAAGAAGTGAGTTCGTTAATATGGCGATATTCACACGTCTGCCAAAAAACACTATTTTTGAAAGTAATAATTCCATTGTACAAATAAAAGACCGTGTTAAAATAATTATTTTAAATTTAAATAATTTAAAGTTTAGATTAGTTTTAGTTTTAATTTATTTTTAAGCAGTTTTAAATTTTTACTATCTTTGTTGCTTAAGTTCTTATTTACTAAAATATTAGTTTTATGCAAATACAAAAAATTTAATTTACAATATTTACATTTACATGCGATCTATAAGGAAAAAAAAGAAAATGAAGGAAAAAAAAACAATTTAACCTATTATAACACACTAGCTGTGCCCGCGGCTCCGCCCGCGTGGAATTCGGTCTGTGTCAGTAAGCGGCTAATTCACCCCTAATTTCTCTCCCGCTATCCTGGAGGCGGAACGTGAAGTAAAGTTGATAGATGGATAGGCTAGAGGACAGTAGTCCTAATATTTTTTTTACAATTACCACTAAATGAAACTACACTCAAAAATCAATGCATTTTTTTGTCGTTATAATTTTTTTTTGCCATTATTTAAACGACATAGAGTAGCAGGTGTATATCGGACGATACAGTACCACTTTCGTATTTATACGTTCATGTCAACGGCAAATATCATCGAAATCGATCCTCCCGTCAAATCAGTCTAAGTATGAAAGGTAAGAACAGGCGCGGTTGCAGCGCGGTTTGAAGTGTACTAAGCGAGTGTAGTGGCTACCCCCCCCCCCCCCCCCTTTTAGACGTTGAATTTTTATAGGCTACGTATAACCTGGCTGGGGCTTTTCTTGAATTGGAATTAGTAATCCTTAAGGGGTAATTTCTGGGATAACAATGCAAAAAAAACCGGCCAAGAGTATGTCGGGTGATGCTCAGTGTAGAGTTTCGTAGTTATATGCGTTTTTGACTGATAATTCAGAAACGGCTGAACCGATTTTATTCAATATAGTTTTTATTGAAAGTTCTTATCAGACCTCACTTCCATTATTGTTTTATATTTTTTTGGACCCACGGTTCAAAAGTTAGATGGAGGAGACGCCCTTTTTTGAACTTTCAGATCTAATATTTACGAAACTATCAGTTTCATCCAAAAAATGTCTTAGAAGACCTCTATTCTTTTTGAAAGACCTATTCAATAATACCCAACACGATAGGGTTGGAGCGAAAAAAAATTCACCCCCCATTTTATGTGTAGGTACCCTAATAAAAATATTTTTTTTAGTTATTATTCTATTACTTTGGCGGCGTGATTAATGCACACACTGATACCAAATTTCAACTTTCTAGTGCAAACGGTCACTCAGCTAGACCGCGGATAGACGGACAGACAGACGGACGGACATGGCGAAACTATAAGGGTTCCTAGGTGACTACGGAACCCTAAAAAGAGATAAATAGTAGTTTATGTAACTGTTACCGGCGTGCCGGCGGCCGGGGAGGAGGGTGGATTTTACTTACCGTAGGTAATAATAAAAAAAAAATGAAATTTTTGAAATTTTGATATTTTTGTAATATTTGACATTTTCGAAATTTTTCTCTTCACTTTATTCTATTTTATGTTTTTTTTTTATTTCATTCCATTTTACATGTTTCTCAATCGTATGGGTGTCGCATTATCGTGACACCCCCCCCCCCCCCTCCCCCCCCAAACCGCGAACCGTCCGATAAGGAACTTCGTTCCAAAACTACCACCGGTTCTGGTCCGAGAAGTATTATGACCGAAAAGAAATTCGACGGGACTTATTTTTTTTCATAACAGTAATACATTATTAGATCTTAAAGATACAAAATAATGCGTAATTCTTCAAGAAGACAAACCAAAACAGCTTGAGAGACAGATAATGTACCTATTGTTTAATTATAAAGAAAAATAAATCCTAATCTGACTGCTTCACAAACCGTTTGATATGTTTTCCTACCTAAACGGTGTCCTATAAATGTTAGATGATTTTGTAGTAGTTTTTGGTTTGAGCCTTGCATCTTTGTCCGTCATATACCTATAGTCATCAAACCTACAATAACCCTTTGACATTAATGACATTTTCAAATATTTCTTAAGAGCGGGTAAAGTTAAATTTTAAAGCATCGACGGGTAACTTGTTATAAATATGAACACCTTGACCAAAAAATTACAAACTATTTCAATACCAAATTTCGTCTAAATACGTACAGCGGTTATTGGTTGCTTCTTCCCCATGTAAACTTTCACCCCTTTTGCATCCGATTAATTATTGGGATGATACAATATTGTCATAATGGCCCACGAGGTCAACTTTTTTTATTCAAAATTAGATCTTGTTCCAGAATTAAAATATGATGTACTATTTTTAGGACATTGGGTCACTATTCCACTTGTATTTCAATACCAAATTTCATCTAAATACGTACAGCGGTTATTGGTTGTTTCTTCCCCATGTAAACTTCCACCCCTTTTGCATCCGCTTAAGGTATAATTTCTGAGATAAAACTATTTTATTTCCTTTTCCAGAGCTCAAATTATTTCCATACCAAATTTTATCTAAATCAATTCTGCGGTTAATAATTCCCTATACAAATTTCTAACTCCCTTTTCACCCCTTTAGGGTTGATTTTCGGGGTGAAAACTATCCTTTGTCCTTTCTTGAGACCCATACTCTCTCTATACCAAATTTCATCTTTATCAGTTCAGCGGTAAAAAAATCCTCGTACCATCTTTCAACCCCCTTTACACCCCCACAAGGGTTAATTATCGGGATGAAAACTATTCTGTCGTTTCTCGGGACTCAAATTATCTCCGTACTAATTTCTATTAAAAATTCTCCATACAAACTTTCAACCCCTTTTTCACCCACTCCAGGGTTGATTTTCGGGATGAAAACTATTTATTATCCTTTCCCGGGACTCAAACTATCTCTATACAAAATTTCATCAAAATCCGTTCAGCCGTTTTCACGTGATGCGCGGTCAAATAAACAGACAAACAGATAAACAGACAAACAGACAAAAATTCTAAAAATTGTTGGAACGTGTTCTGTTAGCGATTCTAAGTATCCCCAGCCAACTTTTTTTCGAATATATTCCATGTACAGACTTTCGACCCTCTTCAGCTTTATTATATGTATAGATAAAGTCAGGTCTTACATAATAAACGCTATTTTCTATATACTTACCTATAGTACTGTAAAACAAGCACATTGTAGTTATTTTTCACATAATTTTAAGATTACAGAGGTAGATAAGGGACTGTTTGTAAACAATTAATGACGTGGACATATCGTGACTACAAGTTTACCAGTATCGTTCAATGTCAGCATACGTGAGCGCTATTCGACTTTGCAATTTGTAGCTAAAGACATGGAGGTTAAATTACTGGCTTTTGTAAATTGCGATGTCAAAGACATTTAGTTTTGCGATTTCATAAGCGTAGATTCGAAATATATATTTTGAAATTGACATAGACACCTAAATTGTGTAAATAAGAGTATCTAGCGGTCACCCACTATTGTATCTGCGTAGAGGGCATGTCTTATATTAAATTATAAATCCTAATTTAAATAATTTTCTATGGTCATGGACATTTTTTTTGTGTCACCCCATTAGGGGTTGATTTACCAAAATCCTTAGTTATTTGTAACTTGTAGTGAAGCTCCATACCATTAAATGAATATAATGTTAAAAATTTTAAGGGTTAAATATTTTTCTGCCCACGCACATTTGAGATCGAAAAATATTTACTTGGACCTGTGGACCATTCTTATTGATATTGAACGTTTACCGATTAAGCCATTTACTAAGAGCAATACCATGTACTATTTTCTGATAAGATAATCAGAAGGCATCCGTGATAATATTATGGTTTTGGAGATATAAAAGCCTCGTAAAAAACTATAGTGAGTTCGACCAAAATCGGACACCGGGTAAAATCGTATGATTCAATTTTACGCAAATGTGGTCTGAAGCGAGGTGCGATACAAAATAACGCATAGTTTAATCTTGCCAGAACTAAAAAAAGTAAATTAATAATACGATTTTACCCGGTGTCCGATTTTGGTCAGGATTGTCAGTTGAGAAATGGGCTGGGACTCGTACAGACAGTCGCAGAAGTAGCTTAGGGGTTGTGTTGGACAAAATGATCAGGGGACGGCTTTATTGTTAAGAGAATAAGAGCGTTTCAAGTCATTTTGAACACCGCCCGCTAGTGTTACTTGGCGCTGACCGTACCGTAACTTGTAGAATTAGTGTATTTCTAATAAATGACGTTATAAAGTGATTTGAGTTCAGGTGACTTGCAAACAAGTAGTCTCATTTAATTTTTTACCCGATATGGATAATAAAAATAAATATGCCACTATTAGGCACTTTTACGAATTTCTCTCTACGTCCTAGCTTTTGCGGCTTACCTTCTATTTTCAGCAAGCTATCGTGTTGTCATTGTCACCCATTAGCACCCGTTGCGTCCGCGAAGTGACAGGTGACAGCGGCTGTTCCGATACAATTTGCGAGGCTCAGGGGCGACATTCCAGTACCTTACCGAGCACAAGCATGACCATGTCCATTCAACTAATTTGATTTCTATATTACTACAATAAAACCTTGTAATAGCTAGTTTAGTTGTGCATATTGCATAGTCACGTTTATACTAGGGAATGCAATAACCGGTTATGCAATCGGTTCTGACGTTTAAGTAACCGATAATTGGCTATAATTTGATAAAATAACCGTCTTAACGTAAAAAAAAACAATATGATAAAAGCTAGAAACAGGTCTTTAGTTTGAAAGAAAGCGGAAAATTTGTAGTTCAAGGTCAGCCGTAAGAATTACTTCGGTGGTTTCACTTGCTGCAAATAACTAGAGTAGGTAAAAGAAGATAATCCTGGAATGGTTACAAAATATAAATCATAGTAACAGACAACTATGATTTTACCGTTATTATTTTATTAAACTATGGTTTGCATTTTCTAGTTTAAACGTATCAACGGCGCGACTGCCGTTAAAACAAGTTTCCATAGTTGCATAGGGATCAAATTAGTTGGCTGTCCGTACTGTCCGTAGGCTCGGATTTAAGGGGTCATCAAAATTGTATGCAAGATCCCGGTTCCGGATAATTCTTCACAAGTTGGTTCCAAAGTAGCAACCCTACTTAGGTTACAAAACAAATTATAAATACCTAATATAATATGTGTTGTTACGAATCTTCGCGCTTTCTATGTACCATCAGGTTCAAAATTGCATGGTCAATTTATCAATGAATTCATTCATAAATTGGCCATGCAATTCTGAACCCGATAGTACACTGAAGGAAGAAGCGGGTGATCAGGATCACTTTCATCTAAATTCAACTTCTTTCTAAAAATTTCGTCTTTGATGAATTAAATTTTGTTTCAGTTTGGGCAGAGTAGTTCATTCTATAATGTTGGTACCACGAGCGTATCACTCGCTGGCACTTGGTGACCACGCAGAATATACGGTCAAATGATAGGAGCCGTTCTGATGGATAAAAAGAATTTAATAGATGGAATGAAATTAAATTGACGTTTTCCTTTTGATAACGCTTTGAGGGTTTATATTTATTTAATACGATTGATTATACACCAAAATTGCCATTTATTTTTGGTCATAAATTTCTACAAACTAGGTATCTGTTAAACGTTTTTTTAATAGCCTTTCTTGAGCGATTATACAAGTTCTACAACTTACATACGTTTATGTGGTTTTATAATTTAATATACAAAATGCTTAGAAAAAATACTTCACGTTAGTCTAATAACAACAAAAGTTTTACTTAAAACCCGCCCTACTAGCCTTCCTCGACAATTTAACACTTCCAAGGTCTGAATAATAAATACCAACAAATTGTCCCAATTAAAGTTAAGAACAGAATGATTCGTAGTAATATTGTTGTCAGTATTAACCTCCAATCAGAAGCATTCAACGGGACATTTAATGTACCGATATGTATCAATAATTTGGTGTTGATCGCTAGCGATCACGCGAACACAACATCACTCGATCGAGCTTTCATGGAAGCTAATTGAGGGCCAGGACTTTGATAATGGCCGATTACTGCTTTTATAAGTTTGAATAAAAATGAGTCTTTTAGGGTTCTTTTGAATTAGGCAGGAATTTCGTAGTAGGTAGTTTGGGCCAGGGAGTTTCTCACTTACAGCATAGACTAGAAGAAGTGGAAGGAAGAGTGGAGTATACACACTACAGGAACAGCCATGCAAACCCTAGACCCCACAGAAAAACCAGATGGTTTTAACCTGCCACGCAAACTCTGGTATCGCATCAGTCGCTTGAGGACTGGTCACGGACGTTGTAACTACTTCCGTCACAAGTGTGGCTGGCGGGACTCAGATCTGTGTGACTGCGGCGAAGAGGCTCAGACCATGGAGCACATTCAACAACGATGCCCTCTGTATTCATACTCTGGCCCCCGGGGAGATCTATATAATCCAACACCTGACATAATTTCGTGGCTCGTGACAGTCGTGACCCTGAATGTGGACTTAATAATAATCTCTTTATAGTTTTGAAATGTTTGTGTATATACGCCATACGATTAAATAAAACAGCATAAACGGAGAGAATCTTATTGTCTCTTTAGGGTTGAAAATAGTTTTTTATTTCTTGTTACTGTGAATTTTGGTTTGCCGGACTTAGCTCGTCGAGAACATATAGTTATTGCGGTTGCTTCTTTTATTGTATAATTATTGCAGCACATAAAACAGCTATAAAGTCAATACTCCATAATAATTTACATTTAAAGAGCAAACATAATGTTAACAATTTCTTTTCACTTCTCATGCTCAAAAAGTGTGTCATATTATGCTTACCAAGGCGGACTAAAGTAGTACATTTAACCTCTAGGGCTAAAATGTATACATATTTATGATTTACAAAACATTTTAAATTGACCAATCGGAACACTTCACCATATTAAATCCACCAATCACAACACACATATCGAAGTTAATAGGGACGCTAGATACTTTTTTGGTGCGTATACTGTGTAAATAATTAAAGTCCTTAAAAAACATTGTATTTAATATCAACCAATCAGAATACAGCAATGTTAAAATCGACCAATGAGGAAACGCAATTTATTTCTCAAAACGTGAGGTGTTTTTTAGTTCCTACTTCACAATCATTAAAAAAGATTGTAATTTTTTGGAAGCGCTTTAAAGCGTGTTTAAACGGCTATTAGACATGGCAATTTGTAGGGCCCCATCGGTTGTGTCCAACTCATGTCGGCCCCAACGCACTTTATTACACTTTCCCTACAAATCCCCCTAGCTCAACGTTTACAGAGATGCCTTCAAAACATCTAAAAAATGTATTTGGTGAAGCACGGTGATAGTACTCATAACAGTACAGTACACATTAAATAAAATCTGAAACTGGTTTTTTTATTATAGATATTTAAATGACCGCTCGAGCTGCCTGAATCTAAATTCATCTGCCCAACCCTTCTATTATTTAAATACAAAACTAGGTAAATATATTAATTGCCAGCGAATCTACACAATTTAACTTTTATTTTAAATAAAAAACCAGACGGAATGTGTAGAAAATGGCTAACATTATAAATAAAAAAGGTAAAATAACTCTAACGACCTCCATAAACAGCTGCGGGTGTCGGGGCACTGCCGATCGCCCTAGATCGGGACTCCTACTCCCTAAGTACCATTACACCTACCAACCCGACAGGTTGGACCCTACAAATTGCAATGTCTAATAGCTACTTTAAAGAGCTAATTATACCGTCGTCTGTGGCATTTATTCGCGGTGTTTATATCTTGTATCTATGTCAAAGAAGTTAAAAAAATTAAAAGACCGTTAAGTTAAACCATAATTTAACCTTAGTTTAGTTATTGTGCGTAAATAATAAGTATTTTTATCTTATTTTCTCGCAATCGAAGTGAAAAATAGTATGCATTACTCTGGTCTAAAAGCCATATTACCACTCGAACAATTTTCCCTCACTTCGTTCGGGAAAATAACCACCTCGTGGTAATATGGCCTACTTTAGACCCTTGTCAAACAATCTACTATTATGTTATTAGTTATTACTAAGTTTATTATAGTTGTTTCAATTAAACGGATTAATCGCGTGTTAGCACTAATTTCAAAATCTCCCAACGTTTCGGGCTCTTTACAGCACCCGTGACCACGTTTATTTGTAACAACTGATAATGCATTATCATCGCGGCAACTGAAGACAATATTACTAAGTCTATATTTGTTTAACATTTTAAGCAGATCTTTTGACGTGTGTACGACTTTGAACATATTTGGCTACTTTCATTAAACGTCATTAATTTATACACGTGTTACCGCCAAACCCCGTTATTCATAAACGCCTCAGGCCTCAATACTTAAATTTATGTTGTGTCTGTTTCTAACAAAACACAAATATGTCAAAGTGACATTATTAGGACAAAACATAAATTAAAATATTAAGGTCTGAGAGACGTTTATGAATAAGGGGGAAATTTAGGCAATGTATATAATATAGAAAGAACACCAAGCTGATGACAGTTGACATGTCACGCGTCATAGCTAACTACTAATTAAATTTCATTTCCGTCAACACATATGAGAAACTAAAAAAGTCCCAGTTAAACCATCCAGTCTGACTCACCCCTAACTAGGCAAATACACTGTTTGTAAACAACGGTCGTCTGGTGTTCCCCAAATATTCACGGTCGTGTACCAAAATACTACAACAATATATCGCCGGCTCGTTTTCGCAAACTCGTATATCCGGTCGACGTAATTTTGAAATTTGAACTTTATTCCGTTTATGTTTAGCTGATATCGCGGAAAACCTGATGAGCGAGATAAGAATTAGATAAATTAATACGACGTATTAAATACTGTGGAACAAGCAATTGTTTTGAGTTTTCCGCGATTCGTCCCTTTGATTCTTTGATTTCGTTTTGTAATAGGCGCCCATATAGGTATTAAGACTATTAAGGGTACCTATTCAAAATTAAGGTATATAACTTTTGTTACAATTACATATAATGTATAACGCTTCATATACCTAGGTATATAATTTAGAGTAGAGATTTATTATAATAACCTAAGTCCCATATTTGTTATGAGGCTGGGCATATAAACAGTTTATTTTTAGTAATACGGCAAGCCGATATCCGGTGGTCATGCCGGAACTTAAACACTCGGATGCTATATTTCTTTTTGGACTCCTAACTCAGTAATCTCGGATTAGGCAAGTTGATGAGATTCTAATTCTATGGACCTGATGGTAACTAAGTATATAGAGAGACTTACGAAATTCCCTAACATATTGTTGTACCAGTTTCCCATGTTTGTGTCACTTTCCTGTTTTGTCCCCCACGAGTTCAAAAGTATTCCGTAGGCATGGCGACACGAAAAGCGCTTACGCCCACACCTTATAAAAGATCAAAAACGCCAAAGAAATCTGAAGTAAAGTCTTAAATAAGAGGAAAATACCCATATTACAATATTATTGCGCGTGCGGATAGGGACACGTGTATTGAAGAATTCTTTTTACTTATATTTTCTGCTACAGATCATTAAAATAACTACTAAACTAATTATCTCGCACCTAATAGGATAGTATTTGTGTTTTTATATAAATATTTAAATCATATTATATTAATCACGTTATGACGTATGCGTGGCAACTTGTCATAAAATATATAGGCAAACTTAGGACTTCTCTAAAAACGTTCTCAATATGGCATTGAATATCACTTCTTATTGCAATTGGGTATGAGACGAAAGCCCTGATTCTCTACAATTAGGTCAAAGGCAGAGCAGAGTGGAATATTTCAGCCGGTCCAATACCTATTTCGTGAATTGTGATCGGAATGAACTACGAGATTAATTTCACATTTCGGATATATTCTTCACAACTTAGTATAGGTACAATACAAAGTTAAAAGCCATATGAAATGCATTTCGAATCCAACTCGTAAGTATCAGGATTTATATCAAATATATTTACTAGTAACAATTTGGATTTATAGAATAGAATAGAATAGAAGAAACTTTATTCAGAAACACTTAACTACTATTTAAACATAGTTTTAAGCATATTATTATTTTAAGAAAAAAACAGTCAGTTTATTATTGTTAAGCGTCACTGAAATGGTTTCCACTCAGCTTAAATGTCAAGGTACCTTTTCAGGTCCACGACGCTGGTCTTCCGTGGAAACTCTTCCGAGAGAGCGCAACTACATGCAAATAAAAATTAATTTAAACAGAAATAATCTAATAGTTTACATAAATATAAATCTAAAATTATAAACATTTTTAAGATTTTTAAGAAGGATTTAGATGAATTAAGAGACTAATCTTTTTTTTAATTAGCTTGTTTGAGTATACGAGTATGTTGTCACTAAAGTCACTCGACTTATGATGACTCATTAAATAACTGGGGGCATATGCCAAATAATTGGACATATGCGTACATCGTATCGTATACCCACATTTAAAAATGGGAAACATTTCGTAAATCGGTCAAACGAAATGTTACCATCATCGAAATTATTTCGCACGTTAAATTCGATCCGGCAACGTCTACGCATCAGAAATAGCTGCTAACTTATAGCAGAATAGTAGTTTTATTAACGACATAATTCTACTACGCCGGTGCTAAAATGAACACTGCAGCTGCCGCCGATTAATAATACTGAATTAATAAATAAAACAGACTATCTGCAAAACTAATCTGTACACTAATGAACGTTTAATGGCACTAGAATACTAAATAAAACATGTTACAAATATAAACTTGTATGCCTCTACCTATATTAATATAAGGTAAGGTAACAACTAAAATATATCACCCACATTCTATACTTATCATAATTAGGTAAAATATAGGTACTTACTCAACCTTCTAGTTTGCTACCCTGTATCTAGAATACATTAGTGTTTTATCATTTTGTAACAATGAATGTCTTTCACTACGATATTGGAATTAACATAAATAGTATGTAGAATACAATTTATTAGAAATTCCAAACTGAGAACTATACTTGCGTTTTGAAATTTACATTCTTAAACAAGAAGTGGTCTGTTATAGTCACTTTGATCCTTTTTAAATACACATAGTTTTTAAAAATATTTTTCTTCCGGTCCGATCTCCTTCAGATTTGAAAAAATACCTATGTAATATACTTCAGTGTATTCATCGGGTTCCAAGTGTAACAACAAAATGTTACATTAATTTAAATAAATAAAATAAATATACTAGGACAATCTTACACAAATCGACCTAGGCCCACGGTAAGCTCAATAAAGCTTGTGTTATGGGTACTAGACGACGATATATATAATAGATAAATATGGATAAATACTTAAATACATAGAAAACATCCATAACTCAGGAAAAAAATTATCTGTGATAAACACACAAATAAATGCCCTGACCAGGATTCGAACCCGGGACCTCATGCTTCGTAGGCAGAGTCACTACCGACTAGGCTAGAAGGCCGTTAATTTACATTAATACTCAAACAAATGGAAGCACACTGGAGTCAGTAACCCTATTATACTCAAAATACTAAACTTAAGTTCTAAATGCTTTAGTTAGGGTGCGTTTCCACCAGCTAGCCTAATATGGTCGGAATTTTATCGCCTGTTACCATAGCTGTCACGTTCTAACAAGTGCGAAGGTGATGCATGACGTGATAGGTGATAAAATGACAACCATGATACGCGTCCAGGGCTGTGCGAGGATGCGTTGCGAGAAATATGTTTGTCATGACCAACCAACCAATCTCTTCTTCTTCGTCGGTCCCTCATTACTGCGGATCGTGACCACTTGGTTTTGCAGTCCTTGTGATTTATTTCAATTGGTCTCGATCTCCCGTAGCCCTCACCGCTTGATGGAGTTTGCCTGAGGGGGCCTTCTTAATTTGGTCAGACCATCTGGTTGGCGGGGGGCCCTTAGGTCTTTCGCCTTCCACTTTTCCGACCAGGATCATTTTTTCTAGGCTTTCATCACCTCTACGCATAACATGACCAAAGTATGAAAGAAACCGATGTTGGCAGATGGTGGACAAACGTGTTTTAATTCCAAGCTGTGAGAGAATTGACACATTTGTGCGCCGGGCCGTCCAGGGTATCCTAAGCATTCGCCTCCAGCACCACATTTCGAACGCGTCTATCCTCTGCCTCTCTCTGGCGAGTATTGTCCATGTTTCTGCTCCGTACATAAAAATTGGGAAGACCAATGCTCTTACTAGGCGTGCTTTAGTGTAGAAGCTGATGGCACGGTTTTTCCAAATGATTTGCAGGCGGGTCATTGCATCTTTCGCCATGGCGATTCGGCGCTTGATCTATGGGACACAACTTCCATTACTGTTTATTTGTGAACCCAGGTATATAAAGCTGGTCAACCTATCTATGCCTTGAATATGTTGAGCGTCTGTCAGCTTGCCTGCGCGATCTACCACCATTAGTTTGGTCTTCTGCCTGTTTACTGCCAGCCCTAGCTTGTTGCTTTCTACCTCTAGTCTATTCAGGATCAGCTTCATGTCATCGATATTTGTGGTGACTAGAACTGCATCATCAGCGTAACGCAAGTTGGAGATACATTTGCCGCCGACCTTGAAGCCTTTCCTCCACTCTTCTAGGGTTGTCCTTATAATGTGTTCACCATATACGTTGAAGAGCAGAGGGGACAATATGCAGCCTTGTCTCACACCACGCTTAGTCTGGAATACATCAGAACAGTCAGTGTCTAGTCTGACGAAGGAGCGATTGTTGACATAGAGATTCTTTACTAGGTCTATGAGATGTCCAGGCGTCCTCATCTCTGCGAGCACCTCCCAACCAATAGAAACGCTTCATTTACCTATCCCCGCACAGCACAGCTCTAGTGAAAACCGTTTAGCGGAGCGAGGTTTTGTACATACAACACAAGGGAAGAATGTGTGCGAGGAATGTGTTGCGAAGTAGTAAACTATTAGTTACTATTTAGACGGCGTTTTTCAAAGTCGACAAGCCCTCGCTTCGCATCCTCGCACCGCTCAGCCAACCTCGCAACGCATCTTCGTACCGCTCAGCTACCTCGCACATCTCTGGTGGAAACACTTACAACGTTCCACATCCTCGCACCGCTCAGCTACCTAGCACATCTCTGGTGGAAACGCAGCCTTAACCCGCTCACCTATCGGCTAATGACCACTCGATTCACGAAATGAGGCGTCAAGAAAAACAAATGAAGTCGCTACGCGTGTAGCGTACAGTGTAATTCTTACGCAAGCCGGGATCTTAATTACACGGAGTTTACGCTCCGCTGCGTAATGTAGCGTAATTGCGGCGACATCGCGCAGCTTTCGACGCTTTGATCTCAATTAAAGCGGGCCTTTTCGAGGCTTTTACCCTATTTGAATTATTCGTTGGTTATTACGCGGTAGTTATTGGAAAGGCGATATTAAAACTATGTGTTCATGGAAAATTTACGTAGTTGCGATGACCTTTTATATGTCTTTTTTTCGGAATAACGTAAAATATATTTGTATACCTTTTGTATTATTTAATTACATATACTCGTACACTCCTACCTATTAGCAGTCTAGAAAAAAAATGTTATTACCCACTCATGTCGATTTTAACTTTTCAGCTTTACCGTCAAGCATAGTTGGAACAAACCATTAGGCTACTTTATGGGTACATTTAGTTAATTCAAAAAATTTAATTCCTGTAGAAGAAGTATTAAGGACAAATTATGTGTTACCATAACTTGTGTACACATAATTTGTCCTTAATACTTCTTCTATGTTAACACAATTTAGTTGGACTAATACATACCAAAGTTTATTAGAAGTGATCAGTCAACGTGTCACAGTGGTAACAGTTTCGCCAAACAATTCGTAATATAATAGACTACGCAGTAGGAAAATACGTCAATAAGATATCTAACGCCAAGATACGATAATCGCGAAAATACTACTTATATCTTTACGTAACAAAAAGTATTCAAGGTTGACCTATATATAACGAATATTTGAAAACATCGGCTAATCTTGTTATTGTATAATCACAGTGAAACCATGTGACGAGGAATTCTAACGTATTGACATAGGAGCCATATTTGCGTGGTTACGAGTTATTTTTTCTACAACCACATATTTAACCAACAATCGTACAAAATTTTCAATTTCTTTTTGCAAAAGCACTTTATTATTCTTAATCTCATACGGTTTTCACTCATTATTTTATACAAAAAGGCTTATAGGCTTCTGCCTATAAGAATACTTGCATTCCCATTAAAAACCAGTGCAAGTATTCTTTTTAAATTAATTTGAAACCGTTCGGTTTCAAACAAGTAGCCCGTCTGATGGTAAAGCAAGAGCACTTTATCATTCTTAAACTCATAGGGTTTTCACTCATTATTTTGTACAACAAAAAGGTTTTTCAAATTAATTTAAAAGCAATACTTGCACTGGTTTTTAACGGGAAGACTTGTATTCAAGCAAGAATGCTTTACCATCAGGCGGGCTACTTGTTTGAAACCGAACGGTTTCAAATCGCACTATTCCGCGCTCAAGTAAACAACAGACACGTTTCTTTCTAGGGGCCTACCTTGAATATAGAAATTCATAACTATTTTCCTCTTTGTCGCTCGCATATTAGTGAGCAAAAAGACGACCGAAGCGCGGTTACAGACACTATCTGTAGGACTTTTTCTTAATGAGACATTCGTTAAGCGTTTTAAACGAACAGCTGTTTTGCAGCATTGACGTGGGTGAAAAAGGCTTTTCGTTGGTTTCTCAAGGCCAATGACGTATGTTAATCGTATCAGGTTGTTAAATATTCGTTATGAATGAAGCATAGGGCATAACACATTGACTTTGCCTTAGTACAGTCGCCATCAGATAAATCGGAGTGGCCGAGGTGGTCGACTGGTCGCAAATATCGAACACCTCTATTCAAGGCAAGGCATGTATTTGATAGAGACTGTATCTATAGCAACAGAAATATCTAACTAAGCAGAAGAAGAAAGAAACTCTAAATCATTTTCAACACCCCACCTTCTGCTGCTAATTTGACTTAACCCTTTATAAGGCAAAAGGGTGTCAAAAATTAGGCGAGATTGAACCCTATCACTTTGAGATAAAGTTCAAATAATGGTGGGAAATATATTCCCTCTGCCTTATAAAGGCTTAATGCCAATACTTTTGGGATAACTTATTTTAAAAATGAAACAGAGCTAGTGCACAATTTTTTTTTTATAAGGAACCCTAAAACCCTGACACTGGCAAAAGCCGGGATAACGCTAGGTAGAAGAAGAAGAAGAAGAAGGACCGCTTATGCCTATGTCTGTTCTTTAGTAGCGCGCGTAAGTACTAAATGTAAACAAACAATACCACATGACACGACTCGGTCATTCGGTCAATGAGATAAAAATAGTTCGGTACACAGTTTTAGTATGATTGGCTTAATGATACACAAAAATTAAGATACATGTTGAATACCAAGCTCCGAACGCGAATTACTTTGCGCAAAGTAGTTAAAAACTTTCAAAAAAATTATTCCAAAATTTCCCAAGGTTCTAGATACCTTCAATGATTCAGGTTTTGCGTTTTCTGTCAGTCTGTAGGTAACGTGACAACGTGACCGTTGAATTTTATTGTATTTGTACCTACATAATTTGGATTACAATAACCACAACATTTTACCCTTCGTACCTACGAGTATGTAGGTATTATATATGAGCTGTAATTGAGTGACGAAGTATTTCCGACAATATCATTCAGGCCTTAAGTAATAAGGATTCTAAAGGTTACCTCCTCCAAAACCCAGAACGTCGGACAATTGTCGAACATAAAATTTCACTTAGTGGAAAAGTACGAAAGGGCTCGGGGCTACGCGCCTGCGCGCTGCTTACACTTGTTGCATCCACGTGGCCCGGGGGGTGGTGAAACCACGTCAAAAACATCTATACAACTTTGTACCTTACTGCATTGTTATAAGGAGAAACAAGCGTATATACTTTTGACGTTGAAGGAAGAGACTGTGTAGTTTTGTAAAGGCGTAAGTTGCGAAGTAATCAGTTATACGTACGTCTTTTTTTATGATGGAGGTAAAAGTGAGGGCACCCGCTGTGGGAAACGGGCCGCGACCATCACCTGACTTCGATACTCTGCTGTTTGTTTTGGTCAAAAAACCAAGTACGTATAAGGGTGTTTTACTATGCGATGGATATTATTTCGATGAAATAAAGATGAAACTGACTAAACTGAGTATTTTAAATGTTACTTGCAGTGATGTGATTGTGAGATACATAAGTTTGCGTAATCAACAAATTAAAAGAAAACAACTTAAAAAAAAAATATCGGATCAGATCCACAATAATGGCTAAAAATCTTACCATTTTAATCTTAATGCCTCTCGCACAGTAATTATCAGATCATTGATGAATAAATTACTTGAAACAAATAAGTATATAAGTTAATATATGTAAAAATGTCTCTTGTGATCTTTTTCTCTTTTCATTCTTCATTAGAAAAAAGTTTCTGTTTCTTAAAAATTTGCCAAAATAGTAAATAAGCGTGCTGAAAATAAAACTGAGAGACACAATAAAATTGGAAGATATTAGAAAGAGGACAAAAATGACAAACACAACATAACAATAGATGTTAATTACACAATGTAAATAAGGCTTTCACACTGGTGCGAAACCACCAGTGCCAGTGCAGTGCTGGTGGTGGTGGTCTGGTGGTGGTGGTGGTGGTGGTGGTGTAGGCGATTACCGCTTAAGTGGAAGTAGACTGTTCACATGCTTTAGGACAACAAAGAGAAAAGTTCTAAAGATACTCATGGTACCCATTGTACCCAAGAGAAGGTAAGAAAAAATAAGATGACTGCAGACACGTAGCCGGAGTCTTGAGGAGGAGAAAAGCTAGTCTGGATACGTAAATGGAGATATGGGAGAAGTCTATGCCAAAGGCCACCAGACAAAAACATCTGAGGAAACAGCAACAGTATCTCATCAGAAAAAAATATCTAAAATCAAGCAACAGAATGAATGCGAATTCAGTTAGATATCTGAAAATTCAACTCCCAAGTTAATAATATTTTAAACAGTCGCGTTTAAAGCCTTACTATAATTAGGGCACGCAATAGTGAGCGCTTCATCTCCAAGTTCAGGAATAGTTTACAAAAAGTCGTCTCGCATCACCGGCCGCGCAAGGTTGCATTCGTCCGTGCGCCCGCGCCGGGTCATTGGCCTCTCGGTGCGAGTGCGTCACTTCGTAAAGAGCAATGCGAGAAAATAAACGCGATAAACCGATCATGGTCTGTTAAGTATGACACTAGAAGTGCTGGACTTACTTGGAAGTCGTATCCTCTTTGAACGTCGGAGGTTATTTGATACGTTGACATTATTTATAAACTTGGAAGAAGGGAAATTGCTAAATCAGAACCTCCTCATTGTAGGTAGCCTGTAGCCTCGCAATCTTAAATCTAATGTCAAGGTCAAGGTGTACCTTATTCGCGTTAGACCTGTCGAATATAAAACGAGAAAGTTTTAAAAGATATATACTTACTTCAGCTTCTAAATTATTTATAAGTTTTTTTAAAACGTAAGTTTAGACACTATGTAGTGTTCAACTAAATATAATTTTATACAATGCCTAGTCCTGGCGAATAAGTCTTCTAAATTTCTTGTAGGTAATATTTAGATAGCGAAGACAATTTGAAATGATTTAAATAAATATGTAGTTCAGAAAACAAAATTCCGATTATCTCATACTTAATACTAATTTGTATAGTATCTTATTGTACGTAAACGCAGCTAATTTTGAAGTTTGCCTTCGACGGAGAACCACTCGTCTAAATTAGAAGCAATATTAAACTGACGCGACGCCCAGTCACATGCTGCATCTTTGAATGCGTTTAATAAGAAAGTAACGAGTCTATTACAGACGTCACAGCGATAAACGCATCTGTCTCCATAGCTGGTGAACGAACTGTACCTATCATCCAACACTAAGGTCGAATCGTAGGGCAATGGCTGACATGCGCATTTTGCGCGCGCGGTAAGGAATTTTTACTAAAAATCAGTTTTTTATCCCTAACTATACTCTGCTTGGTACAATCCCTAACTGCTCACCAACACGAATGCAACGAGCCCAAACACGACGGGATAATGTTGAGTAGTTGAGGAGTTCCTATGGTCACCTTCCAGCTCCATAACATTTCACACACTCTAGCACAGCTCCATGGCAATGTGACATTGTCACGCGATATACATATGCGTGTAAAATTTCAGGTCAATCGGAATCCGGGAAGTGGGTCAAATTTAACTTGCAAGATTTAATTTCAGACAATGGAACAGGTAAATATAAATAATAACTTGTAAAAGCTCTAATATATCCTTACAAATAGTCCTTCTGGATACTATCTAATTATCATTATTATTTATATTATAAAACACATTGTTGATACTGAACGAATCTGTCTTAACTTAACCTACCATTTATGTAAACTGCATTTTAATTGCATAGTAAAACACGTTATTAGTTACGTTACGCCTCACACTATATCATTATGGCGAAGCAAGTTCACTACAACCTTGAAAAAAGCGTGAAGATCTTATGAAACGAAAGCACACCTTCAGAGAAGAAACTCAATACCTATGCAATATTAATAATAGTGATTTGAGCTTGCATAGCAACGGCTCTAGAACAAGCAATATCATTTTGATATGCAAATGTGCAAGAATAAGGTGTGAGGTCTAAATATTGCGTTTAGTCGTAATAAAGTTACAATTTTATAGAACAGGTAACCGCTCTAAGGTCAGGCCTGATATTCCTGTAATTTAAAGCGCCAGTGAGCATTCGCTTAACCACTATAAGTATCTGGAGGTATGTAGGAACGTAGGAATAAACGGAGATCAGGCATATTGGTTTCCCTCAAAAGAGCGCACAACGATAGAAACAGCGTCGTTATTAATTGACTACTAACGATCTTTATTGAATCGAGATAAGGTCTACCAATGATCAACGTTGTCAGTATACGTTCTCCACAAGGTTGGTGTAGCAAATGTCAGACACGCGCAATAGAGCAATGTCGTTAATGTCGTGGTTTACGATCACTCTAGCGTAGAGTTCACGGACAGAGCGAGGTTCTATCATTAGTCTTTGGTCTGTTTTATTTCTGGTGCTAATAAATTAATGGTTTTTACACCATTAGGTAATTGAAGATTTATTTGATGTGACGCATTATTGATATCTAATTAGTAATCTTCTTTATATGCTTTTCAACTAGTCTATTTAAGTGTTTTAGTCAGCACTAAAAGCCTGATGCAGCATTCTAAAAATAGTTTTTTTAGAAAGTTTCGAGTACGGCTAGCGAGGTGCTAGAAGATACAAATACAATATAAAATATAAATATAGCTTATTATTGTAATATTAAAACACTGTCTAAAGACTAATAGGTATTTAGGTAGAGTAAAATTCAAATTTAACCACACGGCTGCCAGGGTGTAAGTGTATTTCTACTAAGCTATGTATGTAGTAGATATCTTATGCGTCTACACACTCTACATCTAAATATTTATTTTCAAATGAGGCGCATGATTCAAGGTTGTGTAGGCACGTATAATAATCTAAACTATTTAGTGCAGACATTGTAACTAGCTATCATAGGATAGCCGGAGATAAAACCAAGATGGTAAGACCGAGTAGGCAGAAGAGGCTTGAACGCTTTTTACGAGTCCATTCAGCCATGTATGCAATGTTTATCCAGAAATGTGGACACAGCTCAGCTCTAAAGCCTAGTTTATACAACAGTAATTCTATACTGCGCAATACCGATATGGAAAACAGGTATAGGAGGTACTTTGTATTAAAATATCCTTTGAATATTTATGTCTGCAAAACCAAAGCGGAATAATACAACGTATCGAACATTCGTTGACACAGACCGTAGTTAAATAGCGTAAAGGACACAGAGGCGATGACGTAAAGAAATTTAACGTAGGTAAGCGCGCGCGCATGCTTATTCCATTGGATGCGCTTGCGACGGTGAGTCGGAGTCACGAACGATGTAGTGTTTCGGGAAATCGGGACCTAGACGAAAAACACGTGCAAAGCGAAAATAAAACGCAACATACTTTATCATAAAAAATCTTACTAGTTGACAGACGTTGATTAACGTTAGGACTGTGTCACGCACATCGGATACTGTTCAGAGGTTTCGACTTGTTCGTATAGCGCCTGCAGCTGAGTGATCTAGTGCTTGAAATCATCCGTTATATACCTACGTACAACTCTTGCGTCAATAACCCAAATATGAACTATAAATTATCACAATAATTATGACTTTTATTATTAAACTTGAACCAGTAAATTTGTCGCAATTCACTCGCATACCAAAGACCTTTAGAAATGATGCAAAAATCAGGTACAATTGCATCACTTTTATCTGCTCACTTTACCATTAAGGTAATTCCAATGAACACTTATCGACATTAACACTGCGAGTTCGCGTTCACAATGTCTTTGGAAGTTGTACCCGAAGGCGACGACGTTGTCAGTTGTAGCCACTACCAGCATTAAAAATTGCGGTCAGTACTACCAGCCGCAATGTAAGATCCGCCGCATCGATCGAATTCTTTATAGGCAGCAGGTAGCCATATATTTTCAATTATTTTCATGACACTATTTCGATATAGGTACAGAGGGCAATTGAACTAGCGTCACCTTAAATTGTCACAATAGAAACCAGCAGGAAGCGAATGAGAGGAAATTATCTCTCGATGATTTCGCTGTTCAGTTAGCTGCCACATTTATTTATTATAGTATTTATAGCGACCGAGCGCTCATTATGTAACTCATACATATTGTATGTTGCGTGTTCGTCATTGACCTTGTGTCGGACCATTCTACAATAAAATTCTGCGGATACTACAACGCACATCATTGTTGGCGAGCGCGCTGCAAATTTCTGTGCACGCGACGAAATGATTATGATACTCTAGAGTTCCCTAAAACTACAACTATTTTGCGATCTGGATTAAAATACAATTTTATGATTCTGACATCATGTTTGTCACACATGGTAACAAATATCTATAGGTAATACTTTGTCTAGTATTAACTCTGTTTAAAACCGATTTTGACTGTAGTCTGAGTCTGAGCTATGTGGTTTACAGGGCGCATAGACGATTTAACTCCACAGTAATGTTTATATTCAGGGAATTTATGATGTGGTGTTCCCAAAAACCCAAAATATTTGACAACATTTCTTAACATACTTCAGTTGCCAGATATTTATTATTAGCAGTCAAGCCTCATGCGAGATTTTTCTCCAACACACGTGGAAGTTTTAGTTCCAAACAAATAATTTTTTGCGCTCATATTGGCAACGTCGCCAACAGTACGAGCTACGAATTATACGTCTGTCATTTTTTTATCAGTGGAAATGGTACATGCATCTCGTTTTAGTACTATTAAAATTATGTTTTTATAATGTGACAGATTTTAGTTGTTAAGCGTGACTTGTAATGAGTTGAAAATAGATGTCATATACTTCAGAAAAAGTGACCAAACCCTCCGGTGTCCGAGGCCAGATGACACCGGATGGCGAGGTGACACCGGAGGGTTTGGTCACTTTTTCTGAAGTATATGACATCTATTTTCAGTTTATATATAGTAGTGTAACTACTTAAAAATTGCAAATCAAAAAAATATTGAACAAAATAATTTGATTTGCTTCAAGATTTGTAATGAGTTATTAACTTATTACCTGGTTATTACCAATAAATGATGTCTATGTCTACATATAGAAACTTGAATGTGACCCCGGCTGTGCCAGTAATAAGTACTTTATAGTCATATTATCTTTTAGTACTATAGACTGGTATTGTCTATTCCTAAGTAACCTTAGTGAAGTAATGAATCTCTTTGAATATTTTCGTGTTTTCTTGATAAAGACTTCAGTGTTACGAACATAAAGACTTATGGTGCTTAATCTCAAGTGCTTCTTAAAGTCTTTTTTAGAACTCGTCCATAAATGTTTCTCAAACCAGCTTGACGGTAGGTTTCTTTAAGACTTGTCCTCAATAGAGTGACAGGCATTTATAGTGACGTGGGCACAAGGCGGTCGACGTCTCGTCACTGGTGACGTTACTAGCAAAGATGCGTTTTAGTTTACAAAGATTAGTTGGCGCCATGAGCTATTGACCCACATATATATCAACCAATATACTTTGAAACTTATTCCCGAGGAGTAAGATTCATGTTTGTACACATAGGTACTTAACCGCATAGTTAAACGAAAATAGGAGGTCGGAATATCGTAATCGTACAGTCGCCGTCAAATATATCGGAGCAGCCAAGTTACTCAAAAATATCTGAACATGCACTTTATCACCTATTCACTATAGAGGCGTTGTTCAGATATTTCTGACCACCTTGGCTGCTCCGATATATCTGATGGCGACTGTACGCACGGGC
Source organism: Pammene aurita (assembly GCA_947086415.1). Taxonomy (NCBI): domain Eukaryota; kingdom Metazoa; phylum Arthropoda; class Insecta; order Lepidoptera; family Tortricidae; genus Pammene; species Pammene aurita. The sequence goes on from OX352298.1 coordinate 29,121,278, forward strand.
ACGGCATTCATTAAGAATACCTTTTCATCAGCCATCAAATGGTTTGGATGAGCGAAAGTCCACTGCAGCGCTTGCAGCGTTTCCCACCGTAAGTGCATTGGAAAACCGGTTCGAATGTGTATTTTATTACCAAAGAAGAAGTTATACAATTGAATAACATTCCTTGTGCTCATAAGGTGGAATACTAAGCGTAGTAATGCAAACGCAGCTTTCTATGAGTTCCCATTTAGGCGGATTTTTTTGGTCACTCCAAGTAATCGTTTGCGAACGCGTCACGCGAAGTTTTTAGAATTATTGTGATAATTAATAAAATCAGTAAACTAGATATAGAAGATAGGCGGCTTTCACACTAGTGCGGTTTCCGCATGCAGCGCCGGTGCGTGAGCGGGATAGCGGCATGTGTATAGCGCTGTCACGCTTGCACACCGTCGCCGCATCCGTTTGCGGCGCCAGTGTGATACTCGCCTTACACCTATCGAGCGACGGATAATAGGTCAATGTGTCTCTCTCACACAAGACACGTGTAAAGGATATTGCTCTATCGCGTCTATGACAAAAAACACCGGGGTGCACTCCGGGAGTGCCGGCAGAAGTGAAAACTTTGATATTTTGGAATGGTTAGGAAATAAATTTGCACGAATTGCTTTAATTATCAGTATAAAAGTACTATAATTTATGTGGTAAAATACAATATTCATTTATTGCGCTATCGTACACAAACATGACAATTTATATTAATTAATTAAAAATTTAACACTTCAGAACTATTACAATTATTTATTCAGCCATTTTACTCGGAAACTGCTAAACGTGTCTTAATAAAATTTGAACATTAGTTGTAATTTGTATGCCATACTTAGTATTGTAATAAAATTGCTGAAAAAATACTTAAGTCCATGTACTTATGCATGTAACTAATTGCCAAAAACATTTTTTTACCAAAAATGTTGCACATCAATCGATAGGTCTTCAGAAATAACATTGAGCTTTTTTAAACATATTTTATAATGAAGTAAATATTTTCAGAAATAATCATTCCGTCTAAAACATTGTACGGGGGGGCTGTAACTTTTGAACCAGAGTTCCAAAAATATGAAAAAAAAAATTAAGGAATCTTTGCAAATTCTTTCAAAAATGGTTTTGAACATTAACGGTTAAATCATGCTCGAGTTATCTCCTAAAACCCTCTTCCAAAGGCAGATACAACCTTTTGATTATTTTTCCTTAATCTGTTGAAGGTACGGAACCCGCCATTACGCGTGGTCCGACACGCACTTGGCCGCAACCGGCGTCAACCAGCCACGGCCTTACTGTTCAATTAGCACGTACTACGTATCATTTCGCGATGCGATCAAATCCACTGCCAAACTCAGTCTATTTTACGCGTCGCGAACCGATCGTTTGCTCCAAATTACAACGTTACGCCAAAATAAATAAGAACCGAGATTTCCTACTTTCTTGAGATCTAACTAATAGCGTGCTATCGACTAAAGATAAGCAAAGCCTTTACCCTATAAAGGGGTTCGTATGGCTTTGTGTCGCGTTTAGGTGACAGTCACGTGACTTTTTTTCGCCTAGCCGCCCATCCGCGAATCGTCCGATAAGAAACTTCGTTCCAATAAATGACTAACTCTTATTGTGCCATGCGACCCTAGTCTGTACTGTATTCATCACATTTGCGAACCTAGCTGGGCGGGTCAATCCTGCTAGCTCACTGTAGCGATCGTATTACACATCTACTACTAACGTCTTATGTGACCCTGGTACTGTTAAGGATAGTCCATTTATTATGTCTTGGGCGAATGAAATTATGAATAAAAAATTAGGGCTAAGTCAGTCTAAATAGTGCTAAATTTAGCCCCAAAAGTGCTAAATTGGCAACACTGAACCTGTCGAATCTGTCGGTCACGTGACCCTGTCGAATCTGTCGGTCACGTGATCCTGACGCGAGTTTAACATTTTTTCCCCATCACAAAAAGTGCACAGGGCCGCTAAAGAAGTTTTCACTTCAAAAAAACTTCCGTTACATTTCATATTTATGCTGTAAAGTAATGTCGCAAATAGTAGTTTATGTAACTGTTACGTAATAAGGGTCCTTAAAACATGAGTGTGGTTTTATGAAATGAGTCGCAGGCGAATTTCATAATAAGATCACACGAGTGTTTTAAGGCCTAATTACGTACAGTTGCATACACTGCTTTATCTACACTCATATTATTTATTCTAAATGCCTTATTTGGAAACCATAGAATGGCCGCCATCGCACCGCCACCATGGCCAACTCGATTGTGCCGGCGGTCGCGCGGGCGCGTGTCGGGCTGTCGGCGGATCCCCGGGAGGGTGCAGGTGTACATTATGTTATCAAAACTCATAGCACATCAATAATTGAGCATGAAAAGTTAAAATTACGTTACTGCTACGGATAAAAAGCTTATCATAGTAAAATCGGTCGTGGTAATGCTAGCCATTGCCTACCGTTTTCGAACACGTTTTAGAGAACTTACAATATGAGTGTAGATAAACTATTGTTCTCATAAAATTATTTAATACAAGATCAAAATGCACACTTGTTTGACAGAAATATGTTATTTTTTACTTTATTGGACTATTGTTCTTCTGCACTATCTAAGAGGTTAGTGGTTTTTCAGTTTTACAAGAATTGTCTTATAGCTTAATTATCAGGAATTTTACGAAAATGTTCCTCTCCGTTAGTTACATCATTATTTCGAGGAATTGCCTAAGTCTAGTCGGCTCATTAGACCTAATTCCATGGAACTCTCAGACGCCTACTTAGAACCGTAATGAAAATGCTGTGTAAGTCAGAGATTTGTGGTGAATAATATCTGTGGAAGCTACTAACTAAAAACGATTAAATCATCACAAATTTGATATTTAGGGACGCGCGTGCTGATTCCCTGAGGAGAAAGGCCATACATTCTAAAAAGTCATGGAATAGACATTCGAATTTCTAATTGAATTCGTCGGCTATCCACTAGGTATGAAATAGGAACTTTTCACTCAGATAATGGTGCCTGTAAACAGCAACGAAGGAACGGGTAAAAAGATGAAAAGAGTTAACTGAAATGTCACTTGTACGTGTGTTGTGTAACGGCCTCCTAGCCCAGTCGGTAGTGACCCTGCCTACGAAGCAGGAGGTCCCGGGTTCGAATCCTGGTCAGGGAATTTATTTGTGTGTTTATCACGGATGTTTGTTCCTGAGTTATGGATGTTTTCTATGTATTTAAGTATTTATCTGTATTTATCTATTATATATATCGTAATCTAGTACCCATAACACAAGCCATATTGAGCTTACTGTGGGTCTAGCTCGATTTGTGTAAGATTTGTCCTATAATATTTATTTTTTTATTATTTAAACTTGTCCAATTGGATTCATCTTTTGACGAAGGTGTAGGTAGGCTTTAATGTCATGACACTTTGTGAAATTGAATCCTCAAATTAATATAATTACTATCAATTTATAAATTACGCCCTCATTATTTCACTTGCCTCGCCAATATTCAAGGCCGGCCGCCTTTCGACTCACTAGGTATATTAACATATAGCACAATATACCTATATACTCGTATATATAGCTTGAAGGTCGGAATGCGAAGCGGCCACCGTTGGATGACATTATTAAAAAGGGGCATAAGTGTATTATTATTTTATTAGAGATACTGCATTTTGAATCTGTGATGTGGCGTTTTCCTCTAGCGTTAAACATTAGCTCCGTTTAACGAGTTAAAATTTGTGAGTGATCTTCATAAATGAATGAGTGGTTTACCTACTAATTAACTCTTATATATGACTATAATAGCATGCTACTATTAGAACCTACTCCCAGTACTTGTTTTCTATACAAATGAAGCAAGGGGACCGGTTTCCGGTTCTCGTCATACAAAATCAAGAAGTATATTTAAAGTATTTAAATTCACTCGACAGAAAATTTTACAATTGTTACAAGTCAACCCTATTGAATCATTTTGCATGGATTTGAATTGTGTTTGATAGAGCAAATTTTAAGACCTCCGTAAAGAATTTCAGATGTTTTTCCATTTAGTAGAAACATTGGGACAGAATTTCTAATATGATTTTCAGCAGTTGATATTCTCAAAGATATGTTTACCGCCGAAATTTTGTTACGGCAATAGCATTATAGCAGTACCGTGCTAAATCAATTCGCATACAGCAAGTCGTGCCCACTGCCCATAGATATAGTTATATTATTGAATAATAAACATTAGTGATTAATTTCAGCACGTTGCCTTGTCCGGATCCCGGATATAAGCATTTATAACGAACATTACTTATATTTAGACTTTTTTAAATAATAGGGATTATGTTATTCCAAGCTTTAGTCACAATTACAATTATATTTCATCGCTTCATTCTCAATATAATGTTTTAACAGGTAGTCCCTTAAACCTACAGGCAACTAGCACGCTTTTAGAGTAATTCATTTGATCCAAAATCGGCATTAGTACGTCCGGCGGCCGCCACTTGGCGGGGGGGCGCTGCCCTGTACTTCACCACACAGCCGCCACCACCACCAGCAGGCACCAAGGGCAACACACAGCCGGTCTTTGTGGCATGTTTAGAGGAGGTCTATTTTTTAAATACCACGAAGGTGGCAAACAAGCATAGGGCCCGCCTGATGGTAAGCAGTCACCGTAGCCTATGGACGCCTGAAACTTCAGAGGATTCACAAGCTCGTTGCCTACCCTTGCTTACGCGTTGTCTATACCCAGCAGTGGACATCATTCGGCTGAAATTAATTATAAAGCCATTAACGTAGTATAATGAAAATATGATTTCTAATTAACCGTGTTAATTATAATGTTTGTCTACACACATAAGATTACCTTACGTGGGTTAATTGCTCTCTTAAAATAATGCAAATATATATAGTCAGAGTTTACCCAGTGTACCTACCTATAGATAAAATCATAGGTCACCTTGTCAATATGATCGGTTAAACAAATGACGTTCGCTTCAGCGTATATTAATATCTTTTCGTCACGAACCATGTTCATTTATTGTAGTAAAATCACAAGTATCTACCCACAGATACATGGAAAAATACAAATGCCATGAACTTTGACCTAGTACGGAATTTGAAAAACAATATAGAAATTGCCTTATTGACACGCCTCCCAGTATGACGTCAACGGTAAATCGTTTGACAACTAGTTCAAAACATTTGCGTGGAATCGCAACACGCAACTAAATATATGACGTCACTTCCAAAAGATAAGTAACTACTAGAGGTGTTCGCCGATGGCAAAATCATCGGCGGCGGCGTCCGATCTTCAGCGTTTTGGGGCCAGATAAAGAATAATTGTTACTTCACTATACCTACCAGTTAAGGGAAAACAAAAAGTAAATCAAAATGCGTTCTATACAAAAACCGAACAATATGAAATTAACAATATTAGGATGTTGTTATTTTTTATTATTATTTTCTGTGCACATGTGTTTTTTGACATTCATAGAAACATTATATTAATACCTAAATTGAAGAATAAGGAAATAGAATAAAAGCGTATAATCCAAAAACTAGATGTTATCATAAATGACCGTTAAGTCGTGGACTTACGATAGCATCGAAATGACAGCAAGAATGACGTTTGTTGGTGTAACCAGCAAATAATAAGCCAAGAAGCAAAAATTCGTAGTATCCAGTAGGACACTCATTACTATTTCCGGGCATTAAAACACGATAACCAATAAAATTTGCCACGCCGATTCTACGCCGGCCAAAATAATCGGCGGCGGCGGCGGCGGCGTCGAAATATGGTTGGCGGCGGAGGCGCGGCGGACATGTCTAGTAAATACTACACAATTTTCTTAATGACTCCCAAGGTCTAAGAATAAAAGCAAGCTATATTAAACGTTTGTGGTTATCAATTGTAATACGATGTTGTGGAAATGCGCAATTGGTCGGGATTGGGCGGTAGGTTGGTGACGAATACCGACGCGTATGACGCGCTTTTAGATGTTATTCTCGCTCAAATCAATCCAAACCAACACAACTGTGAACTCCGACCATTCCTAATATTAAAAAACTCTGGGTGAGAGTTTCACTGGTTTGTTAGCGATTAGAATGCCGGGCCTGCACCCAACTATGTCAGGCAAACCAACACAACTGTGAACTCCGACCATTCGTAATATTAAAAAACTATGGGTCAGAGTTTCACTGGTTTGTTAGCGATGAGAATTCCGGGCCTGCACCCAGCTATGTCAGGCGGGCATGTAAACAATATTACTGTTTGTAAACACGAACGTGCGTAAACACCACGCTGGCGCTGCTTAGACGAGTTCGCGGAAACTGATGGCCGATTCGCGATAGTCGTGGGTTTGATAATTTTATTGGATCAGCGCTGTCGTAAAACCTTTAGTGGAATTTTGACTTTTTTAGAACCTACAACGCTGGGATTCGATTAATTCAATGCAGCGAATACGTGTGTTGTGTTGCGATGCATTGGTGCTTTAAAAAAAAGGTTTAATCAGTACATTTATTGACTCGTGACATATTACAACTTGTTCTTAACTGCATTTTTAATGATCAAGTCTGTCTGCCTTTGGCAGTTGTGTTAAGTTTTAGGAATACTTGCATTAGATGTCAGGATTATTAAGGTTGTACAGTCGCCGGCAATACTATCTTCGTACACGAAGAGCGTGTCACATATTTTTGCGGCCTTCGTGTAGAAAGATGCTATTGCCGGTGACTGTACAGGTACTGTTCTGACGTTCAACGTTCGTGGTCTCCGCAGACGTCATACCTATTTATATCTATTGAATAGAATAGATTGATGGAAATATAACTGAGTAAACTGATAACAGTTAAATACTCTCTTAGTAGTCATTTAATTGCAGCAAGGACCCGGGGTATGTCCTTAAACTACGTCCGGACTTGGGTATGTCCTTAAACTACGCCAAAAAGAGAGGTATGGGCAATGATAATCGAATGCGAATGGCATCTCGATAAGTGTGGTAGGGCACGTTCAGCGAATGTCATCTTGCTCAAATCTGGAACAGAGCCTGACTGGGGAAGTACCTCCATCTTACAGAAAACCACAGCCAAATAGCACTAGACCCTACTCATAGTGTTGTGTTCCTGCTGGTGAGTAAGGTTGCCAAAGAGCTCAAAGAGGACCCAGTGTGTTGACGATGAGGGACCCTCTTGTTCCTTTATCCATCAACACAGTGAACCCTCCTTTTTGTAAAGGGTCGGCAACGCGCATGTGACTCCTTTGGAGTTGCAGGCGTCCATAGGTTACGGTAACTGCTTACCATCGCTTATGCTATGCTATCGCGTATGCTTGTTTGCCACCGTCGTGGTATAAAAAAAAGGACAGTTAAAATTGTATCATGGCTTTAAAAGGCTTAATATCTATGTTAAATATAACTTAGAGTAATGACTTAATCGTACGGTAATTGAAACATGTTCATATACACATTCATTTACCCCAGCTTCCTAGCTAAACTAGTTTGATTGCAGATCTGTGATCGCATCAATCAACTTTCACTCGAGAACCCGGCTTCTGGGATTGTATGGCCTCAAAACCCAAACCAATCATTCTCGTATTAGCGGTTTTTTTTTAACGTTTTTTATTCAGACATTTATTACTTCGTTTTATACGTATTCCCTGTCCGTAATATCAGATCGGATATCAAACTTGAGGCAAATGGTTGAATTATATGCCAATAGGTATTTTCACGCCTATCTTGCATCGTTAACTGTCGTATCGATTTTAACGCAGAAAAAAATTAAGCCAACTGCTTTGAGATACAACGTTGCACCATATATAAACATAATCTAAGCTATCTAGATTGGCATATATTTTTAAAGACAGTTAAATATTTAACTGTGCAATTCGCACGTTATTCGTTATGAAAATAAAACGTACCTACAAAGTTACGATTCAGAACTTTCGACATCGAACGGCCCCCAAAATGATATGACCCTCAAAAGGCTAGTTTGTAGGCCTTTAAGAGGCAAAACAAGTGCGTGACGAAAGGGGAACTTCGATTGGAACTTACAAACTTCCCAATCAGTAACCCAACAAATTTGAAATTTAGAATTTGTGTGGCTTTACTGGAAATTCGATTAGGATTAAAGCGTTTTAATAGCAGTACCCGGGTATTTTTTTATATCAAGATTCAAGATATTTATTCGTGACGTACACAATATTACATACAAATTTACAGACAAACGAAATAAAGACGTATTAGTGTAGCACCACGAAATATATGACGAAAGTACATCAGTTTGAAAGACTAAAGAATAGTAACTTCAACCTTGTGTCCAACTTTTAGTTACAGCATTAAGTATAGTACTCATAGAAAAGATAGTCTAAGGTCACTGATTTAAACTTTTACGGTTTTTACAGTATCGATTTGTACTAACGGGACTTAACCGCATAAGTAAGTATATAATTTTAAAATTACCTTCGGCGTTTCGAGGACGACATTGTTCCCGTGGTCTCGATTTCTCGAAGAAAGACTGGCTCCAGTTGACATATACAATTAGCCGCGCGAGTTTTTCGAACTACCTGCACTTGGTCTTGATTATCAATTTGAACTTGAGTTGAACTTTCCAGTCGCCTAGCGTTTATAAGATTGATTGCAGTTGTGGTAGTTCCTTCATCGGACGAACGAAGAGAACTATAGCAGAAAGAGTCAAGGAATATATAGCAGCTGTCACAAATTGTCAGGTGAACAAGTCTGCTGTTGCTGAGCATTTAGAGTCAGGACCGGACCATTGGATTGAGCTTCATAATCCTAAAATCTTTCTACGGATCGTCGGTTTTATAGTACAAAAGCCAGGAATTAAAGTAATTCCATGTCGCGGTATTTTAATGGGTGTACAGAAAATACAAAATGCCGTCATCCATGTCTTTTGTATATTGCAGAAACTGAGAATCTACTTGATTACTTAATTCGAAGAGTTGGCTGGCAGTGGCACTAACAGGCTTTTCAAAATCAAGAGCCGTCTCGGCTACCACATAAGGCCAAACCACCACATAATGTAAAACTCAGAGATTTTAAACATTCAAGTACAGATCCGGACTCGTATATGAGTAATTAATATATAAATTCGTCATCCTGAAGGTGACAGTATGTAAATAGGTACGGTTTGAACTCGTCGCTCGAAGGAGATTAGCGGGTGGCCTTGTGGTTTCTTGTAATGACAAATGTGTCAGTATTACAACTTATTAACGACTTTTGTTCAGCTAACTACCGCTTAGAAACAACGAAGGATATGCATCTACAGTTAGTAAAGTATTGTATTAACATACATAGGGTTTTTTTTTAAACTAGCCATATAACAACTTTGGGACCAACTCCGAAATCACAATTATATTTTTGGCTGTTTCATACATTTCGGGGGTAGGTCCTTAGTAGGTAGTTATTGAAAAAACACCCTGTATTGAAATATTTGTGTAGGATTGAAACAGAATAAAGTGCATTCGAAGATGAGAGTTGTAAATTGAAAAATCCGAAAATGTTGGAGATTCAATGAAACCCCTATGCTGAAAATTCACGCATGAAAATCTGACTTGTTTCGAATACATCTGTCGGACACCTTTTTTTCGAACTAGACAAGGGAGGATAGAGGTTCTTTAGGAATATCACGCTTTTGCTTAGGCATAGTCTACGTAGAATAACGTGGGCTAGCGACCTGAAGGAAAAGATTGTTGCAGCGACACAATTAAAAGGGCAGTATCTGTATCTCGTAATCTTCCCCTTGGCCATTCCCTGACGATGTGTAAGTTGATTTAGTAAACGAAGTAGCGGGCAAAAGCTAGTGTAACATAACCTGCCGATCATAAAGGTGCCGGTTGCACTAATAAGCGGACTAACGGCGCAAACCGGCCGCCATGGGTGTCATCACACGAACAAGTTTCTCGCTACATTTGCCGCCCACCGGTTTTAGTCCTTCTAAGGTAGAGATGTGCCGTTCTTGAGGACGTTCTCCGTTACTATGGGGAATATTCTCGACTATTCTCGAGCGAGAACGTTTCCCCATTGAGTTTAGATATATAGTAGAGGTACAGTCTCAAACAAAATTTACCGAAATAATGGCTTGTGGAAATTTGTAACCGGGCAGTGTTATACCGTAATAAGACGGTCAGAGAAACTGCTGTACGAGTCCTTCTTACATCACTAATGTGGAGCCATTTTTTTGGGGTGATTGTGTATCCCGTTCTTTATTACATATCGGTGCGTTTCCCATATAAAACGAGAAACCTTCTCGAGAATTCTCGAGAACGGTACAGCTCTATCGAAAGGAGACAAGATGCTTAATTTTATGACGAAAAGTAGACTTTATGTGGGTATAAGAAGCCTGACTAATAAATATATCGTTCTATTATCCGACATTCAAAGTTGAGAAAGATCCGTAATTGAGTTACAGTTTTAAAAACGTTACTTGAAGGGAACATATGTTTAAATTTACTAGTCCCGTCTTCCAAGATTTTGTTTTGTATTGTGTTAAGTTGTCACTCGTCCAGTGTGATGGCGATATTGACCGGGACATCAAAACCCGGGTAAGCGTAGGATGGATGAAATGGCGACAGGTCACGGGAACCATTTGCGACGCCCGAATGCCCCTTCGACTGAAGGGGAGAATCTATAAATCCATTATAAGAGCTGTCGTCATGTTGGATCAGAGTGTTAGGCCCTAAAGGTGATGGATGAAAAAATATTGCATGCAACGGAGATGAGAATGTTAAGGTGGATGTGTGGAGTGACGAGAATGGATCGGATAAGGAATAAATATATAAGAGGAAGCCTGAAAGTCGCACCCATAACTGACAAATTAAGGGCTAATCGCCCGCGTAAAGCGTGGTACGGGCATGTTATGCGGAGGGATGAATGTTACGAGAAAGGTATTAAGAATGAATGTGGAAGGATGTAGGAGAAGAGGCAAACCTAGGAAAAGGTGGATGGACTGTGTGAGAGATGATATGAAAAGAAAGGATGTGAGTGATGAGATGACGGGTGATAGAGATGTGTGGAAGAAAAAGACATGCTGCGCCGACCCCAAGTAAATGGGACAAGGGCAAGAGGATGATGACGCATCCACCTCTATTTCGTGTGAAACAGTGAAAATATAAACAAACTAGGCATTAAGTCGGTGATATCGCACCTTTTTTACAAAACTGTGAAGGACGAGGGAACAAAACTGACATAAAATATTGTCCCAAAGTTTATCTTTCTTCGGTGAGGACTTTAAAACCAGCTACTACGCCACATAAACGGGGACTTAGACGTAGGTGACACAAGCCTAGATATCTCAATAATTTAGCAATTTTACTTACAATGCGCTCTTTATACCGGATTGTAATTAACTTATTAGCATAATTGCTGCGAGCGACCGGTTATTATAATCTTAGATCGCAGGCTGTACAGCTACGCGCACATGCGTACATTGATAATGCCAAAAAAAATCAAGCACTTACTTAAATATTTATATACTATGGAAGTTTCCATATAGGTATGGATTGCCCCTTTTCAGCCATCAAAGTTATTAAAAATGTAGCCTTGCGATTTGGGTGACAAAAACGAATTAAAATCTCGATTTTTATGTCAAATTATTAATTTTCTCACTTTAAAAACACACAAAAAAATCGAACAAAAAGAAGAAACAAGAGACCTAGTAAAAAGATATATATGTGCATTGATTTATACAAAAATGGAGATATGGTACCAGGCGCTCGATTCTGTGCCATCAAATATAGGTTGCGGCACCTATATTGAATTAGTCGTGTGGCAGAGTCTCTCAGTCAAACTTTGTGTAATGCACAAAAAATGGAGGTCTCCCTTGCATACCCGTCACCCTTGTTAACAATATAGGTTTATCTCTTTTGCCCATGATGCACATACATTATAGCGGTGTGTAGCATTTTACAAGTGTGTAGGTGCAGGACCACATTTCGGTTTTGTTTACTATGAACGTCACTCATCTTCCTTTTTGTTTATGTTTATGTATGTCTATGTATATGAATGAGTAGGTAATTTTATTTTAGGGGGCAATCAATGTTCACTCGTTTTATTTGGAAGCTTCGTGGCTCTGGTAGCGAATTAGTTTTTCGAATAATCGAATACTTAGCAATTACCTCAAAAAACCTAAATATGTACAGATAAACAATTTAGTACCTACATATAATAGCTTTGTGATGACTGCAAACTGTTTCATGAATTATTTTTGGAGAGCTTGGTAAGTTTGAAATTTTTACCGAAAGTACTTGTGTCGGCAACAGTCCACGCGTCATCGGCTCATCGGCAAAGGTCGGCGAGTGGCCATTCGGCTCGGGAATCCGCCATCTCCACGATTTCGTGATTAGCGCAATTATGGTCTCGTCCAGTTCCTAACTAATTAGTTGAGGTTGCGGCCTTTGCGTTGAGGTGCCTTTTATAGCTCAACAGACCGGTGTGTATAAGACAATGTTTCAAAGAGTACGTCACTGTATTGGCTGCCGATTAAGTTTACTGAATTCAATTATAAAGATGGTCATTATTCTTATAATCTTACTATCCTTTAAAGAACGCGTGTTAAGAGACAAAAAGGCGAAAATAATTCAAACCATAAAGTTAAGTAGGTATTAACTATTAAATTGTTGAAGATGGTAAACTTAGTAAATGAAATCCATGTATTCTTGTATTCATTATATTCTTGATCAATGGTAATGTAGATATCTATGTAAGTAAAATTATTTCGATTATAACCACAACAAAATTGCTTGTTTAAAATATTGCAAAGAGTTTTGCTACGACTTAAAAGTGTCGAAGACCTGACCTGCCATAGAAACGCGCAAAGTTTCCGGTTGCTTCTATTTTTATAGCAACAGTCATCATGTTTAGGGATCCGTAGTAAATTTTTGGATAAAACTAATACTTTCGTAATTAATAGTTCCGAAAGTTTAAAAACGGGAGCCCTCCACCCCCCCCTTTAACTTTTAAACCATGGGTCCAAAAATGTGGAAAAATTCATGAATGTGAGGCCTATAATAAGTACTTTCAATTAAAACTATATTGAATAAAATCGGTTGAGCCGTTTTTGAGTTATAACTCAAAAACGCATAATAAAAGGACGTGAGTGCCGCAAACTAAATGACATTTTGAATGGATGTATTGTAATAGGAAGGCAACTACGGAACCCTACACTGCATGGCCCGACTTGCTCTTTGCCGGTTTTTTTTACTACACCTGGATAATTCAACATACCATTTCATTTGCTGAATTTTATTTAAATCCGCCACGGAATGTGAGTGACGTCATTACATAAGTATGCGAGAATATTATACCCAGTGTTGGCCGAACGTTAGTGTAATTGAAAATTAAAAATTGAAGATTGAAACACGTTAGTTAAAATTGAACACTAATAGTTTAGTGCAAATTGATTTCAATTAGAATTGAAATTGATTGTAACTAACGTGTTAATCCTTTGCGAATAACTAATAATTGAAGATATTTAATTTTTAGTCTTTCTCAAAAATTGAAACATTAATTTAATTTTTAGTGTAGATTGAATTGGTAATTGACATTAATAATTTACCTAACTAAACGCGAATTTAGGTTAAGCTACGAGGTTTTGATTTTTGTTTCGATTTTGACTCTGGACTCGGGGGTTTGTATTAATAAGCAATGGGACCGGTATCCTAAGATGGAAGTCATGCTGGACCCTGGGGATCCCTACTGGATCTCGGGTTTGGTGCATCATAGACTCATGCTGTTTGGGCTCATTCGACTTGTACTGATGAGCAGATGGTACCGGGATCAAAATCTGGAGCTCATGCTGGACCCTGGGAATCCCTACTGGATCTCGGGTTTGGCGGATCATAGACTCATGCTGTTTGGGCTCATTCGACTTGTACTGATGAGCAGATGGTACCGGGATCAAAATCTGGAGCTCATGCTGGACCCTGGGGATCCCTACTGGATCTCGGGTTTGGCGCATCATAGACTCATGCTGTTTGGGCTCATTCGACTTGTACTGATGAGCAGATGGTACCGGGATCAAAATCTGGAGCTCATGCTGGACCCTGGGGATCCCTACTGGATCTCGGGTTTGGCGCATCATAGACTCATGCTGTTTGGGCTCATTCCACATGTACTGATGAGCAGATGGTACCGGTATCAAAATCTGGAGCTCCTTTTAACTTTTACTTTCTTAGTAAAAGTCCCATCTGCTCATCAGTACAAGTCGAATGAGCCCAAACAGCATGAGTCTATGATGCGCCAAACCCGAGATCCAGTAGGTAGCCCTAGGGTCCAGCATGAGCTCCATCTTGTGATATTGGTCCCGACTTCCGAACCCGAGATGCAGTTTTAAAATTAATTACTAGTGTAAGACAGGATTAATTTAGTTACACTAACGTTAATCTAATTGACTGTAATTCTTATTAAATTTTCGAGACGTTAGTGTAACTAATAGGTTAATTCTAATTGACGGTTAGTGTAATTGACGACGTCACAAAATCAATGCGAACTAACGTTAGTAAAAATTGATGTTAGTGTAATTGATTAGTTACGGAATTAATCTTCAATCAATTTTCAATTCTAATTGAAATTAACGGCCAGCACTGATTATACCTAAACTATGGAGCTTGAAATGATAAACCGGTCCCACTAGTTTAAGACGCTGGAAGATATAGTCGTAGTGGAATTTTTAAGACGCTTGCGAGCAAATTCTGGCTTGTGTGCGGTTAATAAAAGGCTAAGTGCGAGTCATAGTCATAGGTTTGAGGGTTTTGCACTAGTATAAATTATCTTAAAAGGTGAAACGTGGAAAAATATACAACTCTTAAGGTCGTATTAGGAGATATTTTTATTGTAAAGTGGCAGTAATAGATACCTGCCTAGTAAGATTTTGATAAGATGTCTGAATGTGAATAAATAGCTTTGCCTTGCATTCGGAAATCTTTATTACATCTAAGATTAAAAATAAAAGATACTTAAATTTTACAAAAAAGTAGTCATTTCGTTCCGGCTATGTCTTTGTCTTGATTAACTCTTGGTTATCTTTATAAATATTGATTATTGCATTGTTTCTTACGAATAGACGACAATACTTTGCCCATTATAAAATAGTCAACACACCATACATTCATCTTTTAAGTTGTATATGTTGACTTTGACTCTCTTTTCGGTGACTCATGTTTTATTTCTATTTCTCATTGATTTATTATGTATTCTACTAGATGTGACATCTAGAACAAATTTTGTGCGCCATGTTTGGCGGTTGACAGCTATGACTGAATCAAAGAGTAGTGTAGACTTGTAGTGATTTTTACTACAACTTTTGAAACAAAAAATTACTTAGGGATATCATCTCCTGTTATTCAATGCTATTTATTCTAAATTTCTAATTTTTGCGTGCGTGTCTGTTTGCGTGTTCACTTGTTTCTTAGTGGGTACCTATTTTACTTTATTATGCGGCCTCCTAGCCTAGTCGGTAGTGACTCTGCCTATGAAGCAGGAGGTCCCGGGTTCGAATCCTGGTCAGGGCATTTATTTGTGTGTTTATCACGGATATTTGTTCCTGAGTTATGGATGTTTTCTATGTATTTAAGTATTTATCTATATCTATCTATTATATAAATCGTCGCTTAGTACCCTCAACACAAGCCTTATTGAGCTTACTGTGGGACTAGGTTGATTTGTGTAAGATTGTCCCATAATATTTATTTATTTATTTATTTATTTATAAATTAAATATGTTTATTTCAGCCAAGCAGAGTTTGAGTTTGTATACCGCAGGTTTATGTTTCTATTCCATGTAGTATAGTAACAGGGTCCTTTCATATGGAACCCTAAATAACATTTCCGGGTAACTGTAACGACGTCAATTGAAAAAACACACACCTACACACATTCGGTAGATCTATAAATAGCAAAGTGACATGAATAGTGTAGCGTTGTCTTGTTCCAGCTATATTCGTCCGTTATATATTTTTAAGGATATACCTACTAGGTAATATTTTCTATACCAAAGGAACAAGTGTAATATTTTGGTAAAAAGATTAAGTGAATAGTGGACTAAGAGCTGGCCACGTCAGATATGACATATGACATATTAAAGAGAGCAATGAAACCTGACTAGTTAGATTGCTTTACCATCCTTATTGATAGATACGGGGATCTGGCAGCTTTTAATGGGTGGAGGTCTGAGTGACAGACCATCAAAAAATTCAGTTTGAAAAAAGTAATACCAAAATAGATAAAAACTGCCTATGTTGTGTCATTTATAGAGGGCAGGGCCTATATTTTATATGAGAACAAGAAACATTGTGTATTATTGTGGAAACAAAAACAGTAAAAACTCAAACTCTGCTCAGTTTCGTGAAAAAAAGATGGATACTAGTAGGTATCCATATAGCGTTCTAGACCGTCCCCCACTATACCGATTTAAGATAGTTGTATCGATAATTTTAAAAATGTAGTTTCGAAAATTAAATTACGCATGTATAAAAAAAAATGTCGCAAAAAAGGTCTGTAAGAAAAAAATCATTTTGTGACGAGTTGCTTCATGGACCGCTTACGTCTTAGACTATCTGCAAATTTGCCCAAATGTTTTTTAGGTGAGTTGACGCCGTAGACGACCTGCGTTTTTGACCATATGATACTAACCCATCTAATTAATCACATATATGTCCCATAATATTGCATGAAACCCAGAACTCTAAGATTTTTTTTCTTGTCCGGATGTCCGGATCTAGAAACAAGCCCAGTATAGCAAACTAACTAGAGGAGTTTCGTTGCTCTGATTATTGTGTCATAGCTGACGGGGCCAGCTCTCCGTCTCTGGCGTCTCCGGCATCCCCCATGCCGCGTCACTCGTGTGTGCTGGATCTAAACTTGTGCCCTCCTCCGATAAACTCAGACAATTTCGATGTTGATGATGCACAGTAAATCCTCAATACTTTACAAAACGGAATCGAAACGATCCGATGTTTACGATTTACGCTATAAGCAGTTAGGATCGCAACCCTCTAAACGTTCGGCATTCGCGCGAGTGACTCCACTAAATCCAATACATTTTTATTCATGAAACGATTGACATTTGTATGTTAATTCACAGCGTAGGTCCCGCCTCGAAGGATGAAATATTGAATTATTGCCGAAAGTCGGGGGTATATAGAGGAGGCCTGGGCGATATTAATCCGTTGGCTGCCCCGAGGCTGGCAGGAATTCAAATAAATCGAGCCGTGACAAACAAGAGGTATAAATCAATCAAGGCAAGGTGGCGTGCAGCCTCTATTGCAACCCCTAGGTTTCGGTTTCATATCAAAAGTGGAGCTGTGTATCGGTAAATTTATAGCCAAGGTTAAACTAAACTCGTTATGCCTTCAGTTGGAGCGGAACTTTATTTATAAGTCGCGTTTTTGATTTGTGGGTTTTTTCGACTGTATTTCGATAGCGGTTGTGCGTATTACCTGTAACTTTTTCTTTTGGACGTTACTTCTTTTAATTTTTGCGAAATAAATTGCGGGTAGTTCAACATTCTGCCAGCAAAAAATATAAATACCTACATTCAAACTACGACAAATCTTTGCAAATAAGTTTCAATTTATTTTTATATTGTACTATTGTCGTATGCAGTGGAGACGCCACCGCCACCACACCCAGGAAAGATAAAGAATAAGGCAAAAAGCTAATTAAAATTGTAAAGCTGCTAATTGACACTATAACTATTAAATACTTATCTTAAAAGTAACTTATCTTTTTTTATCATAATATTATTTATCTATTTCAGTCCAATGATATTTACTATGGATGGGTTATACTCTAACAAAATGAGCAGAAAAAATACTTCCAACGTTATTTTATAACCTAGCAACGATTGTGTTATGTTTATCTATTTTGACAATCACTACATCTTTGTCTCTAAGATTGCATATACACGGGAAAATTCGACCGGTGCTGCTGTGA
This sequence comes from Pammene aurita, assembly GCA_947086415.1. Taxonomy (NCBI): domain Eukaryota; kingdom Metazoa; phylum Arthropoda; class Insecta; order Lepidoptera; family Tortricidae; genus Pammene; species Pammene aurita. Next base: position 29,139,221 of record OX352298.1, read on the forward strand.
CCCGGGTGGCCAAGTGGTAAAGGCGTCTGCCGCGAATGCAGAAGACGCTGGTTCGATCCCAGCCCTGGGCACCGGAGGCCTAGGTCACTTTTTCCTTTGTATATGACATCTATATAAGTTAACAACAACAACGTTGTATGATGTCTATACTGCCCCACCACCACCTAAGAGCTGCCAGATTACTGCGCTCAATAAGGACGATGACACATGTTGAATTTTGTAATAAAATTAATTTGAATGGATGCAAAATGGTCAAAATATTCTAATGAAGTAAAAAAAAAACGATTGAAATGGTTCAAAGATCAGGCTTTAAAATTTCAAAAAGTACGAAATTAAATAAAACAATTACATATTACTGTAAAAGAATTGTATCCCAACTAGAGCATGCAATATCAGTCCCGGGAAAGCTTTCCAATTTCCCGGGACTGTGTCAAGGTTAGTACCGCTACGCGTACGGTAAAACTCGCATTATGGCCAGGTGGAGACGTAAAATTGTGTACTCACCACGGGCACTAAAAAAGAAAGCCCTCTATCGCATATTTACAACCCTCGCCTGCGGCTCGGGTCACAAATACCTGCGATTTCGGGCTTTCTTTCTTTTACAGTCCTTGGTAAGTAATGTACTATTATTGTTGCGTGTTGTTATGTGTGGAAATGCACTTGTTGGTTTGCATGTTCTCTGAATGAAGAGTCAAGTCTGCTGATACCACTTCGCAGTAATGCCTCCCTTTAAACTATTGCTAAGCCCGCACTAGATTACTCTCCGTGTAATTAATTTAAATATTTACATCCGAGCCGAGGTAGGTGCACATCGATGCTACATAAATTTTACACCTTATCACAACGGAATAAAGTGGAAACTTGTAAAAACCCTTAAAAATACAAGTATGTTGCGATTGCGAACTCACGATGACAAAACCTTTCATAATATTTTCTTCCTTGATTAGACGCAATTAACATTAGGTCTAGATTTCAGTACGTAGCGGTTGTATCTTTCACATCAACCGGAATAAGCATTACAGATAACACAAGTAATACATATAATCGTAAAAGAATAGCTTCACTTTTTTTTGTCCTAAAATGGCAAACAAGCTTTGATCTCCTGAAACTTCTTTCATGCCTAATATATTAGGCACCGGTAAATTAGTAAATTATCACAGGGATTTGAACTATGAATAGTCATAGTCATAGTTATTTATATACTGAATATTCCTTCTCTCCAGGAATATCTTTATCGAACGCTATACACCGTGGGCTGGAATAACCCGACAGGTCTTAACCACGAATTTCTAAGACCAAAAGAAGGAAAAAATATTATGTGAATTTAGGTCAATTTCGCCAAAAAAAAATTTTTTAGTTTTTTTTCCATTTTTTGAATGTTTATTGCACATGGAAAGCAAATTTTATTAATAAAATTATCGCCTAAATCAAATTGGTACTTTATTCTTTTGTAAAAATTTAGTTTCTGCTAAGTTTTCCTTGTCACTTTGATATCTGTCAATAAGGACGTGTAAACTATGTCCAATAGTGGCAACAACGCCATTAGAAAGGAGTTTTGTGATGAGTTATAATAAAAAGTGTATTTTTTTAAAATTGGTATTAACTCTGAAACTAGGCGTATTCCAGAAAAGTTTATGTGACATTTTAGTATCTAAATATGATCAGGAATACACTGTTAAAATCTGTCTAGTTATATGGGCCCACGGTGTATATAACCAATTGTGACGTTTTCAAGTCAAAGGTTCTATAAAAATCATTTAGAAATAAACTCTATTGACAACCGATAATGATGTACTTTTGACTTGAAAACGTCACAATTTAACACTATTTAATAGATAACCAGAGTCTCGACTTATTTGGTTAAACATGCCGATAGCGTTTAAATATACACCATATCAAGGCCAGTTTATATCCAGTAACATCACTTTAAATTCATCTCTCGGCATATTCCCGTATAGCTTTGTACATTGCTGCTTATTTTAGGCGCATTCGATTAGTAACTTTATATTCATGGAGCAATCGATGCGTTACGATGTGGAAATCTACTAACAAATCACGGTGTAGCTCGACCGTTGTCAGTCACTCACACATTTAGGATAAGATATAGTTAGAACAGTGGAATAAATTCAAGTAGGTAGGCATTCAAAGTTGCTTCCAATTTCACTTTATTATATTTGTTATCAGATACGATACTTACGAATTACGATGTCCTGTGTTCTATCTAAGTCCTTAGAAATCGACGAGTTTTAAAAGCATGGCGGGTAACATTATGAGAAAAATTTAGATTTCTGCAGTTTATCAGGTATTAGCAGCGGTGCGACGTCTATAGAAATAGCTTAAAACTAAGGTGTTCTCCAGACGGGGATCGGAAATCTCCTTCATTGTGATTAATCGTCTAGATAGGGTAAACCTATAAGGGTTACCTTATGATGTGGGTATATACTAGGGCATGCTACCGGGAATGCCCGAGACTAATTTTTCTCGAGAATTCGCACTTTTGTCTGGTTCCGGGATAGATTGTGCGATTCTCGGGAAAGTATCGAAATTTCGGGAAAACTGTCATGAGTTGAACATTCGAAACTTTGATATATAAAATTGCGATTTAGGTACGGCACGTTTGTATAAACAACATTTGTAATGTTTTTATAAACACACGTTTTTAAGTTTTACACTACCCAAGGATAAAAAAAAACAAAAATTTACTAGAATAAAAGATCAATAATTTCGCCCGCATGTTCGAAATATATTCTGTCACGATTTATTTATAATGAAAATGAAGGCAATAATAAACACCACTTACGAAAAAGTTTAAGTTTCAGTGACAGAAGTTTAGATGCGATTTGTTACTTACGTACATATTACCAGCAAATGAAAGGCTTCAAGAAGTAATTACTAATAATATATTTGCTATAACATATTAGCTTGAAATAAGTAGTAACTTAAGTTTGATTGAGTAACATCGAGACTGATAAATGATTTATTAAAATAATAGGAATTGTAAGAACTCTTTCATTTTTCCCGAAATATCTGGATTTCCCGGTACTAACCTTGACACAGTCCCGGGAAATTGGAAAGCTTTCTCGGGACTGATATTGCATGCTCTAGTATATACCCTTTCATTATAGTATCATCCAACCAAAAAGACGATCAGGGTCGTAAAACTTCTCTCTCGCACTTGCACGCCCCAGTAAGAGTGAAAGAGATCGTAATTTGACGTTTGTTTAAAAGATAAAGATAAAAGATATTTATTCTTCAATTTAGGCACATTACAATGCACTTATGAACGTCAGAGAGGTAGGAGTTACCATTTTCCCGTCTCTTTTTCGCGCTAATGACATAAGACTACCTCGTTTCTCATTAGATTAGAAAAATAACGGTCGGTTTCGCCAATAATAAATAAATATTATGGGACAATCTTACACAAATCAACCTAGTCCCACAGTAAGCTCAATAAGGCTTGTGTTGTGGGTACTAGACGACGATATATAATAGATAGATATAGATAAATACTTAAATACATAGAAAACATCCATAACTCAGGAACACATATCTAGCCAATGAATCTAAATTTTTTTCAGCCATTATTATTATTAGTGATACGCCAATAAGATGAAAAATGGCGAATTTCAAAATCGTTTTCCTAAAAACCACACTAAGACTATCGCTCGATTTTTCTAGTCTGAAAAAAAAAACGTACCTATTGATAGAATTAATTACATTAATTTTGTCAGACATGGTTCGGGTAAGTCGGCCATATGTGCTCAGTGCTCACCAAATTGATAGAGTTTGTAAAAACAACCCTATCAAATACCCGATCCAATACCATAGACATAAACAAAAAGGAAGACGAGTGACGTTCATAGTAAACAAAACTGAAATGTGAAACCTACACACTTGTAAAATGCTACACACCGCTATAATGTATGTGCATCATGGGCAAAAGAGATAAACCTATATATAGGTAGTTAACACGGGTATGCCTCCATATTTTGCGCATTGCACAAAGTATGACTGAGAGACTCTGCTACACAACTAATTCAATATAGGTGCCGGAACTTATATTTGATAGCACAGAATCGAGCGCCTGGTACCATTTTTCCCTTTTTGTATAAATATATGTCTAATGCCCCAATATTGAAAATGCAGAGAATATAGCTATCTAATCAAATAGAGTAAGGGTACCGGGAAGACCCGGTTCTCACCTTAGATATCAGTACCGGAAATACCGGAAGCATTTCCTATTAAATATCCAAGTTGGGCCCTAAGTCCGTTGGGTTTTGTCAGTGCATGAACAGATTTTTTTAAAGGTTGATTGCCATGCCTTAAAAAAGCAAGTATTAGGTAGTCGTTAATATACAAGGGACAGCAAACTCGTTCAAAACCGCATATCTCAACGATAAGTGAAATGCTATTTATCCGTCACTTATCACTTATCAGAAACGTGGCCCACCACGTGGGTGCAAACGTGCATAACTAACGTAAATGCACATGAATACCTTCTTGCCCTCCTTACAGACTAGTTAATATTAAAGGCTGGCAGTTCCCTCGAGTATCTTTCTGTCGATTAAATAAATGTGACACTTTTTTGTAAAAGGTACCATTTGGTCGAAGGCGCTTACATTGTAGGTACGGTCACGGACATTAATTGTTAACCTATTCAGGGATCACTTTACATTGGACATTTCATATAGTATGTATTAAACAAAAGAAAAAACTTGAACCGTACGCGTAGGGTTCAAGCTATTTTCTTTTGTTTAGTAGTACTTAAGATACTATATGAAATGTCCAATATAGAAATGTCCCTTAGGGGTCGCAGTTCTAACCTAACCTAACCCACTTCTCGCAACAGTTCGATTTGTTGGGGGACGCAGTTATAACCTAACCTGACCCACTTCTGGCAACAGTTCGTTTTCTTGGGGGTCGCAGTTCTAACCTAACCTAACCCACTTCTGACAACAGTTCGTTTTCTTGGGGGGTCGCAGTCCTAACCTAACCCACTTCTGACAACAGTTAGTTTTCTTGGGGGTCGCAGTTCTAACCTAACCTAACCCACTTCTGGCAACAGTTCGTTTTCTTGGGGGTCGCAGTTCTAACCTAACCTACTTCTGACAACAGTTCATTTTCTTGGGGGTCGCAGTTCTAACCTAACCTAACCCACTTCTGACAACAGTTCGTTTTCTTGGGGGTCGCAGTTCTAACCTAACCTATCCCACTTCTGGCAACAGTTCGTTTTCTTGAGGGTCGCATTTAGTAAGTCGAAGAAATGAATTGCAATGTTTTATAGTTGTGCCAATTAAGATAATTTGAAACAAATCAGCGATTAAGTAATATTCGTTGAATAGTATTTCTACGTAGTTAAGATAAATTTAAATAAATAGTAGATGAAATAAATTAACGCCAAACAATATTACTAGTACTACGGTTTCGATGAATCGTTGTCGATGAAATAATATTCGATGAAAAGGTTGTCGACAAAACAAGGGTACACCCGCCTAATAACGTTTGATCTACACCAGTCCATAGAATTCAATAGAATTCGATTCCTACTGGCTTCCCCAATTTTCATACGATTGAATATTTTTTCATAGAGACCTACAATTTCATGGAGAGAAGTAAAGCCAAATTAAATTATTTTCTGCTTGCCTTGCCGTCTCCACTTTCACAAATGCACTCAAATACAAAAGCTACTGATTAAGTTAGCTCTGGTGAGCTTTATTATGTTTCAAATTATTCTTCTGTTCTCGAAAATTCAAGTTGAATAAGCTAGCAAGCTGTAGACCTATATTTAGATACAAAAAACTTTTAATCCACGTTCTCAAGATCCTTACAGTAAAATATTAAATGACTTTTCTTTCCAATTACGTTAAAAAATATGAAATATACCAGCCAATTTTTTTTTCTATAAACGCTCGCGCGGCTCGCGGGTCTCGTGACGTTATATTATAACACATGATTTAGGACAAAAAACGAAATGTGGTCACTGGTCTTCAATGTGATTTTCTGGATATTGTTAGTTCTTAATCATTCGCTTGTCTGTACTTACACGACGAATGCACCACATTCAAGGGCCTACGTCTCGAAAACTACATTCAAGAGCGACGGAAGCGGTGCAATTCGCATCGAGGTTTTATAACAAACGACCCATTTCGATTGCGCTTACGGGTATTAACTGATTACATCGGATTATGCCCTGACGGGAAACGTTAACGATTGGTTAGTTAAGTGCTCCAATTAAATGTGAATTACAAATCATTATGAAGTATTTATTTCTCGTTTTAACTTATTACATGGCGTTAAAGCGGTGGTCCAAGTAGTAAGTAGTAAGTAAGTAAGTAAGAATATACTTAAATACGTTTAAGAAAGTTTGCTATGTTGATGAAGCCGTTTCCATCTTAAAACTCTTAACTTCAAACATATTTTCTTAGGGAGGTAGGAGGTCAACGAAATATGACAAAGGGAGGGAAGGGAGTCCTAAATTTAATTTTGTTATATTGAATTCATGTATCATTTTAGTTTATGTGCAAAATAAATAAATATTGTTTTCACTTTATTTGTAATAAAATTGCTGAATATGTGACGTCACAACAGGTGGGAGGGGACACATAAATGTGACATTGTGTGACAATGAAGGGGGAGGGATTAAAAAAATCATGTAATTGGTATGACGTAATTTGTGGATGAACCCTTAGCGTAATCGCCGAATGAACTTGAACCTGTTTATCGTTGCTATCAAAGTTCCGAGATAAACTCACTTAATTACCTGTAAGTCTTTATATTGCGCATTGTTCCAGCTCAAATTCCAATAAACAATACTACAAAGGGTCCGTATTATAATCGTCGGAAAATTCCAGCCGAGACCTTTCTTAATAAGTAATTATTGAGGTTACATTGATTTAACGGCCGCCATCTTGGTGCGATAGCAAATGTATTTGCACAGCTCGCGTGATAGCACACATTCGTTCTTCGGTTAATTCGTTTACATTGTAAATTTGAGCTCAGTGGTATATCATTGCCAGATTTTAAGGTTAAGTGGGAGTGGCGGATTGCTCGTAGAACATAGGGCCAAATAGACCCCGAGCCAGGCGCAAATGTCGATGGTCAGCGCGTCGCGGGCGAAAGTAAGCTGTACACGTGAACATGGTCTGAGGACCTTCGTTTAAATACGGACCGACGATCTAGTGAAGATCGCAGGAGAACGTTGGCCATGGGCAGCGCATCAGTGAACCGGTGGAATGCAGTGTTGTTCCGGATATGGACCCATTGCCGTATGGATACATTATTTCGGCACTTTTCCGTAAATTTTTGAGATATAAACTTTACTACATATACCTACGTGGCAGTCCAAATAAAAAGGAACCATTTCGCGGCAGGCGCTAACATTGTACAGATTCAATATTGTAGCAATAAAAGCGTAAGCGCCGGCCGCCAAATGGTCCCTTTTGATTTGGACTATCACTATCACATATTTTTACTTAACATACGGTGATCTGCTGCTGCGGTAAAAGGCGAAATGTATCGCTGACGCATGACAGTAACATCTCGATTTGAAAATCTAATGAACCTTATTCCGAACAAGGAACAGATCATAAAAGTCATTTTACTCTCAAGATTCATATACACATACACTTAAAGGCATAAAGGATCCGCGGAGACTAACGGTCCAGAAAGTCGCTAATCGCACACATAGCAATTCGATTACAGAAACTAGTATAAACGTTTTTCGCCTACTCATATGGCTGCTATAGATCATGCGGTTACAGTAACTCTGGTTCTTTCGCCATCGGGAATAAGTCAACTAACGGTAGCGTGCATTTACTATTCACCCAAGCTACATCGATACGGTAAGGATACAACTGGTCAGAAATTCGACTTTAAAATCACGATGGCTCGAAGCAGCCGCGATTTGTAGAATATAGCGTTTATTTCTTGTAAGGACTAGAATTTTCTAGTGTAGTGTATTTATTGGTTCTTAGTAGCTAATATTTCCATGCTGAAGAAGTCCTGTGGTATTTTAAAAATCTAGTTTTTAAAGAATACCAATACAACATCCATTCTTGTGTCCTTCGAGCTCTCATGTATCCATGGATCCTTATACATTAGTGTTCTTGCTATAGATATCTTTAATTATATTTCTATACAATGATTATCTGTAGAAAGAAATAAAGGAAAATGGAAAAATCCACTGCCGTGGGCCAAGGGTGAGACTTGAACTCGCGACTCCGGTATACATGCCCAACCAACATGCACTCTAGCCAGTTGGTGACTACTTATTACTACCCATGCAGTTGTTGGTTGGTTGGTGGCAACCAAAACTTACCCGTTGGCTGCGACCACCATTTCCTTTACGATTAGTTACGAGTAAGTAGGTAGTTAGCTTATTCTAATGATGTAATTCGGCGACTGAACTCCAGTCTAAAGTTTAAAGCAGTCTAACTGTTTCTTCGACAACAACTTCAACTATTTGTGCACTCGGTACTCGTAATATTTATTTGAAAAAATCACTTGTATTCTTGTAAAATTAGGATAGTACTAAGGCGAAATCATTTTCCCAATCAATATCTACTGGATTATTTTTTTAATGAATATCCTATAAAGTATTCTGAACGAATTCTGCGTAAACTCGAACCGCTTCTAATTACAGAATCTTAAACTGCATTTAAATACTCATTAACTTCCGCATATCGTAATCCAGTAAGACATACAAGCCCCCACGTGATTATCCATCAGCCTCCCGCCTGTACCGCGTTTATGAACGTGAAAGAAACAGACGATTCCAACGTTGCTAATTAAGTAAGCTCACATGACTCTAACCTGTTCAGCGTGGTCTGTATTACCAAGTAGTAAGGTTGGTAATAGCGTGAAATTTCTGTTTGAATGGGCATTGTATGCGTAAACATTAATCGCTGACACGGGTAGGCCGTTGAAGGTCACGGTGTTCGTGTATTCCCATCGCTGTAATCGCCGAACGTTCACGTGTAAGTTTAATTGTAGATCTGTGATAATATTGCGTATCGCATAGCGTACGTGTAATGATTATTTGTGAGCGTTTGCCTCGTTTGCGCTTGTTTGGCAATTGGAATGTTTCTCCAGCGCGAATCTTCGTGTGATAAGCGGTTCTTGTTTGAGGAAATCTTTTGGCATCAAATTAGATACATACAACAGAGGCTTCTTAGTCCATGAGCTAAAAACGTACCATGGCATATTATTTCCATATTAATGGATAAGAAAATGTCACAAATTACATACAATAATTGATTGACACTTTGGGTGCCGTCGTTTGCCGATTGAAACTTGAGTTTTCCCAATGGAAATACGGGTGTCAATAAAAAAGTAAAATAAGGTAAACAAATATGGCTGATTTCTAGGCAAAAAAAAGCATTAGAGACATGACAAAATATTATTAAAGAAATCCGTTTTCACTGAAATACAAGTAATTATTAAACGGATATTTTTACTAAAAATTAATTTAAATAACATGTTTATGTGTATAAATTATCAATGAAGAATAAAATAGAATTTACAACAAATTACCTGAAGATTTGAGGAAAATCTGTGACATTAAGAAATTTAAAAAAGCACTCAAAGAATACTTGCCCAAAAAGGGGTGTCACCCTCTTTCATAGACAGAAATTTCATAGAATTTCGTTTCTCAGAAATTATTTCATAGATTATTTGGTTCCTGTACTTTCTGTTCCAATATTATTGTTTCATAGACTATTCAATTGTTTAAAACATATTTCACAGACATTCCGTTCCATGTATATTGCTATCAAACTTTTTTAATTTACAAAGTTATCAAACACTAGAATCATATTTCATGTATTTTTCTTTCGTAGACACAGATTTCATAGATTGTTGTTTCATAGTTACTGTTTTATATAATATTTGGTTCCAGTATTTTCTTTTCCAATATTATTATTTTAGTATTTATGCACTTCATTTACATTAATTGCAAAGAAACTTATTGCAAAGAATATCTTCTTCTTCTTCCTTCCCTTAGTCCCAGTTCTATCTGGGGTCGGGCCTCCTTGTACGGCGGTGCCAGGATGCTCTATCCTGGGTTGTCGTGGGGGTTAAATTCTGCGCTTTTAATTCCCTTTTGATAGTGGACCACCATGTTTCAGGGAGTCTTCCTCTTCCCAGAGATTTTGTTGGGATATTTAGGACGGTCTTCATACAGAAATTATCATCGCGTCTCATTATGTGGCCGTACCATCTAAGCCTGCTTTCCTTTAGTTTCTCTGTTATAGGGGGTTATTGCAAATAATATGATATTAGATCTGTTACACACACAACAAAAGTCCAGAAACAAACGGTTGCCGTAAAGTTGGTTAGGTTAGGTTAGAACTGCGACCCCCCAGAAATAAATTGTTGCCAGAAAAATTGGTTAGGTTAGGTTAGAACTGCGACCCCCACAGAAACAAACTGTAGCCAGAAAAGTTGGTTAGGTTAGGTTAGAACTGCGACCCCTACAGAAACAAACTGTTGCCAGAAAAGTTGATTAGGTTAGGTTAGAACTGCGACCCCTACAGAAACAAACGGTTGCCAGAAAAGTTGGTTAGGTTAGGTTAGAACTGCGACCCCTACAGAAACAAACGGTTGCCAGAAAAGTTGGTTAGGTTAGGTTAGAACTGCGACCCTCACAGAAATAAATTGTTGCCAGAAAAGTTGGTTAGGTTAGGTTAGAACTTTGACCCCCACAGAAACAAACTGTTGCCAGAAAAGTTGGTTAGGTTAGGTTAGAACTGCAACCCCTACAGGAAGAAACGGTTGCGAGAAAAGTTGGTTAGGTTAGATTAGAACTGCGACCCCTACAGAAACAAACTGTTACCAGAAAAGTTGGTTAGGTTAGGTTAGAACTGCGGCCTCCACAGAAACAAACTGTTAGAATAGTACAATTAGAATAGTAAAATTAAACATATTGCTAAATTAAATATATTAAATGAAATAAATAAATAAATAAATAAATATCTTACACAAATCGACCTAGTCCCACGGTAAGCTCAATAAGGCTTGTGTTTTTGATACTAGACGACGACATATATAATAAATAGACATAGGTAAATACTTAAATACATAGAAATCATCCATAACTCAGGAACAAATATCTGTGATAAACACACAAACAAAACGCATTAATACATTAATAAAATACAGTTTTTTTTTTTAAGTTTAATAATCAGCTTAATTGATATGAAAATTCTACAGTTTAATTATCTTTGAATAAAAACATATAGGATTTAATGTATATCACAATAAGTATTGAGAAACTGAGTCTTCTATGAAACGAAAATATTAAGTTTGATAAAATCAGAAACAACATTCTATGAATATGCAGGCTTTAAAACAATTGTTATACAAACTAAATACTATACGGATTAATAATATTTGATTTAAAACGTAATGAACTGAAATTCGAAAAACTACTTATCTGAACAATAAAACATATACAAAACCAGATTCTACAATGTAAGAGCTCTGACAAATGATCACTCTATGAAATGAAAATATGAGAAACATTTTCTATGAACCAATATTCTGCGAAAATGTAGTCTATAATACAACGTACAACCCCAAAAAGGCTTATTACTCCAATAACGAATTTCTTACCGACAATCTACTTTATTAATTTTTATTACTAATGCCTAATATCAAAACTGACATAATGTAATAATTTCTCTCCGTGACAATTTTATTTTTTTATTTTTCTTAATCTTATTTCTAATGACTAATAATGTTTAAAACCTATGATATATTACTTCCTTGTTTTTGTTATGTTATTAATACCTAGTAGATTAGTTGACTATATTGTTTTATGTATAAAATTGTAATTTGGTGCATGTGTGCATACATTCAAAATTTAACTTCGTATGCCCTATAGGCACGACATAGTGATACAAACCCTGTTTTTTCCACCCTCTGCAATGCAATGTTCTAATGTTGTATAACTTGTGTTCGACGAAGAAATCATTTGTATTAGTATTTGTATGAAACCATGGTTGTTCTTTAAAAGTGCGTGATTGCGAATTAATGAAAGTAAATGTGTTTGTCTCAATTATTTTACTTTTCTATTGACCCCGAATGTACATACAATGTATGCCTGTTTACCAACGAGGTAAGTACACAAAAAAATCGGTACCTACCTACAAAGTTTCCTAGGGCCATATTCTAACTTTAAAACACGGTATGATACGCTCCAACTTCAATACAACTCCAATGCATTAACAACGCAATACAGCTATCGCCTAAACGTCTATATTAGAAACGTCAGAGAATTTGCTTGAGAAATATTCCAACGCAACTCCAATACAACTTCAATATTGGTTGATTGTTTGTTGTGTGTTCGAGTTGTGTTTGAGATGGGTTGTGTTCTTATTGTATTGTTAATGTATTTTAAAATTAGAATCCGGCACCAGGTGTCAAGAGTTGCGTTGGAATATTTCTCAAGCAAATTCTGATATTTCTGATTCAGATGTTTATGCCGTAGCTGTATTGCGTTGTTAATGCATTGGAGTTGTATTGAAGTTGGATTGTGTCTATGCGTGTTTTAAAGTTAAAAAACGGCCCAAGTTCACGATGTAGGTACATATTAAATGCACATCGTGAACGAGTTCAACGTAAAGTGTATTTTTTTCAGTCTTAGTCTAGACGAAGTAATTAATGTAAATAATAATTATTAAGCATGTTACAATCGTAAAACATAATACTGATTCAACCTATTCTAGTTGTTAATCTAATCATTATTTTTATAATTATCGATAGCTCACTTATAAAACCTATAGATACCGTCATGGGGCAGTATTCTAACTTTAAAACACACGACAAACAGATTGTATTTTAATATGTTGTTTATGTGTTTTAAAATCAGAATACGGCACATGGAATGGACCTATTAAATTACCTACGAATATCGCGCTAGACAAACCTGTAAATCTATGATAAGCACATTCGCATTTGAGTTATTAGTTCAGTTGTAAGTTTTTGCACAACTGTGGCGCATCGCGCATAAACAAGGAAAAAATCAGGGACACCTGTTAAAATAAAAAAGCTATAATAATAATATGTCAGGAAAATAATAAAAGTAGGTGTACGCGATTAAGTCCCGTTTTTATCAAAATAATGAGTGAAAATAGTGTGTGTTTAAATCAGTACACCTGTTAAGGCGATTTTTGTCTTGTTTCTGTGTACAAAACTGTACTGTAATTTTGAAAATTAGGTACTAGAGAGTTACGGTGGTATATAAAAAAGTTAAAATGCCGTAAAAGGTGTTGCATTTTTCATCATGCTTAAATATGAAATTGAAACAGTATTTTTTTTAATAATAAATTTAAAAAGTAATAATTTTTGAACTATTATATACCAGATTAAAATTAATTAAGATAGCAATACGGAAAGTGTATGTAAGAACATAATAGTCTCTGTGACTAGAATTGAATAAAATATTAAAATAATTATGACGACTGGTTACTGATCTATATAGGTAACTAAATAAAACAATAAATGTTTATTTAAATTATCTATTAGGTAAGTGTATTGTTAATAAAAGTCACCGTGACATTATCTTGTTTGATCATTGCAATGATACTAAATGATAGTACGAGTAATTGGTAGTACTTTATTGGAAATAGGTACTTACCTACCCTACAGTCATCTACGATACCATGCAGGGCTCAGTTACATTAGGGTATTTAGGGTAATGTATTGCACTGTTTTAGATGTTATTATGCTCTGTACTTGAGAGGTGGACAACAGCATTTTTTTTGTTCTACTCGTAGTTCGTACATCTTAAATTCACCGAATATTCGAATTTAGAAAATTCTTTTTTTGTTTGAAAAATGTTGGTCCCATTGCCATCAGGTCAGGATCTGATGATGGGATCCTGGAGAAATTGAGGGAACTCTTCAACTATTATAGGCACGCCTAAAGTGATTTCAGCGTTTTTTACAGCAGCTCCAGCATTTGGTTTTGGAGTGGTGGAGGCTAAGTGGAGTCCGGTTTTTTTTAATTATTTAAGTCGAATATTGCTCGTCATGTTTCGCTTCATAACGAGGAGCTTATTCATGAGCCATTTGCGTTAGCTAACCGACAAAGATATTCGACTTAAAAAACGTGAGTTACCCGTTTTTATTTATTTAATATATCTGAGCCTCATGAAAGTTTTGTGTTTAAAACTACACTGTACTTATACTGCACAAAACAGATCATATAATTATGAAACCTAGTATCCTAAAATAGTAGTATACTTTTTTAATTAATTGTAATTGCTACTTCATATAAAATGTTATAAAATATTTTGTGGCTAAGACGCAACCGCAGACATATTTTCTGAGAATGTCCCCTCTATACCTTTAACACTTAGAACGACATACTTAGTATACCTACACAATATTTATTAACAAAACCGACAATTTGAAATTCCAAATCATCATTTTGATTCTATAATACCGACCTGAAACGAGGGCGTGTCGCGGTCATGTGATCACTGTTTATCAACAACCAATTCCCTTAATGCGAACGCATTCCATCGCTGCGTCTTTACAGTTTTATTGACAACAAGTCTTTACGTAACGTAATGGACAGCGTTGTGGAGAACTCGTCGTTTTTTATCTTTTTATATCGGTCGTTTTATAGATAACTCGTGGTGACACTGCGCAGTTTGACCAGACTTTGTATTCTTGGGTAAAGGTGCGTCGGATGCTAAAGCGAACCAGCGTAACGTAATTTTGAAAACAGTTGCTAAACTATAGGTCTGAGAACTCAGTTATATTGGTTGTCTAAGCATTTGACTAGGCAAGTGATCGTAGAATAACATGTTTAGTTTAGTTTAGTTTTATTATCTCATTATACAAATTTCATATAATACATTAAAGTTTATACTAGTGTTCGTATAGCGATCGTCTAAATGTAAATAATATTCATATTAAAAATAATAATTACAATGACAGACACAAATTACAAATATAGGGTTTGTATCATTACCAACATTTTTTGTAAAGAAAGAAGGAAATCGATAAAAACAAATTATATACCTACCTGAATGTAGGTTCTAATAAATGTCAAATAAAATTAATAATAATGTTAGAAGTAATACATTTTTTTTCTTTTTAAATACAGTACAATGTAGTACGTCATCATTATAAAGTCACTAATACAATGTCAAAAATAGTAATTAATTAGTACAAACAAATATAATTAATAAATAATTATTTAATAACTTGATAATATTCGGTTACTGAGTAAAATTCCTTTTCCAATAAATGGTTCTTTAATCGACGCCTAAATGTTTCATCGCAACACTCGTTCTTTAGCTCGTCTGGTAGGTTTTCATAGTACGTCGGTCCTATTACGCGTGGATTTTTTGAGTGCAGCACTGTGCGACGGGGTACTGAGCGCAGTCTTCCTGTACTACGGAGGCACTTGCCTACTACTTCCACTCGCTTAAACTCTGACAAATGTCTACGTGTGAACATAATGACTTCGAAGAGGTAATGCGAGTAATGAGTCATAATTTTGTGTTTAACAAACAAAGTCCTGCAAGACTGCCGATAATTCATGCCGAGCATAGCACGTAGTGCTTGTCTCTGCATGCACATCACCCTATGCGCATTGGTGGAGTTACCCCACAGAATAGAGCCATAGGTCATCAGCGAGTGGAAACCCGAAAAGTATGCCTTCCTTAGTGCACTTCGAGAGACTAGGGGTTTTAGTTTGCGTAGTGCAAACACTGCACTTCCCAGCCTACTACACAAAGAGTCCACGTGAGGTTTCCAGCTTAGGGTATGGTCTATAGTAAAGCCAAGAAATTTACAGTTGTCGCTTCTCGGGATAGGACAATCTATACTCACGCCAGGAACGGACCTGCCAGAGAACATCACAATGTTCGATTTTGCCACATTAAGTATCAAACCATTTGCAGAGAACCATGTATTTAGTTGATCACATGCGGTTGCGATTTTTTCGTTGAGCTCCACGTATGATCGTGCACTCACTACCACTGTTGTGTCATCGGCAAATAGTATGATCTGACCTTCCGTCACGGCAGATGGTAGATCATTTATGAATGCTAGGAAGAGTGTATTGCCCAGTGCCGATCCTTGTGGAATCCCAACTGTCACGGTACCAGTGCCTGATCTCATTCGTTTTCCGTTCACCATAACTTCTACGGTCTGAGTTCTGTTTTCTAAGAATGATTTCAAGAGATCACTACTACGTCCCCGTAAACCATAGCAATTTAGCTTCTTTATCAAGAGATCATGATTTATGACATCGAAAGCCTTCGACAAATCGCAGAATATACCAGCAGTTTTGTTTTTTATGTCAATGCTAGTGCTGGTGCTGTTAACCATGTGGTACGCTGCTGTCGTGGTGGACATCTGTTTCCTGTATGCAAATTGTCGGTCAGTCAGTAGGTCAGTCTCGAGATGGTTCATTATGTGGTGTGATAAAATAGATTCTATGATTTTAGAAACAGTGGGTACTATCGATATTGGCCTATAGTTGTCGACCGATGTTCTGTCACCCTTAGATTTGTAGACCGGACATAACTCGGGTACATTTCAGTATGCTGGGGTAGACTCCTTGTAAAAACATTTCATTTATGAGGGCGACTAAAATTTCCGATACCACAGGCCAGATCGACATCAAGATATTAACTGAAATGTCGTATATGTCTAGCGTGTTGCGGCTTTTCAACAATGATTTAAGAACGCGATCAAGGTCATTGCGTGTAACAGTAGGTGGCTCGATGGTGGAGACATCTGCTGCCTGTAGATGTTCATTTAATCACCTCATCGCAAGTGGCTCATTTATTCCTATATTGAACTTAGACGCAATATTGAGAAAGTGCGAGTTGAGGTGGTCAGGTACCTCAGCTTTTCGTATAATTGAGTTATTATTATTCAGGCTAATGTCCTTTTTATCTTGTGATGACGAAGTTTCTTCCTTAATGACCTTCCATATTTCTTTTGAGGGATTATTACTTTTTTTCAATCTTTTTTCGGTGAAGTCCTTCCTAGCTTCTAAAACTTTGCTTTTTATAAGATTAGAATAATAATTAATACCGTTTGAAATGCTTTCATCATCGGGATATTGTTGCCTAAAATGGGAAAGGTCATTAAAATTTTTTTATGTATTGTGTAATCTCATCAGTCATCCATGGAACATATGATTTATTTTTTAACCGCACTCTTTTCATCGGAAAATGAATGTCAATATAGTATGTCAAAGTATGAATTAATTTACCTAACTTGTTATTAATATCGATGTCATTTCTGTAAATAAAATTCCAATCGTAATTTTCAATGTCACAGTAAAATAAATAAATCGAATAATCATTAATAAGCCTACGTTCAACAAAAAGGTTCGGTTTCTCGCGGTAAAAATGTTTCATCGATAACGTAAACAACTGCGCGTTATGGTCACTTATAGGTGTGTGTATAGATGCAGCGGTGACGTCACAACTCTGAGGTATTATACCGCAGTCGATGGAGGTGGCACTCTCCGCGCACACACGGGTCGGAAACCCAACTATGTTCGCGCAGTCATAACAGCTCAAAATGTCATTTAGTTTTGTTTTGTATTTATTTTCAGATATAAAGTCAACATTGAGGTCACCGACTAATATGAACTTTTTATTTTCTGAAGTCACTTTACTCAGCAACAAATCTAATATATTTATGAAAATGTCAAAATCACCCTTACCAGTACGATATGTTGCAATTATAATCAAATCTAGGTTAACAATTTCAATTGAAGTTATCTCGAAATGGTACTGCACGGCGACGCCTTGCAGGTCGTTTCGCTGTTTATACCGAACGTCGTTCCGTATGTACAGCGCCACGCCGCCATGTGCAATGCGCCCTCGGCAGTACGCGTTTGCTAACTCGTAACCACTTAACCTTACTTTTTCAATTTCATTTCTTTTGGTCCAAATTTCACTACAAGCTAATACGTCTGGCTGTTCAGTATGCAATAAAATATTCAACAAAGCAGTTTTGCCACATATGGATCTAACATTTTGGTGGATTACTTTGAAGACCGAAGATACCGAGGATTTCGCTAGCGTGGTCGCTGACCGCCGCTGCTCACTAGGAAGTTTTTTGGCTTCACAATGTTGAAAAATCTAATGGAGACGCCATGAAAGACGCATGGCGCTTCTTAGAATGAGTTTCTAGGTGTAATATTTGTAATATTTACATCCAGTAGCTTTTAGTATCTACGGTGTGGAATGTTTGACAGGTTTGTTTTGAGGCGCAGTAGTGAACACGTGCTTTAGGGTTTTTATGCTGCTCAAAGCTACCTATATAAAATTTATTTAATGGTGTTTTGGCATAACTTTTATGCCGTCTTTACCGACATCCTTTTTTTAACTATACAATATGTTAGTTGAAAGCTGTTGCTGCACAAATGGAAGTGACCATATTACCATAATTTTACTCAATTCCTATCTCTCATACCCTTACGTGTATTGACCACATTACTAGAAAAGTGCCGGAACTCGGACCGAAACCAAGGCTAAACGGGTAACCTCGAACAACATGGATGTCAGTGTCAAAAAGACCTCAAAAACGCCAATACGGACCAAATACCACCCAGCAAAGACCACTCTAGAGACTAAGGATTAGGAGAGCCGAACCAAAATGAAGATGGGATAAGGCCCGAAGAAGAATAAAAAGTCGTAACAAACAACGTATATTAATAGTTGTGCCGTTCTCGATATTCTCGAGAACATTCTCCGTTTTGTACGTAGAACGTTTACGCTCGAGAATATTCCCCATACAAATCGGAGAACGTTCTCGAGAAATTACAACTCGACGTGTACGAGTATTCATATTAATTATGTTCAGTAAAGTCCCTTGCTTCCTTCACCTATCGTGCTTAAGCAGCCGTAAATATGAGTAAAACTACTTTACAATCACTCATTTAAATGAATGTCATAAGTGCAAATCAAAAGGATATGTCCCGAGTTATATCGGCTTATTAAAAGGTCAAACGCAACGTTGATAAGAACTTGACGATAATTCCTTATCAATTCAAGCTGTCGTATGCCTAGGAAAATTTATAGAGAACTCTGTTTTAATGACTAGGTACTTGGAACAGATTATGAAACAACATCAAAAGCCGACGTGTATTTTAGAACATTAGTATAATCGACAATTTTTTGATTATATACTTAGAAATATTATAATTTCCTCTAATGTAGCCTGTAGTCTACGTCTTTGTAACTAAAACATATTTAGTACCTACATGCAAACATAGAATGTAGATTCATCCATTTTTGGTTCTAGTGATTATACTAACGCGTATTATCTCTTTTTATCTCCCGGAATGCCATAGAATAATATATGTTTTTTGAACATATAATTGTGTTATTTTTTTATCCGTTTTTACAAACAGTATTCGGGTTTTACTCCGCACACATGGTCCTCAAACTAGGACAAAGCGAGGGAAGCCCGGAAGATATCATAACATGACAGTACAATTCAGATAATATTAATAATTGACTGTAGTTCGGTAATCAACCAATCAGGTATTTCTTAAACCATAAAAAAGTCTTACCTTCCATCCAGCCGACGAATTGCTATCGCCCTTATCCTTAAAATATGGCACATTCTGGACCATCCACTCGTAGATCTGCGACAACGTGAGCCGGTTGTCCTGTGCCGAGGTGATGGCCTGGGTGATGAGATCAGCGTAAGAGAGGTTGCCCCAGGCGTTGCGCCGGGACGAGTTCTTCTTGCCCACTGCTGTGGGAAGAGGGGGAGCACCTGTGGGGAGAAAGTGATGTCAGTCAGCAGAGAAAGTTTTCATACCTAAAACAAATTATTTAGCTAGCACTCTCAATAGTATGAAACTGCGTGTGCCGATTTCTTCATGCCTATTTGATACGTCACCATTTACTCGGCCAACATTTTTGAAAGAATTCTTGTAATTACTTAGGCGTAATATCATTTTCTTTTATAGTTTTCTTTTATAGATAGTATAGTTGATCAACTGAATAACATTGTCCCTTTTAGCTTAATTTGTTTTCTGTGACTTAATAAATTTGTAGTTTGAGCTACAATTTCTTTAGTAAGGTCTCCTGTTGACACCGTGCACTATTATGCCCATAGAATATAACGCTGCGTACGATGTAAACGGTATAAGGTTTTAATCTATAACATATCTCTGTTTCACTACTAACTATACCAAGAAAAGCCGAAATAGCTTCGTTCAGTCTTCCACGTCAGATGTGTAAATGCATAGTAATCTAGAAAGACAATAATATTTAAATTGATGTACCTAAAATATAAGTAGATTCATGGCAAGGCCACATTGACAGCGCACACATAATGTATGGGATGTGAAGAAAAATGTAGATGGTGGCTAAAGTATTACATCTATTGGTTCATTGCCTTGCACTGAACAACTTATATCTATGATCTTTTTTCAATAAAAAAATCTTGTTCTAAACTGGCTCCAGTTTACCAAACGTGGATTCGCGATTTCGCGCAGTTTTTTCGGATTTTTATTATAACGACAAGACACATCATCAGGCGCGGATCCAGGATTTCGTTCAGGGGGGGGGGGCACTTTCGAGGATTTCATTCAGGGGGGGGGGACTTTCCAGGATTTCGTTCAGAGGGGGCACTTTCCTTCACAAAAAATCTCGCGGTCCGCACCTATGGGCCCCGTAGTATACGAGATTTGCGTTTCAGGGAGGGGCAATTGCCCCTGTTGCCCCCCCCCCCCCTGTATCCGCGCCTGCACATCATACGACATGGATATGGCCACTTTTTACTTAACAACATCGAAGGAAGAAGGAAAAGCTAAAATAAGAAGAACATTGATGTAATGTCGTACAATTGATTGTATGATCGGTAGTCTACATGAGCATTGGGCATAGATCTTAAATAAAAATAAGAGTTGTAATTTTTCAGTACCTATAAGTAGATTATCTACATATACATCCCTTTCGTTTGTCTGGTCATTTCCTTCCTTTCCTTTCTTTAATTTTTTTTGTCAAGCTGCGCGACTTTGAAAAAATCAGTTTATGTTTTATTAAAAACCATTTCGTAGCCACCACTCGTTTTCTGTATATCCATTATGATATTTTTTTTTATTTCCGTATGATAATATATGATGTAATTTCCTTAATGTGTGATTACACTTTGTCACAGATGGATGTAAATTATTGAGATCGTTGCCACTGATATGAAACTTTTAGTTGTGATCCCTATGGTATTTGTATGTAGGTATGGTAATTTCTGCCATTTTTAGAATCTAATAAAATAAAGAATAAGAATCTAACTAGAACAAAATATCTGAAAATTTCTACAGAAATTGTACCCACGTTTTTATTCCTTCTAGAAACTTTATCAGATGTGCATACCTTCAATAAGAGAGTTGGCAGGGAATCAAAGATTTATCCCCCACTACTTTGTGGTACAGTTTAAAGTAAACGCATGGGACATGAAGCCAATTATGGCAGATCAATAATTCGAAAAAGCAATGACCGTATGCTCTTTATAGTATCCCTTAGATAAACCTTTGGACGTTTATCGATAGCGATAAAGTGGCAGTGATGATGAATTGACATACTACTTATATGCCAAATTGAAGCAACATAAATACGCAAACCTGGTAAAACGCAAATCAGCGTATGACTTTGTCCCGGTCGCCATTGAAACCGCTGGGCCTTGGTGTGCGGAGGCCAAACCATTGGTTAAAGCTTTGGGGCGGCGTTTGAGGGATACGTGCGACCCCCGGTCAGGATCCTACTTGGTCCAGCAAATTTCACTGGTCGTGTAACGCGGTAACAAGCATATTTGGCACTTTTAGACCAGATGGGAGCCGAAACGAGACTTGTCTAGTGTTGATTTTTTAGTAATGTGGCTACTGACAAAACTTGGTTTATGGTAAATTATAGGTCATTATCAAAAACGGTCAACAGCGGATAAAATTTCATCACCGTTTTTAGGGTTCCGTAGTCAACTAGGAACCCTTATAGTTTCGCTTTGTCTGCCCGTCCGTCCGTCCGTCCGTCCGTCCGCGGATAATCTCAGTGACCGTTAGCACTAGAAAGCTGAAATTTGGTACTAATATGTATATCAATCACGCCGACAAAGTGGTAAAATAAAAAGTGGATTTTTTTTATTTATTAGGGTACCTCCCCTATACGTAAAGTGGGGAGTGTTTTTTTTTTTCATTTCAAGCCTAACGTGTGATATATTGTTGGATAGGTATTTAAAAATGAATAGGGGTTTCCTAAAATCATTTTTCGATAATGTAAATATTTTCGGAAATAATCGCTCCAGAAGTAAAAAAATATGCGTCCCCCCCCCTCTAACTTTTGAACCATAAGTTTTAAAAATATGAAAAAAATCTCAAAAGTAGAACTTTATAAAAACTTTCTAGGAAAATTATTTTGAACTTGATAGGATGAATAGTTTTTGAAAAAAAATTACAAAATAATTTCTGAACTAAGTTTGTAATTTAACCGCATAAGTAGGTGTTTATTGTACCTGTAATTTCTACAAAATTACAATGAAATGACGTGCTTTCAAATAAAGTAAAAACGGTGAAAATCGGTTCACGCAATAAAGAATTATTCCATAAAAATCATCTTCCATACTTTAAGCTCGCGCGCAATAGTTTACTTAATTTGCCGATAGATGTCGCTGTACGTGGAACTCTCATATCATATCCTACATGGCGGTGTTATTAACTCTTAAGTGGGGACACTTACTGTGACGGACGGAAAACTACGGAACCCTACACTGAGCGTGGCCCGACACGCTCTTGGCCGGTTTTGATTCTATGTTGGATATAGACTTCATACAAACCGACCCATTTTTATTTTTACTTGATTATATTTTTTTTCATTCACAAATATATATACATGACGACAGCTCAATAAAGAATGGCGTTTGGGAAAAGGTTGACGATGTGTTTCTTTTCTTCATAGCAAATGGACCTAATTAGCCAATTCTAATAATTTTATCAGTATCTCGGTACAAAAATAAAGAAGATAAATGACATCCACAAAAATTTAGGGGATGCCCAATTCATGATTAAGACTCCTTCGCAAAACAGTTCAAAAGCGTTGTTACTAAACCTTTTTTGAATCTTCGAACATACTAATGATTGCTTTTAGTACCTAGGTTAAATTCTATAAATATGATACGGCAAAAGAATGTGTATAATGTGCACATTTGTGGTTATGTTTTTAATGGAATGCTATAAGTAACAAGTATCCAACTACATATATGAAATCGTGTTAGTTTAATGTATACACATACATACAGTATATATGAACTTTGTGACTGCATGTGTCCACGTTTGGAAAAAGAAAATTAACTCTAGTTCGAAGAAAGTATAGTTGATTGGATCCAATGTAACCCCAGGTCCCTTATCAGCAAATCCACAGGAGGCCTATGGACTGACTTCTCGATCTTATTAGAAAAAGTTATTACACGTCGCGTAGCTACCCGTGGATTCTCCGCTATTTCCTAGAGCAATGCAATTAGGACTTAATTGATCAGAATGAAAGAAACTAGTTCTAGATACAGAAGTCACTGACGTTATTTGAGAGAGGGCAATTCTGGATTCGTTTGCTTTTAGCTCATTGTTTTTGTAACCAATAGTAAGTAACTGCCTACTTGTTACTGCTAGTATATTAGTACTTATTTATTTATCGTGTTATGGTCAACTTAGCGGCTGACTCTGTGCCACGCAGTCGTATTTGATAATGATAAACTTTTTGCGACCAAACACATTTTATCATGGCTCCTAATAGCGTGGCCAACTTGTAAACATGTTGTGTTGTGATCATTATTTTTTTTCTTTTATCAGTTACGTACGTTACGCTTACTTACATTGTATCAACGAGTACTACCTAAGTGGCTTCTTGTATGTTTGTTTTGTTATTGGAGCCATACAAACGTGCTTGGCGGATCTAAATAGTGGGGGGTATGAGGGTTTTACCGGATAGGTTGGTGTTGGAGTTTTTCTTGGAGCCGGCGTCCTCTGGGTCGACGAAATTGTCGGGGCGCGGCAGCGGCCACGTGTTTGAGCGCGCGCGCGGCTGCGGCTCGAAGCCCACCTCCGCCAGCTCCCCTAACGGCTCCAGCTCCGCCATGCCCCCTTCCAGCTCCTGCAGCGCCGTCTGCGACGACCACAGGTTAGAATAACTTCCGCCCGCCTGCAGAGACATTTTCGCCTCTCTACACCGCGGCTCAGTGGAATTTTTCGGCAGTGACGATCCGCACGCTCAGCGGTGCGTGCCGACTTTGGCCGTTAGCATCACAGAGCGCTCTCGTTTCGGATTTTTTTTCTATTTCCAGAACGTTGTCGGACCCGACCGCACCGGGAGGTTATCTGTCTTCTCGTTATCGGCTCTGTTATTCGAAGCCAATAACATGTGGTATCTCGGTAACGTTCATAAACAGCGCCGTACGCAAAGCGTCGGCCGTCGGGCCGCTCCCGAGAGGTGATTTTCGCTAAATATAAGCGCGGAGTGCGGCGGGGGCGGGGCGCGAACCACGTGAGCTAGCTATACGCCGATTTTCCAATTCATCACTGGCGGGCTAGAGGCGCGATAACCTTGTAACGTGGTCCGTAACACCGCGTTTCGTGTCGCCTACGATCGTCACCGGTCCCAATATTTGGCCGCTGCGCAAATTCAGGCGTCCTTCCGAGTTCGAGCACTTTATAACTTTTTAGCACTGTAAAGAGTTCACTGAGAGTTAGGTTAGCACATAGCACAGTTGTTGGTTTTCATAAACTCGCATTAAAAGTTGTTCGTAAGTGTCCACGCGGTCGGCGATGGTCGCTACTGCGTAATAAGCGGAGTATAGCGAGCGCGTGGCGCGACGGTCGTCCTCGGCCGCGGGCGGTCGCACGTACACTAAACCATCTGACGGCTGACGGGCTGACGGCAGCGGCACTCGGCGCGGAGCCGGGCGCGGAGGCGCGGCGCTCGTGCGAATTCCGCTCGCGACGCGCCGCGGGACGGGGGATCTAGAAGTGGCGTCGTATGACCGCACTCGGCCGCGCTCGCCGCCACTCGGCTCGCCTTCGCTCATTAATTTATAGTCCGAATTCTTTCCACAGTTATCGGAGTACAGTGCAGGCGGCGCGGCGTGCGAGCGCCGACGTCATACTTTGTTTACAAACTTTTTAAAATGCGACCGACCTATCACATTACGAGAGCTGTGTGTCGAAAGCATTTCCGCAGTCAAGTTTAAGGCATGATTTTAAGGGCATATGCAATTCATGTTACTGACCGATTGAGGAAGTCCACGTAATATACATAACAGGGAAATTACTGAAACGAAACTTGATGTAATTAATGTTCTGTATTAAGTAACTAATTATTTACATAGTATACTCACGTTCTACTTACAATCTACAATGCATACATATAAACAATATTATTAATTGTTCATAGTGTTTAAACATAATGGATAAATCTAGATTTTATCGATTTAACTTGCAAAAATGTTGAATAGGGTCCTTAATTTCACGTAGCCCGTAGCATTCCTCGTTTTTTTTAACGAATGATTCCTAAACATCGTAGACGCCTACGCTACGAGTCGTAGCAGCTAGTAGTGCTTAGTGCGTTTCTATTTTCTATGCTACGTATTTAGAATAAAACTAAAGGGCCTATAATAATTAGTTTATCTTGGTTTTATTATAGAGGTGACTCTATGGTTTTTGAGTTCACCTGTGTGTTAGAATTAGTTGTTTTTAACAAGAAATAAAGAATGGCGTTGGCAGCGAGTCGGAAACGGGAAAAGTACGCGGTCCTGGCCAATTACTAATTTGTTCCGCTGGCTGTGGAAACCACCGGTTGTTGGTGTGCCGAGGCAAGGGCTTTTTTAAGGGAAGTCGGGAGGCGTATGCGAGAGAGGGGTCTGGACCCTCGCTCCGGGTCTTTCCTGATGCAAAGGTTGTCTATCGCCGTTCAACGTGGTAACGCAGCGAGCGTGATGGGCACCTTTGCATCTGGAGGGGCACGGGGTGGGTGTCGGGGAGATATAATTGATTAATGGTGTATTAGGCTTAGGTGTAGTTTTCAGTGCTCGTTTAAATTTTCTTGTGTGTACAAGGGCTGCTATTTATATATCCGGAAACCGGGATTACAATCTTCTTAAATAGCATATTTGACCTTGGTAAAATTTGAACTTTTTTAAGTACTGGCCGGTATATTTTTTCTTTCTTATTAACGCTCGTGTTTTGTTTTTGACGGGTTTTAAATGTCATCTCGCAGCAAGAATGGAACTCACTCGTGAAAATATTCGTGCTATGATTTATTATGATTTTCGGCGTGGTTTAACGCAACAACAGTGCATAGATCAACTAACTTCAACTTTTGGTGATGAAGCCCCATCTAAAACTACTGTGTATCACTGGTTTAGTGAGTTCAATCGTGGACGTAGTATGCTTACGGACGAAGTTAAGGCAGGTCGCCCGAAATCGGTCGTTGTACAACAAAATATCGAGGCTGTGCGAAAACTTATAATGGACGACCGACATGTTACGTACCGCGAGATAGAGGCGACTCTGGGTATTTCTATGACCAGCATTAATAGCATATTACATAATTATTTGGCTGTAAAAAAAATTTGTTCGCGTTGGATACCCCACAACTTAACAAAAGAGCAAAAAGATGCTCGCGTCGAATGGTGCAATAAAATGTTAAAAAAATATAACCGTGGTGACTCAAAAGCCGTTTATAACATCTATACAGGTGACGAATCCTGGATCTATGCATACGATCCCGAAACGAAGCAACAATCAACGGTATGGGTGTTTCAAAATGAGCCGAACCCTACGAAAGTTACTCGTGCAAAAAGTACATTGAAACAAATGGTGGCCTGCTTCTTCGGTATTAATGGCCATGTAGCTACAGTGCCACTAGAAAACCGTAGAACGGTTAATTCAGAGTGGTACACGACCATTTGCTTACCGGAAGTATTTGAACAAATTCGTAAAACTAACCAGCGACGAAGAATCATTCTTCATCATGACAATGCCAGCTGTCATACGTCACGCGAAACAACTCTATTTTTGGAGGGTCAAAATGTGGAATTAACGGGTCATCCGCCGTACAGCCCTGACTTGGCACCCAACGATTTTTATTTATTTCCAAATATAAAGAATAAATTACGCGGTCAACGATTTTCGACCGCTGAAGATGCTGTCGACGCATTCAAACAACACGTTATGGAGGTACCTCAGGCGGAGTGGCAGAAGTGCTTTAAAAATTGGTTCACGCGAATGCAAAAGTGCATAGATCATCAAGGGGAATACTTTGAAAAACAATAAAACCATTTTCAGCCGTGTACGTTTGTTTGTTTTTTTGTTTCCGGATATATAAGTAGCAACCCTCGTTAGTTTTATTGTGCTATAGTGTTTGGTTTTAGTTTTTATTTTAGTTGTTCGAGTAATTTGTTATATTAAAATGCTTACCCTTTGTTTTTGTAATATTAATAATTCTATTTTTTATGTTTAATATTATATAATTGTAATTTAAATGTATGCTATAAAACCTATTGACATGTAAAATTTAAATTTTATAAATTGAATATATTTCAGAAATAAAGTAAGTATTTTTTTAAAAGTTTTACAAGTATGGTTCGTATGTTGTATGGCTAGAACCGGCAATTCCCGGTTCTGATTTTATATAGAAACCGATTACCCTAGTAATATATATATATTTCTGAAATATATTCAATTTATAAAATTTAAATTTTACATGTCAATATGTCAATAGGTATATATATATATATATATTACTAGGGTAATAGTAGTATAGATATATAAATATGGATCCGCATCCAATGTAAAGCCAGCCGCACTATTATTTTTATATAAAAGGTAATTATAGAAAACTAGCCTTTTCCCGCGGCTTTGCCCGCGTACTATAAGTACTCAAAAAGCATACGATACCCATGTTGATTTCAGACTTTGTGACCACATTTTCCCCTTTTAGGGGTTGAATTTTCAAAAAACCTGAAACACATGTTTACTCATTTATCGTTAGGAATACTCCTGTGAAGTTTCGAATAAAATAATCAAACAAATCTTGATTCGCCATACAAACTTTGGACCCCCATTTTACCCCCTTAGGGGGTGAATTTAAAAAAATCCTTTCTTAGTGCACCCTATAGTAGACCTTATAAGGAACCTACGTGCCAAATTTGGAATCTCTAGAACCAGCGGTTTGGGCTGTGCGTTGATATGTCAGTCAGTCAGTCAGTCAATCAGTCAGTTTCTTCTTTTATATATAGACCGACCGTACGAAATGTATTTTTTATACAATGACGGTGGCAAAAAAGCATACGGCCCGCCTGATGGAAAGCAGCTACCGAAACTTATGGCTGCAACTCCAGAGGCGCATGCGCGTTGCCGACCCTAAAGATGGATTAGTGGGTAGTGTTGACGCTAAAGGGACTTGTCATTTACACACTGCAGACTCTTTGATCACATCTTTTTAGTCCAGGTGCCGGATTCTAATTTTAAAATACATTAACAATACAATAACAACCTATTTCACACCTAACTCCAACACACAACAAACAATCACCCAATATTGAAGCGGTATTGAATTTGCGTTGGAATATTTCTCAAGCAAATTCTGATATTTCTGATTCAGATGTTTATACCGTAGCTGTGTTGCGTTGTTAATGCATTAGAGTTGTATTGAAGTTGGTTCGTGTTTATACGTGTTTTAAAGTTAGAATACGGCCCCAGATGCCTTCCAGAAGTTAGCTAATTAATACCTGCTCATAAAATACAGCAAAGCTTTTTTTACTTTATTTGTAACTTTAGTTTTAATAACTAATAGACAATATGTAATTCATGAGCCTATGATAAAGCTGATCGTCTGTTTTCAATAATAAAGATTTTTCAGATGATAAGTAAGTAGAAAATACAGCTAGCGTTAAATTTAAATGGGTCAGTGAAAAAAATCGGATATTTAATGGAAGCTGAATAAATTTATATATTTTATTCGCATATTGCATTATCTTCTCTATGTTTATGTTTCTTTAAAAAAGCATAAAGCCAAATCAAACTCCAAAAATCTGAAAAAAAATAACGCGGACGTGTTGGGATAACTTTCAGAAAACAGAATTACCTCGCTCCCTTCCTCCTAGCGTTCGTCCCAGCTTTTTGCTATATTGAGCCTGGGATCCGCTCGGCAACCTTATCCCAGGAATTGGCGTAGGCACTAGTTTATACGAAAGCGACTGACATCTGACCTTTCAACTCATAGGGGAAACTAGGACTTGTTGGGATTAGATCCAGTTACCTCACGATGTTTCCTTCACCGAAAAGCGACTGGTATTAAATGATATTTCGCACATAAGTTCCGAAAAACTCAGTGGTACGAGCCGGGGTTTGAACCCACGACCTTCGTATTGATAGTCTGACGTCTTGCCTTGCCACCAGACCACCAGCGCTCTTAGAAAACAGAATTACCTATTGGTTCTTAAACGGCATCGCGAACTACACGCATGATAATAAATAGTGGCCTAAATAAATTGTACCTTTAGGGGAAACGACGTAATTAGATAGGTCCCGTAGATGCCCGAAGATTTACCGGTCTCAGCTGTTGGTTCCTTAAGATGCGGACAGTGGTGGTCCACAGGTTCCTTCGGATCAAAAGAGAATGCAGTACCCGAATTTTTGTATGGCAATTCCGGGATTATTTTGACAAAACTACGGGACTTAATCGCGTACACTTACTTTTATTATTTTCCTAACGTTGAAGCGATTAAGTCCCGTTTATTTTGTCAAAATAATGAGTGAAAATCGTGTGAGTTTAAATCATTACAATTCCGGATAGTATTGGACCATACACAAATACGGGTATTACTTTCCCCACTCAAAACTATAATATTTAATAATGATAGATGGGTTACGCTCCAAAAGTGAAGCATTTAAAATGAGTGAATTCAAACAATTGTCGCTGGTCGGTGCGCGAAGCATTTAAAATGAGTGAATTCAAACAATTGTCGCTAGTCGCGCACCGACCAGCGTGAGATACGGACGTGCCAATGAGCTCCCGTCATCCGCGTGTGAAAGAGACAAACCGTAATTTTCTTACAATGAGTGACAAAGATGTAATGATTGGTGAAATAGATAAACATAACAAAATCGTTGCTAGGTTATGAAATAACTCTGGAAGTATTTTTTCTGCTCATTTCGTTAGAGTATAACCCATCCATAGTAAATATCATTGACTGAAAACAGCACAGAAGTATTGTTATGATGATAAATATTACTAAGATGATATATACTATACTTTACTAAGCTTAAACTAAGTTTATATTGAAATTAGAAGAAATATGTACATCATAAAAATATCACAATCAAGTTTTAGTCACATGTCTATGATAAAATTATGACATACAAATCAAAAATGTCAACATATATATACATACATAGATATACCAGCAACTGGATTAGATTTAAGAGTCGGGTAAAGTTTTTTTTTCGATTTTGTTCAACTTTTCGATACTATTTCACAGTAACTAATAAATAAGACAACTATTAGTTCGTATTGAAAGATATAATGCAAGATCGTTTGTTTTTAAACTGCATAAGTGGAACAGTTTTTTGATTTTATGTTACTTACATTTATAAATAATTCACCTTAATCTAACAGCTGTTTCGTGATTTTTGCTTGGAGAGGTATTTTTATTGATTAAAATGATGTTAAACTAGTACCTATGTAAAATAGTACTAGTAGTAAAACACTTTATTGTACAAGAAAATACAACGAAAGACATATAACACAACATATACGTTCAAAGGCGAACTTATCCCTTTAAGGGATTTCTTCCAGTTAACCTTTGAGCAATTGAGAGAGAAATTTAGAAGGCAGACTTAGCTACTGTACGATACGGTAAGATGAGCAGAATATATAAATATGTTGGAAAATGAGTCGTTTAAGGAACAGGAAGTGGAACAGTTTTTTTCATTTTCATATATATTTTTTAAGCAAGAGTATGTTTACCTAAGTTTAAGTGGTATTTTTGGGAATGTTTAATACAGTATTTCATAAAAACTAAAATGTAGAAATAAACTAGGCTTTATGTTTTCACATCCGATGTCCAATCCTGTTCAGTATCAAATTAATATCAAACCATATATAATTTATATTCTTCGAATTGGCCTATAGGATTAACAGGGTGCATTATATAAAACACATTGGAGGGCATAATAAATAATTATAAAAAATCAAGCGATAAGTTTGACGAATCAACGTCCTCACTAAACAAGCTCTGCAAAAGTGTTTTATTGCAACAACAAGACATCAAACTATCTTTATCTACACTCATATTGTAAGTTCTCTAAAACGTGTTCGAAAACGGTAGGCAATGGCTAGCATTACCACGACCGATTTTACTATGATAAGCTTTTTATCCGTAGCAGTAACGTAATTTTAACTTTTCATTCTCAATTATTGATGTGCTATGAGTTTTGATAACATAATGTACACCTGCACCCTCCCGGGGATCCGCCGTCAGCCCGACACGCGCCCGCGCGACCGCCGGCACAATCGAGTTGGCCATGGTGGCGGTGCAATGGCGGCCATTCTATGGTTTCCGTATAAGGCATTTAGAATAAATAATATGAGTGTAGATAAAGCAGTGTATGCAACTGTACGTAATTAGGCCTTAAAACACTCGTATGATCTTATTATGAAATTCGCCTGCGGCTCATTTCATAAAACCACACTCATGTTTTAAGGACCCTTATTACGTAACAGTTACATAAACTACTATATCAAATGCAATTCATGTGCGTTATTTCATTATTAGATTTTCGTTTACAAATCGTTACCGGACTCTTAGTATAAATTATATATATTATGTACATTGATTACAATAAATAAATAAAAGGTAAAACAAGATATACTTAGGTACTATGTATTTCTTATAAAGGTCAAAATATTTAAATTCAACAAAAACAATACAATTCGAGGAACACATTAAGGTAAAAATAGACCTAATTTAATTAGATTCCGCGAATTCTGACACTGAAAAATAGCGCTTTTTCAAAGAGGCGTTTCAATTCGGGCATTTGAAGGTGCATTTAAAATGTGACATTTTTTCGGCAATAATGGTACCATTTGAATTTGAAACACGCGTAGGAATGTATAGATAGATGACTTTGGATCAATGGCTATGCTCTTTCGATAATACGAGTACATATATAATATGTCAAATCAGTTAGAGTCCATCATAAAAAGTCTACGTATTTAGGCTTCCAAAAAAAGACAGTTCTGACATTTACTAGTTTTTGGTGTGTGTGGTGTATGTGTCAATTGTTGAGGACATGTGTGTGAAAAATATTTCATTCATATTTCATTTAACTAGTTTGTTTAATAAGCACGTTAAACAACACTAAAATTAATGTAAGAAAGTAGAAATCTGCTATTATTTTCTAACATTTGTGTAAGATGTATTTTTTAGGGTTTTTTAATGGATCAAACGTATTTTTAATAAGTTCATTCATTAGGTCGTTTGTTAATTATCTAACATGAAAAACATTTAAAACAGCTCGTATTGAAATGAATTCTTTGGCGCCTAAATTTACAAAAACCCTCCAAAAACTTATTTCTTCTATACAGTTCTCTGCAGCCACTTGGCCCGTGACGTCATGACCCACGCGATTTTTTTTAATACCACGACGGTGGCAAACAAGCATACATCCCGCCTGGTGCTATCGTAGCCTATGGACGCCTGCAGCTCCAGAGGTGTCACATGTGCGTTGCCGACCCTTTACAAAAAGGATTCAATATGTTGACGACTAAAGGAATATGACGGTCCCTCATCGTCAACACACTGGGTCCTCTTTGAGCTCTTTGGCAACCTTACCCACCAGCAGGAACACAACACTATGAGTAGGGTCTAGTGCTGTTTGGCTGTGGTATTCTGTAAGGTGGAAGTACTTCCCCAGTCGGGCTCTGCTCCAGATTTGAGCGAGATGACATTCGCTGTGCTGTGCCCTACCACGCATAGCGAGATGACTTTCGCAGTACCCATACCTCTCTTTTGAACGTAGTTTAAGGACATATCCGGGTCCAAAATCCGGGCGATTTTGTGAGGACCGTTTCGACTCGCGGTGCAGACGCCTTTATCAATATTTCTGGGCTACAATTATAAAAGGTTTGTTTGAAGCATTTAAATTTCACGGGAAATATAATCGAATGACGTCTTAAAAAAATGCATGTTGCTAATTATTACCTATGGATTGGCTCATAAAGTCAAAGGCTAAAATGTGTTTATTCAAGTAGGCATAGCAACAAGCACTTTCGAATCGTCTGTTACAATTATATTATCTAAAGCTAATATATAATTCAGAGAACTATAAAATAAAATAAAAATTACGTGTCATAATGTATGATAATAATTACACAATAAAAAAATTATAATAAAATACTAATCTACATAGAATGTTTCTAGAACAAAATCTAAGCCAGATGCCCAATCTTTGGCCGAGAAATGAGCCAGCCCTACGGTCACCTGTTGCCTCCACCAACCTCTTCTTAAGATCCTTAAAAAGCTTAAGGGTACCTGGGCCCCACGGACCAAGGGCTTCTACCGCAAAAGCAGTAAAATCCATGCTGTTAGGAACCCAGCATATTTGCGCCGCTTTAACGTCTCGTCGGTACAGCTACTTTTTAGAGAATCATGCTGGTAAGGCTGCATTTACACTGATATGGAGATGAGTGGAGATAAGAGAAGACGTACGGGAATCAACCCATACTATCACCTACCGGTCATCTTCAGTTAATTCCCGCATGTCTCTTCAACTCCGCCTGAGTCGGAAAGCAGCCTTTTTTTCCACGACGGTGGCAAACAAGCATACGGTCCGCCTG
The DNA here is from genome assembly GCA_947086415.1 of Pammene aurita. NCBI lineage: Eukaryota > Metazoa > Arthropoda > Insecta > Lepidoptera > Tortricidae > Pammene > Pammene aurita. The sequence goes on from OX352298.1 coordinate 29,173,098, forward strand.
ATGGTACTCAACTCAAACTCAAACTCAAACATTTATTCAGTAAGTAGGCCACAAGGGCACTTTTACACGTCAAAGTAAAAGAGAGAGAAAAAAATCAAACTACACCGGTTCTAACCCTACACCTCTGACCCGAGAAGAATTATGTCCGGCAAGAAACTCGGCGGGACTTATTTTTTCAAAACAACAGTACATCAAAACTAAACAATACATATAAGTGCGTTGTTCTATAAGAAAACATATCAAACCAAGGTTAGATTAACCAACAATAGGTTATAGTTTAAGAAAAATACCAAAGAAAAAAGATGAGTCCAAATCTGACTATTGAAAATAAATTACATACAAGTTTGATATACTTTCTTACCTGAACTGTGTCTTCTACATAAATTTCCAAATTATAATAATCCATCATCAACAGTTAGAAATAAACTTTGAATTTAAATAATATAAAAAAAAGTACTTAAGTGATTCTAGTATACAATAAACATACTATTTCTAAATTATACTTAGAGATGTATAAGGTCTCCAAGTGTCTTGATCTATATATTCTATATAATAAAAAATATGGATAATCAAGCACCGAATGTTGTGTCTAAAGCCAATTAAACTAAAATTAAATATGATTAATAAAAAGTATTAATTAATAAAAACTAGCCATGTTTAGTCTGGTGAGAAACAATATTCTGTGCTCGTATTTTACATGCGTGAACTAAATTACAATATAAAAGTGACATAGAGATGTACATGTCTCTAAGCGTCAGGATCATTAAATATATATCTATACATATAAATATTTGCGAATGCAAGACTTAGAGATGTATAACGTCTCTAAGTGTCCAAATACTAAATAAAAACAAAATAAAATAAAAATGAAAAACAGGTAATACTGGACACTAGTAAAGCTGCTTCATAGAGTAATGTACCTAATAATTTCTCAATTTGTATTGTACTAACTATATCAAGCTACAGGCTTAAAGGCATCGTTATCCTCAATGAATTCCTTTAAAGTATAGTACTCTCTCCTCAACAAATAGCGCTTAACATAAGACTTGAATTTATTTAGTGGCAAATTCACTACATCAGCGGGGACTTTGTTATAAAAACGTGTACAGTTCCCAGTAAAAGACGTACGAACCTTACCGAGGCGGTGGCCAGGCTCAGCAATCTTATCTTTATTTCTAGTGTTATAGTTATGGATATCACTGTTGAGCTTGAATTTATGGATGTTTTTCCGCACATACATAATGTTTTCAAGTACGTATTGAGATGCTACGGTAAGAATATTTGCCTCTTCAAATTTTCCTCTTACGGATGCTCGACCGCGCATTTTATAAATGCCACGTACAGCTCGTTTTTGTAGCACAAATATGGTCCCAATATCAGCTGCTTTACCCCACAACAGAATTCCATACGACATAACACTGTGAAAGTAACTGAAGTATACCAGCCTGGCAGTTTCACTGTTTGTTAGATGGCTGATTCGCCTCACGGCATAGGCTGCAGAGCTAAGTTTCCCAGCTAGGGTAGCTATATGTGGATGCCATTGTAATTTCGAGTCTAAAGTGACTCCTAAGAAAACAGTTTGATTTTCGAATTCCATTATTTCATCATTTATTATAATCTTGCTGCTGTTAATCTGCTTGACGTTGGGAAGTGTAAATTTGATGCACTTCGTTTTCTTGGCGTTCAAAAGTAGGTTATTAGCCGTAAACCAATTTACTACTTTGGAGAGTGCACTGTTAATACTATCGAAGCTGTTTTCTTTTCTGTCCACTTTAAATATCAGAGATGTGTCATCAGCAAATAACACTATATCATGTTTATCTTGCACAATTTTAGGTAGGTCATTAATGTACACCAAAAACAGGAAAGGACCAAGTATTGAGCCTTGAGGCACTCCGAGTGCCACAGGGGACCCAGAAGATTGAGTTCCATTAATAACCACTCGTTGTGTTCTATCCGATAGGTATGATGAGACGAGGTTAAGGGCACCAGCTTTGATCCCGTAATGGCTTAGTTTTCTCTTTAGATTTTCGTGATCAACGCAATCAAATGCCTTCGATAGGTCACAGAATATTCCAACAGCATCTTGTTTTTTTTCCCAAGCGGCAAAGATGTGCTCAAGAAGAACAGCACCTGCGTCAGTAGTCGAGCGACCTCTGGTAAAACCAAATTGATTTCTGGCGAACAATTCGTTTCGGTTAAAATGTGACACAAGTTGATTTAGAATTAGTTTCTCGAAAACTTTGCTCAGTGCCGGCAGTATTGAAATTGGTCTGAAATTGCTTGGTTCTGTTCTCGATCCTGATTTGAACAAGGGGATGACTTTGCTGTGCTTCATTATGTCTGGAAATATTCCTGTATCAATACATTTGTTAAATATATCAGCTAAATGTGGTGCAATCGATTCAACAATGGAATGTAGAACTTTAACAGATAGGCCCCAAAGATCTTCAGTTTTCTTTAAATTTAGGGATTTAAATGTTTTAATAACTAAGTTCGGAGTAACATATGAAAATTTAAAGAAATCTGTACACTCTGCTATGTTTGTTTTCAGTATTGCCTCAGCGACGTCAGGCGATGAATGAAGAGACTTTGTTGTTTCTACCGGTATATTAGAGAAGAACTGCTCAAAATGATCCGCAACTTCAAGGTCCGAACTCACTAAATTATTATTAATACGTAGGTTGTAGTGCGGATCTTTGATTTTACGTTTCCCAGTTTCATCGTTGATTACTTGCCAAACAGTTTTTACTTTATCCTTGGAATTTTGGATCTTTCTGGACAGATAATCAGCTTTAGCAGCGGCACACATCATCTTAAAAGATTTAGAAAAGTTCCTGACATAATCTAGGAATTCCGGACTTTTATTAATTCTTCTCAAGTCATATAAATCATAGAGCCGTCGTCTTTTCTCATGAATATCCGGCGTAGCCCAGTCGCTAAATTTCGTCTTGACCTTGCCTTGCACCTTCTTCGGAATGAAACAGGCATCAAATTCCCTTTTAATACAGTTAAACAACTCAATACTCATACGGTTAGGGTTTTCCTGGGTAAATGGAACATAACATAATTGTTTCGTGATATTCCGACTGAATAAATCTAATCGTCTTTCGGAAATTGGTCTGCACATAGTGACTTGTGGAATATCCTTAGTTTTTCCGCTAAAAGAGGCTTTTTGTCCACAGTGGTCAGAACTTAAGTTGTTTATTATAGATTTACTAGTCGCATCCTTGTTACTGAAAATGTTATCTATACATGTAGCACTGGTTGCTGTGATTCGTGTAGGCTCACAAAATAAATTTACTAAATTGTAGGATTTGAAAGTACTAAGTAACCTTACACACATGGATGAATCTTCAAGTAAGTTGATATTAAAATCACCACACACAATAACACTTTTATTACTACAAAAAACACTTGTAAGAACTTCATCTATCACTGACTCAAATGTGTTATAGTTTGCCAATGGAGGCCTGTACACGCATATAATTATAAATTCTTCTAACTCGACACAAGAAAGTTCAATATGGCGTTCCACAGACAATTCAACAATGTCTTTCCGCTCCTTACTTTTTATATCATGTTTTACCATTATTAATGACCCGCCGCGAATGCAGGATTTTCTAAAAAATTTACTTACTACACTATGATTGTGGAAATTAAACATAAATTCATGACCTTTTAGCCAGTGCTCCGTTATACAGAGGATATCAATGTTCGAGTGTTGTACAAATAAATCAATTTCCAGTTGTTTACTGGTAAACCCTTGAATACTGATGGTAAGCAGCTGCCGTAACCTATGTACGCCTGCAACTCAAGGGGTGTCATGCGCTTTGCCGACCATTTACAAAAAGGAGGACTCATTATGTTCGCTAAAGGAACAAGAGAGTCCCTCTTGGAGCTCTTTGGCAACCTTACTCACCAGCAGGAAGAAACACTATGAGTAGGGTCTAGTGCTGTAGCTGTGGTTTTCAGCCTACAAGAGACGCTTTTTCAAGCAGGTAGGTTAATTCCTAGTGTATAATCGAGGGGTGAGTGGTAAAAACCGATAAGTCAAAATATAAAAAAAGAACTCTACGTGACTAACGTAGTTTTTGAAACGAAGTTCCTTATCGGTCGGTTCGCGGATGGGGGCTAGGCAAATAAAAGTCACGTGGCCGTTACGTGACCGTCACGAAAACGCGTCACGTCACGAAAATGCGACACAAAGCCATACGATTGTGAAACATGTGAAATTAAATAAAATATGAAGCGAAGTAAAGTGAAGTGACTAAGTGAAAAGTCAAAAAAGTCGGAAAAGTCTAAAAAGTCGGAAAAGTTTAAAAGGTGGTAAAATCCAAAAAGGGTAAAAAAAACGTCAAAAAAGTCAAAATTACAAATTACACAAAATTGCAATAATTACAAAAAGTCAAAAATGAAATAACATAACTTCGTTCCAACCGAGTGTTCCACGACACTCAAGTATTTTTTATTACAATGTAATATTATTCGAGTTATTGGGTTTGATCAGCCCTCGTTATATTCTTGGTACCTACTCGTAATTTGTCATAAAGATGACATCTAACAAGTTGTCGTTCAGAGCGATGTCACGAAAACGTTTGGCGTAATGTTTTAACGATAAGAAATCTCTTTTTGATATATATTTGACATAAAACCGATAACCTGAAATCAAGAAAAGGATGAACTGATTATAAACGTAACATCCGATAGGTCAAATCCTGTTCAGTATCAAATTAATATAAAACCATATAAAATTTATATTCTTAGAATTGGCCTCTAGGATTAACAGATCATTAGGTAGAAACGCAATGACCGATTCCATATATAAAAACAATTACAGTTTATAAAATACTGTTTACATATTCGCAAGTGCCATATTTTAATTTTATAATACATAAGCAACATTACAAACATAATATATCTCTAACATAACTCCAACACACGACAAATAGGTAATCAACCAATATTAAAGTTGTATTGAAATTGCATCGCAATAATTTTCAAGCATTTGTTTGCGTTAAGATATAGTTGCGTTTGCACACGACATAAAAGTTCACATAGGTACGGCTTTTCGTGAACAAGATTTCCTATGCCATGATGATTCCTTAGGACGTAGGACCCAAATGATTTGAGTGTTTTTTTTTTATGTTTGTGACTCCGTCATGTCCATATTATTATAGTGATTTTAGTGTTTTTATCAACAAATCAAGCATTTACACTTAATGTAAAGTAAGTGGAACTGCTGATGATGATCAGAACGGAACTCTTCAATGACGCATAGGTAGTTCACGTTTGGCGATTGGTCCTATTCGCTGTGGTTGTTAAGCAAGTTAGATTTCAAGACAAATTTTTGTCAAGTTCGAGTTCTGATGGATGGTCTATGAGGAATCGAGGGAACTCCTCAAATGTTAAAGGCATACATTATATAGTGATTTCAGTATTTTCATCAATAAATCAAGAATTTACGAGAAATAATTTAAGAATGTATTTATTTATTTAATGGATGATGATCAGAACGGAACTCTTCAACGACGCATAGTTTACGTTAGGGGATTTAATCTCTGCGCTGTGTTTGTTAAGCAAGTTATTTCATTGTATGGAATCTAAGAGAGCACCATCCATCTACAATCTTTCATGTGCCCTCCCCCATTGAAGTAGGATTGTTTTCTTTAAAATTATTATGGGTGTCGTCCGTAGAGTCGGAGAAGGAATAATATAAAACGAATCTACCCTAGTCTTGCTAAACATTATTAACAGCGTACGGACAGATGGTGGCATTATTGAGCAGAGAGGGCACTGGACTGGAGTCGCCTAGGTTACATTTAATGACTAATGAATTAAATTATTTTTCTGTCTAAAACGTATATGTCGTATTAAAGTAGTGCCATGATTTTTGGATCGAATTATTGAATTTTGTTTAATATTATATTGGGTACTCAATTTAATTAGGCAGACCTAAAATTTGTTGGAAACATTAGACAAAGGTCTAGCGGAGAAAACGAGTGGGGATTCAATAATTCGATCCAAAATATTGGCACAACTTGAATAACAACTTGAACTTGTTTTAAACGAAAAAAAAAAAATTATTCAATCTCCTCCAGTGCCTTCTCTGCTCAATAATGCCACCACCTGTCCGTACCTCAGAGAAATAAACCAATGGAGTGGTAATTGTCAGGCGTCCCCCTCTGCCAAAAGTACAAGACCACTGGTCGTAGCGGTTATATAAAACTAGTTGTCGCGCGTCAAACGCCATTCAATGAATGTCAGTCAGCGCGTAACGATCTGAGGTAAAAATGCCGAATTGCTGCGTGTTTTCATGTAAGAAAGGATCTGAATTATTTAGTTTACAGAAGGATAACGTTTCTTTTCATCTTTAAGTATAATTACGTCTAAATATCATCAAATAGTGCACGAAATTAGCAAAAAACTAAAAAATATTGTCAATCAAAAAGTGTTGCCACTTAATGGTAAGTACTACATATGCTTTAGGGTAATTTTTAAACTTGATTCTTCATAGTATATTGTACTCGTACCATCGGTTTCATAATTGCATACCCAATTTATCAATGAATTCATTTACAAATTGGGTATGCAATTATGAACACGATTACATCGAGGGAGGTAAGTAAATATTGCAAACAAGAGTAATCGACTCCAGTGCGGCAGAAATACGTCCGCCATTATGTCATTCATTGTGATTGTTATGACAGGTTAGGCAATACACTTAAAAGATACTCCGTGGGTTAGGCAGAGACCCATTCGGTGTACAACCATAATTGTAAAGCATTGCTCTGTTAAAAAAGCAGTGTGTCTCTGTGTGTGTGTTGTTATTAAATTGTTTCTAAACATATTTTAATCGACTTTTAAATTATTCAAATTACATATTGAAAAAATTAAAAGATTAACGTCAGTACTTCAAAGGTAAAACTCATTCACACGCATAGCTTTTTAAATTATATATGTCGTCGAGGACCGCCGAGGGCAGGGCAGTAAGGTGGTTTGGAACTCAAAAAACTGACACTATGAGGATAACCTAGCCCATAGCACATTACGCACGGACGCACGGTAATGAAATAAAACATAAACACTGGTTTAACAACTGTATTGAATTCAAATCTTTTTAAAACCGTATTATGGGAAGGGCAATAAACTACTACTGGTTCGGAAAGGAACCCCAACTGAGAAGAACCAGCGCAAGAACTCAGCGTATGTGTGCTTGTAGTACGGCACAATAGCTGAAATTTGTCTATGGTCTCAAAAATACAGCTACCATAAACAAATTTCCGTTTTAATAGACAAATTTCAGCTAGTTAGTTTGATGGATTCCGCACTGAATTCCGCTCTAATGTGTGGCACCCCTTAAGTGAAATATACTTGTAGATGCTTGAAATAACGATATTCCTGTTTAGAAATTAATTTGTTCCTTTATTTTCACCATACATTTTATGTAGCATTTTAATTTTGTATGGATTATACTTTATTTATTATAAGGTACGTTATACACACTTATCCCCTTAAATAGGCACTTTTAATTTCTGACTCTGGTATCACTGTACCTAACAGGTAAGTTTTAGTGATGGGACATCACAAAAATAAATGTCGATATTAACATTAGCAAGTATGTTATACTTTTTATTTATAATAGAAAATGAAGAAGAGATAATAGAAATAGAAACACAAATTGGAAACAGATGCCCATTACAATCAAAATATCAACTGCGTAGGACTCTGGAACATTCACGATGTCGCTGATTCATCATTGTTCATTACAGTGAAAAATTCACTGAGGTGGATAGAGGAACGTCTAGTGTAATTGGAAGCACATTGGAACGGTAATCTGAACACGTGGGTTCGAATCCCGTGATGTTCCAGAGTTCTTTGCAGTTCATTGTTTCATTGTAATAGTTATTTGTTTCCAATTTGTAGTATTTTCCACTAAATATAAAAGCAAATACACATCAAAATATTAAATTGATAATATAAAAGTTATCCTAAATCAGCTTGCAAGATTTGTCCTGAACAAATAGACACACTAACTTACGTAGAATACTAACATTGTAAGTAATATGCTGGTAGAAAAACTTGATATTTAATCACAACTTAACATTATAATTTTATCAATAGCTAAACCTTATACTTGGTAAAGATACAAAAATATATAACTAACCTACGATACGATCAATGTTTCTCTGCATCCGTAGGAAATACCTTACAACCCTACACGTGATCCCTGAGTGGTGCTAAAAGAGTTACAAACTTGGCAGCTCTACTGTCCTACCTGGACCTCGCAGCACTCACTGGATTTTCTTCATCATCTGCTTTCCCACTACCCTAGGGAAGAAATGCCTATCTATATCCAGTGACATGTAGGCAGACGATAAATAAATCTACGATAAAATGTGACATTTTCAAGTCAAAGGTACATCATTATCGGTTGTCAATAAGGCGTTACCATAAAAAATCGTTTAGAAATTAACTCTATTATATATTGAAAACGTCACAAATATCGATAATTAAGTATATTATTATCGACGCGTTCCTCGCACTGTCTACGTTTACTTAAAGATGACATTGTCTCGGTCACGGACAGGTTGTCTGTGTTTGTACTTGTGTGAGTATATTTTATGCTAGTGTTTGATAATTTTATCGTTTGCGTGTGTAGCGACGTCAATGGAAAATGCATTAGTGTTAACAGTATTTGTGTGCGTTTCCTCGTCCCCCGCGCCGAAATTGGCAGACTTTTTCTGATAGAAATTAGTGCGCGTCTCGCATCCGGTTGGTTTAATTATCAAAGGTCCGTACGCTAATTATTAACTTTAAAATTCGTCCACCGTAGCGACCTCTGTGTGATTATTCTAGCCTTACATACTTCAGAAATAACGCTACAACGTTTACAACGTGTTCGTTCCGGAAAATGCCCATAGATGTCGTTAAGGCGCGGAGCTGTGTCCGTTTTCTAACCGCGCGTATAGATGGCGCTACAACAACCTACGTCATATAATGCTATAGTATCATCTCTGCTAAAACCTCTCGCAGAATTGTGGAAATCGGGAAAAGCCACCCCGGATACGGTTCAGTCGGTACGAGACTCTCAGAGCGCGAACTACCCTCCGATTTTAAGCGGGAAAATCCATATAAATCATTATTTTAATTTTCAGAGGACATTTTTTGTATTTGAAGCTAGTAAAAAAATGTTGGTTTAAAGTTGAGTTGAGTTTATAAAGTGGTATTTTAGTTGTGTTGTGAGCGAAACTTTGAAACTATTTAATATTAATCGGAGGGAATTTTCGAAGTCGTTTGCAAGATAGAATGATCGGTAAGTAAAAGTTATCGTTATCTTTTGTCGGTAAAAGAGTAAGTACTGATTAATTTTGGCGAAAGTAGGTAGCATAGTTTTTCCTTATAAGGACAAAGAAATAACGTAAGACCAAACTGTTGCTTTTCTACCCCGGGTTATGAGACATTCGCGAATTTAGTGATTTCAATTTTAGAAGAGCGGTGTTTCCCTTAAAGTAATGACTTGGGATTATACATAAAACCTTTTAGGAAATATTTAAGAGGTTGCTTAGGTACGTTGTACCTTGGTAGCTTGATGCAACTAACTTCAATAAATGACGCCGGTATACTTGGGCAGTAGGTACTTACCGCAATCGTACATTTATACCATTCTACTTTTAAATATGATCTTTGAACAATTTATCATCATCATCTTCCTAGCGTTTGTTCCGGCTTTTTGCCATGCCTCAATTGAGCCTGGGGCTCACTCTGCAATCTAATCCCATGCATTGTCATAGGCACTAGTAATGTTATGTAAGCAACTGTTTCTTTTAACACTAGGCCTCATTGGGATAAGGTTCTTTCTTAATTTTCCTTCACCAAAAACCGAAACGTAAATATCAAATGATATTTCGTACATATATTCGAAAATATTTAAAGGACAATGTGATATTTATAATGTTAGTACCATATAACCACCATCGTCTAATATACAACGTTACACGTTACAATCATAGGTTCCTTCATAAATGATGACTCATTCAATTTATAAAAAAGACGGTTAAAAGTTAACTACCTGCCATTTTTAGATATAGGTAAGTTTCTTTTTTTTATATACTCCTATTTTATTCTATTCCAGCGGACAAAAAATTATGATATCCCATCTAAAACATAAATGTGGATTCAAAAACAATACATTGAATAACTTTAAATGAATTATGTTAATTAATATAAACCATTTAGGAACAGGAGATGACATCCCTAAGAAATTATGTATTTGTCCCAAAAGTTGTAGTGAAAATCACTACAAGTCTATTTTACTACTCTTTGATTCTGTCATAGCTCTCAAACGCCAAACATGGTGCACAAAATTTGTTCTAGATGTCACATCTAGTAGAATACATAATAAATCAATGTCATAAACAAAATAATTAACTCTAAAAATAAAACTAAACTAGAACTAAAGTTCCTGATTTAATGGTTGTCTATCGCTGTTCAACGTGGCAACGCGGCGAGCAAAATGGACACCTTTACATCTGGAGGGTCGCGGGGTGGGCTTTTAGATTTGATCATAAGTTATTATTTTGTATAGTTATTCTTAGTTTTGTGTTTAATTAATGTTAGAAGTAGTTAATGATTAGATATTCATATTTTGTATTTATTAGTGTGTTATTATTGTGATTAGTATTTTTTTTATGTGGACATGTAATATTTTGTAATATTGAGTATCATGAATAATTTATTCTAAACAAAATTATATCTAAATATGGCCCCTCCGGCATGGTACTGGATTCAATATTTCTGAACACCGCAGTAATTTTTTGAATAATTTTTTTTTTTTTTTAATACTACGACGGTGGCAAACAAGCATACGGCCCGCCTGATGGTAAGCAGCTACCGTAACCTATGGACGCCTGTAACTCCACAGGAGTCACATGCGCGTTGCCGACCCTTTACAAAAAGGAGGATTCACTGTGTTGACGGCTAAAGGAACAAGAGGGTCCCTCATCGTCAACACACTGGGTCCTCTTTGAGCTCTTTGGCAACCTTACTCACCAGCAGGAACACAACACTATGAGTAGGGTCTAGTGCTATTTGGCTGTGGTTTTCTGTAAGGTGGAGGTACTTCCCCAGTCGGGCTCTGCTCCAGATTTGAGCGAGATGACATTCACTGAACGTGCCCTACCACACTAAGCGAGATGCCATTCGCAGTGCCCATACCTCTCTTTTTGGCATAGTTTAAGGACATACCCAAGTCCGGACGTAGTTTAAGGACATACCCCGAGCCCGGGTCGGGTCGGGTTTTCTTGGACGATGAGCCTTTTTCAATATTTAAGGCGGATCTCACACAGGTGGCGCCGCGTCCCGCTCCAGTGAACGAGACAGCGCTATATACACAAGCAGAGCGCTGTCTGTCTCGTAGAACTTTATAAAAACTTTGTAGGAAAATTATTTTGAACTTGATAGGTTGAATAGTTTTTGAAAAAAAAAAACAAAATAATTTCTGAACTAAGTTTGTAATTTAACCGTATAAGCAGGTGTTTATTGTACCTGTAATTTCTACAAAATCACAATGAAATGACGTGCTTTCAAATAAAGTTGACGGACGGAAAACTACGGAAACCTACACTGAGCGTGGCCCGACACGCTCTTGGCCGGTTTTTTTAATATTGTGATAAAATAAATATTTTCCGAAATAATCGCTTCGAAAGTCAGAAAAATTGTGCCCACCCCTCTGTAACTTGGGAACCGTAAGTCCAAAAAATATGAAAAAAATAATAAGAAGATCCCTTATCATTATCACGTACTTTCTATGAAAATTGTTTTGAATAGTATCGGTTCAGCCGTTTTTGAGTTATCTCCAAAAAACTTCTTACGATGAACTAACCATATAGCAGAGCTTGAATTTGAAAAAAATGTGCGCATCGAGAAAAAGTTGTGAATATTTGGCCATGGATAAAGTGCCCCACGATGAATATTTTTTAGTACCTATTGGAGGTCTGTAAAATTTTTGGACCTTTACATCAAAATCAGGGGCCACGTGCAATATGTTATTACTCTCTGGTTAATGCCGTGTTGTGTGGTATCATTTCCGTATAAAACAGATATGCAGAATGCATTTTTGATATTTAAAAATTAAAAAACCATATTAAAAAAAAATCTGCGAAGAGAAAAAACATATACACCACGACGCGAATGATTTTTTGCACGTAGTTTTTGTATTGTAAAGGCCTTAAAATTGTATAGGTATATTTAAAAACTGCATTAAATATGCCTCCTTATAATTTTTTTTATTTGCAAATAAATTACATTTATTACTTATACAACGTTCTAAAAAAATATATTTTTTTGAGTGTTTTTCCTCTTCGCAGAACTTTTTTTAAATATGGATTTTTACTTTTTTAATATCAAAAATGCATATCTGTTTTATATGAAAATGATCCCACACAACCCCTAGCAGCCTTAACCAGAGAGTAATATCATATTGCACGGGACCCCAGATTTTGACGTGAAGGCCCATTAATTTTACGGACCTCCAATACTAAAAAATATTCATCGTAGGGCACTCTATCCATGCTCAAAAATTCACAACTTTTTCTTCATGCGCACAATTTTTTTCACTTTTGTACTGAGAGAAAACCCTATATACTAATATTAGTTTGGTTCTGAAATCTGATTCCATTGAAGGTACAGAACCCTCCATTATGCGCAGTCCGACACGCACTTGGCCTGTTTTTAAAAGAGTCGGCAATACATATATGACATCTCTGTAGCTGCAGGTGTCCTATAGGCTACGGTAGCTGCTTACCATTGTGGTATAAAAAAATGTAACATTGCGGCATACGCATGTGCGTTAAAAATATTCTTAGACAAGCCTGAGCTGATTTCGCTTTTCCGTAGCTTTTAAAAAAAACCACAAACAGGTGGGAAACGAGTTCTGTGGATGCTCCACCACTGAATTGTAAAAAGTCATCCGGCGTGAACGGTATCAAATGTTCTGTGAACTTGATAAGTGTGAAATAACTGTATTTTCAAAAATATCAGTTTCTGCAATTTTTTTTAACGATTGAACGACAATGAATCTTGGTGTTTTGAATATTCATATTACTGTTCCCAGTTGTATCATTGATAGCTATAAAGTTGACAAAAAGAAAGATAAGTTATATTTATTGTGACTGTTCTTTGTGGAGTCCAATTTCGCTCGTTGCCTATCTAGATAAGAAAAAGGACGAACCTTTACAGCCTTTTAACATTTTTATGACTTCATTTGTGTTTTTCTTCAGAGTCTAGGTTATATCAAGTTTAAATAACGTTTTTACTGCACTGCATATTTTCTTCGCCGTGAAACCATATCCATAAAGATAAAATTACAAATACAAACTCAATATGGCGTAGTATTACATAATAGTAATACTTCATCATAAATAAAACTTACTCTTTTAAGGTGCGACCACACCGCTGCTTAATAGTAGTTTATGTAACTGTTACGTAATAAGGCCTAATTACATAAAGTTGCATACACTGCTTTATCTACACTCATATTATTTATCCAAAATGCCGTGATCGGAAACCATAGAATGGCCGCCATTGCACCGCCATGGCCAACTAGATTGTGCCGGCGGTCACGCGGGCGCGTGTCGGCGGCCGCGCGGGCGCGTGCAGGTGTACATTATATTATCAAAACTCATAACGTATCAATATTTGAGCATGTAAAGTTAAAATTACGTTACTGCCACAGATAAAAAGCTATCATAGTAAAATCGGTTGTGGTAATGCTAGCCATTGCCTACTGTTTTTGAACACGTTTTATAGGACTTACAATGTGAGTGTAGATAAAATACGGTAACGCTACGGAATCGCAGTGACGCATCGTATCCATACCGGTTTTATCGCATGCCGTCCACACCGCTGCTCAAAATACGGTGACGCTACGGAATCGCAGTGGCGCATCGTATCACGCAGTGGAGCATGCGTTAAAGTCGTGACGTTTACGGCACGTCATTGGGATTTCGTACCGTTAGCGTATATTGAGCAGAGGTGTGGAGGGCATGCGATAAAAACGGTGCGGATACGATGCGTCACTGCGATTCCGTAACGTCGCCGTATTTTAAGCAGCGGTGTGGTCACACTTTGAATCTTCTTCACGCCTTTCTTCAAAAATCTTGTAATTTCGAACTCTGATATAATTTACGGAGCTCGGAGGTGTTATTTAAAATGTCACTTATTTTGTCTCATATCTCAGACGACGATGGCGATCGAAAGGTCATATAAAAGATGGTTAACCACTTCGACTGTACTTTATGTTATAATGTTAGATAGGTACTATTTTTTTTAATATTTCATTAGCACAGTGACACCATTTCTGAGACACTTTTGGAACTTTACCAAAGTGGCAAAACTATAAACCCCTATTATTTCGCAATATCCGTCAGCCTATTAATATGTCAGCCCAGGTTTATTGGAAAATATTCCGACGAAGAACGTTTCTACAATTTTCTATAACACACAGTAGCATTCGCTATTATGATATTTTTATTTTCCTTCGTATTCGTATACCAAGAAAACAACACAAAAATATAACAAGCATAATAGAAAATAAATAAGTCACTTTAGATCCCCGTAACACATCTAAAACAAGGCATTGTACTGTATACGTATGGCCCTTTTACTGGGATACCCATAACTTTATCAAGGATATGAAAAGGCGGTGGCACTAGTGTGATGGCGTGCCTCGGTAATATTACCTTGTTTTGGGAATATTTGAACAAGGGAAACTTAAAGACAGGGACGGAAATCATGGTACTAGTTTTTACTGATTCAAAATAATAAATAATATAGGTACCTTTCACTTCTCATGCTCGTAAACTCCGACTACATAATAGTAGTTTATGTAACTGTTACGTTTTAAGGCCTAATTACGTACAGTTGCATACACTGCTTTATTTACACTCATATTATTTATCCTAAATGCATTATTCGGAAACCGTAGAATGGCCGCCATTGCACCGCCATGGCGGTCGCGCGGGCGCGTGTCGGCGGCCGCGCGGGAGCGTGCAGGTGTACATTATGTTATCAAAACTCATAACACATCAATGTTTGAGCATGTAAAGTTGAAATTGCGTTACTGCCACAGATAAAAAGCTTATCATAGTAAAATCGGTTGTGGTAATGCTAGCCATTGCCTACCGTTTTCGAACACGTTTTAGAGAACTTACAATGTGAGTGTAGATAAAATTGCTTTTTAAGCTCTAGTGCATAAAGTAAATTTTTCTTCTAAAACTAAGATAAAATTTCGCAGAATACTGAAACTTGTTGTTTTATTTTGTGCTTGCTATAAATATTTGAATTCCGTGGTTTCTAGAATTAAATTAATGAAATCAGAGAAAATAAGAGTTTTTTAAATATGCCCCGAATTATTTTTTTTGACTTGGCAGAAAACAATTATATAAGTCTAAATTGACGTGTTGACAATTTAATTAGACATTAAAAAATTGATTGGCGGGAATGATATTTATTCTCATTATTTTTGTTAAAATTTGAAATTGTTTTCGATTAACGATAAATAATTTCCTCGCGATTGTAGTGAAAAGTAGAGTGTAAAAATCATTCATAAAACCTATTTTACACTTGACTTTATATCAATCCTCGCTCGAGCGAGCCTGCGCTCGGGATTGATAAACGCCTCCCGTAAAATAGTGCGCTACTATACAATAAGCGCTATATAAAAGTGAGTTCAATAATTTCGTTTATCGTGGTCAGAGGCGTATTTTAAAATTGGACGAAGCCTTATGGGCCGTTACTTGACTGACCGGCGCCCTGAACCCAGCGCGTAGGGCGACAGACACCGCCCCTGGCGTCTTGCCGCCCCGGGCTATGGCCTTCTTGGCCCTAGGGTAAATACGCCCCTGAACGTGGTACAATAAAGTCTTGAATTTATTATTAAAATAATTCATTCATAGCGTGTACCAGTGTACATAAATTTAAAAACATAAAAAAATGTAGGAAAATAGGAAGTTTTACATGATAAAGAATGCAAAAAAAAATCTCAGACAAACTCTTGCATATTACATTAATAATGGGGAAGGCCTGTGAAAAGTCATCATAGATGGCGCTGCGTACGATGGTCTTTTTTTGTATGAGATTTGACATATACCATAGACAAACAAATTGACCTTTGCCTTCTGTATTGCTAATTTAAATTCTTTCCTTCCCGTTCCCATGAATTATAAACATTCCCGAGCATGTTTGCAAAAATATTTCCAACTTCACTACTAATCAATGAAAAAATATATGGCACATCACTAGACCTTCACCTTGTTTGCTTAGACCTCAACGTAGCACCGTTTTCTGACATTCAATATCAGGGTAAAGCCACCGAATATTTCGCCGACAAGAAAATCTCATTACAGATCCTTTTGAAGAGAATTTTTATGATTAGGGACGAAACATCCGAGCGTTTGCACGGCGGAGTATCGGTGATAAGCTTCGCGATATTTCTTTAATTCTCATGTTTCAATCATGTCTTGCATGTCAGGTTAATGTTCAATAATTTATCAACATTTGTGAGACCGATCTTAAATCTCCAGGTCTTTATTTAAGTCTCCAGAGGCAATACAAGATTGCTTCAGGCTTTGGTTTCGTATTTTTCTTGAGGTAATTTTTAAAATAAGTAGGAATAAATCAAAAATTAAAATAAGACCTGCGTAACTTTCTAGGAGAGATTAATGTCTCCAGAGGCAACTCAAGATTGCTAAAGGTATTTGTAGTACTTTTGAAGTAACTTTTAAAATAAGCAGGAATAAACCAGAATAAATATAAGACCTACGTAACTTACCTTTATAGTTACCTACGTATCGTACGTATACCTACTATAGTTAAAGCAATGACGCGTAGTTTCAGTGACCGCGAGGCAACCGGATGGCTCGCGGTATTTAAGCTCCTGAAGTGATGAGGAACCGCCCTGTGCAACCCGAAACCCGAACTGACCCAACTTGGACTGGAGCGGAAATAGAGGGGGGGTAAATTAGTGCTTTCTTGACGACGGGGATAGCTGATGGCGGTAACAATTTAAATGCTAAATTTTAGTTATTAATATAAAGTTCCCTATACACGAGAGGCACAATCAAGTTGTCGCTCGCAAAAAGGCTGATCAAAACAAAATCCTTTGATTCCAGATATCCTTTTTATCTTAAGCCACTAAGTTGCAAGGGATTTCGAGCCCAGCGAAGCCTGGATTACCTGTCCCTTTATGATTACTGTATATGAAAATCGCATCGCGGGGTCGCATATGAAAATGGTAAAGTGGTTTAAGTATTTAAAATTCCTGTATTCTTTTTATAAACGTTGTTGTTTAAAATTATATCTAAGTAACATCTAAATATGACTAAATTGAGCTAACTATATTTTATTTTATAAGCGTACGGGGAATCCGGGATAATCAAATTATAATAGGTAATTTTTTTGTTCATTTCTGTATGAAAATAAATGTGCATTTCAATATAAAATGTGTACACAGAACCAGCCTAGTCGCCGCGGTAGGCCGGTATTTACATCTCATACTTCTCTATAGCCGTCGAGACGCTCCGGCGCGACGCTGCAGAGAGGTTCCTTGGGCCACCACCGTCCTTTTCGTTGACGGATACGCCGCCACGCCTGCTGTGGTAATGGCGGATGGGTTGTTCGAAGAGAAACAACGGACACACTTTACACGTATATTTCACTCGACTTAACCTAACATGCAACTGGTTTGACACTTAACAAAATGTTCGCGCACAGCGCATTAGATTTTCCGCTCGCGACGCGGATTACACCTCGATCAGGTCTTCGAGGATCGGCGGCGACCTCGGCAAAAGAAAACTAGGAGCTAGGCTTAATGACAGCGCGTCCATCCGAGACGGCTGCCAGATGAACAGAGAGAGATGAGTCGCGGAGTGAACGGAATAAGAGCGACCCGTTCATTGATTCGTTCATTGATTAGATTTGAAAGCATTTCAACTAGAGGTCGCTGATTTGCGTGAACATTCCTTCCCGGCCCAGGGAAAAGTTGAGCTGAAGACCTGAAGTGTACATCGCTACAATCTAGCATAAACAAGAGATATGAAAACAAACAATTATTAACAGTAATCTAGACACACGGCAGTGTGTCCGCCAAGTTCGAGCAAAAAAAAGCGACACACCGGCCGTGGGTTATATTACACGAACTATTTCGGGCCAATTTCGACCACCCTATAACTCCAAACATATTTTATCGACGCATATGAAATTTCGAGTGTCTGTTGACATCCCCTTAATTATCTAGAATACAAAATTTCATTATTCTACCTATAGCAGTTTTTGAGATATTGACGTCAGAAAATCGCTATTTTTACTATACACTCACTCACTGACTCACTGACTCATCAAAAACCTAGACCACTTCCAATGGTCGTACTGACTTAAAATTTGGCATGGAGATAGGTCTTAAGGTCAAAGTAAAGGGAAAAATCTGAAAACGGCCAAGTGTGAGTCAGTTTTAAAAATAGCGAAGGTGTAACTTTGTTCTACTATGAAGTCATAATGAACTAAGTGGGTCTATCTTCCAATGGTCGTACCGAACTGAAATTTGGCTCGAAGGTTTGTCTTTAGGTCGAAATAAAGTAAAAATCTGAAAACGGCCAAGTGTGAGTCAGTTTCGAAAACAACGAATGTGTAATTTTGTTCTACTATAAGTAGGTATGGAGTGGAAATGAGATAAGACTTATTTAAATTTAGATACATACCAATTTAAGACAATACATGTTTGTCTTAAAGACAAGAACAATAAAATTGTTCACCACTCTGTGTGTGTCTGTTGCGGGGACCGAACCCACAATTTACGAAGTACAAAGCAGGTCACTAGGTACACTAGGTGCGCTAAATCAGTCAAACAAAAATGAAAAGACTATTTTTTCTCGCATAGTCTAAATAATTTCTAATTTTACAACTAATAAAATCGCAGATTCAAGAACATGGAAATCATATATACTCTAAGATGGAATTATATATACTACTGCCCATCTCACCCTCCGATACGCCACGGGATGAGATGGGATGGTGCACTTCTAGGGCTACATAATAGGCCACCAATTATAATACCTACTGGTAGGTAGGTATTACCAAGTTATTAATTATCTATGTAGGTAGCGTACTTACAAACAGAATAAAGTACGTTATTGATTCCCGAGGAAACAGTGTTACATAGTCAAGATAATTAGTACTAATTGCTACAATTTAAACCAGATTTATAATTGGTAAGTTACAAGAGCTACTCAAATAATTAAATCTCCATAGGTCATTTACATAACTTGACAACGGGGCGGACAAGTTCGCCTATCTGTGTTTTCAGTTTTACAGACCTGACGACTCCGTCGGAGCCTTTGAAAACTTGGATTACCCTACCTCGACGCCATTGTAGAGGCGGGGCATTTTCGTCCTTTATTAAGACTAAATCGTTTAATGCTACATTAGGTACATGTCTGTTCTATTTGTTACGGGCTTGCAAATTATTTAAATATTCTAAGTGATACCTAGCCCAAAATTTTTGAGTTACAGCCTGAATAAATTGAAAATGCGACAGCCGTGACATATTCGTGTCCTTCCAGGAAGGTTCAGGTAATGACACCAAAGGTTGACCTATCAAAAAATGACCTGGGCTGAGAACTTCCAGGTCACAAGGATCCTCTGACATTGGAACCCGCGCTCTAGAGTTGAGGATAGCTTCCGCCCTGCAGAATACCGTCTGCAGACCTTCAAAGGTGATACGGTCCCCAATCTCTCGTTTAAGCAAGTTCTTGCTACTCTTGACCGCTGCTTCCACTAGGCCAGACATGTGAGGGGCGCCGGGAGGATTGAACTCCCAGCGGGCGCCTTGGCGACGAAACTCATCTTCTAGTATGGTTTCGTTGTCGAGTAAGAACTGGTTAAGCTCTCGGAGGTATGAGCTAGCAGATTTAAAATTGGTACCTTGGTCACTCCGGACGAGGGCGGGCAGCCCACGTCGACTCACAAACCGTGTGAACGCAGCGATGAAAGCCTCGGTGCTCAGCGACGAGACGACCTCGAGGTGTACCGCCTTGGTACCTAGACATACAAAAACACACAGGTAAGCTTTAACAGATTTAGCATTCCTGAGCTGGCTACTTTTTAACCAAGTAGGGGCCAGCGAAATTCGTCGCTACGCCGGAAAATGGATGCGTCGCCGTGACGCGATCCGCAGGCAGATCAGCCATGAAAGGCGCCTGATCTGTGCGTTGAATCTGAAACACGACATGTATGATGACACGTGACACCTGACGCCGTGCTGACAGAATCCAGTATCGTTGTCTAAGTATATTAATCAGGGCACTTGTCGAAGCATGACAATAGATCCGGTGATAGTGCTCCATCAATAATTGTGACCATCGGTGGTCCTTAGGTATAAGCATTGGGTGCTTTGCGTCATAACGTAAGCTTGAATTACGTAGTCTGCCTCCGACTCGAATAAAATGATTGTCGTCCACGAAGACGCTCAACTTCTGAAGTGATTTGCATACCAGCTTTCCTTTTTTCAGTAAGATGACTTCATCTTGGTATGCATCCAACTGAACCTTCTTGATCCAGTGATCCGTTGCTGCACCATTTTCCTCGATAGTAAGGTTCTGTTTCAGATTTCGTTGCTGCTTCGGCAAGCGAATATTCCTGCAAAATCTCAAAACGTACGACGTCACGTTTATGAGTTTACTATACGAGCTGACTCTCGACAGTAATAAGTCCTCCCATGTCTGCTCTTCATTGGCAATATGAACCAGCTGCTTGAACCCTGGCAGCTCCGGTGACATGGTGACTGACATCGTTGGCCACTGTGACTTCTCCTTGAGTAGCCATTCCGGCGACCACCACAACTTGCATTTGATGAGCCCTTTCGCTGTAGCACCTCGAGACGCGACGTCGGCCGGGTTGGACTCACCTCGTACATAGCGCCATGTCATTGGTCGCTTCGACTGTTGAATATCCTGTACTCTGTTACATTCAAATGTCTGGAGCAGATGTGGTTTCGTGTTAAGCCAACACAACGTGATTTTGCTATCAGACCACGCATTTATGCTATCAATCTCGATTTCGTCTTCATAGGCCGCTGCGACATGATTTAAGAGTTTACAAACCATATGAGCTGCGTTCAACTCATTCTTCGGAATGGTTTGTTTGACTTTCTTCGAGGCCACTCGTGTCTTAGCTAGGACTAACCGTACCATGACGTTTCCAGACGTGTCCTCTGTCCGAAGGTACACGCACGCGCCATAACCCTGCTCCGAGGCATCTCCAAACCCGTGGAGTGAGTAAGAGGCAGATCCTGGTAACGCGACGCAACGAGGGATCTTTAATTGAGACAAATGGTTTAAATCCTGAACCAACTTTTTCCACTGAACCTCCTGAATATCCATGAGCGGTTCATTGCACGTCATTCCATCGGTAAATAATGACTGCATGAACAGCTTGAATCTGTAGACAATCGGTGCGCAGTACCCGCACGGATAATAAAGCCTAGCTATAGTACTTAAAACGCTTCGCTTCGTTACCGCCTGCCCCAACGGTATATTGACCTGATACGACATGGTGTTGTGCACCGGGTTCCACTGTATTCCCAATACCTTTATGAGGCTCCTGTCTTCAGCGTCGAATTGACGAGGCATCTCACAATATTCCTGTGGTAGGTCCCGGAGTAACTCGTGACAGTGAAGAGAACCGCGCCTGACGTTCCTAAATTAAATTTTACTTCATTACTCTACAAGCTAGAGCAGAAGCTATTGGAAGCTACTAAACGACGGTACAACTTTTACTGAAACTGAAAAGCTTAGAAAGCCAAAGTGGCTCTCTATGAAGGAAACCCTCTACCCCGTCTGAAACCCTGTAATACTAAAACTTTCCCTAAGCTCTGATGACTATACATACTTACTTCCTGAAAGGAACACTACAACCCTGCGTTAAATACTATAACCCCAATAATCTAATTTCCTATATAAACATGATTTGTCAGACAATTTCAGCGGTTTTTCCTAACAATGGCTCGTGAAAGTTAGTGGTAGATCCCTAGTTATGTAGTAACCCGATAATTTTTAGGAGACCGATAAAGAGGTTGTTGAAACAAAAACAAGGATATTTATTTTAAACTTTATTTCCTATAAATGGTACTTTACAAGGAAAAGATATTAAGTAAATAGGTATATAAAATTAATTAGTAAATTAATATTATTCGGTTATAAGTTCAAGCTGTTGATGCGGGAAGGTTAGTGGTAAAGTTGTAGAATGGTGTCAGGAATCTGTAAAAGAAAAGGCTATTCAGTAGTTTCCATATAGACAAAGTCTTCCCAACATTTGCGGTAAAGATTAATGCTAGAAAATTAATTTGTAAAATTTTCTATTGACGATGAAACGATCTCTTGTTTTATTTGAATATTTTTTAACTATAAGCAAATATGTTTTTTTTTATTTAACCCCTACGCCTACAAGCGCTAATGTTAACGAATCCAGGCAGTAACAACTTTTCTAATTAGTTGTTTTTTCTGATTATTTTGATTAGATATAATTTTGCAAGTATTTAAACAAAAGTTAGGATGGGTAGCTGATGTGTGAAAGGTTTTCCCTTATCTACACGCCTGTAATCCGTGCGTTGGGGATTATTAGCTCAGAACCTGTCTACATTCTTTTTATATATTTTTATTTTGTGTTATTATTTTTTCTACTAATAACTTTATTAAGTGAAGCTACCAACGTTTCGTAACCTACACTCCAGAGGAAAGAAACGCCAAGAAAACCTCTGAGATGCCTAGCTAATTAATTAAATCAAAATTAAACCTAAAATTCAACCAAAGTGACTGTGGTCATGCCGAAATAAGTCATAGAAATATGTCGTGTAAGGCAGTTATGCTAATTCAAACTTCAAGGATAAGCAAATAGTATAGTACGTAGAGTAAGGCATTGTTTCTAACTACCAAACTCTTCATCTAATTATCAAATTTTACAGATGATGTACACTATTGAATTGAAAGCCTGAATTAACTTATGAACTATTTTCGTTCAGTTGTAGTTGATATGGATTCCCACTACTCACTCCAGCACGATTCAATCTCTCAGTTGAATTTCAATACTTTATTGTAGTGGCTTTCTCTTTGCCAATAATTGTATTTCCAACAATACAATAATATTTATTTATCAATTATCATGAATGGTGATAAGATACAAGTCTCACTATGTCAGAGAACATGTTAAAATTTTCATAATATGTTTTGTTTTACAACACAAGGTTGGTACATAGTCAGATGCCTTATTTCAGCTCAAAAGTAATAATTAATTTCAGTTATATAAATGACACTTTATAGAAGGATCAAGGTAGTGGTTATGAAGAATGAACATAATCGTTCAATGGTTAACGTCAGTTACACTGTCATACATAAATTACAATCACACAAGTAATAATTACTTCAGTTCAAGTCAATGATTATATACCAAAGCATATGGACCGTAAATATAATAGAGGACACACTCTTTTAAATTCATAAATCAAGTACGTAAAACACGCTAAAATCGTTCCTAAAATAGGGTAAACGTCTTAATATATACTCAATTAAATTCATATGCCGCAACCGCAAAACATAAAAATATAACGCATTCCCGCAATAAAATTCGCAAACCGTATAAAAATATAACGCATACGATATATAGGATATAGAATAACCGCATCCACAAAACGTATAAAAATATAACGCATTCCGCAAACTTATAAAATAAAACGCATACGCAATATATGATTACGCATCCATCCCTATTTCGATAAATTCGTAAAATGTTTCCGCATACTCCGTTAAATTCCGTACGCATATATATTGCATATAATAATTCAACCAAATTTCACATAAATTAAATACAAGAACCACAACAATAGGGAAAATGTTCATAATATAACAGTCAATTAAAAGCACTTACTCAACTCCAAAGCCTAAAGAGAATACACAGAAAAGAAATAAATTTTATAAGTGATAGGTTTTGCCTCACCAAATTAGACTTCTTTTGCTGGTCCTATTGGCAGCTCAGGGCGGGGCCTCGGTGTTTGTAGCCCGGTGCTTGTAGCTAGCTCTATTCAGCGGCAGAAGTCAGGTCCCGTTGCTCCGGATGGTGCTTGTGGCTCACGACGGCGGCAGAAGTCAAGTGCTCGTAGATCTCTGGTCGGAGGCAAAGTGAATCCCTACGGTATGCCCTTCCCTTATATAGCATAAAAATTACGTATATAAACGCTAACTACCCCCGTGACGTCAGAGACGTTCGAAACGTCCGCCTTGTGGTAGCTTGGTTAGATTGATTTAAGCCAATTTGAACCTTATTGATCCCCTAGCTCACACCATTTTAAAGACCAAATTCCTATACTTAAGTGACCTAGTTCGATAATCTCCTATCTCCCATAGGGAATGTTTTTCTTGAATATCTATCCAATTATGCAATTTCCAATGAAAATTTATATGAAAATAGATGAAAACATTAATGATGCGTATGATTTAATAAGCCCCTGTAAGTATTAATGTCTATTTTCCCCGTAAAATGCCAATATATCTATGTATACCAATTTGATTCTTAAGATCCCTACGCTACATACTTCTATAAGAAACAAGTTCCTATGAGCGCCCTACCCTTTTTGGAAAACCTAACCTCTAAGAAAGCGATTTTCTTTAATTCAAACAAAATGAGTATTTCCTAAGCTGAATTTATATAATTTATGATGAGGATAATTTTTCTGCATATATTATGACAAGATCCTATCGGATTTACTGCGTATTTACTCCGTAAAATACCAATATAACTTTTATCAGGAAATTCGCTTTTTATCCTAATTTTCATCACTTTCCTTTATTTGTTTTGATCAAAATTGTGTTTATCACACGTTTATAAGCTAAAACTAGCCTAGAATTCCATCAAACACCATTAATTTTAAAATACTTACAATTTTTTTACGACAATTTTCGATCATAAAATTTGTCTATTTTAGCGCTTTACTGAATTGAAATCTTTATGTTTTATAAAAACAAAGCTTCCAAATTTATTTATCTCCGTTATTTAACTTCATAATACGAGTTTTTACATAATATTCCCAAAATCGATTTTGGATGAAAAGGTAAGTTCTTAGCTTTTTCACGCTTAATTCGTTCAATTTCGTTAATATACTTGCTGCAATATAGCTTTAATTACTTTCCCTTTAATTTAAGTATCGATTTCTAACAATACTTAACAAATTAAAAACATAACCTCTCCATTTGGACAAATTTTCAGACAAATCTAAAATACTATTAGATACTACTTTTTGTTATTGAATAAATTATCAATAATACATTTATTCTATACAATAAACTACATTTCATCTCGAAAATCCTATTAAAAGCATCAATTTTCATCATTACTTAACGAACAATCTTCTCAGTTGTCGGTCATTTCCATCCCTAGGTATTCTCACAATGAAAACATAAGAAACTGATGATAAAGTAATTTGTAATCAAAATACTAATTTCTAAATGGGTAAAACATCCTGTCTATGTTACTAACAGTTTTTACTATGTCATAAAATGTCTTTAGTAAATCATATATTTTTGTACTTAGCACATATCTTATGAAGTAAATATTTCTAGAACATACTTTATATACATCCTCCTGCCATCCTATGAGTTTAATTTTACCTAATAATATATCCCCCATTGAAGGAATCGATCACAAGATTGCTAAAACTTTATGACAAATCTAGTGCGGTAACCAAATTACTGTTTGTCCACTGCAAATGGTACAAACGGATATTTCAGATAATAATTCCCCAAAATGTTGTATACTTATCCTGTTAAGTTGTTATTCATAGCCTCTGTTCCTGTGAAAACTAAAACATACATTAAATATCTACACAAGCTGCATATATAAATTACATATGAATGCCACTTATGGTCAAAATGCCATTTTAAATACCCAAAAAAAAAAAATAATAACCATTATTTCTATCTAAAATACAACTATGCAAAATACATAATTAATTGACCAAGATCATGAATGTTTCAAAATCTTGCCAATCAACGGTGAACAATATTTAGCAAAACTCTATGGTATCAATTGCTTATGCAATAATGCAAAAATAAGTAATAATATAAATATAATTATATCTAAACATAATATAATTTATCGAAAACTGTGAGAAATCCTAGTAAAG
The DNA here is from genome assembly GCA_947086415.1 of Pammene aurita. Classification (NCBI taxonomy): domain Eukaryota; kingdom Metazoa; phylum Arthropoda; class Insecta; order Lepidoptera; family Tortricidae; genus Pammene; species Pammene aurita. The sequence continues at coordinate 29,199,322 of OX352298.1, forward strand.
ATTTCAGGTTTTATATTTTCCAAATATTCTCAGTTGCTGAAAGCAGTGATCATAGCTTATTATATAAGTTCTGGTATGTATGGTTGCTAATAAAACACATGATGCTTATATATTTCCGTATATTTTATTTCCTTTGTCAGATCACTAACTTGATCTTTTCTTACATACTAAAATAAAACCAATATGTAATAAGGTGAACCTCCACCCTCTTACATACTATGTGAATCATTTATTTTCATTTTTTCATGAACTTTACTCATGAAAATATCATGTAAAAGCTTACCAATGAAGCTCTATTAGCCTCTAAAGTCATTTTGCTAATTTTCATACCTATGGACCTCTACAACAGTTAGACGACCATTTCCTGAGCTCGTAGCCGGCACTGCTCATGAGTTCTAAGAGCTCCGACTGAAGCTGCTGAGCCTCTGTAAGTGAGTTTGCTCCAACCAGAAGGTCGTCGACGTAGCTCTGACGTCGTATGACGTCTGCAGCTGGAGACCCTGGATGCTGTGCTTGCCAATCCGCGGCTAACTGCAACAGCGTCCGTATTGCGACAAAAGGGCTTGACCGTAGTCCGTAGGTATTAGTATTCAACTCGTATACCTGTATGTCCTGCGACGGGTCCTCACGCCACAGGATCAGCTGATAGCGCCTATCACTGGGGTGTATCCACGTCTGCCGGAACATCATGCGAATGTCGGCCGTGAACACGAACTGGTGCCGTCTGAAATTCAACAATATCTTTGTAATATCATTCTGAAGAGGCTTGCCTGAGTGCAGGCATTGATTAAGAGTTACTCCAGTGCTACTCTTCGATGCTCCGCTAAAAACGACACGAAGCTTATCTGAATATTTTTTGAACATTCCGTGATGAATTATAATGTAGTGCTCAGAGTCAAACTGGTAACTGGATTTAGACATGTGTCCTAGCGACTCATATTCTCGCATGAAATTCTTATATTTCTCAGCAAAGACTGGATTCTTGGCTAGCTTCGCCTCTAACGAATGAAGCCTGCGCACAGTAATGGCTCTGGTCTCGCCTAGCTTGGGTCTGTCTGACAAGAAGGGCAGCCGCACCATGTATTTGCCGTCAGGCATACGTTTAGTAGTAGAAGTATACAACCTTTCACATTCCAAATGTTCCGGATGATCCGGTGGGTCTTCTGGAGGCTGCTCCATCTTCCAGAACTTCTCCAGCACCTCTTCAAGTTTGGTAGCGTGCATGCCGTAGTCTTCCACGGAAGTCCCTCTCGACTGCTGCGCCGAGGTGTCAGCAGGGTGTGTCCAGATGGCCCCCATGAGGACATCACCAAACCAGGTACCGTAGGCTTCCACTCCTGTAATGTTTGTGAGCATCTTTGAACCAGTGAACATATAATTTAGCACATCCAGGCCGAAAATGATGTCTACATCTTGAGATTTGTCAAAATCTGGATCGGCCAGACTGTTTAGACGCATCTAAGTGGGCCTTTAGGTAATGGTTACAGGCCAGAATATTTCCTGTACTGTATACATGACTGTTGCAACAACGCTAATTATAGGGACTAATTTTCCTACTGGCTTAAATACTAATTTAGCAATGGTACCGGGTACCTTGACCTGTTGGTTTCCAATTCCAACAATATTATTTCCTACATACTGCTGATGCAATCCTATTTCATCTGCAAATGATTTCTTAACTATCGAACACCCTGCTCCGGTGTCTAACAGTGCCCTTGCCATAATATAATTGCCTTGGCCTGACCTTACCATAACAATAGCAGTAGGGCTGACCCGGATCGATGGCATCATCATCCGAGGTTCTTGTGGTACATCAGCAGTAGCCTTATTTCAAGAACGGCTCTCAGGGCTGCCTCAAGTGCCGAAACGTAGGCTGTGGAAAGACTCCTGCGCCTGACGGGCCCTCGTTCCCACCGGAGGGCGCGGAATGTGACCAGCAGTCATCAATTGAGCTGGCTGAACCTGTTGTGGCGACCTAGTCTCTTCTCTCCACCTTGGCGGGCTCGTACGGGGTTGTTGAGCTCGCTGCGCCCAAGACCCTTGTGGCGGGGTCGACGCCCTGCGTCGCGGAGGGGACCTACGCTGTGGTGGTGTACTTACCCTTCTGGTGGGTGGGACCAGGGTTTGCTCATGGCCCCGGTGCACCTGTTCCGTGGCTTCCGCTCCCTCCCTGCACAACAACGGGCTATGCGACCCTGATTGGCATGCACCGCACCAATTACGAGCCATACACTCTCTCGCGTAATGAGAGCGAAGGCATTTAAAGCATGCTCCATTCTTACTGACCCAGGTTTTCCTCTCCGAAACAGCCAGACTTGCGAAGAATGGACATTTGTATATAGAGTGTGCACTACTGGAACAGTACGTGCACAGCCCGTTAGACCGAATCACCTGATCAGTTTCTTCCAGCTCCGCAGCTAGGACACGTGGAGGGGACGCTCTGCAGCGTCTTCCCTTGGTCGGTGACTGCCGTCCCACCGGTGCTCTTCCCGCTGCCGCAGTGGGAACCGTCTGCTGCACCCTGCACTGCTCGTCTATAAGCTGCATCAGCTGGTCCATCGTTGGCAGCTCCTTCGGGTTGCCGCCGTAGCGCTCCTCGAACAGCGTCCTCAATTTAACGGGTAACTTCTGTAATGTGATAAACAGTAGTAAATAAGACCACTCCTTGGTGGGCTGCTTGAGTTTTTCTAACGCTTGGATCGACTCACGCAGTGGGTCATAAAACTCCGATCTGAGGGATGCGCTCACATATGACAGTGAAGGCAGGCTCATGATCCTTGCGATGAATGTATCCAGCAATAAACGGTTATTTTGGAACCTGGTCTGCAACAGATTCCAGGCCACCGAGTAACTCGGCCCGTTTAACTCGAACTGTTTAGCTTCTTACACACGCTTTCAATATGATGTGTCCAGTGACACCTATCATCAACTAAAATCCCAAGAAATTTGACTTGCTCTGACTCTGTAATTTGTTGGTTATTACATGAAACAGTCATTTTTTCTTTTTCCCCGTATCCATTCCAGAATTGCAAATATGTGGTCTTGCTAATGTTGACTTGCAGACTATTTATATTTAGCCAACCTATTATATTGGCAAGTGCTGCATTTATATCATTTTTGTGATTGGTTTTGTTTTCGCTGGATACGATACTGGAGGTAATAATGTTTCTCGGCGTCCGAGATATCACGAGTATCCACCAATGATTGGAATAAATCATTGAAGGACAGCCACTCCTGCAGGTTTCCGGAAAACACGGGTAGCTGTACCGCAGGGAGTTTGACTTTACCTGGTTGAACGCGACGTGTTGCTACTATGGCTCCCTCCTCCTCCATCGAAGCCTCTTCTATTTGAAATAGGAGCCGGTTTATCTCGCTAAAGCTCTCTTGATACTGTAATAGCTCTGTCTCTGTCAACTCAGTATCATTTGCCAACAAGGTAAGGTAGTTCGCTACGAATGTCAAATACACGGCTTCAAAGCGTCGCCTTGCGACTTCGCGTAGCTGCCGATCCCGCATAATCAGTTAGCATCTGGTACTTTGACCGGAATTGGACCTTCGCAGCTTTGATAGATTGTTGTCACTAAGATATTAACTTACCTGGTAAAACACAAATATTTCACAGCGCCACGCTTATTTTCAATGAATCACTTATTTGTGAATATTTAATTACCAATTTTAAGCTATATTCTAACCAATTTAATCTAATCCTAAGTATTTTCACGTAATATTAGTTGAGAAATTCCAAATCTATCACAACACAACTTGACGTTTGGCACTGACGTTTGTCAAGTGAAGTTCAATGTCACAGACAATAAAGTCTCTAAGATGGCTGCCACGACGTCCGACGATGGTCCGGATCGACGTTATACGTTCCTACCGTTCAGTTCGTTCACTCAGCAACGAAACCGGTAAACGTCAACCGGATGTAGCACCTCACTATGGTGACCTCCAAATGTCCCCACAATGACACGTTTCACGTTGCCCGGAATGTTTATTACGTAATCGCGCACCAAATTCACACAAATTAATGCCAACGACTGCAAATTCCACTCGACGAATCCTTGATTGCTATGGCGCGATTCTTGGCTTTGGATTGCTACAATCTTGCCCCAATCACGGGATTTTATTTTATATTTTCCCAAATCATGGGTTTTGTTATTATCGTGCGATTGTTCCCCTCATGGGCCACCAAAATGTACACAAAACCAGCCTAGTCGCCGCGGTAGGCCGGTATGTACATCTCATACTTCTCTATAGCCGTCGAGACGCTCCGGCGTGACGCTGCAGAGAGGTTCCTTGGGCCACCACCGTCCTTTTCATTGACGGATATGCCGCCACGTCTGCTGTGGTAATGGCGGATGGGTTGTTCGAAGAGAAACAACAGGCACACTTTACACGTATATTTCACTCGACTTAACCTAACATACAACTGGTTTGACACTTAACAAAATGTTCGCGCACAGCGTTTTAGATTTTCCGCTCGCGACGCGGATTACACCTCGATCAGGTCTTCGAGGATCGGCGGCGACCTCGGCAAAAGAAAACTAGGAGCTAGGCTTAATGACAGCGCGTCCATCCGAGACGGCTGCCAGATGAACAGAGAGAGATGACTCGCGGAGTGAACGGAATAAGAGCGACCCGTTCATTGATTCGTTCATTGATTAGATTTGAATGCATTTCAACTAGAGGTCGCTGATTTGCGTGAACAAAATGTTTACGTATGAAAACTACATAGGTACTAAGCTAATGGGTGCAAACTATTTTTTCAATACACCTTTTTCATGATATCATTATCAAAGTCAAAGTCAAATAGTTTATTTGTACAACATGGGTATATAGTACAAACAGAGGTACAGGTCTTACAGAAATAGAGTAGCATCACCATGTCGGGCCATAGGGCATACAAATTTTATTGTTTTTTCTTTAAATCTGTAACTACATGTTAATATTAATTGCAGTCGGACAAAAAACCCTTAACAGTATAATATGTACTAGCCACTAAAAAATCAAATAATTTTCTTTTGAAACTTATAATATTTTCTATACTTCTTATTTGTTTCGGAACTTTATTATAGATTTTTGGAGCCATACCAAGTATACCAAGTATATATAAGTATCATTATAAACAAAACCTCGATATAATATTAGCAGCGCCATGTAATGATAATGAGTTACAACTCGATAGGTTTAGAACTAGACCTATCTCATGTGACAAAACTTTCGATAAAAACTCAAATTAATTCATCCGTTATGGAGCTACGATGCTACAGACAGACACACAGATGAACTCACATAGACACACTGATACACATACACACGTCAATTTCATAATGCTCATCTTTTTCCAAAGGAGAAAAAACTTAGAAAGAAACTCAGCGCGTTGAGTTATTCATTGTGGACTAAGAACTGGCTACGTCAGATATGACACAATAATGAGAGCAACAAAACCCGCCTGATTAGATTGCTATACTATCCTTATTGCTAGATCCAGGCATCTGACAAACTAGCAAACTTTTGAATTGGAAATTAGTAATACCAAAATAGGTAAAAACTGCCGAAGTTGTCTCAATTATAAAGGACGACTTAGGGCCTATATTTTAACATTAAATCAAAAAACATTGAATTACACTGCGACAAACTATGAATTACCTACATTATACGTCGTCTGGCACAACAACACACACCTACATACTACTTTGGGGGCGTCCATTAATCGCGTCATATTGTATAGGGGGGGGGAGGGGGTCAAGAAAAAATCACCAATTATCACCACAGGGGGGAGGGGGGTCTGGACACATATCACGTGTAATTTTTTTTATTCCTTGTATACTGTATTATTGACAATAAAATAAAAATCATCAACGTTTAAATGAATCAATCTGTCAAAAGCAGAGTAAAATTGCACTAGCACTATGATTGTAAATAATTTTTAATGGCATTTGACATATTATTTTGTAAAGTAGGTTTTTAGGGTTCAGTAGCCAAAGTGGCAAAAACGTAACCCTTATAGTTTCGTTATGTCCGTCCATCCGTCCGTATGTCACAGCCATTTTACTCGAAAACTATAACACGTATCTTAATAAATATTTAAATATAAGGTGTGTTTTTATGCCGCTACTTAGTTTTGTAGTAAAATTGCTGAAAAAGATATTTTAAGGAAGGGCACTACTCCATACATGTAATTATTTGTAAAAGAAAAAATATTTTACCAAATATCGTCATGATGCACATCACTCGATAAGTCTTTCAAAAATAAAATTGAGGTCTGTTAATATTTTTTTCATTTAGTGAATATTTTAAGAAAAAATCACCCCGTAAGTCTAAAAAACTTGTTACTTTTGAACCGAAGATCGAAAAAATATAAAAAATAGAGAACATTATCGGTTTAGGAATTATAGAGTTATCTCCCTAAAAACGCTCATACGCAGATACGACCTTTTGATATTACTTTTTCGATAGTAGGTACGAAACGGCGTGGTCCGACACGCACTTGGCCGGTTTTTTTCTATTAAAGATAATTTTATTTTATATGTATACATGTAGTTTCATTTTTTTACCCTTTACATGTACGTACGTTACGTTAGTAGGTTCACGTGTTAGAAAACTGTACTTACTTTAGTTAGCAAAAAAATACACGTCATATTGGACAGGGGGGGGAGGAGTCCTGAAAATATCACCAAAGATCGCCATGGGGGAGGGGGGGGGGGGGGGTCTAAAACAAGCCAGAAACGTATGACGCGATTAATGGACGCCCCCTTTCCCCCAACAGAAACTTTTGGCAATGATATAAGCTAATTATTTATATCATTTCTCATAATATTGCATCAAACCCACAACTCTAGGATTTGTTTGCATTCTTCGACCTCCATCAGTTTACAGCAGCCAAATGTCCAGATCTAGAAATAAGCATAGTATGGCAAACTTTCATGGCAAACTGACTAGAGGGGTTTCGTTGCTCTCATTAAATATTGTGTCATACCTGACGTGGCTAGCTGTCCGTCTATAGTCGGTACTGTCGCCAGCTTTCTTACTTTTAATGGAAAACGTTTGAACGACTAATCCCTCGATGCCCGGCAACTCGTTTTTATTTTGTCTCCCTCGGTTACAATCTTACAAAACATATTTAAACAAAAATGTTGACAGGTATAAGTTAACGGATTTATTTGTTGGTGGTGTGTTTCAGAAGAAAAATAAACCTTAATATATTTACTTAGCATACGCCGGTAACAAAACTTTTATTACCTACTTGAATTCGCGTATATATAGTAGGCACAGTACATGATGCAATAATACCTATTTAGAATTATTTATATTCGTACAATTCTGATACAAAGTAAACATTTTTTTTGATATTGTTCTAATGAATGCTTAAACGCGTTAATATCGCTAAAACTTGGCGTAAAAAGCTCCTAAGCAGCTCGGATCATCACTCATGAGGACAGCACTACACGCTGACGTAAATAACTGGTATAATGGGTTCAGTGAGCGAGTGCACGATACGCGTGGGTTAGGTGCATCACCCTGATACGAGATTGAGGAAGCGTTATATAAAGCCTTAGGCTGTTGTGTGCATTATCAAGCTCATCGCTTCACCAAATTTACACCGCGATTATTATCGCGCAAGAGATACACAATACTTTATCGTGATGAATAAACTTCTGTAGCGATTAGTACCGCAACTAAATTGCTACAAAATTCATCGTTAAGCTTCTAAGATAGATTGTCAGCTCTTTACTCACGAGGTGAACATAACACGCTGACGTAACCAGAATAATGGGCTCAGTGAGCGAGTGCACAATATGCCTTAGACAGTTGCATCGGTCCGGTACGAGTTTGAGGAAGCGTTATATAAAGCCTTACGAAGTGTGCAACGATGATCAAGCTCATCGCTTCACTAAACGGACACCTCGATTATTAGGCTATGCATGAAATGGTCAATCACTATTTAAAACTCCGTAACGTTTTCGTGAGAATCGCCCGGAATTGTTTCTCCGCAAAATGATGAATAGACACGATACTTCATCGCGATGAATAACTTTTGTAGCGAGTCAAGTATCGCAACTAAATCGCTACAAAAATTCATCGTTAAAGCTTCTAAGATAGATTATCTAGGTTGTTGTGTGCAACGATTACTTATTTCGTTAACGGTCACTGATTGGTAATAGGTTGTTTTCAAAATATCTATATAATGCAGACATTTTAATATTATAGCCCGTTGGCCTATTCCTATTAGCCAGTTCTCTTTGCGGTCGTTCGTTTCTGTATAATCCAAGGTCTATTTTTAGGCACGGAAAATATATAAATTCACAAACTGTAATAAATCCAAGCACTTTTGCTTCGTGCCACGACCATAAGTTTGAATTTTAATGGCAAGCCGAGAGGAAATCCGAAAATTACACGATTACTGAAAATTTTAGATATATACTTTCATTCCTCAAATCCTCAGCGTACTCAGCTGCTACTTACGGCTTTAGGATCCAAATTCTGTAGCTGCTAATTGATGTAATTATAATGCCTTTAGGATTCAGCGGTTTTTTTAAGGATCTTTAGCTAGTGTTAAAAATTCAAATGCACCAAAGAGTTTATGCAAAAATGCATTAACTCGCACGGTACACAATAAACTAACATATCTAAGAACATACTCACGATCATTAATTTGAAGATCATCAACCAAGATTAGATTTGAAAATCATCATTTGGGATTTGAAGATTTGCTTTATTAGAAACATTAGATGTAAGTCCTATATTATGATTGTGACATTTGTGACATATCCACATAACATAAGAATCCAATTGGAAGATTATTTAATTTAGATCAACTAAAATAGAGACAATTTTTTGGATGACGTTTAATCACTAGAAACAGAGCGCCCAACTCTTCGGCAGATCCGGATTTCATGACAGAAGACGGCACGACCGCCCGGATTGACATTATTCATCTATCCTCGGGCCTCAATTCATTCAGGGCATTTACTGGACTATCTCTTTACGCTATTAGATTCATATTTTTCAATTTTGATTGTAAAATGTAAAAAAACCCTTCAGGCCTACAATAATCCATTGGGTTACCTAATTTCAGATCAACTCATCAGACACTTCCTGTGTTTTTTAATGACGTAGTATTCAACACTGTACACAAAACCTAACGCCGCGACAGGTCCCTATTTTTATGTCAAAAGACGTGTGTGGTCGACTGCAGCATCATTATTGCAGTGTTCTCAGAGGTCGTTTCACCACTTACTTACTTCGCTGTGCCGTCTGTCTCACATGCTGTTGTGGTTGGAGCCATAAGTTTTCTAACGGGATACAGGTTGATACACTTCAATTGATTTTCGTGAAATTATTTTACTGAAATCTGAATAAATGTAGAGTTAGCCTGAAATTATTTCTTGAATAGACTATATTGGTAACCGCTCAGCATTTTCTACAATAAATGTGCAGAATTTACAACACCAGAAAAGTCTCAGTACCTCTACCACGAGTCATGCAAATAAGCCCAATTCGAGATTCGTTCACGAATTCGTAAATTATTTGTATGGAGAATTTGTGCAGAGCCTCTAGCGGTCACTTATAGAACTAAAAATTACTGCCATACCATAAGTTAAATTATCGTTTATGCAATTCGCTCACGAAAGTTCGATTGCTTGTTTCGTTTGTGTAGATTTCAATACTTTACAAAGTGACGTGACGTGACAAACGTCACATCCTTCACACCAACCGAAACAGATTGTAGGTAAGCCAAAAAGGTTTTACTTCCTAAGTACATTCTATCTGAAGGTTTAGAACTGTAGACAATTATATGAGCAGTGAATAATAATAAGCATAGAAACCGTACTAGCTCTGAAAAATTACCCTACTTTTTGTGGGTGTTTAATATGCTTGCTAGGCCATAAACCAGGAATAATTTCCATTGGTCATCGTGTCCCAAGCGGTAAATTTTAAGTGGTTAAGGGCGATAAATAATCAAGCTTCGTGATGGTCAGCTGCCGTTCCTTGAGTGGGTTGAGGAACAGCAGCCATTTTCTCACATACAATATATATAAAATAAAATGACCATCGCGTCCCAGTTGAAACAGGTGATAATTTATATGCTATTACAAATAAAATAAAAATCATCAGCCGGCTGTATAGCACTGAAAAAACCGTAAACTAGTCACATGAATATATGGTATTTAGGGTATCAGCAGACGGTCTTTCTACCTCAATACAACCGGCTGACGATTTTCCTGATAATAAGAGCATCAAATACTGACGTTCCGCAACCCACCAACGGAGCGACAGCTGACCTACGCGAGTCATCATTATACTTTGTCCTTAACCACTTCAAAAATTATCATCGCCTGGGACGCCTTGCGATTGGTCATGAAATTTGTTCTTGGCTTACGGTTCATGCCAGCGGAGCCGGGAAATATAAGCTATGACAGTAAGCCATTTTTAGGGTTCCGTAGTCAACTAGGAACCCTTATAGTTTCGCCATGTCTGCCCGTCCGTCCGTCCGTCCGTCCGTCCGCGGATAATCTCAGTGACCGTTAGCACTAGAAAGCTGAAATTTGGTACTAATATGTATATCAATCACGCCGACAAAGTGGTAAAATAAAAAGTGTTTTTTTTTTTTTTATTAGGGTACCTCCACTATACGTAAAGTGGGGAGTGATTTTTTTTTTAATTTCAACCCTAACGTGTGATATATTATTGGATAGGTATTTAAAAATGAATAGGGGTTTCCTAAAATCATTTTTCGATAATGTAAATATTTTCGGAAATAATCGCTCCAGAAGTAAAAAAATATGCGTCCCCCCCCCTCTAACTTTTGAACCATAAGTTTTAAAAATATGAAAAAAATCTCAAAAGTAGAACTTTATAAAAACTTTCTAGGAAAATTATTTTGAACTTGATAGGATGAATAGTTTTTGAAAAAAAAATACAAAATAATTTCTGAACTAAGTTTGTAATTTAACCGTATAAGCAGGTGTTTATTGTACCTGTAATTTCTACAAAATTACAATGAAATGACGTGCTTTCAAATAAAGTAAAAACGGTGAAAATCGGTTCACGCAATAAAGAATTATCCCATAAAAATCATCTTCCATACTTTATGCTCGCGCGCAATAGTTTACTTAATTTGCCGATAGATGTCGCTGTATGTGGAACTCTCATATCATATCCTACATGGCGGTGTTATTAACTCTTAAGTGGGGACACTTACTGTGACGGACGGAAAACTACGGAACCCTACAGTGAGCGTGGCCCGACACGCTCTTGGCCGGTTTTTTTACCTGATTTAAACGCGCGTGACTTTTAACGCATAAAATGTTATCAACCGACTTCAAGATTTCGAAGGAGGAGGTTCTCAATTCGTCAGGATCTTTATTTTTACTATTTTTTCATAATGTTCACCGATTGCAACTTTTTTTTAAACAGGGAAATTACGTATTTCGTCATACATATTCAAAGCTAGGAAAAGGGGTGAAAACTGTCAGTCCTTCATCCATCCATCCATATATTTATTTCGTCGTAGGATATAGGATTACCTAAGAAAACCAAATTGATGAAATTTCAAATGTACAAATAACACTACTAGTTTAAAGCGTCCTAGAACTACGTCCATATGTAATAGGTGATTCTTAATTTATTTGGTTATTTTGTCAACATGACAGTTCGACTTTTAGTGATCATAGTGGATCATAGGTTTATTTCTTATTATTTAGGTCTTTTTTTTTTTTTTTTTTTTATGCCACGACGGTGGCAAACAAGCATACGGCCCGCCTGATGGTAAGCAGCTACCGTAACCTATGGACGCCTGCAACTCCAAAGGAGTCACATGCGCGTTGCCGACCCTTTACAAAAAGGAGGATTCACTGTGTTGACGACTAAAGGAACAAGAATGTCCCTCATCGTCAACACACTGGGTCCTCTTTGAGCTCTTTGGCAACCTTACTCACCAGCAGGAACACAACACTATGAGTAGGGTCTAGTGCTATTTGGCTGTGGTTTTCTGTAAGGTGGAGGTACTTCCCCAGTCGGGCTCTGCTCCAGATTTGAGCGATGACATTCGCTGAACGTGCCCTACCACACTTAGCGAGATGCCATTCGCAGTGCCCATACCTCTCTTTTTGGCGTAGTTTAAGGACATACCCAGATCCGGACGTAGTTTAAGGACATACCCCGGGTCCAGGTCTATTGTATAATCACAAAAGGATAAGTACCCTTTCAGGATGTTGTTGATTCTTTAAAGTATAGGCAGTGCGCTACTGTTACACATCCCACCTGCGTCGACGCCGACACGTTGGCCAAGTCCTTTAATTTATTTACCAGCGAACAAGCCGGAGCGGCGCCCGGCATCCGAAATCACTACAAGACTATTAAATATAGTTGTCGTTCGTCTAAATATTGTTGGTGTCGAGGCAATCGATCCGTGGAGCAAGGGGCATGGAGCCTCACGACCTAAGAAACGCACAAGGGAAGCTAAAGATGCTCCAGCAAGCCGCCGGTTTTCATACATAACACAACGCAGGATTACGGCTTTGCCGCTTCTTGCATAGTGATGATTTTATTTCTATTTATAAGTTACACGTACGAGTAATTGTTATAAGTACTACACTTATAAGTTTCTAGTTTGTGACAATGTTACTTAAAAAGGCTATTTCGCAATAAATAAATCTTTAATATAATTGTGTACATTATAATTTCAAAGTGCCCTGTATAAATCTGGATGTATTTTAAGTAAGCACTATTTTATAGTACTTGGATGCAATAATTCGAAGATCCCGGCCTGTAACGCAGTTGTTACTTCTTGAATATAAAATAATACACCTTCCTGGGATAAATAGTTTGCCTTGCTAGTGATAAGTTAGCTGCTACAGCAATCAATCAGAAATGAATGATGCACAAGAACCTTAAAAGTGTCGCTTAACTTCAAACTCAGGTAAATCCATTCGACCCTCTCAGCAAATATCTACCCTATTACCTTTTGTTAATACCATAATCGCATAATCTGACAGATGGATTTACCCGAGTTTGAAGTTAAGCGACTCAAAAGATGTTTCAATATTATATATTATTTTTCACAGTTTCATTGTAATTATTATGATTGAAAATGAAAATGTTTATAACTATCATATCAAATTTCAACTACTTACCATTCATTTTAGGTTAGAGTTGGTATTTTTGTGTCGATTTAAAATAAGATTAATTGACTATTAATACATAAATCTCACAAATATTCAGCAGTTCTTGGGTCTAGATTTCTTTTTTTAAATTATTCTTATTGAAGTGTTTATGTGGATATTTCTATTTCTCATATCGGCTTGAAATTACCGTTTCGTTTTCCAGTTCCAGTTATCATACTATGCAGTCTTATTAACAAATTATGCTTAATATAAGGCTTTGTCGATATTATTTCGTCAACTAATAATATATAAATATAACACAATAAATACGAATGGTTTTCACTTTCACCATGTTTTGACATCTCACCTTATAATTTGATAGTGAAAGAGTTTTCTACAGTCGATACGGTATTTTTCGGTGACGTAAGTCAAATTAGTGTCTTATGGTAACGTTTTAATAAAACCTATCGATAACAAACTGTACTGTACTTCTACCACGAGTCATGTAGAAAATTCTGAATATTTTTCTATAGGCGTTAACGAATAATCGGCCTTCGAATCGTTTTCCTTCAGTTTCGACAGCAACACATACAAACGATCTATGCTGACATTTCATGTCGGATTACGTTTAGTGCGCTGCATAAATTCGTCTCATAGGTAGAACGAGACGGATGTATGCGGCGCTTCGAATGTGATCTGTCATGTTAACGCACTGAAGGTCAGTACAGTTTGTTATCGATAGGTTTTATTAAAACGTTACCATAAGACACTAATTTGACTTACGTCACCGAAAAATACCGTATCGACTGTAGAAAACTCTTTCACTATCAAATTATAAGGTGAGATGTCAAAACATGGTGAAAGTGAAAACCATTCGTATTTATTGTGTTATATTTATATATTATTAGTTGATGAAATAATATCGACAAAGCCTTATATTAAGCATAATTTCTTAATAAGACTGCATAGTATGATAACTGGAACTGGAAAACGAAACGGTTTTCAAGCCGATATGAGAAATAGAAATATCCACATCAACACTTCAATAAGAATAATTTTAAAAAAGAAATCTAGACCCAAGAACTGCTGAATATTTGTGAGATTTATGTATTAATAGTCAATTAATCTTATTTTAAATCGACACAAAAATACCAACTCTAACCTAAAATGAATGGTAAGTAGTTGAAATTTGATATGATAGTTATAAACACTTTCATTTTCAATCATAATAATTACAATGAAACTGTGAAAAATAACAAATAATATTGAAACATCTTTTACAGGTTCTTGTGCATCATTCATTTCTGATTGATTGCTGTAGCAGCTAACCCAAGTAACACAGGAAGCATTGAAAATGAAAAAAATGAAAATGAAAAATGATTTATTGGTTACACTTAAGGTTTTCACTAGAAACAAAACAAGAACCTTCTTTTAAGTAAACAAATACTTGTGCCAGAAGGCTCTGCTCTTCTATTAATTATGAGGTAGCAGTTAACCAAATTCTTAATTCTTAAACTTATACATAATATAAGGAAAGGTAATTCAAATTATTAGTAATAAATTTTTAAACTTATACATAATAATAATTATGATCCGGTTAAAAAAAATAATTAAATAACAATAAATAGAATCTTAACTAAATTAAATCTAAAATTAAAATAAATTAAAACTAAAAATTATGCTAGGTCCCCCAGGTCGTGACCCGAGGGAAGGGTACCCATAAGGCTGGCTGCGTTCCCTCTCTGGATAGATATTCCAATCCTTTGAGCGAGAAACGAGCCAGCTCTATGATCCCCGGTAATAGATGTTAGCTTTTTGCTCAGAGCGCGTACTAGTTGGTGGGCGTCTGAGCTCCAAGGGCCGAGGGTCTCTACTGCAAACGCCGCAAATATATGCCTGTCAGTGAGGGCTATATATTTGCGGCGCTTACATGCCTCAGCCGCCGCAGCCGCCCCACCCGCTCTCAGCGAAGTTGCCCCCAGGTGCGATGGTGCGAGGGTGTCCGCGCACGTGGCGTCCCAAATAAGGGGCAGTCCGCGATGCCAAGGTACTAGGGTCATACCGTCGGGCCGCTTGCCGTCGTCACGCGCGAGGCCGGGCGGTTCTAGCACGGCCGGCACGTTGACGCTGACGAGAGCCCGACGGATGACGTCGTTGAGGCAGGCGTGGCGAGAAAGGCGGCCCGCGCTCTTTTTACAGGAAAGACCGTGGTGCCCCTGACGATCTACAGGTGAGCCGCAGTGGCAGCGGTGAGGCGTCACAATGTCTGCGCCGAGGCGCAGCCCGACAGCCAGCCTAAAAGAATTATTGTCCAACAGGGTTGAAATGTGAGGGGAAGGGAGAGCATGAAGCCACGAACCAGACTCTCGTTCCGACACAGCTAGTATGCGGGCTTTTTCCAAGCTGGAGGAGCAGGAGTCTAGTAAGAGAGTATGCACTTGTTGACAAATAGGCTGGTCCCAGATTCTCTGGACGCATTTGTTCGTAGGCAGGTTTAGGCTCGGGCAGGCCAATTTCCAGGCACTTTCTGCCTCAGACAAGAACGCCACCTCGAAGCCGCGCAGTGAAGGGCTTAGGATTTTCATAACCAGAGGGAGCGTGCTGTGTGCTGAGGACAGAAAGGCGGGCAGGGCGACACTGGAAATTTGGCGGATACCAAGACCTCCGAAGCGAATGGGTAGGGTAGCATGTAGAAATTGCCGATCATTAATTTTGACATTAATAATTTTTTCAAGTTGAACGTGAAGCAGGGAGTCGATGACTTGGCAATGGTTCGGAAATTTCCACAGTGGGCTGCAACGGGTGAGATACGTAAGTTTAGGAACAAATAAGCAGAAACGTAAAATATGGATGGCCATATGGGCGTTAATTTCCAGTAGGCGGTCCGAGAAATCAGAGAAGCGGTTAACCTTTGAATTTATTAAGTCTGGGATAGATTCCTCGAAAATTGGAGCACCTAGGAGATGAAGCGAGTTTTTGGATAAAATTTTGATGCCCGGACAAAAGTTTTCAAAGTCATGCTGGATTTCGAGTTTATTTGGAAGATCAGGATTTATATATAGTTCACATTTGTTTGAGTTTAGTTCTAATCCGATTGAAGTGAATTTATTTGCTAAAGCCGAAAAGTCGTTGAGAACAGAAATTGGGTCACCTCCTAGGCTGCCATCGTCGAGGTACCAAACGTTAAATTTAGAATTTAGTTCCGAAATGATTGGATGGATGGCCAGGCTGAAAATGGCCGGCCCGAGAGGATCGCCTTGTTGACAGCCGACAGAAGACAGGATGTTGTTATTTTTATAGGCGAGGTTAGAGGGAGCGCTGTAACATTGCCACAGGAATGGATATATGCTGGGAATTTTGCTTTGGATCTCTGTCAACAAGGCGCTCCGGTCTACGGAGTTGAAAGCGTTTTGGACATCAACTTTAAGCAGAACCTGGCCTTCCGGGCTGTGTAAGAAAGTGCGGCAAGCGTGGACCGCAGCTTCGCAACCGCCTTTGCTCCCAAAGCCGAGTTGGAACGGTTGAAATTTGGATTCAAGGTCTGGAATTATATTTTTACAGCAAATTTTTGATACTAAAACCTTTTTTATATAGAAATCAAGAATCCTTACCTTAACGCTTAAATAAAACTCGCAAAACGACTTGTAACTCCCTACATAATATAAGGTAAGATATTCAAATTAGTTACAAGTTTTTTTTTTTTTACAAATATTGCCATACATATACATATTTAAATTTTTAATAAATTTAAGCATGCGTGCGTGCGTGTGTGTGTGTGTGTGTGTGTGTGTGTGTGTGTGTGTGTGTGTGTGTGTGTGTGTGTGCGTGTGCGTGTGCGTGTGCGTGTGCGTGTGCGTGTGCGTGGGTGTGTGCGGGTGTGTGTTACATATTTATTTATTTATATTTTATTTTATTGCAAGATTGATTCAGTTTCGGCATATGTTAACATTTTTAACCATTCTGTTACGATTTTTTTACAGTCATATAGTTGTAGTGGGTAAATATTAAGTAATTCATTTGTAGTATTATATAGCTTGGCAGATTGATGAGTAAATTGTCTTTTAGCAAATTTAGAGTTAAATGAGGGCACTGGTGCAGCTTTGCGCTTTCTCCTCCGAGTTACAATGGGAGTGTTATACTTAATTGTCAAGTGTAACTTTGTGACACATCCTAGGGCATACAGCTTTCTTATGGATAGTAAATTACATTCTTTGTACAAGTCATCAGTAGGAAATCTATACGGTTTAGAAAATATAACTTTGAGCAGACATCTTTGCGCTCTTTCAACCTGTAGAAACTTAGTTTTGTTGGCTCCGCCCCATATGGGAACGCAGTACGTTACAATTGACTGGGCAAGTGACAAATATATTTGGGTAAGTAGTTGTGTAGACGCAACATGTTTAAGAATTTTAAATAGCCATATAAGCTTCCTGATTCTTCCGTTTAAGTATTCAATATGGCTGTGCCAGGAGAGCCGCTAGTCTAAAACAACTCCCAAATATTTAGTCGAGGTGACCTTTTGAATAAGTTGACAAGTACATATTTGAGTATCAAGTAAATTACATGAATGAATTTTTATTTTAAGATCTATAGGCGGCTGTGTATTCGCGTATTTCGAGAAGCACATGTAGTTGGTCTTATTGCTGTTGAGGGTAAGTAAATTTTGACTCAGCCATGTTGCTATCTTGTGCAATCCCTTTTCAGCTTTTTCATGCACCGCGTCCCATGAGCTCCCGTTAAAGACTACTACAGTGTCATCAGCATACGAGAAAACACATCCGCCGTCAACTTTGAGATCTGTAAGGTCATTGATATAGGTAAGGAAGAGCGTTGGGCCCAAGACACTCCCCTGGGGGACACCGAAGGTAACCGGACACTCTTCACTTATGTGTGAGCCAATTTTTGTTCGTTGCGACCGACCATACAGATAGCTCTTAAAAAGGTCTAACGGCTTTCCCCGAATGCCAATTTTTTCAAGCTTGTTCACAAGCAGGGGGAGAGAGACGGCGTCAAATACTTTTCGCAGGTCTAAGAATACTGCAAGACATTTATCACCTGCATCTGTGTGTCGCGTGATTTCAGTTGTAAGCGCCAAAACAGCATTTTCTGTGGATTTTCCTTGTCTAAATCCGAATTGCGATTCTGAGAGAAGTTTAAACTTGTTAAGGTAATTAGTTAATCTATTGTTTATTAATTTTTCTATGATTTTTGAAATGGAGGGTAGTACTGATATTGGCCGATAGTTATTGACGTCATCTCTCCCCCCAGACTTATAAACAGGGGTTACAATAGCCTGTTTAAGTACCATTGGGAATAGACCTTCGGCAAAACACAGATTAGTTAGTCTGCTTATGATTGGGACGACTACTTGTCTGGCGACTTTCAAAAATGTTGTGGGGATTCCATCCCATCCAGGGGCACTATCATTCTTAAGGCTCATAATCATACTATCTACTTCCTTGGGATCTGTATCCAGGAGTACAAATGATGATGTATTCGTTGAGAGAGTGGAGACCTGCATGGTTTGTTGAGTAGTGTGATTGTCTGAAATGTTGTCTGCCAAATTTTGCCCTACACTAGCAAAAAACTTATTGACAAAGTTGGCAGCTGAAAGCGCAGATGACTTAGCATTAAGTAATTCAAGATTGCTGTCGTTATCCTTCGTTTTGTAAAAGGTAATCGTTTTGATAGTTTTCCATAAGGCTTTGGGGTTTTTTGCTACTGCTTCGAGCTGTTCCCTATCATATTTCCTTTTTAATTTTTTTATTAAGTTGTTACAAAAATTGCGATATCTCTTGTATGTGACTTTCAGGGTCTCGTTTTCAGGATTAGATTTAACTCTGCGTTGTAAATTATTTCTATTTCTGATACACCTTAAGATACCTGGGGTAATCCAGGGTTTAATAGCTCTTTGCTTTTTAGGGACTTTCTTATTTGATTTACTAAATTCTAGAGATTCAGTAAGTATTTTGATAAATTCTTGTATTACTAATTGAGGATTGGGGTTAAGAAAAATGTTTTCAAAATTTATTTCATATAGGTACGAAAGTGCTTGTTGATAATTTATTTTCTCCCTATTATGAGGACTTTTACTTTTATTAATTGTATTTAGGGCTAGAAAGGTAGTGAGATGGTCAGTGATAGAGGTATTTATAACGGCTATGAAGGGGGTAAATTTACCTGGTTCAATTTTCACCATAATGTGATCCAAGCAACTCGAACCCCTCGTAGGTAACGTGTGACCTGGGAGTAGGCCATGTGTGGATAGCATATTTAGATAGCTATTCCTATTAATATTATCTTGGGTTGATTCCTGTGGACGTGGTATAAGGTTTATATTAATGTCACTCATGATAATTATATTTTTAATGTTTTTTATTGTATCTAAATGTAAGCTAAGCGAGAGAATAAATTCAGATGCGTTAGTATTGGAGGGTGACCGGTAAATACCTAAGATTATTGTGTTATTAACCCTTACTTGGATGCACGAGGCATGGGTTAGCCTTATCTCCTTTGCAACCGAGTTTAAGTTACAGTATGTATAAGTGACTACGCCGTCATTCTGGTTTAGGTTGTTAGCGGTTGCTAGTGAGGTGTAGTTAGACATGCATGGGATAGGTTTATTGGGGTTAATTCTGCACTCTGTGAGTACGATTATATCAATTTGGAGCTTAAGTTCGGTCAGAGTTATTTGTAGTTCATTAAAATTGCAATATATGCTGCGTATGTTCTGTGATATCACAGAAAGCTCATTTTGAGTCACTGGTATATGCGTGACGAGATCCTGAACATCACATTCGCAAGAGTTCGCAATTTCAATGTCATCTATATCGTGTAATGTTGCTATTTGACTATTAATTACTAGACTGAAGGATAGCAGGTGACTTACTAATGTGTTTATTTAAAATATGATAGATGTCAGTATTGTAGTAAGAATGTCAGTAAGACGAAAGTAATGGTATTTGAAAGAGATGAGATTATGGTAGATTGCGAAATTATGATTGGTGAAGAAAGACTGGAACAAGTGAACGAGTTTGTGTACTTGGGGACTTTGTTTACAAGAGATGGTAAAAATGAAAAAGACATTGAAAGGAGAGTGAATGCTGGGAATAGAGTGAATGGGGCACTGAACGCTTTTATGAGCAGTCAGAAGGTGTCGCAAAAAGCACGCCTGGCTGTGCATGGAGGAGTGTTGGTGCCTACACTTATGTATGGTAGTGAAAGTTGGGTGTGGCAGAAAAGACATCAGAGTCAAGTGAACGCAGTGGAAATGAGAGCTCTAAGAAGCATGTGTGGTGTGAAGTTAACAGACAGGATCAGAAATAGCGTAATAAGAATGAAATGCGGAGTGGATGAAGATGTAGTGACAAAAATTGAGATGGGTATGTTGAGATGGTTTGGACACGTAGAGAGGATGGATGAAAGAAGATTAACGAAGAGGGTGTACGAAGAAAGAGTGGAAGGGTCAGTTCGAAGGGGAAGACCTAGGCGAACTTTCCTCGATCAAATCGGGGAATTATTGCAAAAAGGCCAGGTCAGAAGTACTCTAAACCGACGAGCATGTATGAGGAATATTATGAAAGTGGGTGAAGCGAAAGTAGTTTGTCAGGATCGTAGTAAATGGAAATCCGTGATCTCTGCCTACCCCTCTGGGAAACAGGCGTGAATATATGTATGTATGTATGTATGTATGTATGTCAGTATTGCTACTGCACTTGAAGTTTATGTATATGCCTGAGTTGCTCAGCATTAAGAGATCGATTGTATTTAATAAGTATAAAGGATGTGTTAGTTTTCTATATAATTTGTAAGACTTTAATGTTTGGTAATGTGTGTATGAATAGTGTGTGACTGTGAACAAAGCTTTATAAAAATTTACAAAAAGCATTAACAACCTACTAGGATCATATAAATCGTAGCAGGCCTTAGTTTAACGATAAAGCAAGTTAGTTGCAGGCTTAGTGGCTCGGAGCAATCCTTAACAGTACCAGGGTCACATAATAAAGTAGTAGTAGTAGATGTGTAATACGATCGCCGCCGTGGGCTAGTAACTACTAGTAGGCAGGATTGACCCACCCAGCTAGGTTCGCAAATATGATTAGTACAGTACAGACTAGGGTCGCATGGCACAATAAGAGTTAGTCATTTATTTTGAGAGGACGTTGATCCAGAGGGAGTGGCTTCTATCATATTTTCCTTTCTCTGGTGTCCCTCTTTACCTAGTCTTTCAATCTGAGCTTCACTATTTAACACTATAAACGGAGAGTTGTCATCTTTCCTGACGTAGACCTTGCCATTGCTCGTCCAGCAGTATTTATATAGTTTATTTTTCTTTAGCTCGCGGGCAAGAAAGTGGAGCCTTGCCGCATGCGGGGTCAGATGCTCAGCGACGAAAATGAGGGTATCGGGGGAGCTCCGTAGGCCAAGGTGCTTCGCACTGAGGTTTTCTCTTTTTTTTAAGTTAAATGCCTTGCATTTTTGAAGCACGTCATTTTTTTTAAGGGTTGATGAGGTTTCGAGTATTATAGTTGAGGTTTTAGATTGCTCTTTTTTATTTTTTATTTGATAGATATCCTTGATGTCTGCTTTTTCGATGGGGCAGTCAATAGTTTCCCCCAAACTGCAGACCATGCTGATCAGATTACTTTTGGGTTCATTCTTTTCAGTTGGGACATTGCGGATCTCGAGACTGGTCTTGCGGCCGTCCCGTTGCAGGTCCGCGATTTTATTTTCGAGTGTAGATATGTATTTACGGTCCTCTACCGCCGCAGCATTATAACATATGAATAGTTAACTTATTTAGAACTTAAGGACCGTATAAACTCTTATATACTATCACCTATCTTATATACGTTCACCGAGCAACTTGTCGCATTATATGATGCTTTGAGCTGTATAACGGTTGTATAATGGCATATCTAAATGCTTTTGTAAAGCCTTTGGCTTTAGTGCAGCAAACCACAACGCAACTGTACAGCTTTCGACTGTTTAAAAGCACTTAAGTGCTTTAGGTTCTACAATAGCATTATATAAGTGAAAGCGAACCAAAATGCAACTGTACAGCTGAATGCTGTACAGTTGCGTTTTGGTTTGCTACACTAATGCTTCGGTGTGGTTTAGTGCCTTAGGTTCTACAATAGCATAAATAAATGCTTAATGCTGTTTCTGAGCATGAATATTAGCCATTATAATGCCACGTAAATTCGGTATATAGCTTTCAGCTGTTTTTAGTGCTTTAGGTTCTACAAAAGCATTTTATGTATAACGGTTGTATGATGGCATATGTAAATGCTTTTGTTTAGCCATTAGTTTTAATGCAGCGAACAACATGCAACTGTACAGCTGAATGCTGTACAGTTGCGTTTTGGTTTGCTACACTAATGCTTCGGTTTGGTTTAGTGCCTTAGGTTCTACAATAGCATAAATAAATGCTTAATGCTGTTTAAGAGCATGAATATTCGCCATTATAATGCCACATAAATTCGCTATACAGCTTTCAGCTATTTTTAATGCCTTAGGGTGTACAATAGCATTTATAAGTAGGTAATACGTTCCTAATGCAGTATAATAGCAATAATATAAACCATTATAAAGCCAAGTAATTCACTATAAGGGGCTGTTCATAAATTACGTCATTTCATGGTAGCATGACGTAGGAGGGGGGGGGCGGTCATTCCGAAGATCACATCATCAATGTGTAAAAAAAGGAATGAAAGTCGTGTTTCTATAAACTTTTAATGCTATAAAATATAATCTACTAAATAGTTTTTTATTTTACAAGTAAGCTTAAAACGCATTTTTTTAATGACGTCACTTTATTTGGCAGGGGGAGGGTTGGATGATTTTAGGGGGGGGGGGGGGGTATAAATCATCAAAAATTGATGACGTAATTTATGAACAGCCCCTATACAGCTTTTAGCGGTTTTAGTGCCTTAGGTTCTACAATAGCATAAATAAATGCTTAATGTTGTTTAATAGCATAATTATTCACGTGTTATGCTGTAGGCATAAATAAGGCATTTTTTAAGGGTCACTGAGCTGATATTGGACTAAGAGCTACAAAATAATGAGAGCAACATAACCCGTCTGGTTAGATTGCTATACTATTCTTATTGCTAGATCCTGGCATCTGGCAGCTTTTAATGGGTGGAGGTCACAGTGACAGACTAGCAAAATGTTTTAATTGGAAAATAGTAATACCAAACTAGGTAAAAATTTCCGAAGTTGTCTCAGTTATAAAGGACAGGGCCTATATTTTAAGGGGCTCCCTGGCGCCAACGACCTTAGATCTGATTCCCTTAGTTTTCTAATGATTTATATAGCTTATCATATTATCAGTAACGGCTTTAAACAATATAGTATCCTATATTTACTTCAATATTCATTGTCTTCGAGATATTTGACATCAAAGTCGAACCGGTTTAGACTAAAAAAGTGGTTTTATGGTCATAAATTTTGTTTTAATTAGTTAAAAATTAAAATCTCTCTACAGTTTTTAGAGACATCAAAGAGGAACCCTAATATGTAGATTACGTATATGTAAGATTCTTTACACCATTCGAATATCGATAAAAGTGTTTTTTTAGACCATATTTTAAAAATATCATAAAAAAATAACGGCTCATTCATTTCAAGATCCGGCTCTACAGAATGGAGATAAAAGATTCAAAAAGTTAGTCAGTCGTTAGTCGTTTGCCTTATAATTCTATCTATAGTGAATTTGTTGGAATATCGACACAAAACTGGTCAAAAATCGATAAAAAAAAACGTTAGACCAAAAAATATTGTGTATTATTACCATACATCGGGGTTTTCGGTGCGGGAAAGTTTGACATTAGCCAAAGAGTAGGCATTAACTTAAAAAACAGAATGTACTCTAGTACGTTTCTACCTAATGAATAATTGATCGAAAAAATCATATGTAATAGCTGACTATTATGTATATATATTGTAGGTACATATACCTATGATTTTTTCAAGTATTTTTTTTATTAATTCATGTAATGACTGATCATTGTCAACCTCTTCAGTTAATCAAATAGTTCATAAATATCGGACGTCAAGATTAATATTTGACACTTATTATACCGTGTCTTTGTCTTAGGTAGATCTAGTTAATAAATTTCGGATATGCAATTGCATTTTTAAAATACTAAGTATATAATAGTCAATACAAACATGCCTCTAAGAAAAAAAGCTCGTATCATAGTGTGTAAGCTATTCACAGAGAGGTAGTTATTCATTAGGCATAATATGATATTTTCTCAGACTAACTCTCAACCTATCTGTTTATCTCTACTCTTTCTCAAATCGTTCCCGCACCGAAAACCCCGATGTATGATTATTACGGAAACAAAAACAGTAGGCGACAAACTATGAACTATATTTTATTATAAATCGTTTGGCACTACTTTCTCCCACCATAAACTTTTGTATAATTTCCCTTAATATTGTATAGTATTTGTATAGTTTCTCATAATATTGCATCAAACCCAGATCTCTAGGATTTATTTTCTTGAAATGGTTTGCATTCTTTGACCTCCACCACTTTAAAGCTGCCAGATGTCCAGATCTAGAAATAAGCACAGTATACCAAACTGACTAGAGGGGTTTGGTTGCTCTCATTATTGTGTCATATCCGACGTGGCTAGCTCTCCGTCTATATAGACCAACGCCATTTTGTAAATAATTTATAACCTAAAAATAAAATCATGCGGACCTATTTATACAAGGAAAATACCTATATAATAATGAAATTACTTAATTTAAGACTGCTCAACCAACACTATTATGTTAATAATGCAAAACTCGTTCTATACGAGGATTACACAATTGTTTTGTTTATTTGACGCATATCCTATTATGTTAATAATGCAAAACTCGTTCTATACGAGGATTACACAATTGTTTTGTTTATTTGACGCATATCTTTTTATAATATTTTATAGCAAAACCACAATAAATCAAAGGCGCGTGAAAATTTTCAATGAAACTTATATACACATTTACAGTAAACTACATTGCGCAGTAATATTTGAAGGATATAATAACGTAAAAGAGTCAAAAACTTTTATAAATTTTGTTAGGATGCAAACAAATATGACGTGTCACTCATTCAGTTTTTTGTACCGTCTTCGTCCATTTTATATTGCGAGACAAAGTAGTTAAATCACAACGTTCATTGTATTATAACATTTGTTCCGTCGGTGTTAGAGACGTTTTTGCATTGACGTAAGGTTTATTTTACTACACTCTTATGCTAGTATAATGCTTTTGTATTGCGATTGGCAAGTTAATCGAGAGTACTTATGCTTCTTTACTGCGATTAGCAAGATTTTTGGCCGTTTAATGCTTCTTTAATGCAGTTGGCAACTTAATAGAGCGTACTAATGGTTCTTTAATGCGATTGGCACTTTCCATGACAACGATAATGCTAATAGCGCAGACAAATTGCGCCTGTAATGCTATTAAATGACCTGTATAGGATCTCAAGCTGGGTAATTCGTGCCCATTTAAGACCTATCTCAGCACTATAAACGTTTATAATGCTACTATAAAACGAACTCAAAATGCTAAACGCATACAGATATGCTGTAAGACGGCCGTTATACTGCTTTGATGTGTTACTTGGGAACTTATCACCGGCAACCGGCAAGGCAAACTATTTATCCCAGGAAGGTGTATTATTTTATATTCAAGAAGTAACAACTGCGTTACAGGCAGGCCATCTTCGAATTATTGCATCCAAGTACTATAAAATAGTGCTTACTTAAAAGACATCCAGATTTATACAGGGCACTTTGAAATTATAATGTACATATATTAAAGATTTATTTATTGCGAAATAGCCTTTTAAAGTAACATCGTCACAAACTAGAAACTTATAAGTACTATATACTAACAATTACTCGTACGTGTAACTTATAAATAGAAATAAAACCATCATTATGCAAGAAGCGGCAAAGCCGCAATCCTGCGTTGTGTTATGTATGAAAACCGGCGGCTTGCTGGAGCATCTTTAGCTTCCCTTGTGCGTTTGTTAGGTCGTGAGGCTCCGTGCCCCTTGCTCCACGGATCGATTGCCTCGACACCAACAATAGTTAGACGAACGACAACTATATTTAATAGTCTTGTAGTGATTCCGGATGTTGGGCGCCGCTCCGGCTTGTTCGCTGGTAAATAAATTAAAGGACTTGGCCAACGTGTCGGCGTCGACGCAGGTGGGATGTGTAACAGTAGCGCACTGCCTATACTTTAGAGAATCAACAACATCCTGAAAGGGTACTTATCCTTTTGTGATTATACAATAGACCTAAAAAATAAGAAATAAACCTATGATCCACTATGATCACTAAAAGTCGAACTGTCATGTTGACAAAATAACCAAATAAATTAAGAATCACCTATTACATATGGACGTAGTTCTAGGACGTTTTAAACTAGTAGTGTTATTTGTACATTTGAAATTTCATCAATTTGGTTTTCTTAGGTAATCCTATATCCTACGACGAAATAAGTATATGGATGGATGGATGAAGTACTGACAGTTTTCACCCCTTTTCCTAGCTTTGAATATGTATGACGAAATACGTAATTTTCCTGTTTAAAAAAAGTTGCAATCGGTGAACATTATGAAATAAAAACTTTTTACAAAAAAAGATAAGCCGACTTCAAAAAGGACAAAATAAAATATTATATTATTTATATGAGTTACAAACTGATATGTTTGAAGTCGATGCCAAGCCAAATTTGGAAGAGTTAATACGAACGAGGCTATGTGTTCAGTGAATTGTTCTTCATACTATAGAACTATTCTAATACGGTATTGATTGCGTGTACGTATTAATTCAATTACAGAAAGAAAGTATAGTCATGCGTCTCATGATGTTTGTTAATACTGATATTTCTATACTCAGACACACTGGGTGTGTGGGGCCCACCTTGTCAGTAGAAAAAGGCGCATTATTTAAATTTTCTATGGAATGTCAACCCTACGCCTTTTACATTTTATTAAATTTGCCGCCTCTGATTTTTGACAAAGTAGACGTGCATCAGAGTATATATACAAAGGTAACACATTTCATCATAATTGGATTAGTAGTTTAGACGTGAAAATTTAACAGATGCAATCACATTCACCTTTGCATTTAAGTATTTATAGTTGTTTTGTGATTTTCAGACTTAAAACTGATTTGACCGGTATTCAGTGTTGGGCGCAGTTAACTACTATTCTGTAATCTAACTACTTATTACGACTAAAAGTAGTTAACTACAAGTAGTTATGATTACATGTAATCTAACTACAATAATCAAGTTACATAAAGTAGTCGTTAATCTGATTACTGTAATCGAGTAACTACTAACTACTGATTACTTTAGTTCTAAAGATATCTTGTTTTGTAACTGTGGCTATACATTTATACACAGCGCAACTATTGATTTGGACCTGAGTTCTGGTGATGATAACAATGATCTGATGATGAACCCTTGAAGTGCCTACTGGTACTAAAAACGACGTTTTGAATGGGTGTATTGTGACGGGCCGGCAACTACGGAACTCGTGTCTGAGCATGGCCGACATGCTCTTGGTTTTTTTAAAGATTTTATTGAACTACGGTATAGTACATAACATAGCAAAGGAACGTGCTCACTCTTAGTTAGACCCGCGCGCCGTGTTTTGTCTTTTCATTTGAAGTACCTAACCGTACGAGTAGGTAGGTAGTTACAAAAAGTAATCACGTAACCGTGATTGCAACTACAATTAGTAGTTAGTAATCAAAAGTTTTAACTACTTTATACGATTACTTCATGTAATCAATTATTATGATTACTAACTACAAAATGTAGTCGTAGTTAGTAATCAGTAGTTAGATTACAATTTGCCCAACACTGCCGGTATTGTAACTTTTTGGCTTGGCACCGACTTCAAACATATCAGTTTGTAACTCATATAAATAATATAATATTTTATTTTGTCCTTTTTGAAGTCGGTTTATCTTTTTTTGTAAAAAGTTTTTATTTTTCTATTTTTAGTAGTTATATAAGTATCATAATCGGATAACGGTTCTCGGAATAATCGGTCAAGATATATAAGAAAAAGTTCATAATACGGACTCAATCTAAGGAAAGTTCCACATATCATATGTGGTCTTCATCATTAGGTCCACTCCATCAAATTGGTGGTTTTTGAGAGGAAATGCCTGAGTTGCTTAAAAAACTACCAAATCATCATACATGTCCCTTTAAAAATTGAGCAGTTCCCTCATTTCCTCATGGATCCCATAATCAGAACAGCGCCAGATTAGTGTGGGACCATCTTCGAAGTAGTTCCTTTCAACCAATAAAATAATTGCTCAAATCGGACAATGGGTCTCGGAGTAATCGCTGAACATCCTACATTCAAAAGAACATCATTATCATTAAAACAATCATAATCTTCATCATCAGGTCCACTTCATCAAATTGGTGGTTTTCGAGAGAAAACTCTCGAGTTGCTTAAGAAAACACCCAAATCACCATACATGTGCCTTTAAAAATTGAGGAGTTCCCTCAATTCCTCATAGATCCCATCATCAGAACAGCACCAGATTAATATGGCACCACCTTGGAAGTATATCCTTTTAAACAAAAAAAGAATTATTCAAATCGGACCACGCGTCTCGGAGTAATCGGTGAACATACATAAAAAAAAGCCCAAACCGAATACAGAACCTCCTCCTTCTATGAAATTGAAGTCGATTAAAAATAGTAAAAATAAAGATCCTGACGAATTGAGAACCTCCTCCTTCGAACTCTTGAAGTCGGTTGATAACATTTTATGCGTTCAAAGTCACGCGCGTTTAAATAAGGTACAGGCTTACGGTAGCTTGTATTTCCCGGCTCCGATGGCATGAACCGTAAGCCAGGAACAAATTTCATGACCAATCGCAAAGCGTCCCAGGCGATGATAATTTTTGAAGTGGTTAAGGACGAAGTATAATGGTGACTCGCGTAGGTCAGCTGTCAGTATTTGATGCTCTTATTATCAGGAAAATCGTCAGCCGGCTGTATTGAGGTAGAAAGACCGTCTGCTGATACCCTAAATACCATATATTCATGTGACTAGTTTACGGTCTTTTCAGTGCTATACAGACCGCTGATGTTTTTATTTTATTTATAATAGCATATAAACTATCACCTGTTTCAACTGGGATGCAATGGTAATTTTTATTTTATATGTATTTTATGTGAGAAAATGGCTGCCGTTCCTCAACCCACTCAAGGCACGGCAGCTGACCATCACGAAGCTTAATTATTGAAATTTACCGCTTGGGACACGATGACCAACGGAAATTATTCCTGGTTTACGGCCTAGCAAGCGTATTAAACACCCACAAAAAGTAGGGTAATTTTTCAGAGCTAGTACGATTTCTATGCTTATTATTGTTCACTGCTCATATAATTTTTCTACAGTCCTAAACCTTCAGATAAAGTGTACTTAGGAAGTAAAACCTTTTTGGCTTACCTACAATCTGTTTCGGTTGGTGTGAAGGATGTGACGTTTGTCACGTCACGTCACTTTGTAAAGTATTGAAATCTACACAAACGAAACAAACCATCCAGCTTTCGTAAGCGAATTGCGTAAAGGATAATTTAACTCATAGTATGGCAGTAATTTTTAGTTCTATAAGTGACCGCTAGAGGCTCTGCACAAATTCTCCATACAAATAATTTACAGATTCGTGATCGAATCCCGAATTGGGCTTATTTGTCTGACTTGTGGTAGAGGTACTGACCTTCAGTGCGTTAACATGACAGATCACATTCGACGTGCCGCATACATCCGTCTCGTTCTACCTATGAGACGGATGTATGCAGCGCACTAAACGTAATCCGACATGAAATGTCAGCATAGATCGTTTGTATGTGTTGCTGTCGAAACTGAAGGAAAACGATTCGAAGCCCGATTATTCGTTAACGCCTATAGAAAAATATTCAGAATTTTCTACATGACTCGTGGTAGAGGCATAGCCTAATTATAAAGGTCATTTAAAATTTTGACAGCTCGTCCGAAAATACCTCACCTACGTCACATAATGATGCCATTCGTTGACATATTCAATTCAGTCAGGGAGTTTAATTAATACACTATTCATGTTCAAAAATGTTAGCGTGCCGTTACTAAGTTTATTTTCTGTTTTATAATTATTTTATACCTAAAATAAGCTTCATGTAATTTTAGGTAATTTAATATAATACTTTTAGTTGGCAATTCATTTACGGCATGTAATTTAATGAGGACTTTTTTTTAACATTGTGGCAATACAACTATTTGGCGAGTATTACACTGACAGACGGCCATATTGTATTATCTCTTGTTTCATTTTTGTCTGAGATTCCCAAATATTTGACAGATATATAATGTATATATAGTTGCTCGTAATAAATATTGGTGTAGTGTAATTGCGTGTAAAACTTCATACCAACGCACTGAATGTGGAATTACGCTAAAATATTTTATAAGTTACGTTGTAATTGAATTACATTGTAATCTTTAGTAACATATTTATGACTTTAATTTCTTTTTTCAATGGACTAATAAGCCGTTTAGTAGAAATCAATACGCAAATTTAACAGTATAACGGCATGTCGTTAACTTTGTATAACGGAAAAACTATAAGTAATAGGAATAAATCAAACGTTGGTAATATTGTACTTACATAGAATAATGTTTTTTTTTTGGATTGACCCATTGATGAAGAATATCCCATAGGCGCACCGCACCACACATTAAAGCGGAATTAAGCTATTCATAGACAAAAGCGGAAATTTGTCTATGGTAGGCTGAATTTTTGTATGGAGGCCATAGACAAATTTCCGCTACCATAGCCCAATTTCCGCTTTTGTTTACGAATAGCTAAATTCCGCTCTAATGTGTGGTGCCCCTTAAAAACTATAACGGTTTATGGCCGGCCATGAATTCCGTCATAGGGACACCATAAGTAGATAATATTCAATACTGTGCGGAAAATTGTCTATGGTTTGTGGAAATTGTGGTTTGTGGAAACCGCGGATCTTCCGCATCATTTTCAAAATGCAGATGTGGAACAAGTCGGTACAGGAACGTCTCTGTGACGGCGCACGTACTAGGTAAAGTAACGTAGGTAATTTCACCATTACCCAATCGGAATATTGTTAC
This sequence comes from Pammene aurita, assembly GCA_947086415.1. Lineage (NCBI taxonomy): Eukaryota > Metazoa > Arthropoda > Insecta > Lepidoptera > Tortricidae > Pammene > Pammene aurita. The sequence continues at coordinate 29,230,609 of OX352298.1, forward strand.
ATTTTCGTGATTCGTCGATCGAGCTCTATGTCCTTGACGGATAGCGACAAGAAATGACGAGTTTGTTTTGTTTTGATTTTAGTGTTGAAATGCTATTGTAGGGCGAAGGGCTTTGTATGATGTGAGTAGTACAAAACTTTAATATTTGTTTTTTTTGTGTACTTATCTTACATCCGCATCCGTATTCCAGGGGTATGGCCTTTTAATATCCGCATCCGCGGATGTCAAAAAATCAGTATCCGTAATATCCCTAACACACAGCTCCTTCTTTGACGTTACGAATCATGCTGTCCCTTCTTAACGCATGACAAGTTTTTTTTCTCACTTAGGGAAACGTATCGGATACTAAATGTCAAACTCAATTTTTTTGACAGAGATGCACACTTGCACACCCTTGGTATGGTGTCGTTTAGATATGCCAAATTATTTGTTTTTTAATGGCATGGCATTTAATTTGCATTCTTATAATAATGTCTAGTATAATTACTAATAATAGAGGTAATCCTCTATTAAATAATTTTCTCTATTTTAAAAGTTTGAGAACCGCATCGTTCCCCGATGACGTCAGTGTGGTCACTGACGTCACGAGGTGTCAAAAATTTAACTGACCTGTATAATTAGGCTATGGGTAGAGGTACAGGTCATTATTCGTAAACGTCTGTCAAATTGAAAATTTCGTTGATAATCGTTTGGTGCATCCACCAATTCGAAATGTTTTGTTTGTTAGAAAAAAACAAAATGTACCTCTGGTTTACTAAGATTTATGAATAAAAGGGATTCGACTATTTCAAGATTTTACTATTTAGAAGACGATATTGCTAACCACTCAGTTGCTTTGGGTAGCTCTTGCTACCAGCCGCCAGCCTTATTATCTAGGCAATAGAGTCCACTAAAAAATTTAAAGCAAGCGATTGGAACTAATTACCCGTGGGGCACAGTGTTGCCAGTATTATAGACTAAACCGCATATACTGGTAACACTCTGTCCACAAGTTCCCTATTTCACGGCAATAAACGTACGGCCGACTGGCGTGACATTAGCTATCCTTTGGGGTAATTTATCCTGACGTTTACTGTGCTGACGCAGATGCTTGTTGTTGGACCCATTTATTTATCAATTATACATATTATAGGAAACATACATTGCTTCAGTTTGTTTAGAACAAGTTTTTAATTAAAATGAAACGGTGTAATAATGCATCACGTCGAATCGTTTGTTTTTTTTAAATATTATGATGGTGGCAAACAAGCATACGGCCCGCTTGATGGTAAATAGATACCGTAGCCTATGGACTCCAGAGGTGTCACATGCGCGTTGCTGGCCCTTTACAGAAAGGAGGATTCACTGTGTTGATGGCTAAAGGGACAAGAGGGTCCCTCATCGTCAACACACTGCATCCTCATTGAGCTCTTTGGCAACCTTAGTCACCAGCAGGAACACAACACTATGAGTAGGGTCTAGTGCTATTTGGCTGTGGTTTTCTGTAAGGTGGAGATACTTCCCCAGCCGGGCTCTGCTCTAGATTTGAGCGAGATGACATTTGCTGTGCTGTGCCCTACCACACATAGCGAGATGACATTCGCAGTACCCATACCCCTCTTTTGGACGTAGTTTTAGGACATACCTGGGTCCAAAACTTTACGATACATTACAAAATTTTACGATAGCTGTGCCTTGTGCGCATTAGTAACAAAATGCCCCGGCTGAGGTCCCTATTTCACGTGTGTGCGAAACGCCTTATGTATGAGAGGACTGGCGGCCTCACATCGTATTTGAGGGCGGATGAAGCGACAACATTTATTTGTTTCTTAGGGGAGGTCAATCCACACAGTAATATGATGATTCGAGTCGTGCGTTATTGGTACCAACCATTTTACAACTGTACGGGTTAATATGACCTGTGACTTCAAGTTTGTGCTTACTCGAGACACATTGCCGTAAGTATAAACATATTTCACGCTAGTGATAAAACACCGCACGGTTGGGCGACGAGCAACATTAGCTATCCTCCTCGGTCAATCCACTCAGCCATGTAATGAATGCCTCGCTTGATGTAGCCTAGCTATTCATTTAATAAGTATATGGGTCAATTTTGCCTATTTCCATTTGCCTGCTGTTTGTGCGCATCACTACGAAGACTAAGCCCCAGCAGGCCTCTATTTCACGCCGGTGATAAAACACCGCACGGTTGGGCGACGAGCGACATTAGCTATCGTCCTGGTCAATCCACTCAGCCATGTAATGAATGCCTCGCTTGATTTAGCCTAGCTATTCATTTAACAAGTATATGGGTAAACTTTCTATCTCCATTTGCCTGCTGTTTGTGCGCATCACTACGAAGACTAAGCCCCAGCAGGCTCCTATTTCACACCGGTGATAAAACACCGCACGGTTGAGCGACGAGCGACATTAGCTATTTAATCCACTCAGCTGTGTAATGCTTTATATAGCGCGCAGACTTGAGCTTAAGGATGACTGTTAATCCTGAGCATCATTGGGATGAGCTCTCCAAAATAAAACTTCTTGGCGTTATTATACATACCTTTTATGCGAGCGTCAAAATCAAACACTTTCCAAAACTAAGGCTTTACAGTACACATCCATAAGGTTTACTTTAGATTCGCCATCATGAAAATCAAAACCGATGAGGTACAAATATATGGGTTAATAATAATATACCTCAATTTGCTTGTTGTCTGTGTCCATCACTAACAACGCTATGCCCTAGCAAGCCCCCATGGTGATAAAACACCGTGCAGCCGGTCGACGAGCGACATTAGCTATCCTCTTGGGTCAATCCACCGAACCGTGTAATGTTCGCTCTCGCGCGCTGATGTCGGCCCATTCATTTTACAACTACATTACTCACTACCTATGTTATCCCTGTCTTCTGTGAATCAAAGCATTTAACTAAGTACTCACGGCTTGGCTATATTGGGGTACATACTCGTAGAGCACTCGAGATACAAACTACTTGGGCTTGAATTAACTTGTCAAAGTTTCCAATTAAAAACCCAAGGATTGTATGTCAGATGCTTTTAATTTAGCGTTAATAACTAAACCCCTTATTCATAAACTTGATCTGTTTCTAACAAACACAACTGTCAAAGTGACAGATAAGGGCAAAACAAAATTAACTAATTGAGGCCTGAGAGAAGTTTATGAATAGGTGGGTATATACATTTTTATTATGCGTGCGCGTTTCATTCTCGCTACGTACATAGTGGCTATCAAATATATTGGAGCAGCTAAGGTACTTAAAGTATCTGCATTTGCACTTTATGGCCTTACCAAAGAGGCGTCGGTCCATAAAAAGTATGATTAACTTAAACCTTATTGCACAAAATACAAATTTAATGTTATCAAAAGGTTACCTATGTGTATAATGACTTAATTATAAAGTTTGTAGTCAATATTTAAACGTCACTGTTCACACTTTATACATACACATTTTGCTTGGATTTAATTACCCGTGGGGCACAGTGTTGCCAGTATTATAGACTAAACCGCATATACTGGTAACACTCTGTCCACAAGTTCCCTATTTCACGGCAATAAACGTACAAAAAAGCAAAATTTTTCACGAGCGCCAACATAATAAATCTATTACAAAGTTCCTTACAACAGCTCCAATTTTGCACAATACCTCTCACCTAAATAGCTAATACCGGCAGCCGAGGTGTTAATTCTGAGAGGCGAGAAATTTAATTTGCCGCGGAACCTTCAGTCCTGAATAGGGTTGCCGGAAAAGAAAATACGCCTGCCAAAAAAAGTATGATTAACTTAAACCTTATTGCACAAAATACAAATTTAATGTTATCAAAAGGTTACCTATGTGTATAATGACTTAATTATAAAGTTTGTAGTCAATATTTAAACGTCACTGTTCACACTTTATACATACACATTTTGCTTGGATTTTTTTAATCGAACGAGCCGAGCGTAAGCGAAGTGAAATTCTTTAAAACAAATTCAGCTACCTAGACGTCTGTGCATTTCGATGGCTTTTTATTTTGAATAGTTGTCGCGCGATAGCTTTAGTAACGTTTTTATGATTTATATAAAATTTGTTGGGGTTATAGTAGAGCTCAATATAATTTGACAGTTCGTTCATGAGCATGATCGATCAAGGGGTTATGGTGCTAGAAGGCTCGAAAAAATCATCATTAGGATCTTGTTATATTGGTCACTCGTTTGCAAGAAAATCGCGAGTTCTCAGTTCGATGCGGACTACTAGAATACATTTGGTTTGAAGTCTTAATAACCGATTAATTGGTAACCCTAGTCTGAGCGTGAACTGATTGGATCCCACTCGCAGAGTTAAAAGGGATCTGTATTGCGACGGTTGAACAGTTTGACTGCAGTACCGTACCGTTAGTGTTTTTGATAAGTTAATTGACCCTCGTTTATTTTAAACTAAATACGATTGAGTTACTTAAAAAAAATTTTTCGAAACCTAATTTTATTGTTTTTAATTTTGTTTGAAGATTGCGCATTTTTCTGCAATATCATTTACTACCAGGAGTCATTCATTTATCACGTAAGATATTTTTTGTCACTTTGTGACGCCTCGTAAGTTTAAAAGCAACAAAAAATACCCCTAAATAGTCTTACGTATGAATGGCTCCTAACAAAGTTTTTCTAGTCACTTCCCGTCTCCATTAATCAACCCGATTGAGCTATAACATGTTGCATTGTCACTAAAGTTTGATTATTGCAAAGAAAGGAACGGTTTTTCAAGTAAAATAAAAGCTTGTAAATAGAGATCCCAATTAATTGTAAGACCTAATGTTACCTATGTTTAACAAATAAATAATTTGAAATTTGAATTTGTATAACTTTCTGAATAAGAGTTTGCAGGGGCCTTATACAAAGATGACAATCGTTTGCAGAAAACGAAACGAAACGCTACACGCTCACTCTTCCATATTAGTGCGATAGAGAGACGTATAGCGTTTCGATTCGTTTTCTACAAACGGTTTTCATCTTAGCTAAGCCCCCAGATGTCGAAAAAGTTTTAACCGAATTTCATGCGAAAACATCTTAATTCAAATACTCGTATATGTGACTGCTACCGCACATACAGGCTGTATTTGTTAAGTGTAGCTAGGCGATTATTCCGTAAATATAACAGATATCAAAAAAACTTTTAACTGATATCGAAAGTACTTTACCCAATGAGTAAAATCACATCAATCACTTTTTTTAATAAAACCACAAATATCCCAAATATTAACTTCAAACCCTCCTATTTGAGAGGCTTTAGTTTAAAAGGCCTAGTCATTTTACCATTATCATATTAATGAGTTGTTTTATTTTATCCACTTATCCATCATCATGCTCCTAGCGTTTGTCCCGGCTTTGCCTTGAGCCTGGAGTCCGCATGGCAACCTAATTCCTTGAATTTGACCTTCCAACCCAGAGGGGAAACTAGGCTTTATTTGGATTAGGTCCGGTTTTCCTCACAATATTTTCCTTCACCGAAAAGCGACTGGTAAATATCAAATGATATTTCGTATATAAGTTCCGAAATACTCAGCCGGGGTTTGAACCCGAGACCTCCGGATTGAAAGTCGGACGAATTTAGCCACTTATCCATATCCATCAATTATAATTTCATTTTATTCGTATAAATTATGAGTCTTAACAGTTTTATCTCTTACGGAATAGAAATTACAGCCTCAAGGAACGTCGTATTAATGTAAAATGTATGTCGTTTAAACTTAATATTTTAATAACTATAACTAGGTACGTAACGTACTTTGAATATCAGTTTATCTACACTCATACTGTAAGTACTCTAAAATGCGTTCAAAAACCGTAGACAATGACAAGCATTACAACAAACGATTTAACTATGATAAGTTTCTTATCTGCGGCAGTAACGTAATTTTAACTTTGCATGCTCAAATATTGTTAAGCAATGAGTTTCAAATTTGGAACATCGAATTTGATAACATAATGTTACCGCCATGGCCAACTCAATTGGTCCCGCGCGAGCGCTGACCCAATCGAGTTGGCCACGCCGACACAATCGAGATGGCCACGGCGGTGCAATGGCGGCCATTCTATGATTTCCGAATACGGCATTTATAATAAATAATATGAGTGTAGATAAAGCAGTGTATGCAACTGTACGTAATTAGGCCTTAAAACACTCGTGTGATCTTATTATGAAATTCGCCTGCGGCTCATTTCATAAAACAGCACTCATGTTTTAAGGACCCTTATTACGTAACAGTTACATAAACTACTATTAAAAAAATCTGTTATAGTATATAATAATCGCCTGGCTACACTTAAAGATTACATCCTGAATACGTCGTTCTTTTGACGACTGGTGCTTTTAAGGCGATTACCGTAGGGTTTTATGGACTGTTACATATATAATATATACTAATGTTTTTAAAATTTGATAAATTCGATTTACTTAGTCAAAAAAGATTTATTTTATTTTATTTTATTTATTTAATTATATTAAGGCATTTTATTTTAGACAGAAAAATCGTACATGGTGCCTTAACGTATATTACGGGTACCTTGCGCCCAAATTCAAAATTGCATGGTCAATTTATGAATGAATTCATAAATAGAATAGGGCCGAAGCCCCCGGAGCCGAAGCTCCCCCTCCCGAAGGTAGCGTGCAGGGCGACACCACACGCTGCTCCCTCATGACAACCTCCACGCCGGGAGCAGGTGGAAAAATCCCGGGTTCCATCCACTCACGTTGCCTTCGCGGTTTTTTTATAGAGGTGGTCATCCTCGCAGCCAACACCCAGCACCGGCTTGGTGTTAACCCCCGGTCCGTCATCATAGGCCCTCTGCCTAGACAGGTTACGGGGCCGCAGTTTTATACAGGACAGCGGCATTCCTGTCCTTCACCGCGACCGAAGCCGCCCAACCCGAAGGCCCCTCAGTTTTTTATAGAGGTTGTCATCCTCGCAGCCAACACCAAGTGGCGGCTTGGTGTTGACCCCCGGTCCGTCATCATAGGCCCACTGCTTAGACAGGTTACGGGGCCGCAGTTTTATACAGGACAGCGGCATTCCTGTCCCTCGCCCAAAGGCCCCCTCCAGCCAACACTCAGGAGTTCTCTCCCTAAATGAGAGATCTACCTGTGCGGAACCCCCCAACCCCCCACACAGGATATTAGCATCACCGGTAAGAAATCTTTGGGGTCCACCAAGAGATCGCTTACCGTTGACCCCAGGATGCACCGTCCAGGAACCCTTTCCCCCGGATCAACTGGATCAAGAAATAATGAGAAGGGTCCTGGCACTCGAGGAGGTTTCCCGTCATAGCACCCCATTAGAATATAAACCTAGCAACATGCAAACAATTAATGATCTACACCTAATTTTGAACAAAACCTATCCTATCTTAAGTACTCGTAAGTTAGATATTGGGTCATAACATTGGAAGTTAAACTTAAGATTATAGTTAAAGTACAATTTTTAATTGAATGCGAGTAATTGGACAACACTTTACATACATTTATGTATTGTATGACAGGATCTGTCAGATTGACTCCAGTCAATTATAAAAATGTATCGCTACACCTACTCCTATAGTTCAAAATCTGTAAGAATGAACTTTTGACACTTCAATATTGACGTCATTAGTGATGGGGCTAAGACGTATCGTTTGTCAAATTTAGCGATTATTTATGAATTGTTCGAATCGATTTTACTACAACCGATTTTTTCTTGTCATATGCCTATATATTTTGTATCACAAATCTTCTCAAATTATAACAATAAGAATAAGAGAAATAATGTTCATTGACTTAAACCTAATACAAGTGTAAGTAATATTTGCACAGTACGCTAATAGCTTAAGAGAGACTTATGTATTAGGTTTGAAACAATTTCACCGGAACTGAGCCTCTGTCTCCTGAACTAGGCGGTTGCCTGTGACTCGGAAGTCAGTGATTCCACCGAGAATATGAGTTGAGATGAGTTGTATGCAGTTATGCCTAATATACAAAAATAAATTAAAAAAGGAAAACTTAACTATAACAAAGCAGAAAATAAAATTATTTAGGATGATCATTATTTCATAATTGTTATCTACTAATTATGTATGGCATTATAATAATTCCATAATTAATACAATATGATAAGAAAGTCTTATATTGTCTATTGATTACATAATCGATTTTATCGACTTACGGAAATGTTATATGAATCGGAACAGCAGACATGGTCACAACACTAAATTTAAAAAAAAGGAGGCGTAGACCGTAACTGTTTGCATACTCAATTGTTATCGTAAAATATTCAATAACTAAGATATGAAAAACTTAACTTTAATTAAGTTATGTTTATAAAAAGTGAAATATTGTGTTTACGTACATGACAAGCTGTAAAATCGTTATGGGATTTTGTTCATAATTTCAAAGTGTCTTGCGCGTTTACGTTCTACGGGCGTTGCGATGTGTCAAATGTTCATTCTTACAGATTTTGAACTATAGTGAATAAACTTTGCCCCAGTGATGAAGTCGATACAACGCTCCGCAACGGACGAGCGCCCGGTAGCGTAACCGGCAACGATAATCGTTTGTTACTACAGCGTCCAACAAAGGAGCTGCGTCGTTACAACACTTACAACTATTGCTCACAAATACAAGACACGTTTGAATATAGATAGTAAAGTCACTGGCAATAGTATCTTCCTACACGAAGGCCGCAAAAATATGTGACATGACACGTTCTTATCTGTAGGGCCATAAGAGCGTGTCACATATTTTTGCGGCCTTTGTGTAGGAAGATACTATTGCCGGTGACTGTACCACTTGTATAATTATTTTCTTAGAGTATTTTTGTGTCTTATCACATTTACTACATCTAGACGGAGTTGATAAAATTTGGATAAATTAAACACACATATCTACAATAAAATATATGTATAGCAGAGATTTATCAGCACAAGAAAACAATAAGTGGCCATAAAACAGATTAATGACCTTATTATCAATAGCTTCCCGAATATAGTGATACCCATTATCAGTGGCTAGCTTAGCAGCAGATTGGTTACCACTATAAAGAGTTAAAGTATTATCTTAAACTATCAACTCAACAAGAATCGCACGGACGTATACCGCATATTTAGCAATTGATAGTTTAAGATAATACTGTAACTCTGTATAGCGGTAACCAATCTGCTGCTAAGCTAGCCACTGATATTGGGTATCACTATATTCGGGAGGCTATTGATAATAAGGTCATTAATCTGTTTTATGGCCACTGAACAGATGACTGCTGATGTGCTGACGAAGGCATTGCTGTATTGTAAGTGTAAGTCATTTGTTCAGGACTTGCTGGTCGTCGTCCAAGATTAAGAGGGCCTGTTGGAGGTTCAATTGTGTCAACCATAAACCTTCTTCGTTTAATCCTGGCCGACGCCGCATAGACTCTGTCTGTATGACATTGTTGTTTATATTATTCCATTCTTGTTTTCTTGTGCTGTAGAAATCTCTGCTATACATATATTTTATTATAGATATGTGTGTTTAATTTATCCAAATTTTATCAGGTTACAGCCACGGATCAGAAGGCAATCCGGATAGTACTTTTACTATATTTCCCTAACCACAGTTGAACCTTATTACCGAGCAAAAGAGTCGTTCATAGGTCACTAGTAAAAAGTAATAAAAACGGTCCGATAGAGAGCATAATGTAGGGGGCGGTGTCTCACTCGCACAATGCTGCCAACTTATGAAACTTACCAATGTGGTTTTATTTATATACATTTATTTTAGTAACACACTAGAAGTTAATTCCTACTTATGATAATTTATTGCAAGATTTGAATTAATACTTTATTCCCTTTTAGCTGCTTTGAATTTTTTTACGACGTAAATATTATTCATTCATTAAATTAAAGAATTGCAATTAATATTGCAGACACTAGTAAGTTTTGTAATATTTAAAATACGGTCTGGTATCCCCATCCCATCAGTCCCATCACTGACATAATATGTCACTGATATTATTTCAAATGACGCCGCTAAGCACAACAACATTTCGTAACAACATTTTTAAGTAAAAATGGTCAAGATATGTTGCGTAAAAGGGTGCAGGGGTAAGACTTTACAATAAAGTAGACTTTCCTTTCACCGGTAATCCACAATGATTCAATTTTACGATTTAACAACAAGTTAAGATTGTCAAACAATAGGGTGACTATGATGTCGGCAAGCTGCGGGTCGGTTTTGTTGTTTTTACAGAAATGTACATAAGTACATGGTCTGTTCCTAAGTATTACTTACACAGGACAGGAGTGGCCCGCGGGTTTTTTTAGGCGGGCTTTTTTTCGAAAGGGTCCCAAAATGGCACAAGGCCATCCAAAAAAATGTAGAGGCAGAATAATAAATAAATAAACAAATATTAAATAAATATTATGGGACAATCTTACACTAATCAACCTGGTCCCACAGTAAGCTCAATAAGGCTTGTGTTGTGGGTACTAGACGACGATATATGTAATAGATATATACATATAAATACTTAAATACATAGAAAACATCCATAACTCAGGAACAAATATCCGTGATAAACACACAAATAAATGACCAGGATTCGAACCCGGGACCTCCTGCTTCATAGGCAGGGTCACTACCGACTAGGCTAGGAGGCCGTTAAAATATACTTTATTGTACAACATTTGTACAACAAAGACAAATACAACAGGAAGAATATACAATATTTGTACATGGAAGAGATCTCTTCCAGTCAACCATTGAGCAGTTTGATGTATTGATGTTTTCTTTATTTACCTTTAAGTATATTAAAGTCGGAAAACTGTCCACATCAGATATGACGCAATAGTGAGAGCCACGAACCCCCTGTACTTACTTAGTTTTAGTTTGCTACACTAACTATCCCCTATTTTAAGACGCGGACATCTGGTAATTGTTCATCGGTGTTATGCAAACGAGTTGTAAGAAATAAATATCTTACAGTTCTATGTTTGATGCAGTGCAGTATCATGTAATTAATAAGATTAAGTATATCATTTTCAGGAGTTTCTGTTGGGGGAAAATAGTGCAAAATGACGTTACGTTAATGTACTCGTATTGTTTGTCGCCTACCTACTGTTTTTTTTCCGTAGCGATACGCAATGTTTCTACTTTTTTGTTATTATATTAGCGATAGGCTTCGACAGTTTTTACCTATTAACTGAAATATTTAGCTGGTCTGTCACTCTGACTTCCTCCGATGAATAGCTGCCAGATGCCTGGATCTAGCAATAAGTTTAAAATAGTAAATATAGCAATAAGTTTAAAATGGTAAATAGGGTTCTCTGCTCTCATTATTGCGCCAACGTACCTGAAGTGGCCAGCTCCTCAAGTCAGTAGAATGTATAAGTTCCCATATGAACTATGAGACTTCTCTTTCTGGACAATACTTACTAGACGACAAGCATATTTTATTTTATATTTATCTTCATACTATCCCAATCCCACATACATCATAGTACATATGGTCACTCTACTTAGAATGAGATGCAGCCCCCTACATTACCCTCTCTTTCGGCCTCACTTTGTGGTCGAAGTATGACCTCCAGATTGTATTTAACTTCATGGTTACAGCACAAGAAAACAAGAACAGAATAATATAAAACAACAATGTCATACAGACAGAGTCTATGCGGTGTCGGCCAGGATTAAACGAAGAAGGTTTATGGTTGACACAATTGAACCTCCAACAGAAGTGCCTTCTAAAAGGTTAATTAATTTTGCATATAAATATATCGCATGCATTCCGATACAATTTTAAACACTAAGAGCCAGTTGCACCAACCACTTTTGACGAACTCATCAGCGTCACCTGACGGGGTACTATGAAAATTTCCATACAATCAAATTTAGCGAACGTTGTAACGGTGACAGACTGTGTGGTGCAACCGACCCTAAATGACAAATGCGGCTAATATTGAAGGGCCTGCTAACACCTACATTCAGTCCCTGACTTTTTGAACGGGAGTGAAAGAGATACAGTGTGTAATCATTAACATGGGAGCTCATCGCAAATTCAGGAAAATGTCAATTAATTTAATGTTACATTTATTCCAGCTATACTAAAGTCTGGTCCCGATAAAACATGGTCGTATTTTTTTAAATAGTATTTACAATTTTTTTTGTTTATACACCGTGTTTTTCTGGGTTCCGTTATTTATTATTTTTCTATATACAGTGTGTAGAACGATGCTGCTTCAAAATGTGCTATAAATGTGTACCAGATCTTGCAAGGCCACTTTTCGGGACCACATGGGATCTTAATAGTGTATGCAGTTCAGTGTAAAGCTATACAGGCGAGGTGCATCATTTACACTTCTGGCCTCGGGGTAGCTGTAATTGACAAACACGGCGACAAAGGCTTCGAAGCAGTACTAAATAGATACCGAGGTAAACGTTGGGTAACTGTAGAATGTAATTAACGACCGAGCGAAGTGAGGTCTTATGGTCAACCGGTGTTTTTATTGTTTTTATGTGCCAATTTGCCTTTTCCTGATTGCTTATGAATAAAATTAGGAGGACAATAACTACTTTTTGGATTATTGTCTTTTTCGGCGACCATTATTTATGGCAAAATTGTTGAAGTGACCTAAATGCCTAAATCTTGTATAATTTACTTTTATTTTAATGTAGATTAAATCCTATATCTACTTACTTAACTATATAGTTATTCAGGTATATTTGTATCTAATTTTACTAATTTAAAAGTAACAAGACAATCAAGATATACAAGTTTATCCACCCTAAAAATAAATGTTTCCACTGAAAACCCAAGTTGGTCGTAGGGCGTGACACAAACTTATCTCAAAGAGATGCTCAGCTCACGGTGGCCATGTTAGTGCCAGGGCTGTCTAACCCCGAAATAAAACAAGCTAAGATAGCTATTAAGCAATTTTTTTCGATCTTCAAAACGATTAAACGTCTTTTCGTGAACAAAAGATTTCGTTTGGAATGATTATTGCTTAGGACCCAAGGATGAATTTTGGAAGTTGAGATGAGGCTCTCAACTTTATCTACATCAGTTAAGCTACTAGGCCAAGTTTGGTATTGTTTTCGTATAAATCAAGGATGCCAAATTCATTTATGGTATCTTTTTGACATCGTTCCAAAGCAAAAACATGTAAAATAAAATAAAAACTTGGCTTGGAATGCTCGCCATGGTTTATACTCCAGTAGTATTTAACTCTTCCATACTCATATTTTAATATATTTCGATACCTAAGATGTATTCCGGAAAAAGTTAAATACTTATATCGCAACGTGTCTCTCTGAATAGCCTAAAGATGAGTGCTTAGCTTAAAGATATTTAAACATGTAAAAACATAACAAATGCTTGTTTCTTACGATGTAAGTACAACCCTAAAGGCATATTGCTGCGAAGCGAACTTCGCACAAAGCTTCGTAGCGTCACACCACTCGCACAGTGCCAGAGATCTGGTTCCAATCACCTGCTACCATCGAATCCTGTTAAGGGTGTAGGTTTGTGTGTTTATTGCAGATTTTTCCTGAGTAATGGATGTACGAGTATGTGTGTAGTATTTATCTTTGTCTATATTATATATACCTATCGTCGCCTAGTACCCACAACACAACCATTATTGAGCTCAACTGTGGATAGAGTTGTGTCGTTCTCGAGAACATTCTCCGTTTATTATGGGAAATATCTCGCGCGAGAACGTTTCCCATACAAAACAGAGAACGTCCTCGAGAACGGCACAACTCTTACATGGATTTTGGTAGTGACTTGAAGGAGAAATATTGTTTTCGAGATATACAAGAGGTACTATAGTGCTAAGGCTAAACTACCTTCCACTTTCGCAAAGGTCCATCGTGGACTTCCAGGCTGTATACAAGGTGTAACAAAAATTCTGGTGATCCGTTTAAGGGGGGATTTGGTATCATATTCAAATTATGAAAAACTAAGAAAACAATTTTTCATGCAAAAACAAATAGTTTTGTATGGAGGGTTGGCCGGCTGGGACGACGAGCATATATATACAGCCTTGGCCAGAAGTGTTGAGCATAGCTCTTTTTTGTTTACAATTTTGATGTTAAGTATTAATTTCCTATCATAACAATGTACAATGACGTAAAATGTTATATTTTATTGATATATCTAGAAAACTTCACTTAATAACACTTTCAAGGTACCTATAAAATATGAAAAGTGGAGGTCCCAAAAATGCGAATTTAGGTCAGTGCGAAAAATTGCAAATATTCTATGCAGTTACTACTCACTTCAACAAAACATGCCAGTTCAGATTGAATTAATTGATAAAATAACTTCAAAAAAGATAGAAACGCCGGTCTAAACTTTCGAGTTTTGTATGAAAATCGCAACGGTGCTCAACACTTCTGGCCAAGGCTGTATACCATAAAATCCATACTTACAAAAATTTTTTTTCGCGTCCAAATAAAATTTCCTACTTTTTCTTAGTTACAATACGATACCGATTATGCCCTTAAACGGATGACCAGTATTTTGTATGTATTCCTTCTAATTACAATTTTTAAAAGAAAAGTAAATGGGCTTATATGTCGCTTTTTACTTACAATAAGAACCACCTTTTGGACACTTCGCCTGCTGACTAGAGGTGTGCGCCGATGCCAAAATCATCGGCGGCGGCGTCCGATCGTTTTTTGACCGGCGGCGGTGGCGTGATCGGCGTGAAATCGGCGTGGTGTATATTTTTAATATGCTTGGGGAATTGGACTACTCACCTTCTAAATGGAAGCCTACTGAGTATTTATAAGGATAAACTGCTTTAATAAAACACCCCAAATCTTTGAAAAAGTATTTTTTTTAATACCATGACGGTGGCAAACAAGGATACGGCCCGCTTGATGGTAAGCAGTTACCGTAGCCTATGGACGCCTGCAACCCCAGAGGATTCATATGCGCGTTGCCTACCCTTTAAGAACCTATACACTCTTTTTTTGAAGAACCTCATACTGTAGCCCGCTGGGAAAACCTCGGCAGGGAGTTCATTCCACAGTCGCAGCGTTCGTGGGAGGAAATTCCTCTTAAACCGTACAGTGCGCGACTCATTAGGCTCCATGGTGTGAGGATAAACACCAAGTATGATTGTCTCGCAAACATTGCACATTTTAAATCAAAGACTTGATTATAAAGAATTTTCCAATAGACGGACTAGTTAATAGAGGTCCACATTTATAGCTCCGTACTTAATGTTTTATCTATGTAGAACTGGCCACACCACTGGCCTGAAAATCAACCACGATGATAATACAAAAAGTTAACAAGTGCAGAACAGTCTGATTTACAAATTGTAAAAAAAAAAAGAAAAAAAAAAAAAAAAAAAAAAAAAAAAAAAAAAAAAAAAAAAAATTTGCAAATCAAAAAAAAAAAAATTCAACAAAATAATTTGATTTGCTTCAAGATTTACAAATTGTAATTTGTGAGAGAAAATGTTGATTCTAAGTTCAAAAAGACAAAGATGCTTGCGGTAGCCCGAATTTGCTACGTAACTATACTTAACATTAACGTAAATTTATATCTCTCTCTCGATCCCAAAATCAAACTTGACATGATGAGAATGGGCCATTTAAACGAAAAAACTAACCCAGTCGTTTTTGCGAAATGAAAACAACAAATGAGAACCTGCTGCTTTTTGGAGTCAGTCAAAAAATAAAAATTTCTTACTTCACTCTTATTTTAGGGGAAATTAAAAGTAAATCAAAATGCTTTCTATTAAAAAGCCGGAAAAAGCAAATTATATCTTCTAAATATATAAAAGAAGAAACTGACTGATTAACTGACTGACTGACTGACTGACTGACATATCAACGCACAGCCCAGACCGTTGGTTCTAGAGATTCCAAATTTGGCACGTAGGTTCCTTATAAGGTCTAAGGGTGCACTAAGAAAGGATTTTTTAAAATTCACCCCTAAGGGGGTAAAATGGGGGTCCAAAGTTTGTACGGCGAAACAAGATTTGTTAGACTATTTTATTCGAAACTTCACAGGAGTATTCCTAACGATAAATGAGTAAACACGTGTTTCAGGTTTTTGAAAATTCAACCCCTAAAAGGGGAAAATGTGGTACATACAAACATACCAGTCTAACTGAGAACCTCCTTTTTGAGTACTTATAGTACGCGGGCGAAGCCGCGGGAAAAAGCTAGTAAAAATATAAACCTATCATTTAAAAAACAGACGTTGTCATAAATTATCGATAAGTCGTCGACGTAAATCTTACGATAGCATCGAAGTGACAGCAAAAATAACGTCTGTTGGTACACTGGCAAGGAATAAGTGAAGAAGAAAAAGCATTTTTTTAAAAGAAGTAGTATACTGGCTACTCACTACCATTTCCGGGCATTAAAACAAGATAGACTTAAAAATTGCCACGCTGATTCTACGCCGGTCAAAATCATCGGCAGCGGCGGCGTGGAAAAATTGTCGGCGGCGGCGGCGCGGCGGCGCGGCGCACATGTCTACTGCTGACCCACTTTTGATGCTGACTGTAAAGCTCGCTTATATTGGTTTACTTGAATATTCGCCTCGCCAACGCATTGTAAGCTATTGCAATACCAGCCTAGGTATTGTGTGGTTGGCCTACTGTTTATTTGGACGCCTCCAATATGCTTGTGTTCTGGTTAGTGGAAGAACAACAGAATGTTCTGGAAATAGCTGTTTCGATAGACTTTTCCATTTTTTCTAAGCATTGTGGTATCGTTAGCAGACGTTCTGCTTAATACAAAAATTAAGTGTAATGATTTGGACGCTGGCGGTGGCGAGCGTGTGAAACAAACATATGAGTTTCCTTATCACGTCCAAGAAACTAAGTGGAACGTTTTTTCATGGACGAAGCGTGAAACGCTCCGGGCGTTTTTCTCGTGAGTTATAGATACACCAGCGATGGTTCTTAAGTTGTCCGTTGTTTTAATTTTATCGGATATTTAAATTAAATAACTTTAGTTTAGTCTAATCTGTGTGACACAACAAAACGATTTATACAACGAATATAATTTAATTTAATTTTAAAACAAACATAGGTAACTATTTTAACTACAATTTTATAATCCGCAACGCAGGCTTCGTCAGGTGTATTATTGTATACACAGAAAAGATCAACCCCAACCAAAAATTATCTTTGCTTTTTAATGTGTTTGTAAACACATTTTTTTTTAATTAACTCCGCAATGATAAAAACCGTGTAGTCGTAAAGTTACGGTAGTTCCAGTTTTATTCTTTAGGTCTTTTATGTTCCGGCTGCCAGACGTGGAAACTATTGGCAGTAAACTGGGAAATCTCTGCCCGATACGAGAGCAAACTACGACTGTCTCGCTGGCGCATTCCAAATTTTGAAACACAATTTAAGTTTGATATCGATTGTATTATCCCCAGTCACGATTTAATTATTTGAAATGAAATGAAAAATGTATATTCGGTGCAAAGAAAAGCGAAAAAACATTAAATGTACAAAAAAATACTTCAATAATGCATTGTGTTATTTTTTTTTAATACTACGACGGTGGCAAGCAAGCATACGGCCCGCCTGATGGTAAGCAGTTACCGTAGCCTATGGACGCCTGCAACCCCAGAGGATTCGCATGCGCGTTGCCTACCCTTTAAGAACGTATACACTCCTATACATTCTATATGGATTCCACCCTGTAAGTATTCATACTAACGTTCAAAATTAACAAAACACCATTCGTAGGTACTAGCAAAGCAAACTCGTAATCTTGTTGGAAACTTTACATTTCAATCTTCTAAGGTGACGGGAAACGCAAACACGTAAAGTTTTGTGATGAAATCAAAGGACTTGGGAGCGTGGATGTGGCATGATCTGAAGGGACATATAGTCAGATAATGGTGTTTTCCTGTATATCATAATTAGGTACAGGGGTATAATGTGAGGGGATATTTTTAACCAGTTTATAGGGTAGCTACTAGATCCTGTGCCTATCATACTTATGTATTTTTTTAAGTGCGATTTTCTTGCTGACTATAATTTTTGAAAAATATAACAATGGTAATAATAATAAATTAAAAAGTTAGCATAGGTCTTCTAAGATCATTTTCGCGTCGCGGCACAGGACCTAGTAGCTACCCTATAAACTGGTTAAAAATATCCCCTCACTTTACTGTACCGAATTATGATATACAGGAGAAAACCATTATCTTCGCATGAAACCTAACTATATAGAATAGAATAGAATAGAAAACATTTATTCAAACAACACATCTTACAAATAATACAGCAGTAAATATAATAAAATAACTAAATCTAGATGTGAAGCCGAAATGGTCTCCACTCAGAAATGCAGTTAGCACGGCTAGCGTGGTCAACGGCGCTGGTTTTCTGTGGAGCCAGTAAGAAGGGTGTGTAAGACAGCCTACTGCGCGACTCGAAGATGGTGACGTTAATAATAAATACATAAATGGGCACACTGTGAATTTAAAATATGAATATAATTTTTGATATGAATAATTATAATGATATATGTCCCTTCAGGTCATAATCATAACATAACACACCAACGCTCCCAACACCTTAATTTTAACAATAACATCTTAATTTTACATGTTTGCGTATGCCGTCACCTTAAGAGTAATGTGATACGAATTATAGCTATGAGTAAAGACCAAATAATATCTCGACTGCAAATGTAATTAAGACCTTGTGCCTTCTATCGTTTTACTCTCGCAGTCACAGTTCTATTTATTTGTTCGGCGGGTAGCCACTGTGCCGTATTATAATTTTAAAAATTTAAAACAATACATCTCCAACATATCTCCAACTCACAACAAACAATTAAGTATCAACCAATATTGAAGTTGTATTGGACTTGCATCGGAATAATTTTCAAGCACTGATTTAGACGTTTAGGTGTTAGGTGTATTGCGTAGTTAATGCATTGGAGTTGTATTGATGTGGGATCGTGTCTAAAAAATCATAATACGGCTCACTGTCAAAAAAACTCAACTTCGCGATTTTATATAGATATGACAGTCCAAGACTGATATGGTCCTTGTTTACGAGTATGTGAACACCGCAAGAAACTTCTTGAATTTAATTACAATGAGATTATAATGCTAGAAATGTAAGCGGCTTTTACTTTGCGATATTAACACAATTTTGTGACGTGCGTAAACGAGAAGGGTAGATTGCTCTGTGCCATCTACTCTTAGATCAATCTCAACTTTGCTTTAAAGGCTAGGGTCTGTTGTAGGACTTGTAGGTTCAACACCAAAACCCCATTAAACGAAAAAAAAATTTTGTTTCAATAAAAAACCCGTACATATAATGTAATGATAAAACCATTAGGCTGTTTCTCTGGCTGTACACGGTGTAGCAGCGGTGTGGAGGGCATGCGATAAAAACGGTACGGATACGATGCGTCACTGCGTACTCTAAATACAAGAGCGTGCGAGGTGATCAAAACAATCTTGATACGACTATATTGTTAAGAAAATAAGAGCAGGATCCCAAACTCACGAGCGATATTGAAACCTTTGAGTCTAAGGAGAGACTGCCTCCTTATGTGTCTTCTGGGTTGGGTTAATGGGTTGTGCTTTGAAGAACTGTTTGATATGATGCCCACGGCAGCTTTTTATCACCATACCGCTCGCCGCCGGCAGGTTATTCATCCTTACGCCCTGGAGCCTAAAGGGCCGCGCACTGTACGGTTGAAGAGGAATTTCCTTCCACGAACGCTGCGGCCGAAGAATGAATTCCCTGCTGAGGTTTTCCTTGAGGGCTACAGTATGAGGTTCTTCAAAAAATGAGTGTATAGGTTCTTAACGGGTAGGCAACGCGCCGGATATATAAAAAAAAGGTAATGCAATCATGAACTGTCCCCCGATTAGTAATTTACTTCCCGTTGTCGGCTTGTCGTCGGCTTAATAAATAGAGTTCAGCGATTCCCTTCAATTTAGGCTAAGGTACCTACATTTTACCTATTGTCGTAATCTACGGTGGTTCTTAACAAACTGTGACGGTACGGGGACCACTGCTACAGGAGCCTTGTATATCTTCATCCCATGCATTTTTCGGCACTAATTTTTATAAAAGCGAAAGCTATCTGACCAACCCAGAGGAAATGGTTGCTTTTTTAAACTCTAAGTCTTAGCCTCACAATATACCTTGACTTGAGTCCTTATGAGGTTTAAACTCATTGCTTGCAGTTTATATAGAAACCATCAAACCACATGCCTACTCTACTGTAATCTCCAAATTCCCTACAGTTTATGTATACCAATGTATTCCTAATACGCATCTAATAATACATGTAGTTACGTAACCGGCAGGAAAGGCAAATTAATTGCGTCCAAGCTCAGGTTTGCAGGTTAATCAATATTGCTTCGGCATTAAATACGTTTCTGAAGGCCTTTTACATGCAGCGATTTTGTTTAGGTACACGGTGTTTTAGTCCTAAAAGTACCATTAAAGCACTGGGGGGCGGGGTCTACGAATAAATAATTGAATTTCAAATGTGTGTTAAATGTCATGACTTCGTGAGATTTTTAGCTCAGACCTGAAATACGGATATTTGACTCCTCACTCCTCTCTCTCGGTCTCTGGTGGCCGAACGACAATGTGTATGATAAAAAAAATCCCAAGAAAAGTGACGAACCTCGAAAGTGACGTCCTCAGAAGGTGACTTACATTACAAAAGTGGTTTTCCAGAAACGTCGCCTACTTTAAAAGTTACTTTTCAAATATGTGTAGGTACTACTTACTTCGACTTCTTCGACAGGAGTTTTGACGTAGGGAGCTTCAGTACTTAGCCCTTTCAGAAATGTGCTACAGTGTATCTGATGGATTATTTTTTTGTCATCTACTTTACTCAATGGCCTGCAACAACGGATACCGCAAAAATATGTGCCCTATAAGTATATAGCCCTATAAATAAGACTGTGCAAGATATTATTAGTTATTTTATTACTCACTTTTTCATGTGAGATACTTTTACTACTGACTGAATCATGAAACTACGTATTATAATCTGGAGCGCCCTCTTCGAATTCGGGACTGCATCTCCTTTTGGTTAAGGAAAGAATGGCGTCTTTAGACAGACAATAACGCCAACATAACAATAAGTCAATTTGTATTGTGAGTGCGAGTGAGACACCTTTGATGCCCTCTTACGAACTGTTTTCTCTAGTTTCCTATGAACACCTGTTTTGCTAGGTATAATGTTCGATTTAGTTTGGCAAAAAAAGTAACAGTCAGTTATCCGGTTAATAAATGTAGATTCGTAAACTGAACATCAATCGTGTCGTTGGGTGTAAGTTGTACGAAGTCTGGAGTGATTTATCATGCATGTACTAAAATTCGGTTTCTGAGGGCAGACACCTGAATTTGGGTTATGTTGTGTAGGTGTGCTATGTTAGGTTAGGTTAAATCAAGTTTCCCTTCATTAGACAATGTAGGTATATGTAGATATTATTTGATTAAGGTCGATAAGCCTAAAAACAGACGTTGCTGGTTTTTGCAACAGGTTTCCGGATACGCTTACCGATTTAGGGTATTTCATACTTAAAAGCCCTGTTACACTTGTCCTAGTTAGCTTCCTAAATGATTTAGTTTCTGAACTTAGTCAAGTCTAACCGCATTTAGCAAGTAAATTTACTATTGAAAAAAGTTAGGATCCTAATTAGGATGCTAGTTAGGACACTAAAAAAAGTAAAGTTTAACAGGGCTTTAAACACCAAACGCCGCACTACTATACACACGCTACGGAACCAACCGGTTGGTTGATTGTAACCTGACGTTAGGTTTTAACATCGCACGGGTAGAATCGTGTGTGTATGCGAGGATCTGTATCGGTATCTCGATCGGTAAATTCGCACTAAACAGCAAAATCAAGCATTAAGTACAGTCAGCTGCAGAGAAAAAGACCCCCCTGCATACAGACTTTGTATGCAGAGTGGGCCTTTTTTCTCTGCAGCTGACCGTACGTGCACTGCTGCATCTTGATTGCCACCAAAACACATAATTGCAACAATCTTTTGATACAAACTGAAAATTTTTACTCTACATTATCCCTATTTCTATCTTCAGGACTATTTCTAACAGCTCTTACAAAAATGAGGGGAATAAACGAATATTAAAAGCTATTACACAATATGTTATTCAATCAAATGCAAACATTGAAAACATTGAAAAAATAATCAACCCAGTTGGACTTGAACCAACATCGATACGCCTTACCGGGGCTCGATATCACTTTACCAATTAAGCTATGGGTTCAGTTACCGAGCTGACGAAATTCTCAATGCCTTCAATCATCTTTTTGCATTTATTTTTACATCGACTTTATAGCAGCCGTAAGCGACATCTAGGTGCCAACCACTAGAGTTAGATACCCTTCCAGCCGACCCTTTTACAAGTGTCACAACGGAAATAACAGATGGCGCCTGCTATCAACTCATAATTATTTTACATTTTTTTATAAAGTGGGTATTCCACTCATACATTAGTATGTTATTCAATCAAATACAAACATTGAAAACATTGAAAAAATAATCAACCCAGTTGGACTTGAACCAACCTCGATACGCCTTACCGGGGCTCGATATCACACAATACTACACAATGTTGAACGACAAAGAGCTAAACCGCTCAAGCGAAGTTTGTCGAATTCAATTAAGTTGGCTATCGGGTAAATGCAGGAAATCAAACTTCGTCATGTCTGCAAACTTCACAAGTATTGATAAATTATTGGACTAACTTGGGGTTTAAGTCCTTCGTTCCGATTCGGTGAAGCTGCTTGAGAAGCGGTTGTGAATTGAAAATTTAATACATTTAAAAGGCAGTATAAACCTCTGTACGGAAAACCTCCAGTCTTTCGATGATGGCGACCATAGCAATTAATTGAGATTTGATTCTAATCTGGGCCCTTGACAGACACCATCAGAGACAGAATGACACCTGAGTCAAAACTCATCAATTTTGACGCAGTGGTTAATAACGCTTTTAACTGTATAGTTTACTGTCATTCTGTTGTTTCATGTCAATAGGTGTGGTTGGTGTTGGTCACAGATAACCTCAACTACTAGATCATAAGTACAACTCGAGGTCACCACACCACACATAAGGTACTAATGTAAGTAATGTAGTATGAGAGCGCGACCGGTTATTTCAGTTGAGTTGACGTTTTTGATCATACACATGTTTTTAAAAAAATCCACAAAAATCTAGTTATAGAGGTGAACCTGGATTGTTATACTACAAAATGGTATAGACTACTATTGAGATGTGCTGTTCGAATCTTAGAAATTTACGAATAAAATTTAGCTTATGTGTGGTGACCTCGTGCTCCTCCTAAAAGCTTGATGAGGTGTCTGTGTAGTCTGAGGAGTTGGTGGCCCGGACGCTCGCCTTCATAACGAACCCGCCCGAGCGCCATAACAGACCATCTTTCTCTCGAGGCCGTAGTGACAGCAAGGACTCGCTATCATAAACAGCTCAAAGTACATACTCCACTTACACATAATTCTTATTTACATACAATTGAAGCGAGAAAGGGTTTAGTCCATAGGCACCATTACCAGGCGACTCTGGTAATTCCTTAAATACAAGTATTTCTCGCCGAAAATAAATGGTGGCATTTCGATGCGGTCGACCCTAAATATTCCTAAGTCTGGAACTCCAAACATTAAATAGGCACAATTTTAATTGAGGACTTATTAGTCACAGTGGCTCGCCGAGCCAGGCTTATTGGAGCGCGAGGATTCATTAGCCTTCCGGAACAACGATCAAAGCAATTTAGAATCTATTACGCGGATTGAGCGGCGCAGGGTATCGTGCCCTTGTGACGATCAAGATATCATACAGATACTATGTGACGTGGCGGGGGCGTCAAATATATTCGTGCCCGTTCCGTATTTTGCCTTGTCCTAGAAAAGGTGTAAATTTTCTGAAAATTGGATATTCGGTGGGAATCAAGTTTTGTGGACCACATGTTCGTGCTCTTTTGAAACACACAAAACTTCACAAAAATAATATTTTCTTTCTGTAGGATTTCTACAACAACCAGTCGTGGGCTGTTCCTTATCCAACGACTAAGTCAAAATTTTAAGAAGACTTGACGACATATAAACTAGAAGTAAAAATTCCAAAATATGTATCCTGCTTTACCCAATACAAATCCATAGTATAATCCATTAAAATTTGATTTTAACTGCGTGTGGCCCTGTGAATTTACACCTCTAGCTACTATAGGGGGTTTGATAGCGCAGTTTACTAAATAAACTTTAAACAAGAATAAACCGAATATACAGATATTCATTTCCGTCGTTGTAGAAATTCCTAAATATAAAAGCCGCACTTGCTATCAATATCACCTTCCAACCTACAAAGCATGAACTATAAAGACATTCTTTATACTCGTAGTTAGGTAGATACTGCATTTTTTTTAAATATAAAGCTTCCTCAACCGTATGTTAAATAACTATGAGTCGTTAATATTTAAAAATGACTTAATACTACCTATATTAAACTCAGTATAATGCAAATTTATTGAAAAGCATACAAATGGAAATGAGAGACGTAACATTAAAGCTCCTGGGTTTTCCCATCGTTTATCAAGTGAATGCGAGGCGAACGTTAAGTTAACCACCGCAGTCGTAAAAGTGGCTTAGAGATTTGTAAGAGACCAACTTCCGCACCTCCCGTATTTATGAAAAAGAAGGCAGCTATGCTGGTTTCTCTGAGAGTTGTATACGCGTGCTTTTAGTAAGAATTTTAATAATTACTTGCTAAAATCGACTTTTTCAATATAGCCGCAGCTCGCGGCTTCTATCGACCATCTTGAACGTCGAGAATATATCAAGTGATGGATATTCAAAGGTCATTGGGCATTTTGTTCGGACATATGACCCACAGCGTACACAAACGACATAGAGCTAGGTATGTAGGAAAATGTATTTGCTACTCAGTGGTATGAGTCGCATTCTTGCAAGCCATGGGAGAATTGAGAAAAAATAAAAATAATTTCTTATCATTATAGCATTTTTGCAATGAATTAAGTCAGAACTATTGGAATTATTTCAAAAATACTGTGAATAGCTGCTGTTATATTGCGTTGCTGGTTACCACCAAAGAAATGGCTTGGAATTGCAAGATTTCTGGCCACCACGTGTTCTCTAGTAATGTGATTTAAGGCCAAATTCTGAGGAAAAAAATCATCCCTTAAGCATTCTCTTGCTATCGCCAAGTTCCTTTCTAAGGTTCTTCTCGACATACTGAATCTTGTTGCTAAGCGCTCACCTGGTTCACCAGTTCTTATTTTTGTTAAGTACATTCCAAGAACCGTGGCGCGACGACCATCTTTCACGCAGTGAAGGCGTTAGGTTCAAAATAACATTAAAATTATATTTTGTAACTCCCGTCCAAAAGCGAAATTCATTTTTAACTATTTATTCTATATATTCGAAATCATGGTGGCCTCTTCGTCCGAAACCCCATTTATATAATTTCATCATGCCAACAACATGAGCACTGTTAAAGTTTTCGAAGTCTAGATTATTAAGCAAGTCTTCCCAATCATAGTTCATAAAATGAGCATTGCAAACCCGAGCTAATTTTGGTATGTAAAAATTGTGATTGTGTAAAAGTAGGAACTTAGCATATTGTGGAACATTATGGGCCACCACATTACTGCAGTTGCAAAAATACAATGCCTCGCTGTATTTGATGCTCGCAAATATCCTTTAGGTCCGTCACCGTCACTGTCACCGTCATGTGATACCACCAGCCAGCAGTTCTGCTGCAAGGACGCAGAGGCGCTGGTCATACACGAGAGGGAGGGACGAGTAGGTTTGCCGAGATAGCTCAAATAAACGTACTAGTACGGTTCAGGCCGTCGGTCAGAGGCGTAGATTACGGCGGGTTAACTACCTCTGTCCGGACGTACCTACTCCGAGATAGGGCGTGTATCCGGGCTTCCTCATGTGCTCTTCCCGTCGTCTGCCGCCCTGTTATGCTTAGCTGGCCCTCCTGCCCGAGAAACCGGTGGGCCAATAAATACAGGATGGGACTGTCGGCTTTGTGCAGTCAAGGATTTAGGAATGACAGGAGGTAGAGCCAGACCGAATACTTGCATATTGCCCAGGATGAGGAGGATAGATAAATACTGTATGTAAATATATACAATGGGATTGTGACTGCGTTCTGCGTAAATTGCGTTCATTGCATTATCTACAAGTCATAATGCAATGAACGCAATTTAAACTCTAGCGTAGCTCTAGTGTAGTGTAGAAAGTAAACATTTATAACACTATTTCGTACACATACTGTTGAATAACTTTTTTCTGCCGGTTGATACATAAAAAAATATATATATTTAGAAAAGTGACATTAAATCCTCTATTTTAAAACTACGGTAGAATTTTTAATTGTACGGAGTGACTTGACAAGTCAACAAACACAAATGTTGCCGCAAGTCGGCCAGTGCTGTTCTTATCGATATTTTTATTTATTTATTAAGAGGTCTACAAACGCCGCGACTTGGTTGCGATTTTGTCGCTGCAACTTGATTAAGACTTAAAGCCCCGTTACACCATCGTTATTCAGCATCTTAAATACAGAATGCGGTAACATGATGACGAAAATGTTTGTTTACGTTGCTTGTGCGAAGTAATTATTATTTGTTGATAAAATAGAGATACAGTTTGGTCGGATCATTTCCCGTTATGTTTACAAATTAACTAAGGTGTAATTCGACCGAAAAATTATCCTTACTTGTTTGAGTGTAATAATAATTTTAAGGTTAAATGCGGGCACAGGAGTGCTTATCAAATTAGTCGGTACAAAATGCTTTGCACTGATTATTTAAAATCAATTGACTTTCCGAAAGAAATGCGTGATTGCTGTAGATTTGGATTTTGTATGAATGATGAATATAAAAATATTATCTCTCGTTTATATTTGAGTATCGTGGCGGCTCTCAGCCGGGCTGCTCTGCTATGTTACCGTCACAAACGTCCGATAAGAAAAAACAAGAAGTGTGTTATTGGATGGAACAGGCACGTGGGCGAGGCTCACAGGCAGGCTAGACTTGCAGGCTTGGGATGAATCTGGAAAACCTTCGACAGGTGATTTATATGAGGCGATCTATGCAAGCCGTAGAATATTTACACTTGCGTCACATCACTCAAAGAATTACTTTCGGAGTTTCTGGAAGACGACTAATAAATTAAACCCTGCCCCTGGCTTGCCGGTGAGTGTCAATGGTGTGACCGATCCCGTTGAGATAGCCATTTTGCGGTGAAGTCACCACTTGGTATGTCCTCGACGATGCTCGGCATTGAGTGTGGTTTTGACTACCCTGTATTCGAAATCAAGGCTAAGGATGTGGCACTAGTGCTCAAACAAATGTCTAGAGGAAAGTCACCAGGTCATGATGGCCTCAGCGTGGAGCATCTTCGTCACGCCGGGCCACATTTGCACAGAGTGGTCGCCATGTTCTATTCGCCTTGTCTTCGCTACTCATACTTGCCTTTGGTGCTAATAAGAACTATTTTGGTGCCCATAATTAAGAGTAAGGTAGGATTTGTGTGTTTATCGGATATAAATATCTATAGGCCTATATCCTTGTGACTAGGTGACTACTCTGGCTAAGGTGCTTGAAGGCTTGCTTAATATTCAGTTGGACAAATATCTGACACTTCACGACAATCAGTTCGGTTTCAAACCCGGACTATCCACTTAGTCTGCCATACCGAGCCTTGCATGTCGTTGAGTACTATACCACACGGAAAAAGGATGGTTACGCCTGTTTCCTCGACTTATTATTGACCTCGACTATTGGTACAATAATCAAATAAACAATGTTCAATGGGCCGATAAGCTCTCTGAGCCTTACAGGTTACAGTGTGGGGTCAGACAGGGTGGGTTGACGTCACCGAAGTTATTAATGTTCATTTAAACGCGTTGATCGTGGTGCTCAGCAGTCAGCATGTTGGCTGCCACATAGTTGGCGTGTGTGTCAACAACCTGAGTTATGTAGACGACATGGTACTGCTGAGCGCGTCGGTCTGTGGGTTAAGGAGATTGCTTCGTACGTGTGAAGATTATGCATCAAGTCACGGTCTGTTGTATAAGTAAAAAACCGGCCAAGAGCGTGTCGGGCCACACTCAGTGTAGGGTTCCGTAGTCTTCCGTCCGTCACAGTAAGTGTCCCCACTTAAGAGTTAATAACACCGCCATGTAGGATATGATATGAGAGTTCCACATGTAATTGGCGTCCCTCTCGCACCTAAGTAAATAACCCGCGTGTGAGAGGGATGCAAACTACATGAAGACTTTAGTATACACAATATCTCTGCCTTCAGATCTGTACTTCCTTATTAAGTCTAGGTAGATTACTCTTTTAAGTCTAACGTAGTCTTTTTCCATCAGCATTTTTCCATTATTAGTAATTTCCTTGAATAGAAAACTCATTTGGCGAAGTATTCTTCTTAGTGTAAAATCAACATCCTTTAAAATTCATTGTTTCTATTAATTTGGAGTTTAGTGCTTTTATTGTAGGGACTTGTTTATAAATGACATGAAAGTTATTTATAACTTATCGTCGTATCACTGCATGATATCGATGGCGGAGTGTGCCATTGTCAAATTAATTAGTTAATGGACCTTTCCTTTCATGACGCTCTTAACCAATTCCAATAATTTTATACGAATTGCATTTCTATTTCTCAGCGGCAACTTATTTCAAAACTCTAGTCTAATTTGATTATTGTTGCATTTCAGCGTTTTACTAATTTCGATGTGGTAACGTTTATGGATCCTTTACATGGAATATTATTGGTAGTGTTTAGTACAACATTACACTTTTCGATACTTTTTATCGACATATACCCCATGACTATTTAATTTTCGCTATTCCAGGCAACATTTTAACTGTCAGTCATGTGTCAAGTTACTTTTTATAATTAAAAATTCAACCGTAGTTTGGTCTCTGTACGGAAAAGTTCATAAAGCGGGTCAAAAACGCCCAATGACCTTTTTTAATGGAACACGTATTCTTTGTAGAACCATTGCAGCAAAATAATATTTGAGTGGCGATCACGTTACGGAAAACTTGAAATAGAAACTAAAAAGTTTATGATGGCACCTCGTGGGAAACCAGTTCTGTCAAGCTGGTCTAATTTGACAGACGTTCAGATGTACTCTTTGAGTAATGAAAACAGTTGAAACTAATGTCGAGATTTACAGTCAAGATGAATAATGATTGTTGAAAAAAGTTATGTTAAGGTATTTTCTTTAGTTATTAGGTATTTTTACTAATAGTTCTGAACCATTAAAAATAATATATATAACATATTTAATGATATATCAGTATTTTCACCTAGGTTTACAAGACACATCAATCGTTACTCAGGTCACTCAGTTCACGACGAGTTTAAACTTTACAATTACGATGTTTCACATTAATATTTAATTAACGTTATTCTGTAATTTGTATCAGGTATCTGGCACAACCACGAGAACACAGTGGCGCTAATGGGGGGCGGCGCCGGCCGCGGCCGATAGTACGACGGCGGCCGCCCGCGCAGCGTCTCCCACCGGCCCGCAGCCATGGTGCGTGACAAGAAACCGCCGGGCAAGACCGACTCGCAGAAATGTAAGTACTGTGCTAGCTGTCACAGCCCGCGCAGCGTCACCCACCGGCCAGCAGCCATGGGGCGCGACAAGAAACCGCCGGGCAAGACCGACTCGCAGAAATGTAAGTAGTGTGCTAGCTGTCACAGCCCGCGCAGCGTCACCCACCGGCCCGCAGCCATGGTGCGCGACAAGAAACCGCCGGGCAAGACCGACTCGCAGAAATGTAAGTAGTTTGCTAGCTGTTACAGCCCGCGCAGCGTCAGACACTGGCCGGCAGCTATGGTCCGTGACAAAAACCGCCGGGCAAGACCGACTCGCAGAAATGTAAGTAGTGTGCTAGCTGTCACAGCCTGCGCAACGTCACTCACCGACCGGCAATAGCTTTGGTCTGCTGGTGACGTTACCACTCATTTGACTAGGTCTAGGTAAAGAATATATCCAACTTTTTTTTGTTGAGCTACATACATAAAAATATACCATAAAATAAATTCACTTGAAAATCCTTCTTTACGCAATCCCATTTTAATCAAACATCTTTTGGAAAAATCCTGACTATCCATCAATATTGCACCTAACTACTTGAGCCTCCGTCGCGACCCTATAAACATTATATGAGGCTCACTTTTCTCGAGCAAATAGATAAATGATTGAGTGGATTCAAGTGTACAAACAGAAAATCTGTCACTTTTTGCTTGGGATTTTTTATCAAAGGAAGCTACTTAAAACGTTTCGTGATTTATATCCTACGAAGCAGGAGGTCCGGGGTTCGAATCTTGGTCAGGGCATTTATTTGTGTGTTTATCACGGATATTTGTTCCTCGAGTTATGGATGTTTTCTATTTATTTAAGTATTTATATGTTTTTTTTTTTTTTTTGTATTTAATAACATGAAAAAGATACAGCTTACACAAATAGCAGTATATATCTATTATATATATCGTCGCCTAGTAGGTACCCATAACAGTGGGACTAGGTCGATTTGTGTAAGATTGTCCCATACTATTTATTATTTTTTCATTAAAATTTATTATTAATTTAGCAATGATAATTTGACTAAAACAGACCTACCTTGATGATATCTTTAATAGTTTCTAGAAAAATAAGCGTAGTAAGAAAACATTTTTTTTCTATCAACTAGCTGACTGCTGATATTACTAGATGTTCATTTGCACGTGAGGATTAATCGAAATAATAAACCACAGAGGAATCCCGACAAAGTTAACGAGCGCATTGAATACTTTTAGCCGAGTCACAGCGGTGTTTGAGACTAATGGACTAAATCAGCCTTAAGTAAGCTTTGCTCTGAGATCTCTAGTTTTAACTAAATAAATAATTAAACAGGCAAGTTTATACTTAAAATAACATACGCAGACGCAGTGGATTTAAACTTATCTGTTTTTAGCGATACAATAGCGATGGAGTAGTAAAACGGCCGCGCTACAGTCGCGATTCTGCCGCTTACATATACCCGCGCACACGTGAACACGAATCTGCATTGCGACTATCGCGCTACAGAATCGATGCAGTCGCGATTCAGCATCGATACCGAAAATATATTATATTCTATACAGAAAACTATCACATTATCAAATAAGAAATTCTCAGCATGGTGAGTAAAATTCTTGGAGGAGCTGTCAAATTTGGTAGAAGTTCCGATTGAAGGTGATGATGTACCTTAGATGATTGGCCAAATGCGCCTTAGCATTTACAAAGATTGCATATCCGCTCACGTGCCCTGCGCAACTACGGTTGCATTTTGTCAAAACGCAAAGTGCTCTCGCAACACTAGTTGCGAGTTGGAGTACCAACGGTTTTTAAATGATATCTATGTGCAACGTGTGAAGAGCGCTTTTCTGTTGACTTAGTTAGGCAGAGGATTAATGTGGCAACATTAAAAAAAATAAAAACCGCAGTCTGTGGAACATTTTTACAAACTTCAGATTATTGTTTTGGTGACTGTCAAAGTTCGGTATGTCAGCGAGGGAGCTAGTCATTAAAAAAATGCCGTCAGTACTCAATTTCGCATATTTTAATTAGCATTGTATATCAAATTATTCCTTGTTTACTGCTCCATACGATAAAGCATATATTTTAATACTAATTTAAATATAATGTGATAAATTCTTGCAACAAATTAAGTCTAGTGATGAAAATTTTGCGTATTTGATTTTGAATCGTACATTTATTATACGATTAAGCCATATTTCTGTCTAGGCTATTAGAATAAGTTAGTTTGTCTATTAACCTAAGCGTTAATCCTCTTTAAATGAGTAATTATGTATGTTTTGAACAGGATTAGGTGAAATAAACTTGTGATGTCCGTAAGTACAACTGCACGCAACAGTAGTTGCTCGAAGCATTTTAACAGATCCTCACAGGGTCCGCGTTTTATGTCATAAGGCATGGTGCACACTGGGTTTTGGTTGCAGATTGATTTAATTTAGCTTAGTGAATTTAGAGTGTTTTTATTTTCATTTGTAGAGGCTATTACTCATTTTTTGATAATTTTTAGTTTTTTTTATTAATCGGCGAAGGATGTTTTATCTTTTATCTTTAAGTATATAAAAAAATAAACTGACTGACTGACTGACATATCAACGCACAGCCCAAACCGCTGGTTCTAGAGATTCCAAATTTTGCACGTAGGTTCCTTATAAGGTCTAGGGGTGCACTAAGAAAGGATTTTTCAAAATTAACCCGCTAAGGGGATGAAATGGCGTTTCAAAGTTTGTATGGCGAAACAAGATTAGTTAGACTATTTTATTTGATACTTCACAGGAGTATTCCTAACGATAAATGAGTAAATATGTGTTTCAGGTTTTTTGAAAATTCAACCCCAAAAAGAGGGA
Source organism: Pammene aurita (assembly GCA_947086415.1). Lineage (NCBI taxonomy): Eukaryota > Metazoa > Arthropoda > Insecta > Lepidoptera > Tortricidae > Pammene > Pammene aurita. The sequence goes on from OX352298.1 coordinate 29,263,062, forward strand.
AAGGTGGTCACAAAGTCTGAAAATCAACATGGGTATTGTTTCTATGGTTTATCGGGTCGTTGATTACGAAAACAATAACGATTTTAAAATCCAACGTAGCGAACGTGAAATACCATCCGCCATGTTGAGGTGCGATGAGGTTGAAATGTCTAAATATCAATATGGGTGTCGATTTTATGGTATTGTGGGATGTTAATTACGAAAATTGCATCGATTGAAATTTAATATTGTGGACATGAAAATTCTTGAAAGTATTTGTACGAAATTGCAATCTAATAACATTAGGTAGCTTTCATCCAGAAAATCAACCCTTAAGGGGGTGAAAAGTGGGTTGGAAGTTCTTATGGCAATTTTTTAACAGGTGAACCCTTTTTAGATGAAACTTGGTATACAGATAGTTTGAGTCCCGGGAAGGAACATAAAATTATTAATATCGCGAAATTCAACCCTTAAGGAGTGAAATGGAGGTTGGAGGTTTGTATGGAGAATTTTTAACCGCGAACCGATTTAGATAAAATTTGGTATGGATATAGCTTGAGTCCCGAGAAACAATATAGAAACGTTTTTATTCCGAAAATCAATCCTAGAGGGGTATAAAAGGGGTTGATAGTTTATATGGCGAATTATTAACCGCTGAGAAGACGATTGAGATGAAACTTGGTACATAGATTTAATATTAGAATTGAATATTATAAATACGAAAGTATGCCTGTCTAACTGTCTGTTACCTTTTCGCGCTTAAGCTGCTGGGCCGATTTAGATGAAACTTGGTAAAGAGATAGTTTGATGGGAAATGACATAGTGTAGTTTTCATCCCGAATATCAACCCATAAGGTGGTTGGAAGTTTGTATGGGAAATTTTTAACCGCAAATCGATTTAGATAAAAGTTGTGGATATAGTTTAGGTCCCGAGAAACAATATAGGGTAGTTTTTATTCCGAAAATTAACCCTACAGGGGTAGAAAAGGGGTTGCTTGTTTGTATGGCGAATTATTAACCGCTGAACAGACGATGGAGATAAAACTTGCTACATAGATAGTTTGAGTCCCGGGAAACAATATAGGATAGGTTTTATACCGAAAATACCGCTTTAGGGGGTGAAACTGTGGGTTGAAAATTTGTATGCGGAATTAATAACCGCTGAGCCTATTTAGAAGATTTGGTATGGAGATAGTTTGAGTTCTGGGGAACGATATATAACAGTTGTTATCCCTGAAGTCATTCCTTAAGCGGGTAAAAAGGAGGCTGTTTTCTAATTCCACGCAGACGAAGTTGCGGGGAAAAACTTCTATTTAAGAGTAGAAATCTGCATTAATCATAATCTCTTCGTAGTACATAGTAAGTCGTTGCTGGTATAACAATTCAACAATTATTGCAATCATTTATTTAAGAAAAAAAAAATGAACCACCTTCACCAAAACATGATATACCGAAACCTACAGAGTGTAACAAATACTTTTCCGAAAACCGCATATAAATCGGTTCAGCAAGGTACATACAAACATACAAGTCTAACTGAGAACCTCCTTTTATAGTAATTTTAGTTCGCGGGCGAAGCCGCGGGAAAAAGCTCGTTATTAATATAAATGGTTCAAATTCACGGTGATGCTGATAGTACAATATATAATATGTATAAGAATAAAATTTTATATACATAGCTTATTTTTAACAGAAATTTTCATGTTACGTAATATTTTTTTGAACAACATAATCTTGTAGGTACGTAAAAAAACCATTAGCTTACTTGTGAATTGTAACTCCGTTCAAAATTATTCAAATCGGTCAGTTAATTCTGGTTTCAGTAATTTACGAGTAGATATGCTAAAATCTGCCCGTACCTACTATAACATACTATGTTAGTCTTTTGTGTGTAGTTTTTGTTAACATACTATGTTAGTGATATAGATCACGACAACCACTGTTATTAAAATGTAATTTATTAATTCAGGAATATCAAGTCTGCGGTTCTGCGTGAGTGAGCCGCTGCGCATAATATTCAATTTTCATAACTAGCTGACCCGGCGAACTTCGTACCATCAACAATTTTTTTTTAATTTCTCCAATATTTTAATAGCTATTCTGCTTTCGAGGCGAAGATAAATCCAACAAATTAATCATCATTAAAATCGGTCCAGCCGTTCTTGAGTTATAAATGGTGTAACCGACACGACGTTGTTTTACATATAAAGATTGATACAATAAAATGTAAATAATATATAATTTCAATGTTGAAGATGTGATTTCGTTGCTTGTGTATCCCGTCCTTATACCGCCGCCATCTTGAATGATGGCCGCGCGAGGCCCGCCCGGTGACATCTAGTATGACTTTTGACACTCAGCACGTGGGTTTGTTTACTTTTGTAATGAAAAAAAACAGTACATATTGAGTTGGTAATCGTCCTGATATGTATTTATTTGTAAAGTGTGACATGTGAGTGTATTTATGTTAAGTGTATATGTGGTTTGAAGTGGTGGGAATTGTCGGTAATCGGACGTCAAAAAAGGCACTCGTTACGGTAGGTATATAGGCCTATTTTTTGTTATTGATAATTTGTGACAGAAATTGCTGTGAGTTTGACAAAACTGGCACATGTTATTTAAAGACTAATAGTATCTTTATCTGCGTATGACAATATTTTTGTCCTAATTTGCGTAAATTATTCGTAAAAAAATCATAAACAAACCACGCGGTTTGGCGGTCAATTGCGAAACTGACATTTTAGAAATTGCAAATGAAACAAGTTTTATGCAAAATATTTCCCCGCTATCATATACTTTATTTGGTATCAATCGAAGCGTAAACTATTGAAGTTTCAAATAAACATAAAAAATACATACGTTATCGATTTAGATTTTTTTTAATAAATATATTTCTGCCAAAAGTCCCCATTCGAAACTGTATGTCAACTTTGTGATTTTTTTTAAATAATTTTTACTACTATGACCTATCTAATTATTTATATAAACAAATTATCCGTTTCTTTAGCTTTAAAACGTAAAAAGAATCATTACAAAAAGTTCAGTGAAAGCCAAGCAATCGATTTATTAACAAAACATGACACGGTGCCGCTGGCGCGCGGTAAATCTTGGGCACTTCACAGCACCTTTTTTTGATTCGCGGGCACTCAAGTGGATATACACGGGAAAAGTCGCTCGCTGTGACCCCGGGTAGCCGGGTAGGGTATAATAGTGGTTACTCTGCCGCGAATGCAGAAGACCCTGGTTCGATCCCAGCCGTGGGTTACGGACACCTTTTCCTTTGTATATGACATCTATTAATTTACAATTAATGTTAAGATTTCAATTTATATAGTAGGGGGCTTTTTCTCTGCAATAATACATATCTGCATGTGCTAAACCAGTTTTTACACAAAACAGATTTAAGTTCAGGATTATAGCAATTCCAAGCAGCTTACAATGTGTTAATTTGTAACTTTAAGCACGATGTGGAAAACGCCAGTTTGCCGCTCAAACAGGGAACAAGGGTGCGTCCTGTAGATAAGGCACCAGGCACCAGATTATCGGCTAACTCGGGTAATGGCGGCGTAAAGTTATACTTTTATTTTTATCACTTTGCAGCATCATTTAAGCATCTCCATGATGCACGGCGTGTTTATGCTTTTTAACGTTTAATTATTTAGTAGTCGAATCAGCGACTACTAAATAAATAAAATAGAGTGTGGAAATTTAAATCTCGCTCCAAAAAGCTTTCTCAATAACTTTTAAATCTGCGCGCAAAAGGCCACTTTATTTGTGAGTATGATTGTATATAATATTAATTGCTTTTACCACTTTCAAACAAACGGAACGATTGAGAGCAGTAGTTTGCTTTTTTAGGGTTCCGTACCTCGAAAGGAAAAAACGGAACCCTTATAGGATCACTTTGTTGTCCGTCTGTCTGTCTATCTGTCAAGACCATTTTTCTCAGGAACGCGTGGAGGTATCAAGCTGAAATGTATATCAAATACTCAGGTCTACTGTCCCTTGGAGCTGTGAAAAAATCAGACTTCTAAGCCAACGCAATCAAAAGATACAGCCGTTTATGCCGCAAATTTCCGCAAATTTTCGAAACTCGCAAGGATCAAAACTTACAGGGTACTTCCCGTGAACTCATAATCTTGAAATTTGGTACGAAGCAACGTCTTATAGCACAGATAAAGGAAAAATTGCCGTAAATTTTTAGTTAAATCATATAATAAAAATATTTTTGATAATTTTAAAGTTACTACCCCTATATACCTACAGGTTTGTACGGAACCCTCGGTGCGCGAGTCCGACTCGCACTTGGCCGGTTTTTTATTTATTTATATATTATTTATTAAACACAAAGATTTTTCTTAAATCTAATCATAGCCCCACAAAACTCAAGGTCTTTTTTACTAAATCCAACCGTCAGGTAGGTGTTAATCGGTGGAGGTAAGAGAATAAGATTAATTTGTCGGACTAACCTTAATATCAAATTTGTATATATATTTTTTATTATTATTACAATATACAACACTGAAGTAGTTAAAGGATGAAAGTAGGTAGTAGTTCTGGGGCTGGTGCAGTAATATGGTTAATTATTTATTGTATTAGAATGTATCACTTATAATGCTAGGCGTCTCTGAAGGGGTAAAATAGTGCAAGGTGCTGTCTATTTAATGATATTCATATCCAAGTTCGTTACCTGCATTTTTATTTACGCAATAATACGCAAAGCTGCTAGTTTTAATGATAAAATATAGACCCTGCCCTCCATTAATAATACAACTTCGGCAGTTTTTGCCGAAGGTGGTACTTTGGCATTCCTTTTTGCCAACCGAAAACTTTTGCTGGCGTGACATTCTGACCTCCACCGATGACACTACCAAATGCCAGGATTTAGTAATAAAGGTAGCATAGCAAACTAATTGCGAAATTTCGTGTTTTTCAAAATCGTATGGGTACCCACCATTTTCGGGTGGCTTCTTAGCGCAAAACCCGCATTTGTAGAAAAAAAAAATATTGCTTATTAAGTAAACCGAGAAGTTTGGTTAGGAACATCAGAATTGTTGTTAATCTTTTTAGACAACAAACAGCCATGTACAAAAACAGTCTTACAAAAATAGACACCTACATCAACATTTACAAATTAATGTAAGATTTGTACAAATAAACTTATTTCATCAAAACATACATAAGAGATTGCTACTAACTATATAATATAATCGCTTACTTCTTATTTTCAAGAAAATATTTGTAAAGGTTGAAAATTGAAACCTAAATTAACCAAACCTGAATTACACAAACTTTGATCTACAAAAACGAAAAATATAATGTATTTTTGAAGCATGATTTTCCGCATGACCCCCCCCCCCCCCCCGGTGTCAAGTGTACAGCAGACGGCGGACCCATCGATCACGCTCAACGCTCAACTCAACGCACAGCTACATTTTATACATATGTATGTGAGTTAGGGTGGTCCATGAATTTGGAGAAAAAAAAGTAGAGCAAATGCCCCGGTTCTGGCCAGGGTGCCGGTTTAGGCCAGTTTCAACTTTACTAAGGTTACCTCATAGACAAATTTACAATCCATACTAATATTATAAATGGGAAAGTGTGTGTGTTTGTTTGTTTGTCCGTCTTACACGGGAAAACGGGGCGACGAATTGACGTGATTTTTTAAGTGGAGAGTTGAAGGGATAGAGAGTGACATAGGCTACTTTATGTCTCTTTCTAACCCCCCACTTCCCTGAAATGGGGGGTGGAAGTTTGTAAGGTTTGTTACCCCGAATTTAACGCGAGCGAATCCTATGCCACTCTCCATCCCTTCAACTATCTCCACTTAAAAAATCACGTCAATTCGTCGCCCCATTTTGCCGTGAAAGACGGACAAACAAAAAACAAACAGCCATACACTTTCCCATTTATAATATTAGTATGGATTGATGATCTTCCTACATATAACATGTTTCATTAATCATTATATTTAATATATATGAGAAACAAGAATTTGTATGTTGAACCAAACAAATTCTTGTGTGTTTCAAGTAGTTTCAACACACAAATTGCACTGATTTAATTATTATTGAATTATTTCACTTTTGATCTCGAATTCTGTTTTATGCTATTTAAAAGATACATTAGTCATACTAGTCCGCGCCGATTCTTGCAACTTAAAAGTTAATTATATGGTCTACTATAAAAGCATATAAAAATGTCTAATAATCGATATTTTGATTTTGATTTGTTCTTTTTTAATGAACAAAGAAAACTTGTTTGACCCATAGGGTAAATTTTATGCCATGAATGACGAGATGATTTTTATGCCTTTAAGGGGTGAAAAGGGACGGAAGTTTGTATGAGAAATCAATAACCGATGAACCGATTGAGATGAAAAAACCAAAACTCTAACGAGTTCGTTGAAATAATCCACACTTAATATTATAAATGGGAAAGTGTATGTGTTTGTTTGTTTGTTTGTTTGTCCGTCTTTCACGGCAAAACGGGGCGACGAATTGACGTGATTTTTTTAAGTGGAGATAGTTGAAGGGATGGAGAGTGACATAGGCTACTTTTTGTCCCTTTCTAACCCCCCACTTCCCTAAAATGGGTGGTGGACATTTGTATGGAGCATTCCGCAATTTTCAAGGTAGAAAGCTAAAAATTGGTATGCGGACGATTTGTGACTAACAAAAAAATCGTGCATCATTTTTTTTGGAAATCTGCACCCAACCCCTTAAAAGAGGGGGTGAAATTTTAATACTATTCTGTTCCGAGTTCTCTTCTGTGTTTTAAATCAGGAAAGGGGAACCGTGTTACCCCGAATTTAACGCGAGCGAAGCCGCGGGCAAAAGCTAGTATATTATAATAAAGGGGGTAAAAAGGGGGTCTTATTACTAATTCCACGCAGACGAAGTCGCGGGAAAAGCTAGTATAATAAATATGCACACACTTTTACTTCTTAACGTTTTTAGCTTAAATGAGAAATCTGCGTATGGTACTTTTTTTGAAATTTACTAGATTATTCAGCAGATTTACATAGCTCATTTGGGTAAAAGTATCTTTCGGCAAATCGTTATTTATGCCCAACACGCCGAACTGAGAGCCGCTATTCGAAAAAATAAAATCCCTCAGTGCTGTGAAATGCGTATCAACAACAATTTAATCAGATTTATTTGTCTGTGCTAACGCACAGAATTTAATTTAACGGGCGCTGCGTGAAAAAGCTGTTACAAACTTAGTTAATTAATCAAATTGTGTGAACATAAATAACGGTTTATACACAGTACACAGTGGGCCCTTAAAACCCGAAAATCATTAAATCTGATGTCTAATTGAAGTTAAATAGTTTTAACACTAAAACACCACTACCTGTAATAAAAACCAGCCAAGTTCGTGTCGGACCACGCATAGGAGGGTTCCGTACCTTCAATGGAATAAGAACCAAACCAATACCAAAAGGTATCTGATGCCTATGGAAGAAGTTTTTTGGAGATAACTCAAAAATGGCTGAACCGATAATGTACAAAACAATTTTCGTTGAAAGTATATGATAAGGCGCATCTCTTCAAATTTTTTCATATTTTTTGAATTTACGGTTCAAAAGTTACGGGGGGGCTACACAACTTTTCTGACTTTCGAAGCGATTATTTCAGAAAATATTCACTTAATCACAAAATAGTCAAAGAAACCTCAATGTTATTTTGAAAGACCTATCGATTGATGTGTCATATGTTGATATTTGGTAATTTTTTTATTTTTTTTATTTAGTTACCTGTATGGAGCGCCCCCCTAAAAATATTTTTTTTTCAAATTTAACTACATAACTAAGTAGCTGCATACAAAATACACCTCATGTGTAAATTTTATTCAGATACGTCGTATAGTTTCCGAGTAAAATGCCTGTGACATACGGACGGACAGACAGACAGACAGACATGACGAATCCATAAGGGTTCCGTTTTTTGCCATTTGGCTACGGAACCCTAACAAGATCAAGGTCAAGTATCAACTATAATAGTACTGTTTGAAAGGTTAGGAGTCCTGTCTTGGACTTGGTTTGGCACACTAGAGTGTAAATTATGTCAAGGTATTTAACGTAAACGAATATGGAATAGCTATTCTCTGTTATGGCTATATCTTCGCTACCTTGCTGCCATTGTCAATTTTTTTACCGATTTATGAGATTTTAACAACTCTGAACATACCTAATTGATATTTTTTATTATGAAATAACTAATGTGGAACAAGCTATACATTGCTAAAGTATATACTTAAAGCTGTCGATAAAATGTGACACTATTTAAGGTCCCACAATGTATACAAAGATTCATTCCATATATTTGTAGAAGTTAAATAAAACAGCGACTTTAGAATGGAGTTTATCGTACGTGTCAGGATAAAAGTTTCCGGAACATAAAAGACAAAAAGAAGTTTTGAAATCCGGCCACCGGCATCGGCACCCAGATTTTACGTAAAATTCTTATTTACACACGGGTGTTTTCTAAAGTTTGAGGGAAACCTTAAGCAAACCCTATACGTAATTATTAGCTTCTACAATATATGCTCGTGGGGTAAACGTGCCAACGTTTGTCTGGGACTAGTATATCAATTAATCAATTACTTTAAAATTCATAAGAGTGGAGAACAATTTGTAAAGTTAATTGTTTTTACAAAGTTATGCGTTCTCCACTGCTATGCATTTAGATTAAAGGTGCAAACTAATAGCAGCGTAGCTGGCACTAGAATTTGACTTACTTACATACTTTTCCAGTCTGATATCAACCCTATCGGGTATTTTGTCAGTTTGAGAGTTCAGTTCCGCAATTTTGTATAATACCTATAGTATACTTATATAAGTTATATTGTAACATCGGTGTTAATATCGTCAACAATTTGTCTATTGGATTATCACAGCCATATTCAGTTTTCAAATAATAATATTATGTTCTAAATACAAAAAACGCTATCGAAAGCATAAACGTTCATTCGTCGTAAAACTGTTATTGCCGCTAGTAACGTTCCATCGATTTTCGCTTTACCACTATCGCATTATTGCCATATCTGCTCTGTAGAAAATCAACTACTTTCCGTTATCGTCTTTGTCAGATATCGTTTAAAGACTTTCAGGACGTATAACACACATACTGCACGTTTATTACCCTTGTATTCAGAAACATTTAATATACGAGTAATTTTAACAATTTAATTGCACGCATTAGCATCCGTTAGTATATGGCGCATATTCGCATATTGTTCCGTAGGGGACATCATTAGCACAATAGACTTTTCCGCAAAGCCAATCATTGATGTATTAATATCAAGTGATCAATGAGGTAGGCAACTGTCAACGGTGTAGTTCGATGGCGCCAGCATAGGTTGTACCTGTCACTCGTATTGTTCTATGGGATTTGGATTAAAGGGCTGGTCAGAAAATTCGAAAATAAAACAAGAATTTGTGACTAATGTAGGATTGACACCTGTCAATTGTACTCACAATATATGTCGGATCCAGGATTTCGAACAGGGGGGGCACTTTCCTTCACAAAAAATCTCGCGGTCCGCACCTATGGCCCCCGTAGTATACGAGGTTTGCATCTCGGGGGGGGGGGGGGGGGGGGGGGGCAATTGCCCCCTGTATCCGCGCCTGGGCAAATGCCATATTACGTTTTAAGCTATAAAGTGGCATCATCTACACGAGATAGCATGTGTGACTTGGAAACACCTGCTCATTGACGTGAATTGTCATTTGTCAATGACAGTGTACCTATGACTCAAATTTCACACCAACGCGCACATTAAACTCAAGATTCCTCACGGTCACTGAAGTAACTAAAAGTCAAGCATAGCCCTAAACCTTCATAGTAGGCAGGTACCGACGCTGACAGGTTCCTTATAAATGGCGATAAGTGATTTTGCCGCGCCGGATCCCCGACGCGAGACAGATAAATGGCTTCATTACGGCCAGTGTCGGATCACTTTTCTGCCATCAAGGGAGCGAGACTGATCGGGTTTTTGGAGACTCTTTTATCGGGTTTTTGGCAACGTTTAGTTTGATTTTTCGTCGTCGTCCGTGTTTTGTTTTATCCAAAACTGACTGATAAGACCTAGATTTACCTGATGATCATATGGTTCGAAGGGTCATCTGAGCTACTTCGTGTTTTGGTAGGAAAACATACAGGAGTTAATTGTATTTATAACTGGTTGACATATGAATTACCTGTTCAGCAAAAAAAACAGACAATTTAAGACCTTTGAGTAATATCTAATGCAATTTTTTTAAAGCATAGTCATTATGTTATACATATACATATATGTAGTGGAGAATGGGGAAATACTCTTAAATTCGAATTAATCTAATATGAGTGCGTATGGATAAACCTCTGCGCAATGAAAGGTTAAATAAATAGTGCTATTGCCTAGCACGCTAGTCGCTAGTCTGCACTACGCTCTCTCTGACGAATATCATATGGGCTTGTGGCCAATATTGAAAAGATTCTTTATGATTATAACGGGACAAAATTGTTGACTATTACGAATATTACCTACTGACGTTATTACCTATTCTACTTGCCTCGACTGACAGACGATCCTACCTACAAGGCAGGCAATTGTATCATCCTGAGGCGCCTTCAGTAACAGCAAGCCAAAGCAGGGTGAGCGTCGGGGTGGGTTTTAGTGGGTATACTCCTTCCCTCTCTTGTTTACAGAGTTGTGGTATAATGAGGAAGCCCAACATAATAATAATAATAATAAATAATAAATACTCTTTATTGCACACCTCATACAGTTTACAAGCACAAATTTTACAATTAGATAAATTTAGGTAGAGGTCCCAAGTAACACATCAAAGCAGTATAACGCCCGTCTTACAGCATATCTGTATGCTTTTAGCATTTTCAGTTTGTTTTATAGTAGCATTATAAACGTTTCTAGTGCTGATATAGGTCTTAAATGGGCACAAATTACCCAGCTTGAGATCCTATACAGGTCATTTAATAGCATTGCAGGCGCATTATGTCTGCGCTATTAGCATTATCGTTGTCATGGAAAGTGCCAATCGCCTCAAAGAAGCATTAGTACGCTCTATTAAGTTGCCGACTGCATTAAAGAAGCCTTAATACGGCCAAAAAACTTGCTAATCGCAGTAAAGAAGCATAAGTACTCTCGATTAACTTGCCAATCGCAATACAAACGCATTATACTAGCATAAGAGTGTAGTAAAATAATCCTTACGTCAATGCAAAAACGTCTCTAATACCGACGGAACAAATGTTATAATACAATGAACGTTGTGATTTAACTACTTTGTCTCGCAATATAAAATGGACGAAGACGGTACAAAAAACTGAATGAGTGACACGTCATATTTGTTTGCATCCTAACAAAATTTATAAAAGTTTTTGACACTTTTACGTTATTATATCCTTCAAATATGACTGCGCAATGTAGATTACTGTAAATGTGTATATAAGTTTCATTGAAAATTTTCACGCGCCTTTGATTTATTGTGGTTTTGCTATAAAATATTATAAAAAGATATGCGTCAAATAAACAAAACAATTGTGTAATCCTCGTATAGAACGAGTTTTGCATTATTAACATAATAGTGTTGGTTGAGCAGTCTTAAATTAAGTAATTTCATTATTATATAGGTATTTTCCTTGTATAAATAGGTCCGCATGGTTTTATTTTTAGGTTATAAATTATTTACAAAATGGCGTTGGTCTATATAGACGGAGAGCTAGCCACGTCGGATATGACACAATAATGAGAGCAACCAAACCCCTCTAGTCAGTTTGGTATACTATGCTTATTTCTAGATCTGGACATCTGGCAGCTTTTAAGTGGTGGAGGTCAAAGAATGCAAACCATTTCAAGAAAATAAATCCTAGAGATCTGGGTTTGATGCAATATTATGAGAAACTATACAAATACTATACAATATTAAGAGAAATTATACAAAAGTTTATGTTGGGAGAAAGTAGTGCCAAACGATGTATAATAAAATATAGTTCATAGTTTGTCGCCTACTGTTTTTGTTTCCGTAATAATCATACATCGGGGTTTTCGGTGCGGGAACGATTTGAGAAAGAGTAGAGATAAACAGATAGGTTGAGAGTTAGTCTGAGAAAATATCATATTATGCCTAATGAATAACTACCTCTCTGTGAATAGCTTACACACTGTGATACGAGTTTTTTTTCTTAGAGGCTTGTTTGTATTGACCATTATTTATTTATTTATTTAAACTTTATTGCACAATTTAAGACATAAAAAGTACAAATGGCGGACTTAACGCCTTAAGGCATTCTCTACCAGTCAACCATTAGGCTAAACAGAAAAAGTTTGTTTGGCGCAGGATTGCAGAGTAATCATGAAGAAACACGAACACACAAGTCAAACAAAAGTAAAAATAACAATATACCTACGCAAATACAAAATAAAATAAAATATATCTACATATATCATACATATACCATACATATATATTATACATATATATTATACATATATATTATGCATATATATTATACATATATATTATGAATGTACCTAGTACGAGACATCGCATAGAGGTTTAGTCGCGAACGTTTTCAAATAAGTGCTTACGCAGATTTCTTTTGAATGATAACTTGCTTTGAGCCTGTCTGATAGGCAAAGGAAGAGCATTCCAGAGCCGAATAGCCTGGCAGGCGAATGAGTTAGACAAAAATCCGGATCTGGGAGGGAGGACAGCAAGCTTCAGAGTACGAGAGGTGCGAAGCTCACATCCGGGTCGAGCTGTTATAAATTCAAAATTAGACCTGAGGTAGCTGGGGGTGGTTGGATCAAACAGAATTGAATAGAGAGTGCATAAGATACGCAAAGAACGGCGTTCACGAATTGGGAGCCACTGAAGCTTACGGCGACAAACAGAAACATGGTCATATTTACGAAGGTTGAAAACGAATCTGATGCAGTTGTTAAGGAGACGATCAAGCTTGGACAACAAGGCTTGTGTAATGTTGGTGCAACACACATCAGCGTAATCAATAATCGGTAGCACAAGAGACTGGACTAGAAGAGTTTTAGTGCTTGCCGGCAAGAAGTTTTTGTGCCTATAAAGTGCCCGCAACGTATTTGTTACCCTATTATATACTTAGTATTTTAAAAATGCAATTGCATATCCGAAATTTATTAACTAGATCTACCTAAGACAAAGACACGGTATAATAAGTGTCAAATATTAATCTTGACGTCCGATATTTATGAACTATTTGATTAGCTGAAGAGGTTGACAATGATCAGTTATTACATGAATTAATAAAAAAATTCTTGAAAAAATCATAGGTATATGTACCTATAATATATATACATATTAGTCAGCTATTACATATAAATTGTATATACCTATGATTTTTTCGATCAATTATTCATTAGGTAGAAACGTGCTAGAGTACATTCTGTTTTTTAAGTTAATGCCTACTCTTTGGCTAATGTCAAACATTCCCGCACCGAAAACCCCGATGTATGGTAATAATACACAATATTTTTTGGTCTAACGTTTTTTTTATCGATTTTTGACCAGTTTTGAGTCGATATTCCAACATATTCACTATAGATAGAATTATAAGGCAAATGACTATCGGTTTTTGAATCTTTTCTCTCCATTCTGTAGAGCCGGATCTTGAAATAAATGAGCCGTTATTTTTTTATGATATTTTTAAAATATGGTCTAAAAACACTTTTATCGATATTCGAATGGTGTAAAGAATCTTACATATACGTAATCTACATATTAGGGTTCCTCTTTCATGTCTCTATAAACTGTAGAGAGATTTTAATTTTTAACTAATTAAAACAAAATTTATGACCATAAAACCACTTTTTTAGCCTAAACCGGTTCGACTTTGATGTCAAATATCTCGAAGACAATGAATATTGAAGTAAATATAGGATACTATATTGTTTAAAGCCGTTACTGATAATATAATAAGCTATATAAATCATTAGAAAACTAAGGGAATCAGATCTAAGGTCGTTGGCGCCAGGGAGCCCCTTAAAATATAGGGCCTGTCCTTTATAACTGAGACAACTTCGGCAATTTTTACCTAGTTTGGTATTACTATTTTCCAATTAAAACATTTTGCTAGTCTGTCACTGTGACCTCCACCCATTAAAAGCTGCCAGATGCCAGGATCTAGCAATAAGAATAGTATAGCAATTTAACCAGACGGGTTTTGTTGCTCTCATTATTGTGTCATATCTGACGTGGCTAGCTCTTAGTCCAATAGCAGCTCAGCGACCCTCAAAAAATGGCTTATTTATGCCTACAGCATTACACGTGAATAATTATGCTATTAAACAACATTAAGCATTTATTTATGCTATTGTAGAACCTAAGGCACTAAAACCGCTAAAAGCTGTATAGGGGCTGTTCATAAATTACGTCATCAATTTTTGATGATTTTTACCCCCCCCCCCCCCCCCCCCCCTAAAATCATCCAACCCTCCCCCTGCCAAATAAAGTGACGTCATTAAAAAAAATGCGTTTTAAGCTTAATTGTAAAATAAAAAACTATTTAGTAGATAATATTTTATAGCATTAAAAGTTTATAGAAACACGACTTTCATTCCTTTTTTTACACATTGATGATGTGATATTCGGAATGACCGCCCCCCCCCTCCTACGTCATGCTACCATCATCCGATGTCCAGACCCCCCCCCCCCCATTTGAAATGACGTAATTTATGAACAGCCCCTTATAGTGAATTACTTGGCTTTATAATGGTTTATATTATTGCTATTATACTGCATTAGGAACGTATTACCTACTTATAAATGCTATTGTACACCCTAAGGCATTAAAAATAGCTGAAAGCTGTATAGCGAATTTACGTGGCATTATAATGGCTAATATTCATGCTCTTAAACAGCATTAAGCATTTATTTATGCTATTGTAGAACCTAAGGCACTAAACCAAACCGAAGCATTAGTGTAGCAAACCAAAACGTAACTGTACAGCATTCAGCTGTACAGTTGCATTTTGTTCACTGCACTAAAACTAATGGCTAAACAAAAGCATTTAGATATGCCATTATACAACCGTTATACAGCGTAAAGCATCATATAATGCTATTGTAGAACCTAAAGCACTAAAAACAGCTGAAAGCTGTATACCGGATTTACGTGGCATTATAATGGCTAATATTCATGCTCATAAACAGCATTAAGCATTTATTTATGCTATTGTAGAACCTAAGGCACTAAACCACACCGAAGCATTAGTGTAGCAAACCAAAACGCAACTGTACAGCATTCAGCTGTACAGTTGCATTTTGGTTCGCTGCACTAAAACTAAAGGCTTTAAAAAAGCATTTATACATGCCATTATACAACCGTTATACAGCTTAAATAAAGCATTATATAATGCTATTGTAGAACCTAAAGCACTTAAGTGCTTTTAAACAGTCGAAAGCTGTACAGTTGCGTTGTGGTTTGCTGCACTAAAGCTAAAGGCTTTACAAAAGCATTTAGATATGCCATTATACAACCGTTATACAGCTCAAAGCATCATATAATGCGACAAGTTGCTCGGTGAACGTATATAAGAGTTTATACGGTCCTTAAGTTCGAAATAAGTTAACTATTCATATGTTATAATGCTTCCTGTGTTACTTGGGGTAACAACATATCATGTATAATAGCATAATAAAAAAATAAAAAGATTCAGGCCGAAATATAAATAAGTCAAAATGCCATAAAGGGAGATCGCCACGTTATGGCACGTTTGTCAGATCCTAAACAGTTTTATTACCAGTAGTTAAACCTTTTGTAGGTACGTAACAGTAAGGCACAATTTTATTGTGCAATCTCTGTGCTCCACTCCCCAAAGTGTATCCAATAGAATATGGTAGACAGGCGACTCAATCTAGTTTGTCAATTTCACGGACCCATGACCACGATGCACCGTACCCTTTTCAGGTCTTTCCGATTAAGAACGAATGACGCCTTTTTATGATATCGTTTATAGGTGCCAGATGGATATATATAACGTACGATACGATTTTTCTTACGTTTATATAAAGAAAATAGTTAACAATGTTCACAAAACTAAGTGTAGGGTTCCTCATAAAGTTACAAATATAAGAAAATATTATTCCTAAAACCCAAAGCAATGCATTGTATTACTTTTCTACACTGAACAAGATTTCAAAATAAAATCTACTCTGCTAAGGAGCATATAGTACAATACTCGATATTTGACTTACAATTGCTGTTTTTAACTAGATATTTTAATTTTCTTGCTCGCGATAGAGAATTCTCCCAGAGCTCAGTGAGGTTTACATTTGTATGCAACTGCTTAAAATTCTGCGTACATTAGAAATATCTGGCGGAAGGGCTCAGGGCTGCCCTCGCATTAATGAGCCGACCTCTGGTTGTACTGTGTACATTCTCATCCATGGCACAAACTAGAGCGATTGGGTAAACCACTATAATGCAACCACATTCTTGTCAGGCGCGGATTTCGTTCAGGGGGCAATTTCCTTCACAAAAAATCTCGCGGTCCGCACTTATGGCCCCCGTGGCCCTTAGTATACGAGGTTTGCGTTTCAAGGGGGGCAATTGCCCCTGTTGCCTCCTCGCCACCCCTGTATCCGCGCCTGATTCGTGGATATTTCGCGCGAAAAGTCAACCTACTCTAACTGCAAAGTTTCCGAAGGACTCTAGAGTGTGGAGTGTGGACATCAAATACAATTACCTATTTGACATGTAATTGAAACTACTCCATCTCTCATATAATTTCATACATTGTAACAGGTATTTTGTCCTCGAACTGTCTTTAAATTGATGACCGGCGGCGATGGGCTTGTAAGCAACGGGTATCAAGGCGTCGTTTTCATTATCGCGGCTCGTGCTGTTTCAGCGTTCTGTTAAAGGCGATTAGGGGTTGGTTAATTTAAAAACAGACGCGTACGCAGATTCCCAGCTCACTGACTGTTTTCTAAGTAATACCTATTTACTCTATAATAATAACTAAATAAATATTATTCTTTATCAAATCCTACACCGGAACACTACTTCTGCGGCTGACTGAACTAGAGGTCTCTTCAAACTATAAAAAATCGATGTCGGTTTGACATTACGCGCAGCACATCTCGCGCAGACCAATATGCACGACACGACACAAGCCGTAACTAATCTACTATCTAGAAATAAGGATAGTATAGCAACCTAACTGGAGGGGTTTCGTTAGTCTCTTAATTGTGTCATATTTTACGGGGCTAGCATTCCGTCTGTCAGGTGTCAGATTTACCCTTTGAAATTGGCAGGCAAATGTACGATTGCAGAAACGGATTCGTTTCAAAGTCGACCTTCAATTGCCTGTCAAATCAATACTAGAACGCCAATATGGTTAGACGTGCTCGGTCGAGTCTAGTTCTTGGCTGACCAAGGTAAAGTTAATTCGACACCGTAATAGCAACTTTATGTAGGTACATTGGACTAATAGCTGGCTACGTCAGATATGAGTCATATGACACAATAATGAGAGCAAAAAAACCCGTCTGGTTAGATTACTGACTATACTATCCTTATTTCTAGATCCTGTCATCTGGCAGCTTTTAATGGGTGGAGGTCGGAGTGACAGACTAGCAAATTTTTTTAATTAAAAAATAGTAATACCAAAATAGGTAAACTGCCGATGTTATCTCCATAGACCTATTTTGCGCATTGCACAAAGTGTAACTGAGAGACTCTGCCACACGAGTAATTCAATATAGGTGCCGGAACCTATATTTGATGGCACAGAATCGAGCGCCTGGTACCATATCTCCCGTTTTGTATAAATCAATGATTATCTCAGTTATAGAGCACAGGGCCTATAGTTTAACATTAGAACAAAAATCATTGCGTATTATTACGGAAACAAAAACAGTAGGCGATAAACTATGAATTACATTATACGCCGTTTGACATAACTTTCTCCCAAACAGGGACCGGAACCGGTAACCATTAAAGGGGTATTAGATTGGGTATTTGATAGAGTTGTTTTTAAAAACCCTATCAATTCGGTAAGCGTATCGTTTGACTTACCCGAACGAAAGGCTAACCATGTCAATACAGTTAATTCGGGTAAGTGGTTACAACCCAGCATATGGTTTCCCTATCAGATAGGGTTTTTCAAATGCGATTAAGCTATTTTAAACTCTGTGACCAATACATTTGGCTTATTTATTATTCGAGCATCCTACGAGCTAAGCGCTGCCGATATGGCGGCACGAGCGAGCCTACAGACAAACAAGAATCTTTTTGCGTATGTTTTCGTACTTACGCCTTTGATCTAGACGCTATTATTGCTTGTTAGTGCGCTAAAAGATCGTTGTGTGGTGCCGGTATTTTTGTTCTTGCCATTCGAGCGTGACGGCTCGTGTCGATTGAATCTTAGACCCAGGCTTATAGGAACCAAAATCAAATGCATATTGTGAAGTGTTAAAATATATAATTTTGTGTTATTCTAGTTATAGGTAGTACTTTGTTTCAATGGCTCCAGCAAAATGTGACGCCGTTCACCGATACTTCTAGTATAATGAAACGATCAATATTAGTCATTGTTGGACACTCAAGAATAAAATGATTATTTGAAAAAAATATCGTAAGAATAAACTTATGTTGATTGTATTCCCGTTAAAATGATTCAAAATAATTTCGTCAGGACTAATTCATATGCGAGAAAATGTAATAAAAATAATTGATTCTTAACAGAATTATTTAATCATTCTTTTTATTTTAAATAATGTTCCGCGTATAAGAATGTATTCTGGGTTTTTCGGTGTAAGAAAACATCGTGTGGAAACTGGACCTAATCCCAATTAGGCGTAGTTTCCCTTATGCCCAGCAAAAATTATATCTGTTTTAAAATCCACGGTAGGCAGATATACTCTTTTCACTTCTCATGCTCGTAAAGGTCGACTTTAAATCATGCGTGGACGATATAAAATCGCATTTTAAGCACTAGGGCATAAAGTAAAATTTTCTTCTAAGACCAATAATGTGGCTCAACAGCCAAACAGAGTCAAAATATATTCCACAATTTAATTGAACAGTAAAATTTCGTAGAATACTGAAACTTGTTCTTTTATTATATTATAAGCTTTCTGGCCCAGGAGTGCGATTTTTGAATCTCACCAAGTGACTAATTCTCACCGATGTGAGTGATTTCCGAAAGTAAATCACTCACATCGGTGAGAATTAGTCACTTGGTGAGATTCAAAAATCACACTCCAGACACTTCCTATTGGATGGGATTTTTTTTTGTATAGATCAAAGTGTCAGGAATTGATACCAATAAAATTTATGAGTGAATATTGGGCGCTAAGGTGCCAAAAAAATGGTAAAATTATTTTGCTATAATTCATGTAAAAAAAATTTACCAGTGTAAGTTGACCTTTGTATAAGAATAATTACTAGGGCAGACGAGGTCAGCTAAACTTGGTTGTGTAATTTTAAGAGAAATTAAGCATTATTACAAATGGCACCTAAAAAAATTAATAATTAACTTAAACTATATTAAAGTATTTTAATTCTGCTATTCTTATATTTTAGGTGCCATTTGCAATAATGCTTCATTTCTCTTAAAATTTAATAACCATGTTTAGGTGATCTCTTCTCCCCTAGTAATTATTCTTATACAAAGGTCAACTTACACTGGTTAATTTTTTTCACATTAATTATACCAAAATAATAATAAAAATAGTCAATTTTAGTCTATGAGTGTAAAATAATTTTGTCCAGCTAGATCGGGCGTTTGGGCCATAGTGCGCCGCTGCCGGGCGCGCAAAAAGTGTCTGATCTTCATAGATTATTTAAACAAGTTAATTCCTTGTCAAATGATCTGTAAATTTGGAAATTTGTAGTTCAACTCCTCCTTAATGCATAGACTAAAATTATAACGTTTTTTGAAAATTAAAATACCCTCCCAATCGATTTAAAAAAAGGTCACTTTTTGCAAAAGTCGACGGTTTGCAATAAGTTTACAATATTTTAATTTGAACAATTAACTGTAGTTAGAGGACCACAAAACTGACATCATATTCAAATTTCAGCTCTCCAGCACTTCCGGAACGCGAGTTATTGAATTTACAATATTTGCAAAAAAATGTGTTTTTTTGCGAATTGCGGACGATCCTCTGGACCGATTTTGCTCTACCGGGGCTCATTCTCTTTGTTTTATAATTGCGCACATTTGTTACATTTAACTATTTTTGGTCCGACCCGTAGTTTTTCCTCTAGAAGCGAAAAACTGGTTTTTACCATTTTTTTGGCACCTTAGCGCCCAATATTGATCACTTATAAATTTTATCGATATCAATTCCTGACACTTTGATCTACACAAACAATTTTTTTCCCGTCCAATAGGAATTGACTGTACTTTTTATGATTTTTCCGCTAATTCTATCTGAGTATTGCTATAATTATTTGAATTGCGTGTTTTCTGTAATTAAATAAATGAAATCAAATAAAATGGGAGTTGATAATAGTTTAGAAATGCCCCGAAATGTTTTGATGACTTGGCAGAAAATTTCTAAATTCACATGTTAAAAATTCAAAAAAATATATTTAAAAATTAATTGGTTGGAACCATATTTGTTTTCATTGTAATATTTTTGTTAGAACTTGAAATTGTTTTACGATTACCGATAAATAATTTCCTCGCAAATGAAGTGAACATTAGAGTGTAACCCTCGTCCATAAAACCCATTTTACACTCGACTTTTAAACGCCTCGCGTAAAATCGTACGTTTTATGCACTTGATGTACAATCTACTATTATAATATAATAAAAATAAAATAAAATAAAAATGAAATAAAAATGAAAATAAAACGAAAATAAAATGAAAAAAAAATGAAAAAAAAATGAAAATAAAATGAAAATAAAATGAAAATAAAATGAAAATAAAATGAAAATAAAATGAAAATAAAATGAAAAAAAAATGAAAATAAATTGAAAAAAAAATGAAAATAAAATGAAAATAAAATGAAAATAAAATGAAAATAAAATGAAAATAAAATGAAAATAAAATGAAAATAAAATGAAAATAAAATGAAAATAAAATGAAAATAAAATGAAAATAAAATGAAAATAAAATGAAAATAAAATGAAAATAAAATGAAAATAAAATGAAAATAAAATGAAAATAAAATGAAAAAAAAATGAAAATGAAAACAAAATGAAAATAAAATGAAAATAAAATTAAAATAAAATGAAAATAAAATGAAAATAAAATGAAAATAAAATGAAACGCAAACGAAACGAAAACGAAACGAAAACGAAACGAAAACGAAACGAAAACGAAACGAAAGCGAAACGAAAACGAAACGAAAACGAAACGAAAACGAAACGAAAACGAAACGAAAACGAAACGAAAACGAAACGAAAACGAAACGAAAACGAAACGAAAACGAAACGAAAACGAAACGAAAACGAAACGAAAACGAAACGAAAACGAAACGAAAACGAAACGAAAACGAAACGAAAACGAAACGAAAACGAAACGAAAACGAAACGAAACGAAACGAAACGAAAACGAAACGAAAACGAAACGAAAACGAAACGAAAACGAAACGAAAACGAAACGAAAACGAAACGAAAACGAAACGAAAACGAAACGAAAACGAAACGAAAACGAAACGAAAACGAAACGAAAACGAAACGAAAACGAAACGAAAACGAAACGAAAACGAAACGAAAACGAAACGAAAACGAAAC
Organism: Pammene aurita; assembly: GCA_947086415.1. Taxonomy (NCBI): domain Eukaryota; kingdom Metazoa; phylum Arthropoda; class Insecta; order Lepidoptera; family Tortricidae; genus Pammene; species Pammene aurita. The sequence continues at coordinate 29,284,779 of OX352298.1, forward strand.
GAAAACGAAACGAAAACGAAACGAAAACGAAACGGAAACGAAACGGAAACGAAACGGAAACGAAAACGAAACGAAAACGAAACGAAAACGAAACGAAAACGAAACGAAAACGAAACGAAAACGAAACGAAAACGAAACGAAAACGAAACGAAAACGAAACGAAAACGAAACGAAAACGAAACGGAAACGAAACGAAAACGAAACGAAAACGATAATAATAATAATAGTAAAAATACCAGTCTATCTTGAATTTTAAAACAGATATAATTTATACACCCCGAATAATTAACCGAAAATAACTACCATGACTATTTTTCAGTAAAAAGTATATAACCGCCATCTTGGATTATAAAACAGAAATAATTTTAGAAATTACATCCCCTAATTATAAATATTAATTATTTGAAACGGGGTATTTACCTCGCACCCGAAATATCGGGTGCCTAATAACGCTAATATACATGGTAAATACCCCGTTTCAAATAATATTTATAATGTGAATGACCATGTGAGCTTAAAAAATCGTATATCCCATAATTAGCTGAAAACGACTACCAATCCCTACGCCAATTCATGGGATTAGGTTGCCAAGCAGACCACAGGCTCAACTGAGCCGTGGCAAAAGCCGGGACAAACTCTAGGAGGATGAATATTGGTTTGTGTCAAATCGATTTGAATATGAATAAAAATTGTGTTTTTATTGTTATTCTTATTCAAAATAATTATAGCCCATCTCATCAGTACGTGCGAACTATGCAAAAATAAACTGAACGTAAGACACATTTCTTTAACAGAAATTCTTTAATTTAAAGTTGTGTACGTGAGCAGAGGACTGGACTGTGAGTGTGACTTTTCCAGAATGAATAAACGACAGCAAATCTTATAATCACTCAATTTGTTCCGCCGCCACCTCTCCTGTTCCATTTCAAATGAGAAAGATAGAACCGCCTGCCTGCGTGGAAAAGAGACAGGAAAAGGGTAGCCCTATGATAGGGTAAGCGGTAAATATCAAAGCTATCTTTACCCCATTCGACTCGGAAACCACATTGAAAAGGGTTAAGCCTATTCAAAATGATTTCCATATCGATAGGGTAACCCAATGATAGGGTAACCCTATCATTAGGGTAAGACTTTAATAGGGTTACCCTATCGAAACGATTAATCAATTGAAGGGGTTTTCCGGTCCCTGCTCCCAAAGAAACTTTTTCCATTGATATAATCTAATTATTAATATAATTTCTCATAATATTGCATCAAAGTCAGAACTCTAGGATTTGTTTTCTTGAAGTGGTTTGTATTCATTGACCTCCACCACTTCACAGCTGCCAGATGTCCAGATCTAGAAATAAGCTTAGTATAGCAAACTGACTAAGCCTTCAATATCGTAGGGGGTTTCGTTGCTCTCATTATTGTATCATATCTGATGTGGCTAGCTCTCCGTCTACATGTAACTATTTACTCTACTTGAGCCATCGACCGGGGGCAAGTACTTATTCATCCACATTTTCCAATGACGAATAGTTAGTCACTTTATTCGATATTCTCGTAAAATTCAGAAGACTCTTGCTTTCGTTCGTATTAACCCTTCCAGCATTTTGACTTTATTATTATGAGTTCTAATCTGCGGTGCATGGCACATCTATCTTGGTATAAGAACTAGCTGTGCGATAAAAAAACGAATTAGTCACGTAATATTCAGTAAATTGTAACGACGTAAAAAAGTTGTGACCATTGATACTGAAATTGGTTTAATTGGAGAAAACATACTAGCTAATTAATCTTTTGACCACCTGAGGGCGAAGTAACAATCCGTGTCCCTAATGTCAGAGCCAAAAAATAGATAAGCTAAGTAAAAATGCTAAACGTCGTAAAAGGATTTTAGGAGTATGACATAGTTTTTAAACGGACGGCTATTGACGTCGGTGACGTCAGTGGCCCGACCTGCCGATACCGTGACTAGCCGTCATTGGCATTCAAAAGGTTACGGCATATTTTACGAAATATTAGCTTATCCGCGCCTGGTAGACTATTAAATAATCATTTATCTCTGTCTGAATCTAGGCATACTGGCACAGGCTTAACAATTAAGAACTTTGCCTTACTTTGAAGGCTGGGGCTGTAAACTTTAGTATCGACTTGGCCTATATACTTAAATTAATGACTCAATTCGCTTTGGCCCTTAAGTCTTAAAATACTTCAATTTTACGTTTGTTAAGTACGTTTTTATAACAGTTGAATAAATTCACGCTAAGGTTGGGGATTTATCTATATACTCAGATAGAATAAGCTTTCTAGCCCAGGCAATTCCTAATGGACGGGAAAAATTTTTTTTGTATAGATCAAAGTGTCAGGAATTGATACCAATAAAATTTATAAGTGAATATTGGGCGCTACGGTGCCAAAAAAAAAATAGTAAAAATGGTAAAAACCAGTTTTTCGCTTTTAGAAGAAAAACTACACCTCAATAAAAATACAAAGAGAATGAGCCCGGGTAGAGCAAAATCGGTCCAGGAGATCGTCCGCAATTCGCAAAAAAACACGTTTTTTTTGCAAATCTCGTAAATTCAATAACTCGCGTTCCAGAAATGATGGAGAGCTGAAATTTGAATATGATGTCAGTTTTCTAGTCCTCTACCTACAGTTAAATTTTCAAATGAAAATGTTGTAAACTTTTTGCAAACCGTCGACTTTTGCAAAAAGTGACCTTTTTTTAGACCGACTGGGAGGGTATTTTAATTTTCGAAAAACGTTATAATTTCGGTTCCTGTGCATTAAGGAGGAGTTGAACTACAAATTTCCAAATTTACAGATCATTTGACAAAGAATAAAGTTGTTTAAATAATCTATGAAGTTCAGGCACTTTTTGCGCGCGCGGCGGCGGCGCACTATGGCCCAAACGCCTGATCTAGCTGGACAAAATTATTTTACATTCATAGGCTAAAATTTTCTATTTTTATTATTATTTTGCTATGTATTAATGTGAAAAAAGAATAACCAGTGTAAGTTGACCTTTGTATAAAAGAATTACTAAGGCAAAAGAGGTCAGCTAAACTTGGAAAATAATTTTAAGAGAAATGAAGCATTATTGCAAATGGCACCTAAAAAAAAAATAAGAAAAGCAGAAATAAAATGCTTGATTATAGTTTAAGTTAATTATTTATTTTTAGGTCACTTTTTGCAAAAGTCGACTGTTTGCAAAAAGTTTACAACATTTTCATCTGAAAATTTAACTGTAGTTAGAGAACCACAAAACTGACATCATATTTAAAGGAGAATGGGCATTTTGTACCATGATGATGATGATGAGCGATGAAGAGGGAGATAGACTAAACTTCCTTTTTCGACTTAGCCCTGTCAAAAAATAATACTGTTTTTTTTATCACGACGGTGGCAAACAAGCATACGGCCCATATGATGGTAAGCAGATATATAATATAAGCAGATATACGTTGTCATGAGTCATGATGGAGTTAGACCGACGCACCGGCACGTCGTTTTTCTTAATGTCATTTAGAATTTTGGAAGCTAGCTCCATCTAGTGACGAGTAGAAAACTTAGAACTTCATTAAGCACAATTAATTAACATACAAAGTCGATATATTTTAGTTCCTGCATGCATTGGAGCTAAAGTATATGTTACGAAAAATAGTTTATAAAAATACCTTTGACATGTAATATACGCCTCCCGTATACACATTACCTTGGCTCTAAACCGAGCGATATTCATATCAAGCTTAATTTAAATTAATTAATTCTAGCCCTGTAAGTATTCAAACATAGGGTGTTTTACACAGAATTGAACCATTTCTCATATGCTTTCAGATAAACCATGCTATACCGGATTACATATCGTATCTTAAAAAAAAATGCTCTTTATATGTTCGCTCTTTTTTGTTAAATATCTCGGTCCCTGCACGATATCCAACAATGGTGCCATATAATAAAATAATCCGGTGATCACGAGCTTTAAAACGAGATACGTCTCAGCAGTATACATCCATGGTACACTCCCCATACAAAAATGCCCATTCTCCTTTCAGCTCTCCATCACTTCTGGAACGCGAGTTATTGAATTTACGAGATTTGCAAAAAAAATGTGTTTTTTTGCGAATTGCCGACGATCCTCTGGACCGATTTTGCTCTATTGGGGCTCATTCTCTTTGGTTTTTTATTGTGCACATTTGTTACATTTAACATTTTTTTCTTCCGAGCTGTAGTTCTTCCTCTAGAAGCAAAAAAACTGATTTTTACCATTTTTACCATTTTTTTGGCACCTTAGCGCCCAATATCTATACATCTTCTATACATATAATAAAGCTGAAGAGGGTCGAAAGTCTGTACATGGAAGATACTCGAAAAAATGTTTGCTAGGGATACTTAGAATCGATAACAGAACACGTTCCAACAATTTTTAGAATTTTTGTCTGTTTATCTGTTTATCTGTTTATTTGACCGCGCATCACGTGAAAACGGCTGAACGGATTTTGATGAAATTTTGTATAGAGAAATTTTGAGTCCCGGGAAAGGATAATATATAGTTTTAATCCCGAAAATCAACCCTGGTGGGGGTGAAAATGGGGTTGAAAGTTTGTATGGAGAATTTTTTACCGCTGAAACGATTTAGATAGAAATGAGTATGGAGATAATTTGAGTCTCGAGAAACGTCATAGGGTAGTTTTCAGACTATTTTGGGGGTGAAAAGATTTTTTTTACCGCTGAACTGATAAAGATGAAATTTGGTATAGAGATAGTATGGGTCTCGAGAAAGGACAAAGGATAGTTTTCACCCCGAAAATCAACCCTAAAGGGGTGAAAAGGGAGTTGGAAATTCGTATAGGGAATTATTAACCGCAGAATCGATTTAGATAAAATTGGGTGTGGAGATAATTTGAGCTCTGGAAAAGGAAATAAAATAGTTTTATCTCGGAAATTATCCCTCAAGTGGATGCAAAAGGGGTGGAAGTTTACACGGGGAAGAAACAACCAATAACCGCTGTACATATTTAGATGACATTTATAGGACACCGTTTAGGTAGGAAAACATATCAAACGTTTTGTGAAGCAGTCAGATTAGGATTTATTTTTCTTTATAGGTAATTAAACAATGGGTACATTATCTGTCTCTCAAGCTGTTTTGATATGTCTTCTTGAAGAACTACGCATTATTATGTATCTTTAAGATCTATAATGTATTACTGTTTTGAAAAAAATAAGTCCCGTCGAGTTTCTTTTCGGTCATAATATGTCTTGGGCCTGAGGTGTAGGGTTAGAACCGGTGGTAGTTTTGGAACGAAGAAAAAAAGTCACGTGACCGTCACGAAAAAGCGTCACGTCACGAAAACGCGACACCCATACGATTGAGAAACATGTAAAATGGAATGAAATAAAAAATATATAAAATAGAATAAAGTGAAGTGAAGTGAAGTGTAGTGAAAAGTGATGTAGTCCAAAATTTCCAAAATTTCCAAAATTTCCAAAGTGCCCAAAACATAAAAATACAACAAAAATGAAAACCACAAAATTTACGAAAAAGTCAAAAATTAAATAACATAACGTCGTTCCAATCGAGTGTTCCACGACACTCACGTATTTTATTTTCTCTTCATGTTCATTAGTGCATTGTAATGTGCTTACATTGAAGAATAAATATATTAATCTACACCAATATCATAAATCCTCTATTGCGCGTTCGGAACCGTATGTAATTAACGTAACATCAGTGTATTATCTGTGACAGTGCGGTAAAAACGTATGAAAATTCATTACCTACGGTAACGTAATGAAAATCTGTCCCCCAACCGCCGGCACGCGAAAATCACCCCTTAAGGATTATTAATTCCAATGCAAGAAAATCCCCAGCCAGGATATACGTAGCCCATAAAAATTCAACGTCTAAAAGGTGGGGGGGGGGGGGGGGGTAGCCACTACACTCGATTGAGTTAAATTTGCATGGGTCATGGACCCCCCCCCCTCCAAGAGCACCTCAAATAGAAAAAAATCATTTCTGCATTTGTGCCATCCCTTCCCCAATTTCAACCGCGCCTTAGACTGATTTGACGGGAGGATCGATTTGGATGATATTTGCCGTGGACGTATAAATACAAAAGTGCCAAAAAAAATTATATGATAAAAAAAGTATTAATTTTTGAGTGTAGTTTCATTTAGTGGTAATTGTAAAATATTTTATTACGACTACTGTCCTCTAGCGTATCCATCTGTCAACTTTACTTCAAGTTCCGCCTTCAGGGTAGCGGGAGAGAAATCAGGGGTGAATTAGCCGCTTACTGACACAGACCGAATTCCACGCGGGCGGAGCCGCGGGCACAGCTAGTTCACTTATAAATTTTATTGGTATCAATTCCTGACACTTTGATGTATACAAAAAAAAAATATCCCGTCCAATAGGAATTGACTGTACTTTTTATGATTTTTCCGCTAATTCTATCTGAGTAATATGCTAATACTACCCCCATCCGTTTAGTCCATTATTGTTGGTACTCTTGTTACTTATAAACAAAATATTTATAATGATGAAAGATTATATAGTATAGGTAAGTAGGGGGTCTATATTAAAACGCATAAATTTAACTGTCCTAATTGAAGGAAGCATAACAATTTTACGCATAATTATTAATCCTCCTCCTTGATTCGTATTCCTCAGTGCTGAGGGTCGTGACCTCCCTTCTGTATCACTCTCTCTCGTGTGATCTTTCTCCATCTGTTTCTGTCTCTAGCGGTGTGGATGGCGTTGTGAAAAGTAGAGTCAAGGGCGGTGCGGACCTGGTCAGACCAACGTATAGGGCTGCGTCCACGAGGTCTTTTCCCATCCACTTTGCCGGTCACGATGAGCTTCTCCAGGTTGCCACCATCTTTCCATAATTATTAATATGCATTACTAAAGACGCATAATTAGACTACGCATAATATTAATTCGCATAACAATTACTCCGCATAATTTTAATAGGTATAACCTTAATTTGCATAATGATTAAAACGCATAAATGAAATCAGCAAAATTAACAATTTACAAAGTAAACCTTAAAAGGATTAGAAATTTTATATACTATTACTCTCTATATTCAGTGTAAAAGAATAAGAAACTTACTTAGTTCAGTTGCTTTTAGTAGTGGTAGTGGTAGCCACTGGTAAGTTAGATTTTTCGTACTTGTGCTTTTTACTTTTCCCACATTTCATTTGCAACCATTGGAGCGTTTTTGTATAAATTTTACTTATTTTTGGAGAATATTTTACATCACTGGCTCTAATTAATGAGTAACATAAACCTCTAAGTAACCAAAATTTGTTTTATTGTAATTTTCTCGCACCAGGTCCATTTTTAAGAAATTATGAAAATTCTGTTCGGTTACAGTGCCGACCTGGATTTGTTACTTTCGTGGCCCTTTTCACTCCCTATCACTTCCCTGTGACAAAGTTTTGTTACGTGTATTTTATTTTTTGTTATTTTTCTTTTTATTACTGTTGACGAGTTAGTAAACAATTAGAGAACAAATACAATTATTTTTAATAAATATTTTGCATTCTCTAAATACTTTTCTTGACTTATTTTCTGGATTTATGGGCCCCAAACAGCAGAATAACGAAAAAAAAAATTAGTTGGCGATACAAAGTTCGCTGGGTTAGCTAGTTTTGTATAAGAGAATCTTAATCCTCTTTTTAACCCAGTAAATCACTAGAAAATACCTGTTAATTACTAAACAGAAACGCACGTTTTCCTTACGAATTTATTTTTATTCTACATCTATTCCCCATACAAATAGATTTCGCACCACTCTAGCCTCGGATAGAAGCTCTTTTATTCTTTGAAATCAGTGAAGCAACTTGGATTATATCCTTGAGATACCCAAAGTGAAATTTTGGAGTTGTTGATTTCGTTAGATAAAAGAATGTATTTTTAGGATAAAGTTACATTTCGAACCTTCAGCTTGCTCAGGAATCAACATAATCAAGATGGAAAACATAAAAATTGTTCTCTTGTAAAATGACAAATTATGCTATTTCAATATTATACAATTTAAATTTATGCGTTATAACGTTATGCCTATTAATCATGCACATTTACAATTATGCATTCATGATTATGCCAAGTAAGTGTTATGCGTTATGCGTTATAAGGTTATGCCAAATCTGTTATGCGTTTCCAGATTAGGACAATTAATGTTATGCGAAATAGAGGGCACCCAGGTAGGTGTATGAGAACTTATAATACCCTCTTTAGGCATGTATGTCTTTTAGTCTGTATCTATATGACAAGATACCTTATGACCAAAATTTAAAACGACGAATATCAAACCAAATTTGCGAGTTATCGAGCAAAGAAAAGCAACTCAGACTAGACCCAAAAGTCTGCACTTTGCTAGTGCGTTTGCCTTTCGTACGCAAATCTTGTGATTGTGACACTAAAAGCCTGCCTAGACAAGTTTGTGTTGTGTTCACGTTAGGTTCATTCTCTCTATTTGCCGAAATACTAAATAAGTTAGATTAAAGAAGGCTTTTTAAGACAAAAATGTATAAGATATACATGCGAATGCTAGACACACTAATGCCAGTAATGCCTAATAGTTGGCCCTGCTATCGCATTTATTGTGAATGACTTATGTTAGGCATGTAGTTACTGGGGACAGTGACCAACACTCGGGTGTGTAACTTAAGTATTTTGTTTCTCTTTGAATGAGTTTTCAAGAAATATTCGAGCTATAGACATACCTATCGTAAAGCGCAAACAATTGTAAACAATAAAAAAGCTGTCGAAAAAAACTGGAAAAGTAAGTCGGAAAACCAAAAAAATTGTAGGCTATTGGAGGAAGCCTATACTCAGAAGGGGGCCTTAGCTTAATAAGTTACTAATTAAACTGAATTGTTAACATTATATGTAGTTAAGAGAATTTGGGTTTTTATTATTTATTTGTAGCGAAATCAAAACTGCTGTACAGTCACCGGCAATAGTATCTTCCTACACAAAGGCCGCAAAAATATGTAACACGCTCTTATTTCTAGGGTCATAAGAGCGTGTCACATATTTTTGCGGCCTTCGTGTAGGAAGATACTATTGCCGGTGACTGTACCACTTTGGTTATAAAAGTAAAATGGAATCATTCATTTAACCATTTTCCAGGCCACCTCAATGCAGAAGATCTGTTCGAAAGTCCCTTATATCTTCAAAAAAGTTACGTTATGATTTTTCATTTAAAGGTGAGTCACATTTTGCGATAGACCAAACTAATTTGATCTAAAACAATTTGAACTAAAACTTAAACTTCAAACTTAAACCCAAATATTGAGGTTGAAATTCTACTGACAAGGATGTGGTCGATGAATCGTAGGTAGGTACTACGCCTTGAAAAGGGTTAAAATGTGGAAGGAAAGTAGGTAATTATTTTAGTCGGCTTAAGTTTGGACCAATATCTTACCGTCTACTTGCACCTTTTGGCAGAGACTCAATAATTCAGAGGGTCGGCTCACTTGGCTCAACAGGTAGTGCGCCTAATCGATCGAGTCTAGACAATAGAGAAAATTTCAACATTAGTAAATATACTCAAGGATAGTGGAAAACACACAAACAACCGAGCCAATAACGAACAGCCTCTAACTCTAGACGCATGCATAGGTATGTACCGACTCCTTTCCATGGAAGGGTAGAAAAAAGGAATTATATCGGTCAGTTTGAAACAATATCTTACGCGTGTTCTTGCACCATTTGGCAGAGGCTCAATAATACAGAGGGTCGGCTTATTCGGCTCAACAGGTAGTCCGCCTAATCGATCTCGTCTGGGCATAGGGTAAATTCCGCCATAACTAAATAACTGCTTGACTAATGAACAAACAATTGATTGGTGTTTGTATCGAGTGGAAATGAATACCTAAATGAAGTTATAATTGTATATTTCGTTTCAGGCAACTAAGCGCCCATGGGACCTTAAAAATTAGCATATCTACCTAACATCAACACCGGCAAAATTGCACCATCACCGAAACAATGTGTGTTACCGCAACCTTGCAGTATCAGGGAGATGAATGTGAAACGTTGAAACCAGACACCCTTCGGCCAAAGTTATTCCATGGTGGTAGTGGACAGTGATAATCGTCCTTTTAACATAGAACGTTACCCTGGAGATACATCCATGAATCTGTAATAAATCGTAACTAATTACTACGCACAAGACGGGAAAAAATATTATGTAAAATATATAAGAGTCCCAGGGTTCGGAAACCTCCATTCTAAAATACATTTTTCGTTCTTTCGTTTACTATTTCATATTTAATCAAACAATCTACTCGTAATAATATGCGGTCATTGCGTAAATACAATGTATTGATTGAGTTCTATGTAATAACGCCTAATATAAAGATATTCGGGTTAAATAAACGAGCGATATTGCCGCCATTCGAAGTGTAATGAAGCAATTTATCCAGCGCAGGGAGCCGGTCGGTACTGCAATTTTAGAACTACTGCAAAGCAATGTCGACTTGTCGAATGAGGGAAATATATGCTTAACTCTGCTTTAAGTTACTAGATTTCAACGAATATTTCGTATATTTTATTTTACAAAACGTAAGGACTTATGAAAGGATTTATTTAAATGGGTTTAATTTTTGACAAGATTCGTTTCCAGATATCACTCAGAGAGTAACAAATGCCGCTTCATCTCGTAAATAGTAGGGTTTACTTTCAGTACAAAAGTGAAAAAAATTGTGCGCAACGAGAAAAAGTTGTGAATTTTTGACCATGGATAGAGTGCCCTACGATGAATATTTTTTTAGTATTGGAGCTTCACGTCAAAATCAGGGGTCCCGTGCAATATGTTATTACTCTCTGGTTCAAGCTGCTAGGGGTTGTGGGGTTTCAATTTCGTATAAAACAGATATGCAGAATTCATTTTTAATATTAAAAAAGTAAAAAATCCATCTTAAAAAAAGAGCTCTGCGAACGTTGTATAACTAATAAATATAACTTATTTTTTAATAAAAAAAAATGTTGTAAGGACGCATATTTAATGCTATTTTTAAATATATACTATTTTAAGGCCTTTACTATACAAAAACTACGCAAAAAAATTTATTAGCGTTGTGGTGTATATGTTTTCTCCATAGTAAGTATCGAAAATCAATGTGAAACGTGAACATCCGTAGCGTATTGACCTTAAAATGTATGTATTGTTTATTATTAGTCACTATTGCTCAGAATACCTTCTACAAAATGAAGATATGAAAAAAAATAAAAGTTAAAAACACATTTGTTCCAATTATAACGATTAATACTTAAGTTAGTAAGGGAATATGTATTTTTTAATTTTTTTTTTCCATTTTGTAGGAGATATTCTGATCAAAATTGACTAATAATAAGCAATACATACATTTTAAGGTCAATTCGCTATGGGTGTTTACGTTTCTTATTGCTTTTCCTTACTTATTATGGAGAAAACATATACATCACGACGCGAATGAATTTTTTTCGCGTAGTTTTTGTAAACTAAAAGCTTTAAAATTGTATATATTTTAAAATTGCATTAAAAATGCTTTCTTACAATATTTTTTGTAATTAAAAAATAAATGATATTTATTAGTTATACAACGTTCTAAACAATAATATTTTTTTTGAGTGTTTTTCCTCCCCGCAGAGCTTTTTTTTAGTTTCGATTTTTACTTTTTTATTACCAAAAATGAATTCTGTATGTCTGTTTTATACGAAAATGATACCACACAACCCCTAGCAGCCTTAATCGGAGAGTACATACATATTGCACGGGACCCCTGATTTTGACATGAAGGTCCAAAAATTTTACAGTATTTTACCTCCTGTACTAAAAAATATTCAACGTGGGGCACTCTATCCATGGTCAAAAATTCACAACTTTTTCTCAATGCGCACAATTTTTTCAATTTCGAGCTCTGCTAAAATGTTTAACACTAGATTAAAATACTTAAGCCTCAATTCTAAATTCGAATTTCCAGCCTTACACCATAGATTATATAATTCTTCAGATGGAGTACTGCTAATAACATTTTGTGATTTCATAATGAGCCAGTGTCCTCGTGGTTACGCACTACACACACATACGCACAGCAATAATGAGCCGCTCCCCCGACAGTCGTGTCCAAACGTCTATGCAGTCAAGTGCTGTTAAAAAATAATTAAAATATGCCGTCGTGCGTTGTCAAATGCTGCAGAAATGCCACCGTTCGAAAAAAAATAACGGATGGGGTAACTTTTCACCGTTAAGTAAACAATTCATTGCGTAATCATATTAAGATGCCAAACCAATGCCAGATGGTTAAATAGGGAAACTTCCCGAAAGTAAGGGGGTCTATAATCGCCGCGATATGTTGTCAATACGATATTGACGTTCCCACTCCCAACTAGACGTTTTATTTCACGCACGGTTTCAACGAATATTAACGTTACCTAATTAATAGTTAATAACTTTTATGCTTTTGTGAGCAAATTATATTTTGAATAAAATTTGTAAATAAACAAAATTATATATTTCTTAAAATTATTCCAAAAACTTCGTAAAGCAAAAAGCCCATATCTAATCGTGGATTGAACGCGCGAAGTTATGTCACCGCTACTGATCTGTCAAACTTTCGTCTCATTCTAACTATCGCTCCCCCTCACTCTGAGCGGCTGACTAGTCGCTTCAGTAATCGACTGGTCAAGCGATTAGAACCAGATGGAACTATAGTTAGAATGAGAGGTCAGCTCTTAAGTCAAACCGATTGTGTTGATCGATCGAGGAGCATTTTTAACCTACTTCAAAAAAAGGAGGTTCTCAGTTTGACCCGTATGTTTGTTCGCGATTATCTCGCGTTATTGGGACGGCAACAGAGGCCACCACACTCAACAGTAGTCTTGTACTTTTAGTAAATAGTAAATTTAGATTTTTTTTTAATTTGACCTTTTAGTCGGCTCTTCAGTATATTTCATCAAATTTATTAAAATAGGTGCTTATTAATTCTATTTAACCATATATATTAATAATCTTATTTTTTTAAATTCAGAAATACTGTATTCTTAATCGGGAAAATTTGTATTACATGGCAACACTCGTCTGGACACACACATTCAAACCAGCCGCCATCTTGCATCACAGTTTGTTGTACAGGCATGCTCCATCCTTTTAATTTATTCATCCAAGCCTTACACCTAAAAATTCTTATTATTCTGAAAAATCTGTTTAAGGTTAAATACTAAAAACCAACCACCCTAGGATGGGATCAAATTAAATGCCGATGTAATTCAAAATGGCGGCCAGTATAATCCATCATTGATTGATAGATATTTTTCCGCTATCAGGATAAAATAAATTGATGTATAAAATGGCCATGGCGCAGTCACCGAACAATGGTTTAGGTATTTGTTGTCGTGCTTTGTTGTACAATATTGATAAACGAGTTTAACCGTGCAGTTAGTTGGAGTTTTTAATCGAAAATCAAAATGTTACTTTCTGCGAGATTGCGTTTGTAATATTAAGGGCGTTTATTAAGTTGAAATGCAGTTTTCGCGATTTATTACTTTTTCACTTCTCATGCTCAGTGTGTCATATTGTGCTTACCAAGGTGGACTAAAGTAATACATTTAGCCTCTAGGGAAAATACATTTTAAGTTGACCAATCAGAACACTTCACCATCCACCAATCACAGCACATAATAATATCGAAGTTAATCGGAACGCTGGATTAGTATACCGTGTGTAAATTTTATACGGGCGTATATTGTGATGGCGATTAGTATTGGACCTAGGGAACCTATTTACATTTATTTCTTTATGAAAATAAGAATTTATTTTTTCATACATAATAATTCAGCCCGCAATGAATTGCATCCATGACAATTAACTTACCGGTGCGTCATGTCAGTTATGTCAGTTTTAAATCAGTTAGATAGCGTACATTGGTGCCCGGTAGGACTTTAAAAAATCATTACACATAATTAATAACACTATTTAACTAAATGATTATACTATATGAGTCCTATTGCAGGATACTGTAGGTGGATAAAGTATACGCCCGTATAAAATTTACAGGCTGTATTGTTTAAATAATTTTATTCCTTAAAAAAAACATTGTATTTAGTATCATCCAACCAGAATACAGCAATGTTAAAATCCAATCAGGAAACGCGATACATTTCTCAAAACATGAGGTGTATATTTTACCTCACAATCATTGAAAAAAGATTAAAGTCAGTTCGAAGCGCTTTAAAGCGTTAATTAAGTATACCGTCGTCTATGGCATTTATTTGCGTTGTTTATATCTTGTATCTGTGTCAAAGCAGTTAAAAAAATAAAAAGACCGTCAAGTTAAACCATATTTCCATCTTAGATATGTCATCGTGCCTAAACAACTTTTCTCGCAATCCATGTGAAAAAATAGTACCTACGATGGCCTACTTTAGACCTTTGTCAAACAAATCTACTATTTTGAAACCGATTCCACAGTGAAACGTTTACAATTTATGAAATACTGTTAAGGTACGTACCTATCTCTATATATTCGAAATAAGTATATTTGCGAAACATTCTAAAACCGTTTCAATTTATATTGATTTAAGTATAATATACTCGTATACATATATTTAGAAGTTTAAGTGTAGACGCATGTTTTAGTTTTATTGTCGTGTTCATCATGTTTTAATTTTACAATACGTGTACATAAAAACTAGCACTACATTTTTATTAACCATATAAAACGAACCTTGATGCAATATATTATTATGTTGTTACATGAATGTCTACAGTTTTAAAAATCTAGACATTTATTATGAGAAAATTAAAGCTGCCATGTTCAAAGAATTCTATTTGACGCCGGGTAGTGTCCTTAAATCTCAGTTTTACACAAAATAAGGTTCCAAAAGCGCTCTAATTTCTCGCCGAAACCCCTCTAATGTTTATTAAGCTTCGGTATACAGCGTTTCGTGACTAATTTTGAAACTACCCAGAACTGAAATAAATGGCGTAGATGGGTGGAGGCGACTAGTTTTCAGAGTCATGGCTCGAATTTTACTTTTTAAGCATTGAGCGATAAATCTCAAATTTTTAAACCGCTGCAAAATAAATTTTATCAAAGAAAAGACAAATATTTACATATACTTACGCCTATATAAATTATGTTAAGCTTATATATCTATCTTTTTTCAAAAATTCTAAAATAGCCAGCAGAACAGACATTAAAAGGAATTGAGACAGAGTAATTGAATCGTTGAAATAAAAATCGCCTGCATCTACAAGAATATAGCCAGGCAACCAATGTGATTGGGTAGCCCCTCCAGTGAATGAAGACATAAGTATTTTTTCAATTTAAAATAATTATTTCTAATAAATCTAGTAAATAAGCAAAGTCAAATTGATGTGTCCATTTACTAGATTTTGACGCCTATGAATAAACACTCATATGAATATACTGTTCATTAACTGGTTTGAGAACATTTGATAAGTCAGTAATGGAATATTAAAAAATAAAGACTTATTCGCAGAGCAAGCCACTAAAGGGTACATTTATAGAAGACCTCTTAATCTAATCAAATAACTAAACCGTCTACTGGTACACTCCAAATAAGTACTGCAGATGCTACTCCAAAGGTATGCTGTTCTTACCTGGGATTTAGATTCCAGATATTAGTATCTCCAAACAACACTTCAAAAACAGAAACGCGTTAATTTCAAACGCCGGCCATATGAAACCGGTCGTAAACAAATTTACCAAGTGTTATCATTGCAAAGAAACTAGAGTTGTTAATAAGAAAAAATATGAGAAGTGGTAGAAATGGCTATTTTTCTTATTTTAGACAAAAATCTTGATTTTATTCATTCACCGGGGAGTTCATCCACTGGAGGTCTTAAGAGAGAGAAGTTTCATCACAGCTTCCATTGCTTCTTAAATTAAACCTGCCAATGCTTGCAGTCACAGGTATCGTATTTACTTTAACAATCAACTAGAGCAATTGTCTTTGATTGGCTCGACCGCAGCTGGTTGGTTTGTCCAATATTTTTCTCATAACGAACATTGAGAGAAACGTCTTGTCACCTATTGATTTCTTCTTAAAAACCATATTATCCTTTTTTATCATGATTGGACTGGCTTATTCTAAAAATGAAAGATTATTCCTTTATTATCTTATGAATTATATTTTTCCGCTAGAGGAACTATGGATAGTAGAAGGTATTTACTCAATTGTTTATGATTTTTTTTGGCCACCATACTTCAAAAATTTAAGTTTCAATTTTGAACTCTGTCATAATTTATGAAGGTGTTATTCACATTGTCACTTTGTCTCATATATCAGACGACGGCGGTCAAAAAGTTTTTTTTTAATAAAATGGCTTTATCCCTTTGTACACAGCAATGGGAATTCTGCCAATGACGACTTGAATCACACTTATTTATTTAAATAAAATCAAGCTACAGTTGTTTGGTAGAGGCCTTGCTCTTTGTAAGGTGATAGCTGTTCCTTACAAACAACACGTGGCGGCCATGCCAGGATAACCGTCCGTCTAACTAAAGAGTGGCTACACGCGTTTTGAGACAAATTCTTCATTAGCTGCACACTTGTTAGATCACCGCACAATAAGCTATCAATATTACACACTGAACTACTAAAATGAACAAAAAAAACTATTCTCAAGATGTCCACGCTACCCAGCGCCTGGAACGGAAGACGGTCAGAAGGTTAATGTTATATCTGCCAAATTGAATGCTGTTGTGACAATAATATCGACATTTAAAGCGGACTCATCATATTTGACAGCAGGTAGAGGCTCCTGATGATGACCATCGTAAATAGAACGAAACAAGTTGAGCAAAATATACCAAGTGAAAGAACAGCTTGATTTTTTTTCAAACTTATGATTTGAGTATTTGGACTTTCTTAGGCACTTGTACTGATTTAAACTCACACGATTTTCACTTATTATTTTGACAAAACACGCTGATGTTTCGAGCGTGTCATAACGCTCGTGGCTCGTGGTCGTGGTTATTCTGCCTGCGACCACGAGCACGACACGCTCGAAACGGCAGGAGAATAATAAAAGTAAGTGTACGCTAATAACCCAAGTAACACAGGAAGCATTATAACATATGAATAGTTAACTTATTTCGAACTTAAGGACCGTATAAACTCTTATATACGTTCACCGAGCAACTTGTCGCATTATATGATGCTTTGAGCTGTATAACAGTTGTATAATGGCATATCTAAATGCTTTTGTAAAGCCTTTAGCTTTAGTGCAGCAAACCACAACGCAACTGTACAGCTTTCGACTGTTTAAAAGCACTTAAGTGCTTTAGGTTCTACAATAGCATTATATAATGCTTTAAGCTGTATAACGGTTGTATAATGGCATGTATAAATGCTTTTTTAAAGCCTTTAGTTTTAGTGCATCGAACCAAAATGCAACTGTACAGCTGAATGCTGTACAGTTGCGTTTTGGTTTGCTACACTAATGCTTCGGTGTGGTTTAGTGCCTTAGGTTCTGCAATAGCATAAATAAATGCTTAATGCTGTTTATGAGCATGAATATTAGCCATTATAATGCCACGTAAATCCGGTATACAGCTTTCAGCTGTTTTTAGTGCTTTAGGTTCTACAATAGCATTTTATGATGCTTTACGCTGTATAATGGTTGTATAATGGCATATGTAAATGCTTTTGTTTAGCCATTAGTTTTAGTGCAGCGAACAACATGCAACTGTACAGCTGAATGCTGTACAGTTGCGTTTTGGTTTGCTACACTAATGCTTCGGTTTGGTTTAGTGCCTTAGGTTCTACAATAGCATAAATAAATGCTTAATGCTGTTTAAGAGCATGAATATTAGCCATTATAATGCCACGTAAATTCGCTATACAGCTTTCAGCTATTTTTAATGCCTTAGGGTGTACAATAGCATTTATAAGTAGGTAATACGTTCCTAATGCAGTATAATAGCAATAATATAAACCATTATAAAGCCAAGTAATTCACTATAAGGGGCTGTTCATAAATTACGTCATTTCAAATGGGGGGGGGGGGGGGTCTGGACATCGGATGATGGTAGCATGACGTAGGAGGGGGGGGGGGGTCATTCCGAAGATCACATCATCAATGTGTAAAAAAGGAATGAAAGTCGTGTTTCTATAAACTTTTAATGCTATAAAATATTATCTACTAAATAGTTTCTTATTTTACAATTAAGCTTAAAACGCATTTTTTTTTAATGACGTCACTTTATTTGGCAGCTTTACTATCAAAAATTGATGACGTAATTTATGAACAGCCCCTATACAGCTTTTAGCGGTTTTAGTGCCTTAGGTTCTACAATAGCATAAATAAATGCTTAATGTTGTTTAATAGCATAATTATTCACGTGTAATGCTGTAGGCATAAATAAGGCATTTTTTAAGGGTCACTGAGCTGTTATTGGACTAAGAGCTAGCCACGTCAGATATGACACAATAATGAGAGCAACAAAACCCGTCTGGTTAGATTGCTATACTATTCTTATTGCTAGATCCTGGCATCTGGCAGCTTTTAATGGGTGGAGGTCACAGTGACAGACTAGCAAAATGTTTTAATTGGAAAATAGTAATACCAAACTAGGTAAAAATTGCCGAAGTTGTCTTAGTTATAAAGGACAGGGCCTATATTTTAAGGGGCTCCCTGGCGCCAACGACCTTAGATCTGATTCCCTTAGTTTTCTAATGATTTATATAGCTTATCATATTATCAGTAACGGCTTTAAACAATATAGTATCCTATATTTACTTCAATATTCATTGTCTTCGAGATATTTGACATCAAAGTCGAACCGGTTTAGGCTAAAAAAGTGGTTTTATGGTCATAAATTTTGTTTTAACTAGTTAAAAATTAAAATCTCTCTACAGTTTTTAGAGACATCAAAGAGGAACCCTAATATGTAGATTACGTATATGTAAGATTCTTTACACCATTCGAATATCGATAAAAGTGTTTTTTTAGACCATAATATTTTAAAAATATCATAAAAAAATAACGGCTCATTTATTTCAAGATCCGGCTATACAGAATGGAGATAAAAGATTCAAAAACCGATAGTCGTTTGCCTTATAATTCTATCTATAGTGAATATGTTGGAATATCGACTCAAAACTGGTCAAAAATCGATAAAAAAAAACGTTAGACCAAAAAATATTGTGTATTCTTACCATACATCGGGGTTTTCGGTGCGGGAATGTTTGACATTAGCCAAAGAGTAGGCATTAACTTAAAAAACAGAATGTACTCTAGCACGTTTCTACCTAATGAATAATTGATCGAAAAAATCATAGGTATATACAATTTATATGAAATAGCTGACTATTATGTATATATATTGTAGGTACATATACCTATGATTTTTTCAAGTATTTTTTTATTAATTCATGTAGTGACTGATCATTGTCAACCTCTTCAGTTAATCAAATAGTTCATAAATATCGGACGTCAAGATTAATATTTGACACTTACTATACCGTGTCTTTGTCTTAGGTAGATCTAGTTAATAAATTTCGGATATGCAATTGCATTTTTAAAATAATAAGTATATAATAGTCAATACAAACATGCCTCTAAGAAAAAAAGCTCGTATCATAGTGTGTAAGCTATTCACAGAGAGGTAGTTATTCATTAAGCATAATATGATATTTTCTCAGACTAACTCTCAACCTATCTGTTTATCTCTACTCTTTCTCAAATCGTTCCCGCACCGAAAACCCCGATATATGATTATTACGGAAACAAAAACAGTAGGCGAAAACTATGAACTATATTTTATTATACATCGTTTGGCACTACTTTCTCCCAACATACATTTTTGTATAATTTCTCTTAATATTGTATAGTATTTGTATAGTTTCTCATAATATTGCATCAAACCCAGATCTCTAGGATTTATTTTCTTGAAATGGTTTGCATTCTTTGACCTCCACTACTTTAAAGCTGCCAGATGTCCAGATCTAGAAATAAGCATAATATACCAAACTGACTAGAGGGGTTTGGTTGCTCTCATTATTGTCATATCCGACGTGGACGTGGCTAGCTCTCCGTCTATATAGACCAACGCCATTTTGTAAATAATTAATAACCTAAAAATAAAATCATGCGGACCTATTTATACAAGGAAAATACCTATATAATACAGAAATTACTTAATTTAAGACTGCTCGACCAATACTATTGTGTTAATAATGCAAAACTCGTTCTATACGAGGATTACACAATTGTTTTGTTTATTTGACGCATATCTTTTTATAATATTTTATAGCAAAACCACAATAAATCAAAGGCGCGTGAAAATTTTCAATGAAACTTATATACACATTTGCAGTAAACTACATTGCGCAGTCATATTTGAAGGATATAATAACGTAAAAGTGTCAAAAACTTTTATAAATTTTGTTAGGATGCAAACAAATATGACGTGTCACTCATTCAGTTTTTTGTACCGTCTTCGTCAATTTTATATTGCGAGACAAAGTAGTTAAATCACAACGTTCATTGTATTATAACATTTGTTCCGTCGGTATTAGAGACGTTTTTGCATTGACCTAAGGTTTATTTTACTACACTCTTATGCTAGTATAATGCGTTTGTATTGCGATTGGCAAGTTAATCGAGAGTACTTATGCTTCTTTACTGCGATTAGAACGTTTTTTGGCCGTATTAAGGCTTCTTTAATGCAGTCGGCAACTTAATAGAGCGTACTAATGCTTCTTTGAGGCGATTGGCACTTTCCATGACAACGATAATGCTAATAGCGCAGACATAATGCGCCTGCAATGCTATTAAATGACCTGTATAGGATCTCAAGCTGGGTAATTTGTGCCCATTTAAGACCTATATCAGCACTATAAACGTTTATAATGCTACTATAAAACGAACTCAAAATGCTAAAAGCATACAGATATGCTGTAAGACGGCCGTTATACTGCTTTGATGTGTTACTTGGGAAGTCCCTTGTTTTGTCAAAAAAAAACTTGTGCATTTATACGTTTTAAATTTTGATTGTACTCTCCCAGTCTGCCTTATTTTATTACCTATACGGCTTATGTTACCTATACCTATGCTAAGCAAGAATACTTACTTATTCTTCAAAGGAGGTCTATCGCCTGTCAATGAGAGTACCATTAACATTAACATTTCGACGTATTAAGCTTTTTTATTGTCATATATAAAACACACAATATATGTATATTGAATCCAAGGATCCACTAGGATGTCCTAGTGGATCCTTGTGAAATAGGGAATTTCAAAATAAGTTATTATTTTGTATGTTTTGATTCGGAACGGTGTCAAAATTATACCATAAATGAATTCAGCTTCCCGATTTATACGAATACGAGACTAAACTTGGCCTATAGTAAATAGTTTAACTGATGTAGATATCAAGATATAGTTGAGAGCCTCCCTACACTTTTGCGTCAAAAATCTTGGTGGGTCCACTTCTCAAATCCATCCTTGGATCCTAAGGAATAACCAGGCCGAAGGAAATCCTTATTTCACCTTTTTATGTCGTGTGCAAACGCAATTCCATTAGCCGTCAACACAGCGAATCCCCCTTTTTGTAAAGGGTCGGCAACGCGCATGTGACATCTCTGGAATTGCAGGCGTCTATAGGCTACGGTAGCTGCTTACCGTCAGGCGAGCTGTTTGCTTGTTTGCCACCGTCGTGGTATAAAAAAATGCAAATGCGATCACAGGATTTAAATCAAGATACTTGTGTCTACTTAACGCAAAGCTAGTTTAAGTGAAAGCTTAAAATGTTGGAAGCTACTTTATAAAGCCGCTTTACTTGATCACTCCACGTTTTAAAAGCAATCCTCTTATCGATGTTGTTTTTGCAGGATTTGATGTACCTAAATCAGTTTTTATTTTCATGTTTAAGTACGAAGTATCTTGAACCAAGCGATCGGCAGGATCCAATGAGAATTACCTCCACTTTTGAATAAAAAACTGCTCATATATTATTTACCATAATATAATATCATCAATTTTTTATATTTTCAATTTTTCATACACTCCTAACGGTCCATTATTAATTATTATAATTTACGTCTTCTGTGGCTTAAAAAATTAAGCGGTTCTATAGATTAAGTAAGTAGCCAGTCGCCATCAGATATATCGGAGCGGTCAAGGTGGTCACAAAAATCTAAACAACGGCTATATTGTCAAGGCGATAAAGTGCATGTTCAGATATTTTTGACCACCTTGGCCGCTCCGATATATTTGATGGCGATTGTACCTACCCAAGAAATATACATTGTCGTCAGAAATAACAAGTCATGTTCGCGTAATAAACACGACACATGTTATTCAGGCTGCTATTCTGTACGCAAATAGGCTTGGATGTTATAGGCGTACCTAATAGCATTTCACGCATTTTCTTTTGGACCGTGAGTTTTAGTTTTTGAGCTCAAACACTCTCTGGAATCAAGTTCTGACTCAAGGCCGGTAACACAGCCTATCTAATAGGGGCCGTATTCTATCTTAAAAACACGTCTAGACACGATCCAACTTCAATACAACTCCAATGCATTAATTACGCAATACAGCTAACGCTGTAAGTCTGAATCAGAAATATCAGAATTTGCTTGAGAATTATTCCAATGCAACTCCAATACAACGTAAATATTGGTTGATTATTTATTGTGTGTTGGATGTTGGAGTTATGTTTGAGATAGTTTTGTTCGAACGTATTGTTTATGTATTTTAAAATCAGAATACGGCACCAGGTATTCTGAATATATATGTCTTATAGTCTGGCCAGCCAACGAACGCAGTAGCAATGTACAGCGAATAAAAGTATGACAACACTAAGAATCAGTGAAAAAAGCAACAATGATCATCATATTCTATGTTTTTAATTTTAGTTGGTATTTCCACCCCTCAGGTGACATTTACGGTCTGTAAAAAGGAGACGGATATAATTCGTCTGATCTGTCCTCAACTGCAACAGATAATCTGGTTGAGGCAGTTGACATATGCCTTAAAAACGAAATGTAGAACGTTGCAGGAGTTATATCTCACTCGCGCTTAAGATGAGAGAGTGAAATGCACTAGAAACAAATTCAATGTAAAATAAATGTGAATTAAAATGTTCGTCACGAAATAAGGTGTCTCATCACAAAGGGTTGCCACATGTACGTATTTTGAATTTGCCGCGCTTTTCTACTGACAGAAATGGTTTGCCAGACTATATAATATAATCTATGATGTACTAGATAAGTCAATTTTAAAATTGTTTTGTAATTGCTATTTTTGTCATTTTTCGTAACACATTAAATTATATGATGTAAAACAGATTTAGATGTAGCTTTTAAAATAGAGTTGGAGTTAGTAAAGCGACAAACGCACCTGACTAAGTTTCATTCGAGGAAAAGTTAATTTTTCCATGTTTAAGCGGAACGCCTTTAATTAACAAACGAGCAATTTTAGTGAAACACAACTCGAATCTGTATAAGTATTTTTGTGTTTCATTGAAATATCGTGTACCTACTCAGGACAAAATACCTGCAAGGATATATTCAGCGTTAATTACTTAAATAATTACGAAGCAAATCCATATGGACCTAAAGATAATTTAAGCATTAAAAAACCGCCAAGTGCGTGTCGGACCACGCATAATGGAGGGTTCCGTACCTTCAATGGAATAAGAACCAAACTTTTACCAAAAGGTCGTATCTGATACATATAGAAAAAGTTTTTTGGGGATAAATCAAAAATAGATGAACCCATACGATAAGTTCAAAGAGTTTCATAGAAAGTATGTGATACTCATACTCACCTTCTCAATTTTTTTCACATTTTTTGGACTCACGGTTTAAAAGTTACAGAGTGGCGGGGGAGGACACAATTTTTCTGACTTTCGAAGCGCTTATTTCTGAAAATATTCACTTAATCACCAAATGTTTAAAATTAAACCTCGATGTTATTTTTGAAGACCTATCCATTGATGTGCAACATGTTGTTTTTTTTCTAATTTACTTTAATTTATGGAAAGCCCCCCCTATATTTTTTCTGCAATTTAACTGCATAACTAAATAGCGGCATACAAAATACACCTTATGGCTAAATTGTATCTAAATACGTCTTAGTTTCCGAGTAAAATGGTTGTGACATAAGGACGGACAGAACGGACATGACGAAACTATAAAAGTTCCGTTTTTGCTATTTTGGCTACGGAACCCTAAAACGTGTCTATGGAATTATGTTCATGACCCAACGACTGAATCACGTCATTTTTGTGTTAAGGTAGGTACCTATTACATTATTAAGATTACGAGTATATTCGGTTTAAACTATTAAAAGATTTCTTTTTCAATATCAACTTGGCATCATACCTACTCATACCTTAGAGAATTCAACCCGGAGTAGCCATGTCTGTCATTTTCTATACAAAAAAAGTCTGCCGATTTTTGAGGGGAACGTCAAATGTATGGCTATTCGTACGTAACGTACAAATCTATACATGTGTATGACCACCGGTCATATGTTTTCGGCAGAGGGGAACGCCTGTCAATGTTGATTCCGATTGGTTGAATTCTCTAAGACTCGTACACTCATATCATAGGTGACCTACACTCAATCCCTACTTGACTGTAATCAAAGCAAATTCGTTTACTTTCCCGTTAGAGCTGTAACACAATTTTGGGGCTGTAAATAAGTATATTGAGCACTTTGATAAATATTTAATCAAAGATTGAGCATTAATTTTGATGTAAATCCCATGACAACCGTGCGAACTTGGCTAACGGAGTTAACTGAGTCGGTTAACTCGGTTAACGAATACACGCCCTATCACAATTGCGCTTCTGGCGTGGCTAAGTCGATTTCGTCAAACACATCACTACATAGTACAAAACAAACTCACTTCCCGCTGTCTGTCCCTATGTATGCTTAGATCTTTAAAACTATGCAACGGATTTTGATGATTAAATGGGAAGATTTATAGGAATACATGCATAATGTAGAAGAGAAACACTGATCATTTTAGAGGTTTCTAATGTGATGTCTGATGTCGTAAAAAACACTTTTTTGCGCTTACATTGCAAACCCTTGCTGAACCCTACGAGATAGATCAAAATACTGTACTACAGTATTGCACACCTTTAAAAGGTCTACAAAAAAGTCCCGTAGGATGCCGGGGCGGGTCGCTAGTATTTACTAAAGAACAATAATGGG
Organism: Pammene aurita; assembly: GCA_947086415.1. Taxonomy (NCBI): domain Eukaryota; kingdom Metazoa; phylum Arthropoda; class Insecta; order Lepidoptera; family Tortricidae; genus Pammene; species Pammene aurita. The sequence goes on from OX352298.1 coordinate 29,309,966, forward strand.
TCACCGTGTATGGAAATGTCTATTACCAAGTTACCCGTTAGTTTATTGTTGACTAATAGTACCTATAGATATCGCTTGATTCTGACACTGCGTTAAAAAAATGCAAAAATTCTGCATAACATTTTTTGGCTTTCCTTATTTTTTAATGGTTCTGTCGCAGATAGCTTAAAATTAAAAATGTACTAGATTAAGTTAATCACGTTATAACCATTATTTCTTATGTTTCTTTGTTGTGTATGATAAATATTTATATAAAAACGTGTTATTTACCAATTGTAAATTGTGTTTTACTATATATCAACATGTTGCACATCAATCGATAGGTCTTTAAAAACAACATTTTAGTTTATTTTAACATTTTTGGATTTAGTTGAACATTTTCAGAAACAGTCAACTCAAAAGGCTAAAAAGTTGTGTCCTCCCCCCTGTAACTTTTGAACTAGAGATCCATAAAATATGAAAAACTTTGAGAAGATATCTTCTTAAACGTATACTAGGTATCTTTGCATATTCTTTCAACAAAAATGGTTTTAAACATTAACGGTTAAAGCGTTTTCGTGTGATCTCCAAAAAACCTCTTCCATAGGCAGATACGTCTTTTTGTTAATTATTTTTTCTTATTCCGTTGAAGCTACGGGTACTCTCCATTATGCATGGTCCGTCACGCACTTGGCAGGTTTTTTTTAAATGACTACTATTATTTACCGATTGTGATCAAATTAAACATTATATGATTGTTCCGTTATTTCCTTATTTCATAAGACCCGTTTTATTTTTGGTTTGGGTTTTATTTGTAAGGTACCTACCATAACAATATTGTGAATACAAAAGACCGGAATATATATACACTGCCTACAAGTAACTACCAGTAATGATAATATATAATTCTAAGAGTCTCCAAAAAAACTACACCGAAGAAAAGTGTTGTGGACAAAAGTTCATACTCATAGCTCTTATACTTTATTCGTCTGAATGTTTGACTCGCTCGCCTTTTCTTGTAAAGTGGAATGTCCCTCCTGGGCCAAGTTATGGCGAGTGAAATATGAAGCGTTCTTGTTATGTAGATCCTGAAATTTGGAGTAAAATTATAACAATGTTTCAATGTACCTATTACGGCCAAGGCTATGTTGCAGGTCCTTAAGTAGCTTAAATTGTCTATACTATAAACTAGAAAAACATGTTTTGATCAAAAACTTAGTGCAAATAACTGTGTGTTTGTTAAATTAGGTCAAATGGAAACCCTTCAGGTAAAGGAAAGTACTGGGGATGCCTGTATCTAATGTTACACGGGTGGTGCCAATCTCGATCCGTTGCGACAAAGATTCGTAGAAAACTTGCGCCCGATATCGAGAATACTCTTTCTGGAGTCTCGCTCAGGATAACTTTGTTCGATTCGACCCCATAAATACACAAGTTTGCACGTTTACCGCTAAAAAAACCATTTGCTGTGGCCCTCATTTCCAAGGCTCAACTCTTACAATGTCAGGAAGTATTGGTGTCCTCGGTGTCGCGGGGATGGCCCTGCTGGCATCCAAAAAGCTCGGTGCGCTCAATAGAGCGACGAGATACTTCAATCCGGGGCAGAGACTTCTATACAAGTCGCAAGTCAGACCTCATATGGAGTACTGCTGTCACTTTTGGCCAGAAGAATCTGGATACCAGCTTGGACCCTTTGACTTGATACAAAGGCGCATTGTGCGAATCATCGACGAACCCAAACTATGGAGCGATATTGAACCTTTGAGTCTAAGGACAGACTTTGCCTCTTATGTGTGTTCTATTCACATAATCCTTCCCGATTTCCGATTGAGCTGAAATTTTGCACACATTTGTATATCACGTGACAATTCAATATTATGATGACATGGACCTGGTTTAATGATGGAGACCAAAGGTGATCATTAGAACTCTGTGATATGGAAGCTCATTGTGTTTGGGTTTATTAGAATCGTCTCGTTGAGCAGTAGATAGCTTTTACAAGAAAAGTACGGGCGTACAAAAACTTTTATGCATCAGCAAACAATCAGACGAATTACGGCCACCCATGGACATCCGCAACACCAGAGTAGGTCACTAGTGCATTGCCGACCTTCACGCTCTTTTCTTGAAGGTTTGAAGGTCATATTGGTCCAGAAATACCGCAGGCGACAGTTTATTCCACAATTTTTCTGTGCGAAGCAGGAATTTTCTGGTGAAACGCACAGTTGAGGACTGCCAACCGTCTAAGTAGTAAGGATGGACATGTGGTCGTGTAGAACGATGGCGAACATTGGGTGAGTTTCCCCACACCGCTCCTTATCACGTCTCGTGTACGGCAACTTTACAGCCCTCGTGTTACGTTAAAGTGAACAATTTTATACACTCGCAGGATGCTCCCTTTTATTACCACCAATAAAAGGTCTGTAACGAGCGGCGAACAAAACATATTTTATAGAGCCGTAAACCTCCAGGTGTTTGTCTAGCTTTATGGCTCGACTAAATTACGATGAGGTTATTCGCAGTCATTTCAGTGAAGCTTATTGCGCTGAAAGTTTATTTATTATTTACTCTGATTACTTATAGCGATATGTTTGATCCTTTGGTGAGCCCTTGGTACAAGGGTATGTAGAGATTTAAATAATGTGCGCATGCGTTAGTTTTAAGTTATTTGGAGGTACTGTTCTATGTTAGAGGTTAACTTAACGCGGTTTAACATTAACAAAGATTGTATGTGTGCGAGAAACGAAGGGTGCAGTCTTGATCCGGGTAGCCCAAAGGCAAGGATGATTAAGACATGAATTGACAATGCCTATACAAAATCGCGTTCCTCGAACCTTCAGGTTATACGCCTGTTTTCGGTACTAAGTGCCTCAGCGCCATCTGTCGAGTCAGGAGTCAAGTTATTCTGTCAGCGTTAAGCACCGAACAAAATATTAGAAACTATAATTTAGTGTTTGTGGTGACCGATTGATGACGCTGGTGCTTTAACCTGAAATAAGGGAACGCGATTTTGTATGGATATTGTCAATCCATGTCTATATCATCCTTGCCCAAAGGCTAAGGCGTCTGACGTGAATGCAGAACACGATAGTTTGATTCCATTCCTGGGCACCGGAGACCATTGTCACTTCTTGACATTGCTCCCGAGGACCCGAGTGACCTATTCAGTGTTATCGGCTTCCTTGACTAAAGTAAGGATGCTAAAGCAGGAATAATTTAGTTATGCGCGTGCGATAGAGATAGGGAATAGCGTATCAATGTACGAAATTCTACGAGATTAGTTTCCTTACTTTTGGTACCAGAGAGTGACCCTACCTACGATCTTAGCACCTTTATTTAATCTTGCTGACATTTTTGACCTAATAATCATTTACAACTAACATTCGTTGTTAGACTACTTAGGTACGTTACGTACTTAGGTACCTAAACGGCAGACACTCACGCTCTATTACGTTTACTGCTACAAGTACTGTTTTGTGGCTTAATAAAAACTTCAGCTCTGTTGTTAAAAGGAATTTGCCAACATTGCGAAAATCGAAATTTCGTTACCTCCGTCACTATCGTACGCTAATACGAGTGAAAGATATTCAGAAAACAATATTTCGATTTTAAGTTCGCGGTATGCCTTCTGGGCCAAATTGTATTTGAAGGTACAGTCAGCAGTTGATTTGTTTATTCGAACATATCAAATTACGATCTTCAAATACCTCATACAACCACGCCAACTCTGCATAGCCGGACTCTAAACAATAACCTACATTTAACGCTAACATAATAATTAACCCGAGAGCTGCAGGTACCATAAAGTACAACAGTACCGTGGAGAGTACTGAGTAGAGAGGGTACTATAAAACGGCCGTTACGGCAATTCCCTTACGACCCCAGAGAACGTTTTATTTCGCCTATAACAATTGTTTTTACGATTCGTTTCAATATTTTTTACACAAATGTTTATCATTATCTTTTAACACTGATTTAAAAAGTATACCGAGGTATACAGAAGGTACCTACTATTAGTAGGTACTATTAGTTAACTTTACTCATACACACACACACACGCTAGTGCTACATACATACCGTCAATCGTATTATTTCCTCTACGTGACACGCCATGCCTATATAGTTATGGAGGTCAGTATAATTATGTAACACTGTTATGAACTCATTTTTTGCCACATAAAGAATTTGTTGTTGTTTAATCTAAGATTTCGTTAAACCTGAGGTCTAGTACATCATTCTAAACTTTGGAGGGTAACTATATAGACGTCTGGAAAAAAATCAATAGCTGTCCAGACACTATCGATGATATTAAATGAATGCGCGGATATAGGTACCTACCCTGATATTCTAAAGCAAGTAAAAATTCAACCTGTGTATAAACGCAAAGGAGATATGCACGAGCCTAAAAACTATCGACCAATATCGATAATTCCGGTCATATCAAAAGTCTTTGAAAGCTTAATGTGTAATAGAATTATGAATCACATAAATAATAACAACTTGCTAAATCGTTGCCAATACGCGTACCAACCAGGCCGATCAACAACTGATGCGACCAGAGATGTTGTCTCGCGGGTGCTGACGCACCTCGTAGGAAAGCGACAGGTCGCAGCTGTCTTCTGCGACCTATCTCGAGCTTTCGAAATGGTAGACCACTCCCTCCTTCTTAAAAAGCTGTCTCTGTACGGTTTCAATGGTAGCTTCCACAGCACAATAGCCGCGTTTTTAAATAACCGTAAACAAAGCACTAGTGTTTTAAATGTGAGGTCAGAACTTGAACTCGTTGGTGGTTGTGCGGTACCCCAGGGGTCTAGCATGGGAAACAACCTCTTTCTCATGCTTGTCAATGACATTACCTCAGTTTCGTCGGAGCAGGAATATGTAATGTATGCGGATGATACATGTATCATAGTAAACGCTGACACCATAAATACGCTGAAACAAAAACTTAGCCAAACTATGTTGGAGATAGGCCATTGGTTCGCCTCAAACGGAATGCTCCTTAATCTGGACAAAACCAACATTATACACTTCCAGTTAAGGCACACTGACACAACCCCTCTAGATGTAAAAATAGATGATACATTGGTCCCGCAGGTCTATGAAACTGGATACTTGGGCTATGTTATTGACTCTGGACTAACGTGGTCACTTCACATTGAACAATTGTGTAACACACTTTCGTCAGCGTGCTTTGCCTTGACCAGACTTGCGCCAACCCTCTCCGTAGATAATATAAAAAAAGCCTATTACGGATATTTCCATTCGATCTTAATCCGAGGTATCGACTTGTGGGGTTTGGCAGCGGATCGGGAAAGGGCATTTATAATACAAAAGCGAGCGATCCGCATAATTTCAAAAAAACCTTTTGATTACCCTGCTAAAGAACTCTTTAGACAACATAAAATACTAACGCTTCCCTCGGTCTATATACTAGCAGCGTGCCAGTACGTGAGGTCTAACATCACTAGTTATCAGACCAGTTCTATCCGGGGTGAAAACAGCCGCAGGAAGCCAATGCCGATTGCTCCATTTGCTAGACTTGATAAGCTCCGAAAATGGCTCCGTGTCATTGGACCCAAGATCTATAATGCTGTTCCTCCTGACATAATAGCAGCTGAAACCAACATCGCATTTTCTAAAAAACTTAAATTGCTGCTAATTGACAAAGTATGCTACAGCGTGGATGAGTTTACGCAAGTAGGCTAAAATAACTGTAAGCCATTAAAGGATTAAGTTATTAGCCACCTACCTATTTAGTAATAAATTCTTGACATATTTGGTATATTAAAGACGTTTAAATTTTATGTAATGATTATATTGTAATGTCTAATTTATGAAATTTGATTATTATACAGGGTGTTTGGTAACCGGATGCAAAGCCGAAAGTAGGAGATAGCCTAGGTCATGTAGAACATTTTTAGCCATACTTGTCTTAGACAAATGTTATTAGTTTTTTTTAAATTTAAATTTAAAAATTTGTCGGAGAAAACTGCAAAACTTCAGACTAAATCGATAATTAGTACTTTTTTTACTGCAGTTAGATTTTTTTTTGTTTTATTTCGTATTGTGCAATGTCTATCAAACACTAGAAAAGTGATTTCAAACATCTGTGTCTAAAGAAAACAAGTTGACAGCGATTTAAAATTTTAGTTACATGAAAATGTAAACGATTTAAGTGATTTCAAAGTACGAAAAAAAAAAACTAAAATAGCCACGAATTTTCAAACCATTTTAAAAACATGCTTGGCTTTTACCCTTTTATTTAAGCTATCAAACACGACTGTAGCTACTGTATCCTTGAAAATAAGCCACCTAAACCAACTGGGTAGCTAAAATGTTTCACTCTACTTGTGATACTTGTGGTAGTTGTGGTGACGAATCTCATTATGATTTTACAATAAAACATTGGTTCTGAATACTAAGTTGGCGTTGACTTGACATTTGACTTGTTTTAAAAGGGTTAAGTGTACTGGACAAAACTACCACATGCAATTTTAACAAACAAAGGCTTGCGGCGGTGAGAGACAAAAGGGACTGATAGCGGCAGGCGGCGGGCGATAAGACAATCATGTCTCAAGCCATTTTATCTTTGAAAATAGGCTACCTGTACTAATAAGAGGGAATGTTTAGGGTAAATTAAAGCAAAAGCATAAAAGATAAGTTATTTATTTTTACGATCAACACATTAAAATTACACATCATCGCTCGTTTTCAAAATGTGACCCGCCGTTTCGAATACAAGCACGAGCCCGTCTTCTTACTTCTGTGGTGGTTGTTCCGAATATCATTTCTTCCCTCATCCTTTCGAACGCCGCTTCTATCCTCTCCCTCAGCTCTTCTACGGTATTAATGACCTCTTGTGTGTAGACTAGCTCCTTAGCTCGGCCCCAAACGAAAAAATCCAATGGTGTCAAATCAGGTGACCGAGCGGGCCAAGGGATTCGTCCGCCTCTGCCGATCCAACCGTCCGGGAAACAGTTATCCAGATGCTCCCTTACAGCCAGAGAGTAATGGGCGGGACAACCGTCGTGTTGAAATGTCACTGCACCGGGCAGCTGGTCTTCGTCAATAAGCCTGGGCAAATCGTTTTGTAAAAATTCCAAATAATTTGCCCCATTTAAATTATTTGGCAAAAAATGTGGCCCAATAAGGACTCTGCCGATGATTCCAGCCCACACATTGACGGAAAACCTTCTTTGGAAGGACACTTGCTTTTTCCAATGTGGATTGTTGTTTTTGTCAGCCCATTGGTGTAGGTTATGGAAATTTGTGATCCCCTCCCGGGAAAATTTCGATTCATCGGTCCAAAGAATGCTTCGCAAAAAACGTCGGTCTTCGATATCCGCATTGAGTAAAACTCGGCAGAAGTCCACTCGGCGTGCAGGATCTCCTTCGTCCAAACCTTGAACTCCGATGCCGCGAAAAGGATATTTTCCCTCACGATTCATTGTGGCCCATACTTTCCATGTGGACAAGTTCAGATTACGAGCTACCACTCTGATGCTCGTATTCGGATCCTCTGCAAATGCCTGTAGAACGTCTTCCTCCACTTCAGGGCGATTACGTCCTGGATTCCCTCCATGTTGCACAGCAATACCATTCTCACGTAGCCTTCGGAATGAATTGTAAAACACTCTCACATTAGGCAATCTCTGGTTTGGAAAACGCTCTTGGTACATCCGTCGGGCCATCGCTCCATTACTGTCAGCTTTGCAGTACATGTAGATAATGTCGGCGTATTCTTCGTTCGTAAACTCCATGTTTACAATGAAGAAGTCGTAATTACACGTGAAGGAGCGCCTACGGCAGCTTCAACTTGACACGGTAAATTGAGATGAGAGCGGGAAATTAAACCACAATGAACGTCTAATCGCAACTGAAGTTGTAACTAGACTAAATTACTAGTTTTTGCACAAATACTCATGTAGCTAATCAGTTTATCTTTGTCAATAAAGCACAAAACCGATCATCTTTGTTTAACGCCGCTCACCGCCTGCCGCTATCAGTCTCTTTTGTCTCTCACCGCCGCAAGCCTTTGTTTGTTAAAATTGCATGTGGTAGTTTTGTCCAGTACACTTAACCCTTTTAAAACAAGTCAAATGTCAAGTCAACGCCAACTTAGTATTCAGAACCAATGTTTTATTGTAAAATCATAATGAGATTCGTCACCACAACTACCACAAGTATCACAAGTAGAGTGAAACATTTTAGCTACCCAGTTGGTTTAGGTGGCTTATTTTCAAGGATACAGTAGCTACAGTCGTGTTTGATAGCTTAAATAAAAGGGTAAAAGCCAAGCATGTTTTTAAAATGGTTTGAAAATTCGTGGCTATTTTAGTTTTTTTTTTATCGTACTTTGAAATCACTTAAATCGTTTACATTTTCATGTAACTAAAATTTTAAATCGCTGTCAACTTGTTTTCTTTAGACACAGATGTTTGAAATCACTTTTCTAGTGTTTGATAGACATTGCACAATAAGAAATAAAACAAAAAAAAATCTACCTGCAGTAAAAAAAGTACTAATTATCGATTTAGTCTGAAGTTTTGCAGTTTTCTCCGACAAATCTTAAAATTTAAATTAAAAAAAAAACTAATAACATTTGTCTAAGACAAGTATGGCTAAAAATGTTCTACATGACCTAGACTATCTCCTACTTTCGGCTTTGCATCCGGTTACCAAACACCCTGTATTATAAGAACGCTCCTTAACAATAGTGCCTATGTAAGTAACATCTAATAATAATACTGTTAAAATATACAATTGTATACTTATGTTATGACCTGTAAATGAATCAATTTACCAATAAAGCATCTGTATCTGTATCAGTAATAATGTCATTATTTATGTACCCGTCCTTTTCTATGTATATAGAAATAATGTCATCATTACTGACAGTGTCTGGGGGCCTTAGGCACTGGTCCCACCGCGAGCGAGTAAGCTATGAGCTATCGGCTATTTTCTAGCCCAAGAAACGAACAAAAGATAATCGCTTCCGTGTAAATAAAAGAGAGAGATATATATATTTATAGTTCATCGCTGGCTGTTCACACTGCGATGAACTATAAATATACATCTCTCTCTTTTATTTACACGGGAACGATTATCTTTTGTTCGTTTCTTGGGCTAGAAAATAGCCGATAGCTCATAGTTACTCGCCCGCGGTGGGACCAGTGCCTTATGTGTACATATATGCAAGTGTCCGTCAAAAGACTTCAATTAAGGGTAACGCCACAATAGCTGGTGTTGTATCGGATGTGATATTTAATTGGAAATAAGCCAGTTTTAAAATCCCTCGCATTAATTATTGCGATGTCACGTACCACATATCGGCATGCCGTATAATTAGGTACACGGCTGCAAACCGTGTAACCGTGTAATCCGTGTAACCGTTGATTGGCACGGCTTACGGCGGGACACGTGTCACCCATCACGAATTACATTGATTCGATAATTAGCGTAATTGTGATTTGTGATTACGGTCGTTGACTTTGACGTTTGCTTACCTTGTCTTATGATGGACAGATCCCGTAATTCTGTATTTTCAATTCAATGATAAACGAATAATCAATTGCGCAAGTCCTACAATAGAAAGGTATAATATACATTAATTTACAACTACTGTTAAAAACTGGATATTTGCTATGTATATTTGTTATCACGAGTTCCCGGTATTTTTCAAAAAATATACACGGTAAATACCCCGTTTATAACACCCCGTTACCCCGTTTTAACGGCCTCCTAGCCCAGTCGGTAGTGACGCTGCCTATGAAGCGGAGTGACGGTCCCGGGTTCGAATCCTGGTCAGGGCATTTATTTGTGTGTACATCACGGATATTTGTTCCTGAGTTATGGATGTTTTCTATTTATTTATGTATTTTTATCTCTATTTATCTATTATACATATCGTCGCCTAGTACCCCACAAACCTTATTGAGCTAACTGTGCGACTAGGTTGATTTGTGTAAGACTGTCCCATAATATATATATATTTTATTTATTTATTTATGATAACAGTAGTCAGGAACTGTTTTCGTTACGGTATAAGCGGTACGGTAGCTGAAGAATTCTGATACCTTTATCTAATACCGGTTGAAATATAACGATACGCTACCGGTATAAAATTACGATATCGCTATTTTTCGATACGGTACTTCTATCTTTATCATAACGATATCTAACCGGTATTATTTCGGTATCGTAGCTTGTTTGTACGACGCGCGCGCCGATAAGGGAACTGTGCGGCGGAGCGTGGCGCGGAGCACGGGGAGCCGGCAGGTAGCGTATACTTCAACCTCAATGTATACGCGCCGTTTGCAACGCCCACTATCTAGAACCATGTAGACCACTATTCAAATCCATCAAAGTTCTACCCCTACCATGCATGTACATATACAGGCATCGCTCTTTGCAAGAGCGCATCCTGAATATTTTGATACAAATAATACCTTTTATCCTAGAAACACCAGACGGGAAGACCAAATATTCTTGCCTAGAGCAAGAAAAGATATATTTAAAAACAATGCCTTTTACATGGTAATCCTCATATACCGTAAATTACCAAAATGTATATCAGATAGCCACCCGAGATTGTTTAAAAATGCCCTCTGTAAATGGCGATTATCAAATAGTAGATTGTACACCAAGGGGATAAAGCACTGTTTTATGTCACGGGCGCAATATTGAATCCTGAACGTAACGAAGGACTCCAGATTTTACTCCCGAGCGCAGCGAGGGGGTTATGAGTTAATTCCCGAGCGAAGTGAGGGAATCAAGACTGAGTCCTGAGTGCAGTGAGGGGTTCAAGCGCGCCCGTGACAAAAACAGCTTTATCCCCGAGGAGTATACTCTACTTTTCTCACCTCTTGCGAGACAATAAAATAGCTAAGGCTACTAGAAACGGATTTTTATTAAAGTAAATCAAAAGTAAAAACCGGCCAAGTGCGTGTCGGACCACACATAGCAGGATTCCGTACCTTCAATGGAATAAGAACCAAACTAATACCAAAAGGTCGTATCTGATGACTATGGAAAAAGTTTTTTGGAGATAACTCAAAAATGGCTAAACCAATATGTTCAAAAAAATTTTCTTAGAAAGTATATGATAAGGCGCATCTCCTCAATTTTTTTCATATTTTTTGAACTTATGGTTCAAAAGTTACAGGGGGGGGGGGCACAATTTTTCTGACTTTCGAAGCGATTATTTCAGAAAATATTCACTTAATCACAAAATGGTCAAAAAACCTCAGTGTTATTTTTAAAGACCTATCGATTTATGTGTCACATGTTGATATTTAGTCAAAAATATAAAAAATAAAAATTTTGTTACATGTATGGAGCGCCCCCCCCTAAAAATTTTTTTTTTCAAATTTAAGTACATAACTGAGTAGCGGCATACAAAATATACCTTATGTGTAAATTTTATTCAGATACGTCGTATAGTTTCCGAGTAAAATGGCTGTGACATACGGACGGACAGACATACAGACAGACATGACGAATCAATAAGGGTTCCGTTTTTTGCCATTTGGCTACGGAACCCTAAAAATTGATTCTTGATACATTAGTCCATTTTATTCTATTTTTATAGAACCTGCAGTTTTACTCCGTATACTGCAGCGTCTTATGACACTCGCGGCATTTGTTTTAGGTATTTAAAATTGAGGTGGCCAGCACGATTTTCCGAATAAATTCGATTTTCAAATCAGCTCGACGCGGCGGCGCGGGCCCCGGCTGGCGTCGCGGGGCTATGCACCGTGCGGACTTTACGAAATTAGACTTTAAGCACATAACAATAAGAGCTATGGGAAGTGAATTCACATTATTAACCAGCGGGTTATAATGAGATTTAGTACAACATTATAACCCGGCTAAATACAACGGCTATAATGATTTGCTTTCGGTGAGGTTTGCATGATATATAATTTGGCATTGTCGAGCAGGTGGTGTGAAAATGTTATTACTCTGTTGAGGAATTTCTGTCCGACGGGAATCAGTAACTAAGCCATTTTTAGGGTTCCGTAGCCAAATGGCAAAAAACTGAACCCTTATGGATTCGTCATGTCTGTCTGTCTGTCTGTCTGTCCGTCCGTATGTCACAGCCATTTTACTCGGAAACAATACGACGTATCTGAATAAAATTTACACATAAGGTGTATTTTGTATGCAGCTACTTAGTTATGTAGTTAAATTTGAAAAAAGTAATATTTTAGGGGGGCGCTCCATACATACCTGTATGGAGCGCCCCCCTAAAAATATTATTTTTTACTACTAAATTACTACTAAATTAAAAAAAAAAATTAACCAAATATCAACATGTGACACATCAATCGATAGGTCTTTCAAAATAACATTGAGGTTTCTTTGACTATTTTGTGATTAAGTGAATATTTTCTGAAATAATCGCTTCGAAAGTCAGAAAAGTTGTGTAGCTATATATATATATAACTTATATAGCTATATATAACTTTTGAACCGTAAGTTCAAAAAATATGAAAAAATTTGAAGAGATGCGCCTTATCATATTCTTTCAACGAAAATTGTTTTGAACATTATCGGTTCAGCCATTTTTGAGTTATCTCCAAAAAACTTCTTCCTTAGGCATCAGATACGACCTTTTGGTATTAGTTTGGTTCTTATTCCATTGAAGGTACGGAACCCTCCTATGCGTGGTCCGACACGCACTTGGCCGGTTTTTTATTATTTTGTTGATAATTAGTAATTATAATATAATTAGTAATAGTGTAAATTATGTTATTTATTCATGTTTGTTATCTAATTTACCTATCCTATAAAATTTAACTTGACATTCTAAGATAAAATAATTTGTAATATGACATTTTTAATAATTTTGATATCTAGCTTAGTGCTATAATAATTCTACTGACATGACATATTGTATATAAATCGCTTGCTTGCTTGCCGCTTGCTCTACTTATCATTGCATGCCTACTATAAGGTAGAACATAAGGACCTGTTTATTATAAGACCAATGTAAACACTATGTTCTAGCAATAAATTTTTTTTTTTTCATTTCATTTCATTTCAATCTATACCTTTATGAAAACGGTGTAGGTATCGAAAAAAATAACAGTACCGTTATATTTCGATACCGGATAAAAATATCGGTTGCGCTACCGAAATCATACCGAAACAAACCGTATGACGTCATATCGTTTTAAAACGGTACCTGTATTTTTCCGATATGCAGTCCCTGGTTCTAATGTGACCCTGATGTTAACTTAAAATCGTATATCTACACCATACTCGTACATTTGTTTATCATATGTATCTTAATCTGATAGAAAAAAGTGATAGCGCATCGAGAAAAACTTATGCATTTTTGACCATGGATAGAGTGCCCCACGATAAATATTTTTAGTTTGGAAGTCCGTAAAATTTTTGGACCTTCACGTCAAAATCTTTATTACACAATTCATTTGCACAGTTTACTGTAAGTCGCATTAATACAACTTACAACTGGTTAGCCGATAATCAAAGACCACATGACGCAGGGAAAGTTATAATTATACTGCTTTTCCTCCTGTCGTCGCCAGAGAATGCCTTCTGCACTTGGGTTTTACCCAACCATAATAACTGGAACTTTATTTTCTTTAAATTATTGGCAATCTTCAAATAGGATTGTGTCCTATAGAAAAATAACTAAGTATCCAACACATTATTGTGATTTTCATTTTCAACCGACTTCAAGATTTCGAAGGAGGTTCTCAATTCGACGGGATCTTTGCTTTTGCAATTTTTTTTAAATATATGTTCACCGATTATTCGAAGACGGCTGGGCTGATTTGGAAAATTTTTTTTTTGTTCGAAAGAGTATACTTCACAGTTGGTTCCATTGACACCAGGTCAGGATCTGATGATGGGATCCTGGACAAGTCGAGGGAACTCTTTAAATATTATAGAGAGACCTATAGTGAATTCAATATTTTTTACAATAGCTCGAGCATTTCCTTTTGGAAAGGTGGAGTCTAATCTAAGTGAAGTCGGTTCTTTTTTGTTTAAAATTATATAAAATGATTTCAAATATTCTTTTATTGTAAACATACCTAATGTTTTTTAGCACTGAGCTATGTCGGTGATAGCCAATTGCCATTATACAATGATGTCACAGCAATCAAATTTTAAGATTCTGGATGATGTCAATGAACTGTTACAGTGAAGATAAAATACCAAAGGTTATAAATATTTTGGACAATAAGCGGATGAAAAATTAAATACACTGTAGGTAACAAATATTTTTTAATGGTTTATTCTGATATTTTAAAGCATTAAAATAGGTATATTTTTTAAGATGTCCTGTAAGGCAGTTTTAGGTAAAAATCTTTAGTAAGATTCCGACATCTTAAAAAATTACCACCTTAATCAATACATCAATGGAAACGGAAAATATTATCCTTATTATTTGAAAACATTGTAAGAAAATAACATTCACTTTTTTGCAACAAATTTCGTACTTACACAAAAGTTTACGTAAAACGAGCATAGTTATAATAACTAACAATAAAGATGCAAATTGTAACTGCTGTACTTGAATTTTAAATTACTAAAATTAAATATCCTTTAGTGTATTAAATATGCATTTTTAAAGAATGTAGAGGGAAGTGAAACAAAAACCAACGAGATTCAACCTTTTGTATCTATGAAGTTATGTTATTGGCCAAATGCATGCGTTACCTGGTTTTTAGTTTACACTATTATAAATGCATATGGAATGCACTAGTTCATTAAACGCTTGAAGGTCTTTAATAATATTTAAAATTTACGGTATCACAGATTTGTTAGTGCTCAGGCAGTGTTTTTCATAAATCTTGCCAAGAAATGTAACCTAAAATTTATGATTATGTTATACTAAAATTATTTAATTTATTCTATTATACTACCTACTTATTTACTAATCTTTCTAAAACATTAAATAACTGAAATATGTTTTTTCTTCTTGTCGACTATAATGCGGGAATTAAAACTTTGTCGACTGAACTACAAGCGCATACTTTTCGATGGACGGAAGGGATCGATCGGCCTAACCGACCTTTTATAGTTATTAAAAAATGCTCGACCATACTGTTAAGAACATTGACGTGCCGCGCTGCTGCCGGAGCCCCTTTCGCCGCACCGTTGTTATGGAAAACCTTACAATAGAGACATATGTAGAATTGAAATATAGTCGCATCGCATCGCAAAAGTATTATATACACTGGTTAGGTACATAATTAAGCTTTTCAATCTCGTACCTTGTTTAGGTAACTCAGCAAGCTTCGTTGTTTAAACACGGTACTCTACTGAAAAGCTAATGACACGATTGTATAAAATACTAATTTACTCGTATACATAGCGGTATAGCGCGTTGCTGACGGAGTACTCGACTTAAACAATTGAACACAATATTGTATTGAAATTCAAATCTTATCCTTCAGCCTTCCTGGCAGACATGTATATTTAATAGCATAATCTATTCCAACCTCAGATTACGTATTAACCTTGTTATATTGGTCGTAGAATAGTCTAGCAGCATTTAAAGCATCGATGATAAATTTATCATCACACGGGTTATCGTCAAAGAAATGCGCGCCGCATTGCAAAGCCTCTGAACATTCTGAGTCTATGACCTTTTCGTCGCAACAGCCTAAGATAGCTTTGGCACAAGGTGATAGTCTTTTCGGTGGTATAGGAAAGCCACCTCTTCTCTTTTGTTCTATAAACTTGAGTTCTTCATATGACAAGTCGGCAGGGTTTCTGGTTGCATCTACTTTCTTGATTGGTTTGTTCTGAGGAGCGCCGAGCGCTTGCAGCATTATCATTGAGATCAGCATTGCGGTCATTGCTGTTGATGTCTTCATGACTGTAAAAAGTAAACCATGTATTATGAAGAAAACTTTTCAGTTTTACGATTGAATATGGAGGTCATTTAAACAGTAAAAGCTGCTGCATGGATTTAAGGATATAGAGGATGTAAAAATAGTGGTGATCCGTTTAAGGGCATATGTAGTTGGTATCGTATTGCGATAAAGAAAAAGTAAGAGAAAAAATTTTTGGTCGTGAAAAAAAAATTTTCTTCCCAGCCGGTCTACCCTCCATATAAAACCAATTTTTTTTACGCGTGAAAAATTTGTTTTCTTAGTTTTTAATAATTATAATACAATACCAATTATGCTCTTAAACGAATCACCACTAATGTTGTTACACGTTGTACCTGTAGTAGGAATGAATGAATTAAATTAATTATAGGTTATCCCTAAAATCAACGTCATATCTGCACTCAAATTAGGCAAATTTAACCCTAATGAAAACGGCATTTTTTTGTGTGCTCATATCTCGATAATATAGCCCATCAGCTGTTCTATCAGTCATTTAAGTGTTGATGTTGGTTTTAAGGACATCCAGTATACTATATCATAAATCAGCCAACATATTGCTACAATAAAAACTCTGCACTCAAGGCTTGTTGAAACAGCAATGCCCTGCGCAGAGACACGTGATATGACATGTGCTTGCTCATGCGCATATTCTCAATGGTGCACTTATTCTGGAATGTGCATTTGACGCGTCAATTGATATTGAAAGTGAATTGCTTGCGTGCGATGGCTAACTCTAAGCAGTAGACACATTTGTGCGAGTGCGACGCAGTAATATTTATTGGATTTATATTGGAGTCATTTTTATGTGAATAAGGATACAGGCTGTTAGGTATTAAATTGTCGCCGATTACGCACGGCTTACGCGACTCGCGGTTGGGTTTCCCAAGTCATATCAAGGATAACGAACTTTGTGCCGTCCATTATCATTAGCAAATTGCCCCTGTTTTTTATGCTGCTGGTAATTGGTAGTTGAAGATTCATTACATTACGATTTTCTAAGATATTACCTACCTATTTTGATTACTTTTGATATAAAAAAACTACTGAAATTAAATACACCTCTTGTGATCATAAACAAAATTTATATTCATGCGTGTCACTTGACTTCGGCCTAAGCTCCGGTGGTTGGACGGCTTTCAGAAAGACCTTAAAACGTTAGGAGTTGGATGTTGGAGAAAACAAGCCATGAACCGACCGGAATGGAAAAAGCTGCTCGATCAGGCCAAGGCCCACCCCGGGCTGTAGAGCCTTAGATGATGATGATGATGATGTGTCACTTGACTAATCAATCTAATATGATCATTCATTATTTAGATTATAATGATGATTTGGTCTATATTTAGAGCCTATATGGTATTTCAAGTTATAAAAATTATCAAATGAAGAATAACACTATGTGACAATTTAGTACGCTGCATAGATATTGTTGGTAGATATGTAGGTAACTAATCACACGTTTTTGCTGAGCATGTCCACGCTCCGTGCAGATCTTACTTTGACGGCCTTTGATTATTATTCGAATATTATTTAAGTAATAGCATTTGATTCGTTTTGTTGTCAGGATCAAATGTCTGTATGGGTCCGATTGCGTTAAAACAACACATCGAATGGTATTATTGTTTTTTTTTCGTACTTATAAAAACTTTTAAAATTTAGAAGCATGTTTAAATTTTTCGAATTCTGAAATTTTGAAGACTGATGTGAATATCTGAATATCTTTGAACCATTTCAATAGATTTTTTATATTTTACTTTATTTGGATATATTGATCATTTTGCATCCTATCAACTAAATTTTATTGCATAATTCAACACGTGTCATCACTCATCATCCCTATTCTCTAGGCAAAGTTCGTCCGTTCAAGGCCACACTCAAAGGAATTTGACCCGATCCCCGATTTGATACAAGATTAAGTGCACATGACGCGACTGAATTGCCTAGTTCAGAACTTGTCATGCTTACGCGTGTAATCGTAGATCATTGTCATGTATGATTTATGTTAATACGTTTACATAACAATATCCTTTTGGAAATCCAAATACCTACATTGCTTGGTATGAAATAGGCGGAGATTAGAATTTAATGGCGTTATTCATAAACGTCTGTCAAATCTAAAATTACATTGCTAATCGTTTGTCTCTATCTGTCATTTTGACATTTGTGATGGTTAGTAAAAGACTAAAATTTTACAGGGGTTTATAGAGTTTTATTAACAGAGGGGTAAGTAGGTACCTAAATTCGGGGTCAATAACTAGAAAAGCAAAATAAAATAATACTTCGCAATCACGCACTTTTAAAGAACAACCCTAGCTTCATTGTCAGCTTGTACACATAAACTTGTTATTTATAACCATTTATAGTAAAAACTAATTTCTTTAATAATATTATGTCATGTGTCAAATTCGCCTAGGAACGCAGCCATATTTGTTTACATTTTTTTTCTATTGACGACGAATACCTACATACATATATAGCATAATTCAAAACTATTTCTGCTCAAAATCAATTTAGTAGTTTAGGTTTGTTAAAATGTATGTGAGTAGTTTATATTTTATTAAGTATTTTAGACTTTATGTAAATAGGAGCTTCTGTAAAATCATTACACGCTTTGTCGAGCATAACGTTTGCTGACTTGTAAAATACCTATAAGTACTTGCCTGGCCTGTATAATTATGTCCCCATTATAGCACTTCAGTTTATACCATTAAGTATGTTTCGAATCATGTCACTTATTATCATTAGAATGAAAAATAGTTTGATGTAAATATGAGAATACAGAAATTAAATCAAGCGCGTAAACGTTCGGATCATATAATTAAAACACGACTATAGGTTAAACTACGGAACCATAAAAAATCAAGAAATTAAGTCACTACTTGTACTCATTCATTCATCAATTTCATTGATAACATTAGTGCCTTCAGTTCTTTATTTATATAATTAATCTGTCAGTTCCCAACCATAAATGGCAACCTTTAACTGATAAATGATATCACTTACAATATCGATCTTTATTTTACACTTTGACCAACAAATAAATATCAAAAGATTCACTTACTTGTTATTGTTGCTGTGAATGTTGTGATGATGATATTCCTTTTTCGCAATCCGATCTCAGTGAACTGCATGCGCACGCGGTCGGCTGCCGTGTGCCCCCTCCTTCCGTCCGTATCACCTATATAGTTACTCTGTTTCGCTACATAGTTCCGCTACAAGCGTGAATTAGGTATTTTTTCAAATCCCAAGACGGTTCACATTCCCGATGTCGTAAGAGTCTTCGTGAGAAATGGTTTGTGGGGAGAACGGATCTTGTCGTAATATCGATAAACTTTATTTGTTTTTATCAATTATTTAAAAGATGACGTAAGCTTTTATGAGCATGAGCGAAATCAATTTTTGTGAATATTTGTATTAATTGAGTATAAAAGTTGATTCTAGACATGAGAAGGATTAACACTGCTGATTCAATTAATAAGAAGCTATTGTTTGATACCCATATTAGTGTGATTAGCGTTATTTTTTTAAAAACGTAAATAACAAAAAGTTTTAATTTATTTTCGACACGCATGGTCACTCTACAATTACAATATATACTCCGTCGAATACTGATACCCTCATGTTTTTCTGTGTTACGTATCAAGTTGATGTGTGGTTACTTTGGAAACATCGTATCTCACTTAATTTGACATTATTTTTCAAGTGCTGTCATAATTGTTTAAGATGTTTTATCTTTATTGATTTGTTTGTGTAGAGTGACCATGATTACAGATAATAAATTAAAGTTAAAAACAATAAAAAGGCGTACTTGTTTCACTTAAATTAAACATGATGGCGGCCGATTCATTATCGTTAACTAAGTGTGTAGGGTTGTTCCTGCTTACGTCTCCTGAATCAACCTGTATAAGTAATTTGTCTAATATAGGGAGCATGGATAATCTATAAATATACATACTTACTTACAATCAATGTATTCTTTCAATAGTCTTTTCGGACCAGGGTATGTCCTTAAACTACGTCCAAAAGAGAGGTATGGGTACTGCGAATGTCATCTCGCTATGTGTGGTAGGGCACAGCACAGCAAATGTCATCTCGTTCAAATCTGGAGCAGAGCCCGACTGGGGAAGTACCTTACAGAAAACCACAGCCAAATAGCACAAGATCCTACTCATAGCGTTATGTTCCTGCCGGTGAGTAAGGTTGCCAAAGAGCTCAAAGAGGACCCAGTGTGTTGACGATGAGGGACCCTCTTGTTCCCTTAGCCGTCAACACAGTGAATCCTCCTTTTTGTAAAGGGTCGGCAGCGCGCATGTGACACCTCTGGAGTTGGAGGCGTCCATAGGCTACGGTAGCTGCTTACCATCAGGTGGCCGTATGCTTGTTTGCCACAGTCGTGGTATAAAAATAAAATACAAAAATAGCCAAAGTAATAATACCTATTTAGAGCTTTAAAGTTTTGTACAGGTGATGTTTAAAATGCTGGTATAGCCAAGTGGTATGGAATTTGGGGTGAACCCCTCTCGTACCTGTCTCGGATATACAAAATATGAAGTGATGAAACATATTTTCACTGTACGAACAAGTTCAAAGGTGTTCGTAAAGTCCCAAACTTTTGATATGAGGAATAACTATAGTTCTGGGCTGTGTTCGGTAATGGGACATTTACAGAGTTGTATATAATTGCTTTCAATTTAAACTAAAGCCTGACCAGAAATAATAATAATAATAATCTTTATTGACTTAAACCTAATACAAGTATAATAGGCCAAGAAAATAAGATTTTTTTGAAGAATTAATTCCCAGCAGGCTGTAAATCGTTTTAATACCATCATGTGGTCCTAAATGCATGTAATCCAAGTTTGCCCAATCCCAAGAGGTGTGCATAACTTTTTAGCGAAAAGGGTTTTCAGGTTTTTGCTTGTAGCTCGAAAACGGTACGTCCGACGGAAAATGTCATGTATATCAATATTAAAGAGGGTTAAATTCTGCCTCGAATGAGTATCTTTACTTGTAATTCGGTTCAGCGGTACAGCCGAAATCTAAAGTTATAAACCGGGAAAATGTCTCATTTAATTGAAAAACTCAATATTTGACTTCCTTACCACATATCTTTGAAACAGACGACTCCTGGTGAAAAACCTATAGAATAAAAGTTGAAGACAATATAATTTCACGTTATATAGACATTTCAGTTTTCAAATTCAGTCATTTTGAAAGACTAAATTTGGCATGAATTCAAAAGCGGTTTTTTACTAATTCCTTCTAAGTTGCATATTTTCCATATATATGAGGTGTGAGGCGTACATTTAATGCACTGTTACAACTAAGAACATTTAGGTGCAAATTTCTAATACGTAACCAATTATAAAACTATTTATACACCGTGTTTTTATTTTATTTCCGGTAATTACTAGGGTATATTCCTGGGCTTAACTTAGGTTTATTTCTCAAAAACGCCAGTGTCCTAATTAGCTCCAGTTCTGAGGTAATCGATATTTTATTAATGCCTGCTAATTGTGTAAACCTACATTTATTTATTTTTTACTCTGAGAACCCACTACAAAATGATGCACCTGCGTGTTAAGTCAAATAGGTTCATTAGTTGTTGATTGATTCCCCAATCTGTAGGTATATTAACTCAACTAAACAATTGAACATTATGACATGTCAATGAAATTTCGAATATTAACAATCATACAACGGGAACATATTGTATTGAAAATTTTATAATTGAAAGAAAAATTAAAAAATTCACCGCAACGAGCAAGATTCGAACTTGCGACCTTTCGGAACACCGGTCCGAATCTTTCCATTTTTCCTTCAATTATAAAATTGAAATTTTGATTGCAGACGTTTCTGCTTAGTACAAAATTAATATTGTATTGTCTTAACATACAGTTACATGACTTTATAGCGGGTTCTCAGACTAAAAGAAAAATTTACACAATCAGAAAGACGAAAAAGAACTATCGATTACCTCAGAACTGGAGCTAATTAGGACACTGGCGTCTTTGAGAAATAAACCTAAGTTAAGCTCAGGAATATACCCTTGAAATTACCGGAAAAAAAAACACGGTGTATAAATAGTTTTCCGATTACGTACGTTTTAGAAATTTGCACCTAAATGTTCTTAGTTGTAACAATGCATTAAATGTACGCCTCACACCTCATATATATAGAAAATATGCAACTTAGAACGAATTAGTAAAAAACCGCTTTTGAATTCATGCCAAATTTAGTCTTTCATAAAGACTGAATTTGAAAATTGAAATGTCTATATAACGTGAAATTATATTTTCTTCAACTTTTATTCTATAGGTTTTTCACTAGGAATCATCTGTTTCAAAGATATGTGGTATGGAAGTCAAAATATGAGTTTTTCAATTAAATGAGACATTTTCCCGGTTTATAACTTTTGATTTCGGCTGTAACGCTGAACCGAATTAGAAGTTAAGATACTAATTCGACGCATAATTTAACTCTCTTTAATATTGATATACGTGATATTTTCCGTCGGACGTACCTACTGTTTTAGAGCTACAAGCAAAAACCTGACAAAGAGCAAAAATTTCGCTAAAAAGTTATGCACACCTCTTGGGATTGGGCAAACTCTGATTACATGCATTTAGGACCACATGAAGGTATTAAAACGATTTCCAGCCTGCTGGGAATTAATTCCCCAAAACACTTTTTATAGATCTTATTTGCTTGGCCCTTAACTAATATTTGCACAGTACGCTAATAACTTAAGAGAGACTTATGTATTAGGTTTGAAACAGTTTCACCGGAACTGAGCCTCTGTCTTCCGAACTAGGCGGATGCCTGTGACTCGGAAGTCAGTGATTCCACCGAGAATATGGGTTGAGTTGTATGCAGTTGTGCCTTATATACAAAATAAATTAAAAGGAAACTTAACTATACAGCAATAACACTTTTTACCTGACGTGGTTGTGTACTTGTGTGTATGTATTTACGAGTATGCGTGCGTGTGCGTGAATGTGTGTGTGTAAGTGTGTATATAAGAGAGAGAGAGTGAACGTGTGTGAAAGCGTGCTAGTGAACATGACAAGTTATTAATTGGGACGTGATATAACGTAATAGAAGTAATTGGATAGGTAGGATGATTGTTAATTGAGTGGATTGAGAATTGGTAGCGGTAAGCCATGAGACGCATTTATTTCAGGCAAATTAGGAGGTCTTCAGTCGCCGGATAAGTTTGTGATTGAAGCCAGGAAATTAATTTTATTTTACAGTCAAAACGGTTTAATGGGTATATATTTAGTTGTTTATTCGTCTTATTATAGATACGAGCACTCATTGCCGCATACTGTCGGCTGGCAAATCCCGTCCGCCGATCTCCTACTGGACAGACAGCCTGTTTATTGCGCTTACTGTTTACTTTCGCACATAAGGGTAAGTGACGATGTCTGCGCAGTATTGCTCGGAGGACGTATAGCTGTCTAACGGTTAGGACGTTACATTCGGCGTATAGTTGGGCTGCTGGATATCTATAAGGTTTAGATATTGCAACCTTTAGTACTGCTCTCTGTGCTCGCTCAAGCTTTAGCATGGCCACTTTACCAGCAGCGCCCCACACCGGGATACAATAAGTGACTATAGCGATTGGCATAGGGACGAATAAATCATCATCAATGTTTTGCGATCAGCAGAGTTGCGAAGTTGTTTAATAACATAAATTAGTTTCCTGACTCGATATGCTAGCGTATCTATACTCGTATGAGTATGCCAATCTAATCTTTGGTCAAGAGTAATACCAAGGTATTTTATGTTAGAGACTCTTGGGAGGGGTAAGCAAAGACAACTAGGCGTAGGTATCTGACATATGTGGCTTTTAATAGAAAAAGATACATGGGGTTGTGTTTTTTTAGAAATAGAAAATGGGATGAATTTTGTTGTGTCTAATTTTAGAGTTAATAAATTCGAGTTTAGCCATTGCGTTACAAGTTTTAAGCCACTTTCTGCGTGTATTTTAGTGTCAGCCCAGTCGGAGCCATGAAACAGTAAGGCCATATCATCAGCGTAAGCTATTATTTTACAATTTTCAAGTGGCAGTTGGCACAGTTCATTTACGTAAATCTGGAATAGCGTGGGACCTAAAATGCTGCCCTGTGGGACACCGTAGCCTATGGTTTCTTCTTTGCTTACGTGATGCTTAAGTTTCAAGAATTGCGAGCGATTTGAGAGGTAGTATTGAAACATGGCTAGAGATGTACCACGGACACCAATATTTTCTAATTTGCGCAATAATATAGGAATCGAAACTGTGTCAAAGGCCTTGGATAGGTCCAGAAATATACCTAGACAGCGTCGGTTTTCGTCCAGATTCCGAGTTACGAAACAAGTCAATTCGGTGACGGCATCTTCTGTTGACTTGCCTAAACGAAATCCGTATTGGTTTCCAGCAATGACATTATAGCGATCTAGAAAACTTACTAAGGCAGTATTCATTATTCTCTCCAAGACCTTTGAAATAGTTGATAACACTGATATTGGTCTATAATTAGTATAGTTGGCCTTGTATATGATTATTGTCAAGTGGGCGCTATTATTCTAATTTATATGGCAACAGTTCAGTATGGTGACACCTTGATTTGTTTACCTGTTTAGCTCTGATGTTAACTTGAAAATGTTTCACAGTGAAATAGTTTCATTTCCCGAGCGTATTATTTACAGCTGTTTATTACAGACACTATTTAAAATGTTTCGCTCTTGACTATGAATAATTTTGGGATTTTTTTGTTGTTTATCGTTTAATATTCAACATTTGACTATTATTCAAATACACTGTCTCAATGGTACTGACAAAAGTGACAGCCTATCACATGCCCTCACACATGCATATCATTCTGTCATTAAAATTATTGCCAGTGCAAGAAATTAGTTCCAATGAAATTCCGCAACATGGCGCATAATCATATATTATAATTTATAAGGAGATTAGAGAATTCGTTTTGTAAATCGCTGTGTTAATTTTAAAAAGGTTTAATGTTCTAATGTTAAAAAACTTTTTAAAAACTTTTTATTTTTATTTATTTATTCATTTATTTACTGTTGTTACCTCTACCTAAATTTATCTAATTGTAAAATTTGTGCTTGTAACTGTATGAGGTGTGCAATAAAGAGTATTTATTATTATTATTATTATTATTTATTTAAATATTATGTATTCTATGGAATCCGTCATTCTGAATACCTACATGCAATTGACCAAGCGATAGCGAAGCAAATATTGTAAGCAGATTCGTCAATTTTGTGATCAAAGTTTGAGAATTAAACGTTTTATTGTCCGAAAATCTTTTTTCCGTTATACTTCAAGGGCTCGGGAGGTTGAAAAGAAAACGCTCAAATAGTTATCCGGATTCCTTTTTTATTTTATAAATCTCACATAGTAAAAGGAGAAAGTTTTAAGGAACTAACTATTATATTATAAGAATGTATGTGACACTTTTTCGGAAAAGGTACCATTTGGTGCAAGGCGCGTCGTACGTTGTACAGATTCAATATTTTGTTCAAGTAACAAAAGCGAAATTATGGGACATAAAAATCATGATAATTATCAAGATAACTATCATTGATATTTATCCTTTCAAGCCCTGGTATGCGCCGACCGCCAAACGATATATTTTCCGAAAACTCGTCACATAACTTTTTAAGAAAGCTTTGTATACTTGACATTTTTCACATTCTTGACCGTAAGATTATTGGTGTTCTCAAAATATATTAATAATAGTTACCTTGCCACCAATTTCCATTTTAAACAACATAATAATTAGTCATTCAAAATATCCAAAAATGAAAACCATTTTTACATTTTTTGGCCAAACGACGTGGCCGTATTTTCGGTTATTTTTTTATTTTTTGGAGACGATGGACGTAACTTTTCTTAATTGTTAACTGATACCTATGTCTTCAAGATATTTTAAAACAGTTTTACTGCCACATTTGAATGCCTTCCTGAGTTCTCTATAAGATTTTGTGACTCAGCGGGCTGTCATTTTCTTTAATCGATCTCTCTCAGCAAACTGGCTAATGCTGGAATGTTTCCCCGAACAAGGCTTTCTTGTGGCAATTTTTGTAAAGAAAAAGGACGCAAAAATATTATAAATAGCTCTTTAGCTCTATTCCATTTCCACAAAATTTTCCACGGTCATCGCTTTCAGCCACAGGGAATTAATACTGTAGAAATTACATACTGTTTCGCGACGTTGTTCTCCTAGATTGACCATAATTTTAAGATAAAGAATCCAATGTCCATTAAAAGTACGGGATTAATTAACAGATGTATGCTTTCAATTGGCATTTATATAAAATTTGATTTTATTTCTTTACTTACTTTTTACGTCTTCAAAACTTTGTCCAGATTTCATTCCGCATACGTTAATAGGATGGATGTTAAATTTCACTACAATGTAGCTATACACGGTGCTCGTGAGGATTGCGAGAGATTTTAACAGTGTATTCCTGATCATAATTGGAGACTAAAATGTTGTATAAACTTTTCTGGAATTCGCCTAGTTTCAGAGTTACTACCAATTCAATAAAAAACATTTTTTATTGTGACTCAGTGCAAAACCCTTTCTTGATGGCTATTTCATCCTTTATGGGGTCTAGTCTAGACATTCTTATTGACAGATATCAAAGTGCCAAGGAATACTTTACGTAAACTATTTTTTACGAAAAAAATGTACTAATTTATTTTAATCAACAGTTGTACCAATAGCATTTATGTTTTCATGTTCAAAAGCATTTTAAAAATCGAAAAAAAAAACACAAAGAAACTGGTTTTTTTTTTTCGCGAAATTGACCTAAATTCATATAACATTTATTACTCCTTATGACCTCAGGAATTCGTGGTTAACACATTGAGTGTCAGCTAGTGCTACGCGCTACGCTCGTAGCCCCTAGCCACGTATTCGTCGTATGTAGCGCGTAGTAGCTACGAAGAGAGAACCCGACAGTCAGTTCCCATGATTCTACGCGAAAGTGGTCTTAGGAGACCTTCTCATTAATAGATTTTTGGATAATGCATGATTCTGATCCAAATCCAAGACTAAAAGTAAAACTTTCGTACAAATCACGTGTGTGTCTCAAATCAGGATGTGAGAGATAGAACATCAAATCATCATGATGTCGTTGAATTCGGCAATGGCGCATTTGTGTTTAAAGCACTTGTGGCGTTTGTAAGCCTGTCGCATTAATAAGAGCTCCTATTCCCTGAGAACGGAAGGTATTCCTTCCTTACATCTGTATCCCAAAAAGAACTAACAATGCGTAATTTTCACTCATTTATATGAATATATATGGAGACATTTTATTGGGACAATCTCACGCAAATGTGAGATTTTTGTACTCTACTCATATTATTTAATGTCGTTTATAATTGCACTATACATAAATAAATTTACAACTACACCATTGATCACTTATCACTTCGATCCAGTCCTCTGCTGGTAGAACTTCTGGAATCTTTCAATTACTCTTAGAATAACGTTGGGTTCACAGGGGTTCCCGTTGGAACCAATGTCTGGGCAGCCTTGCGTGGTGAAGCACTCGAACGTTATCTCCGGTCGGTGGCAGCAACTGAGGACCGCGGCATCGCAGTTAGTTGGTAGTTGGTTTGTAGAGACTTCCTTAGGCGCGTTCTGAGGCGGCGGCCTTCTGGGAGTCGTTGGCGGGCGGAAAGTAGTCGGAGGAGGTCCAGGAGGAATACTATTCAATGTGCTATCGCCTTGAACCGTTCCGTGATCAACGGGAGGAGGCCTCCTAGTTACAGTGTTATTCGGCCGAATGATATCAAAATTGATCGGCCTACTGACGTCCTGACCGTCGTCGTTGTCTTCATTGTCGTCTACAACGTATCCCCAGTTTTGTCGCGTGTCATCCATTTCAGGGAAGCGGTTGTTTACACCAGGCTGGCTTCCGTTATTGTTGCCACTCGGTTGAGGTTGCGGATTGCAGTTGCATGGTTGAGGTAAATAAAGAACTGGCAGATAAATAGGAAACGATGGCGGTAAAGCAGGCGGGAACGACGGTTGTCTAGCTATGGACGCGATGTCTTGTAGCCGCCTGTATACGTGTGATAGTGGATCGTCTACTAAACCATAGACACCGGTGTTTAGCGATTCATCTCTTTTCACATATGTATGATACGCTGGGCTGATTAGTGGCGGAATACCAAATCCTCCGAAGTCGTACCAACGCTTTTGTCGCTGGCCCGTGGTATCTGTGCTTTCAAGGGTGCCTTGTTCTAGTGGGGCGGATGTTGCGTCAAGACTCGCTGTCTCAACTTTGGCAATGTCTTCTAGCTTGCTGACGTCACTCGGTGCTGCGTTGACGTAGACTTGGGTGGCTATCGCGGCGAGCAACAGGTGTTGTAGTCTTGCCATCTGTAATTGGAAAGAAAATTCTCTTTAAGCACCAATTTGTTCAATAATCTTCTCTATTCTAAAGTAGGTTAGAGTGGTATTTGCCATGTTGATCGTTTCAGCCCAATTTTTTTGTACTCACTATCTTAGACTTAACAAACATTCTTAGAATTTTTGTAAAAGTTATTTCATGCCGGACATAAAAGCTATCAAGCTAGTCGGGTCCGTTAATTGAGTTATTATAATGTTAATTATGTTAAATGAGAAGACGCTTTACTTCATTTTAGGGTCACAACGGTTATTTATGCTTCATTATGTAAAACCTTTCGGTTAAGCAATTTATTCTTACATATGAAGGGTAATGCAAATATAGAAGATGCAATACCGCATGCGAGACGTGTTTGGTGTTGCGTAATAAATGACAGAGACAATTAATAAGGATGGTATGTTCTTAATCGTCTTCATGGTTTGGAAACTGTCAAACGTCTGTCGCATAGCACTCATGGCTGTGTACCAGCTCACCAGCTCATAAATTAATGTTTCTATCCTGTAGGTTTTGAGTTTAAGTTTAAATGTGTCATTCCGGAATATGTAAATCATAATAGCTGTTTTTGGTACGGTAAACCAAATCTGCGTGAATAGTGTTTTATCATTAAGCTATTTATTTAAAGAGAAGCGAATTGAGTGTCCTGAATAAAATGTAAGATTGTAGCAAGACTTCTTCTCTGTCGTTTCGCTCTAGACAGAGCGGTCGTGGCCATGTCGAGCGTCCACGTCGACTGTGAAAGCGATCACAGCTCTGCAAGACAACAGTCTTTATTATTTATTTTTCTCTACAGAGACGATGTGTTGTCCTATTTATTTGATAATGTTGAGGTTACAAGTTAAATGTCATTCTAAAACTTTCGTGGGTTCCCCAAATTTTAGCCACATGTGTTTACATTTCTATAAATAGATATGAAATGGTACCTAACAATTGGCTACTTTCCTAAAATAAAATATTTAGTCCGTCAGTTAGATTATTAAAAAATATTGGACACGTATTTTTTTATTATATTTCAGTACAATTTTTAGTATAATGTGACGTCACGCGGAACTTTAACGGGCTATATCTTCACCGATTTTTGTTTGATTGACAAAATAAAAAATACGGATCCAATATTTTTTGATAATCTAACTGACGGACTAAATAGAATTATATTTTTTTTACCCAGGAAAGAACCCATTACCATCACATCCAACACAACTATAATATT
Source organism: Pammene aurita (assembly GCA_947086415.1). Lineage (NCBI taxonomy): Eukaryota > Metazoa > Arthropoda > Insecta > Lepidoptera > Tortricidae > Pammene > Pammene aurita. The sequence goes on from OX352298.1 coordinate 29,339,462, forward strand.
AGTTTGAACTTTTGATAGGTACATTAATAAGGTAAATAAGTAGGTATTTATTTATCGACCTACAGTGTGTAAAAAAAATACTGGTGATCCCTTTAAGGACATAATTGGTATCGTATTGAGATTAAGAAAAAGTGGGAGAAAAAAATATCGACGCGAAAAAAACATTCACACACAGCCGCTTCAAACAAAAAACTTATTTTATCTACACTCATATTGTAAGTTCTCTAAAACGTGTTCGAAAACGGTAGGCAATGGCTAGCATTACCACGACCGATTTTACTATGATAAGCTTTTTATCCGTGGCAGTAACGTAATTTTAACTTTTCATGCTCAATTATTGATGTGCTATGAGTTTTGATAACATAATGTACACCTGCACCCTCCCGCGCATCCGCCGACAGCCCGACACGCGCCTCCCCGACCGCCGGCACAATCGAGTTGGTCATGGCGGTGCAATGGCGGCCATTCTATGGTTTCCGAATACGGCATTTTGGATAAATAATATGAGTGTAGATAAAGCAGTGTATGCAACTGTACGCTAAAGCAGTGTATGCCTTAAAACACTCGTGTGATCTTATTATGAAACTTACCTGCGGCTCGTTTCATAAAACCGCACTCATGTTTTAAGGATCCTTATTACGTAACAGTTACATAAACTACTATTATCGGGCGAATATTTGTTTTCTTAGTTTTTATAGTAAATAATACGCGCATATACCAAGCCAATTATAATATTGGAAAATAGGAATCACAATAACATTCGATAAGAGTGAAGGGGAAAGACATTTGACAAATAATATTTGACACATAGACATAAGTTACTTCAGCCGGCCAGCTATAGAGCATGCAGTATGTTTAAACTCTTTCAACATCCTCCCTTAAACATAATCCCATCATGTTGGAGCAGAAGGCCAGCTTCGGGAGTGCCGTAGCCTTTGTAAGCGCGTCAGCCACCATCAAATCTGTCGAGATGTAGCGGACGTCGATGGCACCTTCATGCACTTTATCGCGCACAAAATGATGCCTCACATCAATGTGTTTGGTTCTCGGATGATAGCCATCAGTCCCAGCAAGCTTGATACTACTCTGATTGTCGCTGTAGATGATCAAGGCTTCATTTTTCATCTGTGGCCATAAACCATCTTGGAACTGCTTCAGCCACAAAGCTTCTTGTACACATGCCGACAGTGACATGTACTCGCTCTCGGTCGTAGAAAGGGCTATGGTAGGTTGCCGCTTGGAACACCAACTGATTGCTCCTCCCTGAAACAAAAAGGTGTAACCGGTGCAAGACCGCCTATCATCAGCCGAACTAGCCCAGTCGGCGTCACAATAACCATGCATCATGGTTTTATCAGGACTCTTCTTGTAACAGAGCCTGTAATCCATTGTACCTTTCAGATATCGCATCACTCGCTTTAGAGCGATCCAATGTTGCATTTCAGGTTTGTTATTATATTTACTCAGCATATTAATAACAAAGCTTATATCTGGTCTCGTAACTTGCGAGATATACAGTAAGCAACCTATTATTTCTTGATACGGGATATCACTTAGAAATTTCTTTGTTTCATCGCAACTCTCTGTTAACTTTGTGCCCATATCGATTGGAGTCTTAACAGATTTGCAGTCCGACATTCCGTATTTTTGTAAAACATCCTGTATATATTTTTCTTGATCGAGGTATATGACTCCTTTCTTCCTATCTCTTTCTACATGTATCCCGAGACAGTAGCATACGTCACTAAGATCTTTCATCTTAAAATGCTTGTTAAGCTGCTCTTTGATGATGCTTTTCGAAATCTGGTTATTCGTGAAGATCAGCAAGTCATCAACGTAAATTGCCACAAATAGCATGTTGTCCTTATCTTCAATCTTGTGATAAATACAGGGATCAAGTTTTGACTGCAGCAGACCCATAGATTTCAATAAAGAGTCAAGCTTCTTATTCCACTGTCTGCTCGCCTGTTTCAATCCGTACAGTGTTTTTTTCAGTAGACATACTTGGTTACCTTTTTCATACATCGCAGGTTGAACCATGTAAATTTCCTCATCTATGTCACCTTGAAGGAAAGCTGATACTGCGTCCATCTGACATATGTCCAAATCATGTTTTGCCGCCAAGGCAAATAAGTATCGCAAAGATGCAAGTCTAACAACCGGTGAATAAACTTCATTGTAATCGATACCTTTTTTTTGTGAACATCCTTTAATTACCAGTCTCGCCTTGTACTTCACAACGTCACCGTTTTCATTCGTCTTTGTCTTAAAAACCCACTTGCAAGGTAGAGCTCGTTTGTTTGGAGGTAGAGTCGTAACTTTCCAGGTATTGTTAGATATCAAGGACTCGTACTCTTCATCCATCGCTTTTTTCCAATTCTGCGAGTTAGCGCTTGACAAAGCCTCTTTGACAGATTGTGGGTTGGTAATCTCATTGACACACATATTACACATACCGTTGCAGTCCGATCTCAACGTGACAGTGCGTTGAAGCTTCTCATCGCTATCATAATCGTCGCTTGTGTCGGGTACGTATGTTTGGTCATCACTCGCTCTGTTCACACAGCTGTCAAATGAAATATCAGTACTCTGGGTAACATCTTGCGTCTCGTCCGGTGATGTATTATCGCTATTCTGTACCTCAATCGGTGGTGTAGCGTCCTCCCTCTCCTCGGTACACTCATCTGTACCCGCACTCACAGATTGTGATGTTAGAGGTGTGGTAGTAAGCCTTGACACTGGTTCAGGGTTCGGTGTGATTTTATTTGCGCTCGTGCAGTTCTCGATAAATATCACATCCCTGCTGACCACTACTTGTTTCGCCTTTGAGTCGTACAGTCTGTAGCCTTTCGTGTTATCACAGTAGCCGATGAAAAGTAGCTCGCGTGATTTAGGATCCCATTTTTGGCGCTTTGGCTTCGGAACATGAACCATGGCTTTCGAGCCGAAGATCCTCAAATGTGAGATGTTTGGTTTCTTACCCGTCCACATTTCAAACGGTGTTACCTCAGCTAAAACCCGTGATGGTGATCGGTTGATAATGTAGGCTGCTGCGGAAACTGCCTCAGCCCAGAATTCTTTCTGCAGATTTGCCTCAAACAGCATGCATCGTGCCCGTTCGGCCAGACTGCGATTCATGCGCTCCGAAAGACCGTTTTGTTCACTCGTGTATGGTGCGCTGGTCTGATGTTTGATGCCGGAAGCCGCTAGAAAATCAGAAAATGCTTTATTGCAGTATTCAGTTCCGCAGTCACTACGAAAAATTTTAATTTTCCTGTCCAACTCGTTTTCGACCTCATTTTTGAATTTTTCAAATACTGACTTTATATCCAACTTGTTCTTTAAAAAGTACACGTAAACTTTTCGCGAATAATCGTCTATGAAGGTTATGAAGTACTTGGCTCCACCCATAGATGGCGTCTCCATCGGACCGCATAGATCGGAATGTATTATTTCCAAAAGTCCATTCGCGCGAGAACCGGAGTTGGAAAACGGAAGTCTGGTCTGTTTTCCTTTGCAACACGAGATGCACGGAGAAGGTTCGTGCTTATCGCTGGTAATTTGCATACCTTCATGCAGCGCAAGATTGTAACCTCTTTACATCTGCCATGTTCAAATGTGCCGTTCGTTTATGCCAAGTTAAGATATCGGCCTTACTCTCATTTGAGATAGCTGCATAAACATTGGCAGTCTTTACAGTGTTCAGCTTATACACGTCGTCGACGAATCGTGCGGTGGCAACAACGTTGTTCTGCGAATTGTAGATGTTACAGCCAGTCTTAGTGAACTCAACTCTGTAGTCATTCTTAGCTAGCTGACTAACCGACAACAAGTTCGCGCCTAGCTCAGGAATATAAAGGACATTTCTCACCTGGATCTGATGCTCATCGTCGTTGACTGCGGTATGGATATCAACCTTACCCATATTTTGTACGGATACATTTTCCTTGTTTGCCACCATTATTTGTCGAATCGAAGGTGACTCTATCTCGTACGTCCAGTCTGAGCGTCATGACATATGTCGGGCACAGCCCGAGTCCACGTACCAGTCGTCCATTTCCATATTTTCCATTGAGCTGAAAGCTGAAAAAACTGCGGAATAACCATAATGATTGGATTGATTAGGTTGGTTATTAGACTTTTTAACCGGGCACTGGTTCCTGAAATGGCCGTGATTGTTGCAGTTGTGGCAACGAGGTCCTTTTCCCTTTGCCTTTGATTTGTGATTAGCGGTATTTTTGCCCTTGGTGTAGAATGCCGAAGACTCAGAAACCTTAACTTCCTGTAAAAGTTTTGTCTTGACAAAGTCCGATGAGATCTTAATGCCGGAACTTTCCAGACCCATGATCATTGGTTTATAGTTGTCCGGTAAACCCGCTAGCATGAGCGTTCCCAGCCATTCATCTCCGACTTCGAAGCCAATATTGCGCAATTTGTATGCAGTCGACATAATTTTATTTACGTAATCTTCAATACTGGAACAATTGCCTAGATCGATTGGATTGTGTTGATTAGATCTCGGAGTAAACCCACTCTGCGTGATAACCCGGAGTCTTCAAAAACATTTTGAAGGTTCGTCCATACTTCTTTCGATGTTGTTGCCTTTTCAATATGGACGTAATTTATAGGATCGACCAACAAAATAATTTTAGACTTGGCCTTAATATCTCTTTTGGTGTCTACATCAGTTCCCGGATCAACACACTGCCATAGATCTTCGTGTTCAAGATAAGATTTTACTGCAAACTTCCACGTCGTATAATTATCTCGACCGGCTAATTTTTCAATTTCAAATTTTGACGTAGCCATTTTCGAGAACGGATTATATAACGATTTACGTGGAACACAATTATATTGACTTTTCTACCACTTTCGTCCTATTCTCGGTATACGGGACTGCCCATAACCTATAGTAAATAATACGGGCATATACCAAGCCAATTATAATATTGGAAAATAGGAATCACAATAACATTCGATAAGAGTGAAGGGGAAAGACATTTGACAAATAATATTTGACACATAGACATAAGTTACTTCAGCCGGCCAGCTATAGAGCATGCAGTATGTTTAAACTCTTTCAACAGTTTTTCATAATTAGAATACGATACCAATTATGCCCTTAAACGGATCGCCACTACTTTTGTTACACCTTGTATGTACTTGCTGTATAGTGGCGTCCCCGTGACGCCTTTTTAACCTATAAAAATGACATAAATCACAAGTCTGATTTTATGTTGTGACCTGTTAGAATACGTTAAGTACTAATAATAAAAAATATTTTCTAACAATTGTTAGCATTGCGCTAGGTATAATACATGTATTTGTTTGCTACACATAGAAAAGATTATGTAAGTTTTATTTTTCTCTACCAGGCTATCGCTTTTTACTATTGCAACATAACTTCACATTTTATAACGGTTTTGTCAAGAGCATATGTCGTCTTAGCCATTTGTAATTCGTTTAGAATTCAAGATCACTTATATTTTGACAAATTGTTTTCGATTTTTCTCACATAATCTATTGACTAAACTGTTATAAAATGACAGATGATGTTGAAATAGTTGAATGCAATAGTATGGTAAAGGAAAATATACCTTGTATAATCTTTTCTTGTTGTTATTAACAAACATCTATATTATACCTAGCGCGACGTCAAAAACTGTTAGAAAATATTTTTTACTATAAGTAATCATATCATATTCTCTAACTAAAAAAGAAAATCGCACTTGTGAGTTATCGAAGCTCAAAACTGTTCGCGTACTACTGTACTTCTACTTGTAGGGCCCATTTCTTTACCTTGCGCTGGAAAACTCCGAAGAAAAACGAGGGAGGGATTTACTATGAAATATTGCAAGCTACACGCGATATTTAATTCTATATAGACAAAGCCGCCTGGATAGGCTAGAAAGATAAAAACGATTTTAGAACGGTAACACTTCAACAACTTTAGCACTAACTCTTGCAGTAGGTAACATTTACTTAACCAGCTCCCTGTTAAAACTCCAATAACGACCATGAAGCCTATTCGAAGAATATAATTTATTATGGTATGGCTTAGATTTGACTTCGAACAAAATGGGCCCATCTAAAGTGACGTTTGTCTTATTTAGATCATACTTTTCTTGTTATCAATCGCTCATCAAATTTTCAAGTTCAAAAGGTATCACAAAAGAGATTACTTAACGTCGATATGATACGTACCTACGGCAAACTTTTTAGCGACATTGGTTGTCGCATCACAATTTAGTTCTATGACAAAACTATATCATTTTGATAACAAATCATGATTTTAACGTTAGAATACCGCTCCATCGAACCGTTCCCGTTCACATAATGTTCGTATAAAACGGTCGGGCCGAAGTTTCTTCTCATTGTCTACAAGACAATTGAGCATTCTCGCGCCCATTACGCGTCGATTCGTTTCTTAACTCCTGACTGAGTCTCTCAACCATTTGTTATGTTATTGAATTTTGGAATTTAGTAACACTTCATATTATTTATTTTAAAATGTCTTTTATAACGATCCCTAGGAATCAGGAGGCTAAAAATGGCTCTGGGCGACACGGTTAGTCTGTTATAGGCAGTTTTATTCTAGTTCAATGTTGGCTGCTGTCATTGGAGTAAAATATTAAGTTTTATACTAAAGGCCACCAGACACTATCAGTAATTATGTCATTATTTACCCGTCCTTTTCTATGTATATGAAGGATGAGACGACGGTGTGAGTGGATGGAGGACGGGGGAGTGGACATCCACCGACCCGTTGGGTCGACATAGGGAAGAAGGCCTGCCAAGGTTCCATACAAGAGCCTATCATCCGAACAGTAGAAGATCGTGCAGTTTGGAGAGCCTTGGTTACTAAATTTTTTTTAGTAGCAGGGTGTCCTTAGAGTGTCCTTAGGTTTGCCCAAGTTCAGACAGACTTTTCCTACGTCTCGGTAACTTTCTCACCGCCACTGATAGATAGTAATATGAAAATTAATATCTTAGTCTCAGAGCACTTAGTTTACTTAATTTTAATTGCCTTTCAGTATTTCGAACTGTATTGCGTCCCAATTCAGCAAACCACATTTAATTAGTACCAACCAACAGCAGATACCTAAGAAGCGTCCATAATCAGAATTCATTTAAAGTCGCCAAGTTGACTTTTTATTGACATAGGTATGTTCCTATTTATATTTTAAAGTATCGGCCAGAGCACCAGACTGCAACTTTATTTCTCGTTCTACAATATTGATGGCTAATACGTACACACAAGTGCAATTTAATGAAAAATCGATTAACTACTACCAAAGAGCTTATGTGTATTGTATGCTTTTATTCATAAACTTCTAGCTAATAAATACTTCTAGCGATGAATGTTTTTTTTATCACCTTGAAGTCCTTGAAATGTTCGCTCGTTCCAGCACCTGGCACGATCATTTCAAAGTTCAAACATGTTTCAAACAAAAGAACCAATTGTATTTTGCTAAATTGACAATCTAACTCTAGCTGTATGTATAATCTTGAAATATTTAACAACTTATTAGCTGACCAGACACTGTCGGTAATAGTGACATTATTTCTCTGCTCATCCTTCTCATCCTTCATATCCATAGAAAAGGACGGGTATAGAAATAATAACACTATTACTGATAGTGTCTGGATACTTTTTTGTTAGCAACCATTTGGAAAATTATGACGCATTAGCCCGTACACAAAATATGACTGATGTATCCATGTATGAATGAGTCATCTATTCACGGTATGAAGGTGGAAACAAAAATCATTACATGCCCATTGTGTGATTAGGCACGTACGGATTGTTTAGCAAAATCCTGACCACATTTTCGTGACAAGACTTTGACTCAGGTATCAGACACAAAGTAATACTAAGAATGCTACATTGTGCGGCAACTAGGTGGTCATGCTCATACCTTATTTGAGTTATTTGACAATCCTGTTACGGGAAGTTAGCAACGCCAAACAGTGGAAGCGTCACCAACAGCTGTCCATGTAGCTACAATATTTTGCACTTTTTTAGGGATCCGTAGTCAACTAGGAACCCTTATAGATTCGCCATGTCTGCCCGTCCGTCCGTCCGTCCGCGGATAATCTCAGTGACCGTTAGCACTAGAAAGTTGAAATTTGGTACTAATACATATGTATATCAATCACGCCGACAAAGTGGTAAAATAAAAAGTGGAAAAAAAATGTTTATTAGGGTACCTCCCCTATACATAAAGTGGGGAGTGATTTTTTTTTCATTTTAACCCTAACGTGTGATATATTGTTGGATAGGTATTTAAAAATGAATAGGGGTTTACTAAAATAATTATTTGGTAATGTAAATATTTTCGGAAATAATCGCTCCAGAAGTAAAAAAAAATGTGTCCCCCCCCCCTCTAACTTTTGAACCATAAGTTTAAAAAATATGAAAAAATCTCAAAAGTAGAACTTTATAAAAACTTTCTAGGAAAGGACCATGGGCAAAATGTCCCCTCGCACCAACAGAAACGAAACATGTCTCATTTAATAGATCTTGGAAACCGGATGATTTTTTACTATGACGAGGATCACCATATGTATGGGGTTTTCTTGGAAAACCGTATTTTGTTTTCATATATATTTTGTTAAATTCATTGAAAGTTACAAGAAGAAGGTTACAGAAACATTATGTTCCTAGCAATAATAAACAACAACATTTCTTTTAATAAAATACAGACGATTTGAGAACCTCCTCTTATTTTTGAAGTTGGTTAAAAAAAAGAAAACAAAAATTCCCTTATAGAGCTATATATTTTTAGATCTACAATACTACTTAACATATGATACATATTATCAGTGTTAACTTAAAATTATTACTATTTTTAGCCAAAACTCTTAAAGAAAATTGAAGATGTCTAGCCTAAATATATGTATGTGACGTATATATATATAAACAAAATACGGTTTTCCAAGAAAACCCCATACAAAAGGGCAATCCTCGTCATAATAACCAATCATCAGGTTGCCACGAACTATTAAATGAGACATGTTTCGTTTCTGTTGGTGGGTGGGGACAGTGCCCATACAAATTTGCCCATTGTCCTTTATTTTGAACTTGATAGGTTGAATAGTTTTTGAAAAAAAATTACAGAATAATTTCTGAACTAAGTTTGTAATTTAACCGTATAAGCAGGTAAATCTTGAAGCAAATCAAATTATTTTGTTCAATATTTTTTGATTTGCAATTTTTAAGTAGTTACACTACTATATATATAAACTGAAAATAGATGTCATATACTTAAGAAAAAGTGACCAAACCCTCCGGTGTCCGAGGCCAGATTTGAACTGGCGTCTTCAGCTTTCGCGGCTGAAGTTTGGCTGGGTTTGGTCACTTTTTCTTAAGTATATGACATCTATTTTCAGTTCGTATAAGCAGGTGTTTATTGTACCCGTAATTTCTACAAAATCACAATAAAATGACGTGCTTTCAAAAACTCTTAAGTGGGGACACTTACTGTGACGGACGGAAAACTACGGAACCCTACACTGAGCGTGGCCCGACACGCTCTTGGCCGGTTTTTACTGGTATTTCTTTTGTTTATACGAATATGGTCCCACTAAGCTCTCTTTGTTAGATTATTTTATTTCTTTAACGTACCGTTGTTATTTCCTTTAATCAAGGTTTTTAATGATTTCAAAAATAAAACTATAATAAAAACCATTGTTTAGTTTAGAAACGGAAAATAATAATTAAATTAACTTAATTATTAATTTTTTTAAATCTCATGCGGGTTTGTTCAGAGTTTTAATAAATATCTGAGTGGTCGACACACTCAGCTCTTTAGTAAAATTTAACCTTTTTAGGGTTCCGTAGCCAAATTGGCAAAAATGAAACCCTTATAGTTTCGTCATGTCCGTCTGTCCTTCCGTCCGTCCGTCCGTACGTCATGCCAGGCATGTTAATATTACAGCCATAAAATTAAGACAAGGTGTATTTTGTATGCTGCTATTTAATTATGTAGTTAAATTGCAGAACAAAAATATTTGGAGGGGGGCGGCATACATGTAACTAAATAAAATAAAATAAATTCAAGTATCAATATGTTGCACATCAATCGATAGGTCTTTAAAAATAACATCGAGGTTTCTTGGGACATTTCGAACCCTGTAACTTATGAACCGTAAGTCCAAAAACTTGAGATAATGCGCCTTATCACAGTTATCACATACATACTTTCTACGAAAATTGTTTTGAACATTATCGGTTCAGCCATTTTTGAGTTAACTCCAAAAATTTCTTCCATAGGTATCAGATACGACCTAGTGGTATTAGTTTGATTCTTATGCCATTGAAGGTACGGAATCCTCCGTTATGCGTGGTCCGACACGCACTGGCAGTACTTAAAACCTACTGTATCGCTTCTGAATTCAGACTTTATTTCTACAAAATTCGCAGTGTATAAAGAGCATCATATCCATGCAACGCTAAATATAGACAGTGACAGTTAGTGAATAAGTGACTGATCAAGCCACGCCCACTCAGGAGCAGTGTCAATGACTTGCGATAGTTAATCATCACCATGTTGTGGTTGCAAGTTGCAATAGATCAATATCAAGGCCGGTCAACATTTGCGTGTAGCGTCTCTATGTGTTTTAATTGCGATTAGGTATATGGTCTTAGGAAATTTGTTGTTGTTGCTATTTAACATAAGTATTGCATTGCAGTTAAGTAATAATAGCGTCTAAAGGGCATGATACCAATTCTATTCTCTAGCTATGACCAAACATAGCTTAATAATGATATTTGTGATTTGATTGAAACATGTCGAGTGTAAATTGATTACCTATAAGTCTCACGAGAGTTTTACTATTGGAATTAAAAGATGTTATAGTTATCAACCTGGCTGCTGAAACTACACTCTAAATAGACAACTACACAACTGACCTTTATAGTCACTAGTGTTACTACATGAACGCAGTTATTCCGGATAAACATTTCAATATTTAAAATTTCATACCAAACCAGCCCTGGCCCTCCAGGCTAGCACTACGCTGAGTCGGGACCATTTCGTGACAAATGAATCGTTTTTAGTCTTATTCATTGAGTACATGTGTATCATTTGTTAGGCTTAAGTATTACCTCACAAATAAAGGTTTTTTCTTTCTTTCTTTTGCATATCTAAGTTGGCTCATAGATTAGATGAACTTTATATATCGCTACGCTCTCAGATATATATCGAAGGCTACACTAATACCCTAGACCTAATTAAGTCGGAAACTGGTACACTGGTACGGCTAGACGCTACTGGTCTCTAAATAGCTTAGTGTTAGTGAGATGGAGACGTGAGATTAATGAATTGTTCCCGAAATGAATACTTACTTACTAATAATTGTAGTTAGAAAAGACGTACTTATAAATATTATTGAATTCGTATTTACTTTTAGCCGTTTTATTAATATGGTTCTAAGGGTTAACGACTGAGAGCTCGTCACTGTCCCAATACATGTTGTCTTTGAACGTAAGTCATTCGCTATCGTCCTAGTGCTCGACACGATAATTTCCAATAGTTGACACCGTGTATCTCCTTGATACACGGTGTCAACTATTGGGCATTATCGTATCGAGCAGTAGGACGTCTACCTTTCATGAAAAATAATCTGCCGAGTAGAAAAAAACACATATTTTTACTAGGAAAATTGCATATTTGTGAAAGTCTAGTTTAAAAAGGACCGGCAAATGGTAACTTTTTCACATTGTCACATTCATTCGTTCATTCGAATGTGTTAGGAAGAGGGAAAGTTTTTAACGGTAGGACATCTTGCCTAATAAGTGGTTCATCAAATACTCTGCAAATCTGTCCGAAACAGCGTACCTTCACGTTTCTCAATTCTCGTTACAAGAATATAATTGTCAGTTTAGCGTTACGAGAGTCAATTGTTGGTATAATACACGGCTACAATGGATAATACAAGATTGCAGTTTTTGCGAGGTTAATTAGGTACACAGAGGTATAGTTAATTTTTTAAAAGTGTCGGAATGGTAGGAAGAGATGTTAGTACTCGGACATCTTATAAAATATAACTATAAGAGTCTTTTTTTACAAAAAATATGTAATTGACGTAGATCACGTGAGCTCTTTATTAAATTTATGAAGTATTTAAAGAGTAGTAAACATTTATCTCGATATAAGTACATTTTAGAACATAAAGGTAGATATTAATATTAAAATATCAGTGCCATTAAGAACAAAGTTTTGGAAATTACTCACAAATCCTCCTAATCCTTCTAAATTAAGCGGTAGAAATGTCGTTAAAAGATTTTTCGACTTCTGACTTTATAAATGTGTCTTAGTTGACTTTAAAACATGTACATGTTTCACATTTATGTATATAAAGTTTTGATTGATGTTTTTGTAATTCAATTTAAACGTACAATAATATCGTGACATAAACAAAATCACCGAGGTAAATACAAAGAGAACAGTCACGAAAAAGGTCGTGAGCAGGACGATCTTGACTTATACAATAGAAGCTCTACACGTCTACATAATGGCTTGCAATTATTAACTTTGAATGAACCAGTGAGATAAACCGCAAAATCTTTAGACATTTAGGCGGCTGCTGCACTCAACGACCTTCACAGTACATTGTGCTTGACTATACGTAACTCGATCATGTATAGTTTAACATTAAGTAGATTACTTTTCGTTGAAACGCAAGTATGTATAAGTAATATGTTTGTTTTAATTACAAACGTCTCAGTCAGCAGAAATCAATGACTGATATTATCGACAGAACCTTTACGATATCCCTTGTGTTTTATACCGGTTTTATACAATTAAAAGTTAAAAACCATTTACAATATTTTATTATACAATATTTTACAATATTTTATTTTATTTACATAGCAAATTTAATATAATTTAATAAAAAATTGTATAATAACTATAAATATCAGAACCGACTATTAACCAGTTTAAAATAGGTAGTTCAAACTTTAAAAATCCTTAAATGTTTGTTTTTGTATATTGAAAATTGAAATTATTAATTTACTTACCGCAGTTTAAACATTGCAATTGGGCAACTTAAGCTTAAACTTCACGTGAGCCACCACTAACTCCGTTTTCCTAAGCAGCGGGATATTTCAAAACGCTTTAACTATTCCGCGTTAGTCAAGATTCAAGGCAACCTCGGGCAAGTTTCGTGGGATGGGCAAAGTTGCGATCAAGCAGCTACGCTTCACCCTACATCATTTTGAACCTTGTGTTATTCTACTTAAGATCTCTTTTTCCATGTTTATTGGAACAATTGATGCTTAATCGACAGCGGCAACTATAAACAGGGAGGCTATTCTAAACGCAGACTAATCAAAAGCGCCGGAAAACCAGCATAAGTGCGCTTCCAATGACGCAGATGTTACGAATCTAAAGGTCACGTTTACGCTAGTTCGCCTTAAAGTCGACTCAAATGTATTCTTAAGCGGTGTAAAATAAGAAGATTACCGATCGTGAATTACAAGTAGCGGGCATATTACGATGCTGTGTTTGAATATTTCGTACGTGTACTTGACCCTATATTCTTTAAGATATCACAATTTTTGGTGGACCCAGCTGCTGTTGCCACATGGTATTCGAATATTTAGACATATCATGGAAACTGGCAAATGTTACAACACTTGTTAGCTCTATGCTAATATTTTTTAGTATTATATTCAATAGTAAAATTGAAACAGATATACTTACATAGATGTATAACTTAAGTACTTAAATCTAAGACTTACTTAGCTTGTCCGTTTTATGAAACGAATAAAACTAATGTTTTTTTTTGTTAAATATGCCGTAAAAGTAGGGTAGGGTTAAAAAAAAAAAGGTATTGGGCGTACACAAAACTGGCGGTTGAATAAGATTGTTCGCAAAGCTCATAAATAATTTATTTTGTTTTTAATTACTGAACATTTATTTAGCTTCGCAACAAAATACATTTGCTACACGAGGATACCCGCTTGTTTTCACAAACAGAATTTTCATTTATTTTATTTTAACTAAGCCTTAAACCGAATCCTTTTTAGAGAGCTTAATTTATGGTTAAGAAAGTGAAAGTAGATTGGTGGAAGAGTTTGGAGAGTGAGTCATCTACATACTGTTTAACTGCATACAAGGAAACTTTATGTGTACACCTACCTAACTGTATTTTTTATAGAAAGTAAAACGTTGACATTCTCATGATTGTAAACGTATAAAGTTGCCATATTACTGTAAGTGGTCGTTATAGCTATTGAAGATTTCCTTCGGCATGATTATTCCTTAGGACCTAAGAATGGATTTGAAAACTGGAACCACCAAAATTTTTATTGAATGTTTAGAAGGGGGCAGGCTTGCAACTTTATTTTGATATCTACACGATAGCTTAACTAAGCTACAAGGCCAAGTGTGGTATCGTTTTTGTATAAATCGGGGATACCTAATTCATTTATCATTTTGAGGTGACACATTTCCGAAGCAAAAACATGAAAAATTAAAAAAAAAACTTAGTTCCCTATTTCACAAGAAAAAAATCCATAACTTGTAAACATTTATGAATCATGAAAAAATAAACGGTTCTTGAGAGAACCCTATTATTCATTAATTAAAAAAAAGGAATGTCATAGTAAAACGTACTAAAAAAACTGTTGACGGTGCTAAAATTTTAAATGAAAAAAAAAAAACAAATCAAAATGTGTTTTCCGATTGTTTCGAATTCGCCCTCTGCACTTCCTGAATGAGCTTTAAGCACCCGTCCCCGAGTGTGATTTGTTTGCTGGTAGGTGGAGTGAAGTGTGTCACGAATGCTTGAGATTCTATGAGAAGATGATGTACGTCCCTCTACAGTTTTAACCTAATATTAATACTTTTAGTAAAATTATGTACTTACTGATTAACATTATTTTCGCAGTGACTTAGTATTTAATAAGAATTTTTTTTTGGTATATGAGAAAAAGCCTAATAAAGTAGTTCAAAAGTATTAATACAATTTTATTATAACGTAGCACAGAACGTTTAGTTCGACGTTCGTATAAATGTTTTAAACTTTAGATTTTAGGTAACGCGAGCTTTTGTTAGCTTAACCAAGTTATACAATTAAATAAAGTTTTCAACTAACGTTGCGTTAGTTGTATCCATTGAGGTCATGAAGTAATTATTTACTACAAAGAAGAAGTTTCTGATGGATAATTGCTTGTATACAATATTAAATAGTGCTTTCATTTATTACATTTATATATTAAATAATAAAAGAAAATGGTTTATTTTAAAACAATCTCAAAGTAATTATGCCGGTTTCTCGTCCGGGTTCAGTTTGTCGCCATCCACCTGACTAAGGTGGTACAAATAAATGGGAACAACTTGAAAATATATAAATAAGTATGGACGGCAAACTAAAACATACCTACCCCACTTTTGCAAAAAAATATTTTTCATAAAGAAGCTCGCAAATATTATTTATTATCGCGTAATATTAACCGAAACTAGATTATATAAGCTGTATAATGAAATATAATACATTTACATAAGGATAGTTCAAGATCACAAAGCTGGCAAAATCGATAAGTGGACGAAAACTAAGATAAAAGCCTACCTCAAATAGGTATATTTTTTTTAGAATGAATTTCATTTTTCAAACATGAGTTTGCAGTTTGATGGTTTTTGTATTTATGTCAATACAACGTACAAGCCACCAGTTTGCTTGGTGATAAACATGTGTGACGGTCACATTAGATATTTTAATTAGAGCGCTCGAAAGTCAAAAATGGCCCCCAAAAAATACAGACCAAATGAGATGCAGCAAATTATCTTGATCTATCGAATGCCGCATCTACACTTCTAAAGGAGCTAGGCATAGATAACCTAGGTCATGGTAAAATTACCGTGCGCGGGGTCCACAATATACTGCATCTTTGTTTTCAATGAAATACCACAAATTTGAGGCAATACGGATAAATACCATAATTTAGTAGCTGACCTCGCTTCACATAGCGGAAACATTAGCAAATCTAAATTAATTTGCATATTTAGAAACCATTCGAAGATAATACTTACGACTTGCAACTTGACTTACGTATTTGCAATTAAAATAAAAACTTCCGTATACATTAACTCTATTTTGAGGATAAGGTTCAATGTTTCGTGTTAGTTTCTGTACATATCACGGTTATTCATCAATTTCATCATATTTGAAAACAACTCCGTGAGCATCTGTCAGTATTCTTACTCAATTAGCCTGACATCAGGGTCTTGGCATTCGTTTAAAAATATAGCTTTTTTTGTGGTTTAGGTCAAACAATATTATGACTACGGATCAACCAAAAAATGGCTAAGTACGAGCAAAACTTTTATAGTAAATTAACATTACTATGATGTTCCATTTTTAATTAATACGTATGTACCTTATAGTCGACTAAATTCCTTATTATGAATGCAATAAACAAGCGGGCCACGTCAGAATTAATTAAATTGAGTTAATATTGGACATAGGTAAAAACAACTTAAAATAATCCTCTTTTAGATCCGGAGAAACAATAAACTTGTGTTCAGGTCATTTGAACCTCTCATCCACTTATGACCTAAACCGCTTTAGGATTGTGCTTTACGGGCACTATTTTTTGCCAACCGCCGAAATATGCACACAAATAGATACTGAGGTACTGTTATTATTTATCATGGAAAGTATAACCAAATGGATCGAATATGTGTAAAATTGTAAAAAAAAATCCGTTCCAAATCTGATATTTAGCCAAATATTTTAATACGCACCCAGTTCAATATTGTAATGTTTTGCCTAAACAATACTATTCTGTCAAACCAGTTTCATTAAATCAGCAAAACTTGTTTGATGTTCCTAGTTTAATCAATGTGGTAGAAATATCAAGAGTTTTGTTTGAATAAAAATTTTATGGAACCTCTTTTTCTGTTTCCATCTAGATATCCGGTAGGTATTGGCATTGGTTTTCCTTACATACTTAAGTACTAATCAACTCATCACGTGTAAACATGACCTAATCACAAATTCTATCAAGCAGACATGATAACAATCCAAGTAACTTACATTGAAAATTAGTTATTTCCATAAAAATTCAAACGTAGGTATCACTCTCACTCGTACACTGTAAATGTGTTTTACCGTTTGTTTGTCATTACCACATGGGAGACTGTTTACGGAAGCGACACCACACAGTCTCACGGCGATCTGAGATTTGCAACTGCCGGCGCGTGCGCCTTCGGCCAGCTTTTAGAGGCGACTCGTCTGCTTTACACCACCACTGCCAGTGCCATGCAGCATGCGGACCGTTACCTTGTCAACCAGTTCTTTGTGCATCTGAGCTAATGGTAGGTTTACATGAGCTAAGAGAATGATGCTTATTAAAAGTAGCTATCACTGCAATTTTTTTTTAAATAAAAAGTCGTGTAATATTATTACACGACTTCTCATCACGTTATGTGTGTGTGCGAACGTATATAAATAGTCACTAATCTAATGTAAACGTAGGTTGAAGAGTAGATACTTTTACCAGCACATTTACAGTATTGGCCTTTAGGTTCTGCAGACCAGAAAATTATAGACTAGAAGATGTCCTTGGCCATACTGCCCTAGTAGCCATTGTATAATTATATGTATATATATATATATATATAATTATACAATGGTTGGTTAGTCATGACGTCATCGTCGTATCTAGGGCACTATGGCCAAGCACACCTTCTAACTAGTCTATAATTTTCTTCCTTCTAGTCTATATTATAATAGTAATAGTCTATATAATCATTATAGGCGCTGGTGACCTGGCGGTAAGACATCAGACTTTCAATCCGAAGGTCGCGGGTTCAAACCCCGGCTCATACCACTGAGTTTTTCGGACCTTATGTACGAAATATCATTTGATATTTACCAGTCGCTTTTCGGTGAAGGAAAACATCCTGAGGAAACCTGATCTAATCCCAACAAGGCCTAGTTTCCCCTCTGGGTTGAAAGGTCAGACGGCAGTCGCTTTCGTAAAAACTAGTGCCTGCGCCAATTCATGAGATTAGGTTGCCGAGCGGACCCCAGGCTCAATAGAGCAAAAAGCTGGGACAAACGCTAGGAGGCATAAAAAGAAGTCTATGTATCTAATCGTTGTTCATATAGCCAATAGTAACTGTCAATGTCTCTATTGTTTGCGTCGTCAAAAAGATTGTGAACACGATTAAGGCTCCGTACAGTTCATTGACAGGTTTTTGTTTATTAATGTCCAAATTGCAGGCCTCCTTTCGCTTCGAGTCGGAGCACACGTTTTCAGAATTAATTTATTATGTTGAAACTGTACTTTCCTAGCTCACTTATACTTATACTTAAAGGTTGTCTGCGAGAGATCGCTTTCTAGCGATAAGACCGCCTGTTGTTACCTTATTTTAAGTTTATTGTAAAATATATTTTTATTATTCTTGTATTTGTGGTGCAATCCATACTAATATTATAAATGGGAAAGTGTGTGTGTGTTTGTTTGTTTGTTTGTTTGTTTGTCCGTCTTTCACGGCAAAACGGGGCGACGAATTGACGTGATTTTTTAAGTGGAGATAGTTGAAGGGATGGAGAGTGACATAGGCTACTTTGTCTCTTCCTAACCCCCCACTTCCCTAAAATGGGGGGTGGAAGTTTGTATGGTTTGTTACCCCGAATTTAACGCGAGCGAAGCCGCGGGCAAAAGCTAGTAAAGAATATTTACTTACTTATACAGACCTGGTATCAGAAGTAAGTATCATGGAGGAATATAACGGTTACTTTAACTTATGTGTATGTATCTACGTGTGGTAAATGAAACTTCGTCAATTCTGAGTACAATTGGTTTAAACAAAAAAGAACCAACTTCACTTATCATCCACCTTTGTAACAGCAAATGCTCGAGCTGCTGTAAAAAATACTCAAATCACTATAGGTGTGCCTATAGTAGTTGAAGAGTTCCCTCGATTTCTCCAGGATCCCGTCATCAGCTCCTGACCTAGTTACAATGGGACCAACTGTGAAAAAATCTAAATCGGTCCAGCCGTCTTCGAATAATCGGTGAACATATATTTAAAAAAAATAGCGTGAAAAAAAAACAAAGATCCGGACAAATTGATAACCTCCACCTTCGAAATCTTGAAGCCGGTTGAAAAGGGTCTAGCGACAAAGGATCGAGTACAACACTGTCTCCTTTCATCTCAAGCCTGTTTTGTGCCGCTTTCGCGCAATGCTTTCTTTAGAGAAAGAAGTTCGACTATTTGAAAGGAACGGAGGCGGTTAACCTCGCGCATTGGCATTCCTTATGGCATGTTGTGACATATTTTTGCGTATTGTACTTTTGAAAAAGTATAGATGTTCTAAAAAGGTTTAAGTGCGTGAAAGCGCCTATTGCGCTCAATTACAGTGTGAAATATGAGTATATATTGCCGCAAATATTGTTAGGCGCTGAATATTTGCTAAGTTTTTTACCTCGACACCCAACAGCAAGTATTTTGTTATGGACATAAAAGCATTTCGTTTGTTTTGTGTAACAAGGTTTCCAATTTTTCCAGTATTTTTTTTACCACGAAATAAAATTTCGGCGAAGTAAAACTTACAGGTAAAAAAAGTATTTAAAAGTAGAGTAAGTAGAACCTTTTACATGTTATTTCATTAAAAAAATGTATCGCTGATGTTACAATTTGCAATAATGTTATGCTGAATCTTTAGAATATCTAAAATTCTCAATGTAATAAACTTCAATAATAACCGATGTTAATAATTCACTAACAAGATTAAATTAATTAGATTAAAAAAAAAATATATACATGTGATCGGTTGAATTGGAAAATAATATTTTGAGCTTTAGATATAAGTATTTTTTTTAGTTGGAGACACAAATTTAGCCGCATATTTTTTTTACAATCTACGACTAGATAATTTTAGTCTACAACAATATAGGTATGGAGGAAAGTAGTCCAAGTGCCCTATTCTAACTTTAAAACAAGTTTAGACACGATCCAACTTAAATGCATTAACTACACAATACAGGGCCGCGATGTGAAAAATAAACACACGCACTGGATAGAAACAGCTCCAACCCAACTCAACTCAACGCTATAACGACATTGACATTTGCTATTCGAACAGATTTTCATTCAACATTGGTCTCACATTGGTCACACATTGGTTTCACATTGGTACAACATTGGTACAATGTGAGACCAATGTGTGACCAATATGAGACCAATGTGAGACCAATGTAGAATGAAAATCTGTTCGAATAGCAAATGTCAATGTCGTTATAGCGTTGAGTTGAGTTGGGTTGGAGGTGTTTCTGTCCAGTGTGTGTGTTTAATTTTCGAATCGCGGCCCAGGTAGCGTCTAAACGTTTCAATCTGAAATATCAGAATTAGTTTGAAAATTATTCCAATGCAAACTCCAATACAACTTCAATATTGGTTGATTATTTGGTGTGTTTGATTGTGTTTTGTATGTAGTTTGTTTGTTTTGTTTGTTTATGTAGTTTAAAATAAGAATACGGCACCGAGTCACCAGATAAATAAATAAGTTTCAAACCACTTTGTTTCATTGTTGGCCATCACTGGGCGAGCTCGCCTCGCCTGCGGTTGACAAACTTCGCAGACTATCTACTTCGGTCTAAGCTTGAGACACCTACTGAAGCGAAAGTTTAGTTCCAAAAGGGCTGCTAATCTGAATTCGACCTTAAATTGTAATTAGCAAAGTTCAGTGTGACAAAAATACTTAACTTCTGCTTAAGGTATTTCTCATTATTCAGGTTAATAACCAATATGTATAATCTATATACACGATGATTAAGAATCGGTGATTAGGAACCAAATTTTCTAATTCTGTTATCGATACTGAACAACTTTTAGTATGGGCCAACTTCGTAATCGCAAAAAAATTTTTTAGCTCCCCATAGAAAACGACAACACCTGATCGGCCGAAGTGTATGAATCAGCCAAAAAAATTAGCGATTTCGGAGTTGGTCCCGTAGTAAATGTTGTTCTGTATCGATAACTAAATAATAAAAATTGGTTCCTGATCACCGATTATGAATCATCGTGTATACATTTGATAAATTACTAGGCCTAGCTCGTCGACCGTCTATGCATAAGTAAATTATTTAAACACTTAATATTTAGTCCCTGATTTCTTATGGTTTGCATGCTTGGTTAACTAAGTATATTACATAAATAAATAAATAATAAATAAATAAATATTAAGGGACATTCTTACATAAATCGACGTAGTCCCACAGTAAGCTCAATTAGGCTTATTTTATGAGTACTAGACGACGATATATATAATAGATAGATTCATATTCATATAAATACTTGTATACATAGAAAACATATATAACTGATAAATACACAAATAAATGCCCTGACCAGAATTCGAACCCGGGACCTCCTGCTTCGTAGGCAGGGTCACTACCGACTGGGCTAGGAGGCCGTTACATATATTAACGAGATACGAAACATACCTTTGCGTACTCATGTTTTAGATTTGACACTCTTCAAAGCGAAAGTAAATAGGTATCTCATAGGTAAGCGTGCTCCATCGTAGACCACATCATCACCTACCATCAGGTGAGATCCCGGTCAAACGTCTGCCTATTCTCCATTAAAAAAAATATTAAAAATAGAATAGTAATAGATGAATTGGCTAATATCATTTCTGAAATATGTACAAAAGCAAAACATAATAGCATTTTGCCACCATTTTACACATACGAATGATAAAATTGAAAATTATAATATATAAAGGTAACAATACGTCGTTAAGATTGTAAAGAGCAAGTTTCTTAACAATAATATACTTAATCTAGATTCGTGACATTTTGAAGTCGAATGTATGTACATCATTGCCCGTAGTTAATAGTTTATTTCTAAATGATTTTTATGGCTGTTACGCTTTATTGACAACCGACAATGATGTACCTTTTGACTTAAAAGTCACACATTTATCTAGATCACTTATAGAGCATGTGTAAGCGGGAAAATCGTTGGTCCTATAATTTTACATCTAAATATTATATTTTTCATGTGTAGGTTCCAGAGTTTTTGTTGGCTATTAATTTAGTATATGTTGCTTAATTTAGTTATATACGCTTACAAAAAGCATTTTGTTGTAAGTTATTTGCTCATGAATTTTCCTTCAAGCGCTATAATAAGAAATGCATTATGGTCTTAAGCAACTGGCATTCACACAAAGATCACGAACATTTGAAACGACGGCGTCAAGGAATCATGATCATTAGGATTTATACAATTCATCACGCTTTGTACTTATGTCACGAGTTGAAAGAGGACACTGCTTGGTAATCTAAGACTTAAACGTGCTATAATTTTCAATGTTCCGTACCTAAAAAGGTAATAACAGACGGAAGCCATAAAGGATAGTTTTGTTATCCGTCTGTTTGTCCGTCAATACCCTTTTTCTCAAGAACGCTGGTATCACGTTACAGGTATCAAGTTCAAATTAACAATGAATACCTTTGTTTACAGACGCTTGAAACTGTAAAAATCGGCAAATCATATTCTATGACAACGCTCTCTAAAGATACGACCATTTGAACCTTATTATCTAACACTTCGCAGGGGAATCAAAACCGTAGTGATTTAAACAATTTGGTTTCAGCATAACCAAATTTACGATGCCTCACATTCACAGCACTTTTAGAATAACCTTTTATGCGGTTGACCTCTCCTGTTGTTTTGCAAAAATCTCACAGCCTTGTTATTGTCATTTGGCCAAATAATAATATGTTATCTTTACTTTCAATAATGACAAAGTCACGTTACGGCTTTGTAAATAATAAATTAATAACAATGTTTAGAAATAAAGTAAAAGTAGAAAAATCCACTGCCTCAGGCGAGACTCGAACTCGCGCTCGTCGCTACCGACTGAGCTACTGACAACTGGCGGCTGCGATTTTCTCCACCATATCCTTTTTGCGTCTTAGGGAGACTAAATTAATAAATTAAATGTTATTTTTCAGGTAAGTACCGTACTATGTCGGCGGGAGAACATCAATAGGTAAATAAATGAATGTTGTAAGTTATAATAGATGCATTAACTTTTAGAAACAGGAACTACCTCGACGTTTATACTACTGGTTGTTCATCTTTTCCATTATATGTTTTGCTGTAATCATTCATTTTAATATTTGAAATATCTCACTTAAATACTCTATTATCTTAAGAGTTAAACAACCATCATTATCCACAAGTAAAAGTTTAGTCAACCAGTTATTAGATTTAGATTTAGACGAGACTAGATTGATTTTATTGTTTAAATATAAAAAAACAAAATGTCAACTTAAAACTACCTTACACAAACATACACTTACAAACTACCACATAACAAGGAACAAAAACCACAAAAACCAATAACAAACACCTAAGCTAAATTAAAAATATTCGTACAATTAATCAAATAAACCACCCCGCATCATTCCCGGCGCAAAGGTGCCCATCACGCTTGCCGCATTTCCGCGTTGAATCGCGATGGACAGCCTCTGCGCCAGGAACGATCCGGAGCGGGGATCGAGGCCTCTCTCCTGCAGGCGGCGCCCCAATTCCCCAAGAAAGACCTTTGCTTCCGCGCACCAGCACCCCGAAGTCTCAACGGCCAACGGCGGGTTCAATTGTTTAAATGAATTCTGATTATTATTTAATTATTTCTGTTTTTAGTGTTCCGTACCTCGAAAGGAAAAAACGGAACCCTTATAGGATCACTTTGTTGTCCATCTGTCTGTCTGTCTGTCTGTCTGTCTGTCTGTCTGTCTGTCAAGACCATTTTTCTCAGGAACGCGTGGAGCTATCAAGCTGAAATTTATATCAAATACATAGGTCTATTGTCCCTTGAAGCTGTGAAAAAATCAAACTTAAAAGCCAACGCAATCAAAAGATACAGTCGTTTATGCTGCAAATTTTAGAGTTTTTCGGCACTTGCAAAACCTACGGGGTACTTTCCGTGAACTCATAAACTTGAAATTTGGCACGAAGTAACGTCATATAGCATAGATAATGGAAAAATTACAAAAAGTAGACATTTTTAGTAAAATCATACAAAAAAATATTTTTTTTAATTTTAAACTTACTACCTTTTTCCTCGTAAACGCGAAGAGGTATTAAATTGAAATTCATGTTAAATACTCAGGGCTATAGGACCTTTCCGATGTAGCAAAACCAAACTTTTATGTGAACGCAATCAAAAGAAAAAGCAATTTAAGTCGCATATTTTGAAACTGAGTACTCGCAAGAAACTCAAAACCTAAAGGGTACTTCCCGTAAACTCAGAAACTTGAAACTTGGCACGAAAAAACTTCATATATCACAGACAAAGGAAAAATTACGAAAAGTAGACATTTTTAATAAAATCATACAAAAAATATTTTTTTATATTTTAAACTTACTACCTTTTTCCTCGTAAACGCGTGGAGGTAGTAAATTGAAATTCATATTAAATACTCAGGGCTATAGGACCTTTCCGATGTAGCAAAACCAAACTTTTATGTGAACGCAATCAAATGAAATAGCAATTTAAGTCGCATATTTTGAAACTGAGTACTCGCAAGAAACTCAAAACCTAAAGGGTACTTCTCGTAAACTCAGAAACTTGAAACTTGGCACGAAGAAACATCATATAGCACAGACAAAGGAAAAATTACGAAAAGTAGAAATTTTTAGTAAAATCATACAAAAAATATTTTTTGAAATTTTAAACTTACTACCTTTTTCCTCGTAAACGCGTGGAGGTATTAAATTGAAATTCATGTTAAATACTCAGGGCTATAGGACCTTTCCGATGTAGCAAAACCAAACTTTTATGTGAACGCAATCAAAAGAAAAAGCAATTTAAGTCGCATATTTTGAAACTGAGTACTCGCAAGAAACTCAAAACCTAAAGGGTACTTCCCGTAAACTCAGAGCCTTGAAACTTGGCACGAAGAAACTTCATATAGCACAGACAAAGGAAAAATTACGAAAAGTAGACATTTTTAGTAAAATCATACAAAAAATATTTTTTGAAATTTTAAACTTACTACCTTTTTCCTCGTAAACGCGTAGAGGTTTTAAATTAAAATAAGTAATAAACATACTACAAACTTTTGCTTGTTATAGGTTTGTACGGAACCCTCGGTGCGCGAGTCCGACTCGCACTTGGCCGGTTTTTTACTAACTGCTAACATTTTTAAGCCTGAATTAAATTAAACTAGTAGTCCGCCTCGAACTGAGAACTCACGATTTACTTGCAAATAAACTGCCCAATATAACAAGACCCATGTGATTATTTTTTCGCGTCGTCTAGCTCCATAACCCCTTGATCGATCCTGCTCATATACGAACTCTCAGATTATATGTATCTCTGCTACAACCCTAACAAATTTTATGAAGATCAGAAAAACGTTACTAAAGTTATCGCGGAACAAACTCTCAAAATCAAAAAGCCATCGAAATGCTGAGACGTCCCAGTAGCCGAAGTTGTTTGTAAGAACTCACTTCGCTTACGCTCAGCTCGTTCGATTAAACTTAAATCAAATAGGAAAGAACTAACTAGATGAGAAAATTGTAAAAGGGTCAACATAAGTGTCTCTTTTTTTTCTTTTTGAATACCCTGTACCCCCTTAGCCTAAAATCGTGTTTGAGTGGCAAGAAGCCTTTGTTGTCATTTTTTCTCTCCAATACTAATGACTCTAATGAGTCTTAATGTGAATCACGATTAACGAGTCCAATATTAGATTTGGCTATAATTTGTGTAGACTTGTTTATTGTACTTTAAGTATGTTATTATAGTTTAAAGACTGACCTAATTGACTATGATATTGTTATATAAAATAACATAGCAGTTAAAAAGCTGCAAATCTTAAAACAGTATCACCAAATAATAAATCATAGACTTTAGGTAACTGAGTTGAGTAACAAACTTGGTAGCTGCACTGTCCCATCTGGACCTCACAGCACTAGATTTTCTTCATCATCTGCTTTCCCACTACTACTACCCCAGGAAAGAAATGCCTATCTATAACCAGTGACATGTAGCCATACGATAAATAAATATAGTAAGTTTTATTGATCTAGGGTATGTATTTATGAGGAAACTTTAAGAGATTTGTAGGGATTTGGTATTAGTGAGTTATGGCTACTGACCGATAATAATGAATCATAACTCATCTCAATTCGGTATTCTGTGTTATCATACCAATTAAATTCAAAAGTTTTTAAAGTTCTATTTTACTTATATATAAGCATAACACCTCAAGTCTAACAGGATTTTGGTTTACTTTTCCTAAGAATCGTCTAATAATTCTGTTAAATTGCTATGTTTGTTTAAATCGTTTAATATGTTTAATTTGTTCTTTGAACCTACCCGGGTGGGCGTCACTAGTGCAACATGCCTAGATAATATTTTTTGTAACTGTGAATGTCTGGATAAGGAAATATTTAACTGTTTTAATTCTGATCACAGCGGTCAAAGGGCATCTTTTATAAAGCCAATTCAGGAAACTCCACAAACTGTAACATATAGACCCATTAATGGTTATCGTTTGGAATTATTCAAAAAAGAAATTCAAAATCATCTGTCAACACTGCCTTATTCACATTTTTATGACTCAAATAATTTGTATGAAGATTTGTTTGGTATGATTCTTTGTCAATTTAACAAACATTTCAAATTGAGAACTATTAGTGGGTCAAAGACTAAATCTAAATCAAAGTTTAGCGAATGGGCTACCATAGGCATTCATAAAAGTAGAAAGAGGCTTTATGAACTTTATGAAGAGAGAGAACTGAACAAAAATGCAGATTTTCTGGACTATGTTAAGAACTATTCAAAAATTTTCAAGAAAGTGTGTTTGACTGCGAAGGCGAACTATACTAGTGCAAAAATCAAAATTTCGGACAAGGTGAAAACAGTATGGAATATTATAAATAAGGAAGCTGGTAAATGTAAATCACGCGATTGTCAAGTCAACATTGTCTCAGAGGAACAGCAGGTCTTGCCAAATGACGATATTGCCACAGAATAACTAATAGTACATTGCCTCGGCATTCGAAGATTATTTTTCTAACATAGCATTAAATACCACAAAATGTCTAAAATCATCTTCGTTTGAAGCTCATTCCTTACTTTGCACTAATATTAAGAAATGTCAGATGATATTTGAATTTGACCTTGTAGATTCAGAAAAAATTGTAAAAATATTCAAATCTCTGAATTTAAAGAAAACAGAAGACTTATGGGGTACATAAGTTGTTGTCATCAGTCATATCATAGACGTCATATCGCCTTACTTAGCCTTAATTTATAATAATTCAGTTTCACAAGGCGTTTTTCCAGATCTTATGAAATGTAGTAAAGTCATACCTCTTTTTAAATCGGGTGATTCTAGTGATCTGAATAACTTCCGGCCGATATCAATACTTCCTGTACTAAGTAAAGTCTTTGAAAAGCTAATGTTAAATGATCTACTGGGCCACTTCAACAGACATGGATTGCTTACAAGCAATCAGTTTGGTTTCACAAAGGGACGTTCCACAACCGACGCTGCTGCGGTACTCATCAAATATATTTTCATTGCCTGGGAAAAACATTACGATGCAATTGGTATATTCTGTGATCTTTCTAAAGCTTTCGATTGTGTAGATCATACAACCCTCATTCTTAAATTAGAACATTATGGTTTGTCAGAAAATGCCTTGAATCTCATGTCTTCACATCTTAGCAACAGAACACAAACAGTTGTTGTAAATAAAACCCAGTCTAAAGGGACTTCAGTAAAATTAGGAGTGCCACAGGGTTCTATTTTGGGCCCATTCCTGTTTTTGGTTTATATAAATGATTTACCTTGTGTAGTACAAAACCTTTGTGATATCGTTCTGTTTGCCGATGATACATCTTTAATTTTCGAAGTTGACCGGCAATCTACCGATTTTACTATAATCAATAACACACTAGCTGCTGTACTGAACTGGTTTACTATTAACAATTTGCTACTTAATGCTAAGAAAACCAAATGTATTAGATTTGTTTTGCCAAACGTTGCACCGGTGGATACTAAGATTCTCCTGAATGGTGAATGTTTAGAGATAGTAGATAAAGCAGTGTTTCTTGGTTCGACGTTGGACAAAAATCTACAATGGAGTCCTCATATAAGAAAACTCGCTCTTCGATTAAGCTCGGCCGCTCATGCCGTTAGGAGAATTAGACAATTAACGAATATTGACACAGCTCGCTTAGTTTATCACAGTTATTTTCATAGTGTAATGTCATATGGTATTCTGGTTTGGGGCAAAGCAGCTGACATACAGACTATATTTGTTTTACAAAAAAGAGCCATCCGCTTTCTGTATAACTTAAAGACAGGTGCATCAGTTAGAGAACTATTTAAAGAAATTAATATTTTAACTGTTGCTTCCCAATATATCTATGACAATATTATTTTTGTTGTAAAGAATATACATACATTCAAAAAAAAATCTGACATCCACAGCTATAATATAACACTAGAAATAAAAACAAGCTTGCTATCAGAAGTAGTCGTATCCGCAAAGCATATAAGTCATTTTTTGGTCAAGGTATTCACATTTATAACAAGTTACCCGTCGATGCTTTAAATTTATCATTTCCCGCTCTTAACTCTTTTCGTTCTGGTGGTCATCTGCAATAACCACCTAATTATCGACCAATTATTTAGTAACAGAGCCATCCTTGGGCAAAATGGCGTACTACGTGGGCAACAAGAAGGCCTTAGTTTGACAATAATGTGATTCGCAGGTCGATAGACGGTTGTTTACGGAACTAAATTTCTATTCGATAACCGCCGTTTCTGTAAATGTGAAAGTGTAATTTTGCTGGTATGTAAAATATCATAAATAATAGTTCTTTTGCTGTGTTTTGTGATGCGTATTATGAAATATACTTATTCATTTATTTTAAGTGAAAAATATTTACATTTTCATTTGTAACTTTTGGTAGAAGTGGACTTATTCAAAGTGGTTAATAGCGATAACCACTGTGACATAATTGTGTTTTGTTACTCGATATATTTTTTTGTAAAAAGTAGTTCTTCATTAATAGGAAGTGTTAAATATTTACATTTTAAAAGGTAGTTTTATGTTAAAGCTGACTTAGTTAGCAGCGATGACCACCATGATACAAATGTTCCAAGGTTTAGGTAAAAATATGGTTCAAAACGGTCATTTATCAAGACATGCTAGCCCCTGCTTATGTTCATACCAACAACGGGATGGCAAACCGCAGTTCTAGGAAAAGCAACACTAACTCGCCGACTTATATATCTATAAAAAAGCACAAACCCTTTGTACCGACTTCTATAAGGCATGCAGTAGCCTACCATCTACCAATTAGAGGTACATCGAGACGTTGCAGCGTATGCAGCACTAAAGCCAAACCTGTCCGCACTGTGTGGAGTTGCAAAATATGCAAAGTACCACTTTGCTATCGTAAAGAGAGGAATGCGTGCTTTAGCTCACATCACGGTCTTGTGTATTAATTGACTTTCTTTTGTATGTAATACAATATATCGCGTAAACAAAACTGTGTACTTGTTTCACGGTGGTTACCCCCACTGCCCACCCTATAAAACACCCCCTTCAGGCTGAAAATGAAAACAAGCTATGGTTTTCCATATAATTAGCCCAAAGTAATAAACAAACGTAAAAAATAAGTTTTTATTACAAAAAACAAAAATCTGTGACACAAAGAGTAAAGAAATATTTGAAAAAAAGTTTAATGTCAAAGGGTTATTACAGGGTCGAGGACTATATGACGGACAAAGATGCATGGCCCAAACCAGAAAATACTACAAAATCATCTAATATTTAGAGGACACAGTTCAGATAGGAAAGCATATGAAACGTTTTGTGAAGCAATCAGATTTGGATTTTATTATTATTATTTTATTTTAATTAAACAATACGTACATTGTATGTCTCTCAAGCTGTTTTGATATGCCTTCTTATAGAACTACGCATTATTGTGTATCTTTAAGATGTAATATTACTGTATTACTGTTTTGAAAAAATAAGTCCCGCCGAGTTTCTTGCCGGTCATAAATAATTCTTCTCGGGTCAGAGGTGTAGGGTTAGAACCGGAGGTAGTTTTTTTTTTTTCTCTCTGACGTTCATAAGTGCATTGTAATGTGCCTAAATTGAAGAATAAATATATTTTATCTTTTTAAGACAAAAATGCAGATTTGAGGAAAATCGAAAGCACTCGTGATTCCGAGTAGATATAATAATGAATTTTTAGAAATATCCATTACGAGCTTCTAAGTTACCTATTAATACAATTTTTATACGTCAGACCGCGTGACTGAATAGAGTCGCGGAATATTTAATGTCCTCATAAAAATCTAAAGAAAGGTGGAATATTTCTTCCTTTCACCGCATTTCACGGGCTATGCTCATTGGAAATGGAAAATTGAGACAGCGTGTTTTGCATTTGATATAAAATTCTTGGTAAGTACCAATTCATTTTCACATATAATATATTTGAAATATGTACTTAACACGAAATATCTTAGAGAACATAATTTGAAAGAGTATTTTTTAAATGCATGTGACAAATTTCCTTAAGGGGGCAAAAAGGAGGTTGAATGTTTCCAAGTTGAAATCCACGTGGACGAAGCGCAGGGCATCGTGACTGGAGGGAGGCTAGTCTAATATTTTAATTCACAGACAGATAAACATCTTCTGACCCTAAATGTATTTGTATACCGTCTCCGGTCCATCGGCGGAAAAGTGGTCACTTTTTCCCAAATCACGAACAGTTATTATAATATTTAAAAGATTTGTATTATTATTTTGGTAAAGGTACCATTAGGAGACCGGCGCTTACGCTTTTATTGCTCTAATACAATACCTAATAGGTACCTTTACAAAAATAATGGCACACTTGGTTCCTTCTACATCAATCACTGCTACTTGCTGCTACCAAGCCGACGCACGACTCTAGCTTATGCAGCTACTCGTACTTATTAACAATTAGTTATTAACATATGAATGCTTGACGTCATTCTAGCCTAGAACATCTCGTTCGGGGAGTTCATCGACCCGACAGATCTGTGTGACGTCACGATCTATATCTATAACAGAACATAAATAGGCCAGCAGTGGAAGCAGCTAAGCATTATAGGCGTTCAAAATGATCTTGGCACGACTTTGTTAAGACAATAATTTTAAGCAAAAAAGAACCGACTTCACTTAGACCTCCACCTTTCCAAAAGCAAATGGTCGAGCTGCTGTAAAAAATACTCAAATCACTATAGGTGTGCCTATAATAGTTGAAGAGTTCCCTCGATTTCTCCAGGATCCCATCATCAGATCCTGACTTGGTTACAATGGGACCAACTGTGAAGTACTTTTTCAAACAAAAAAAATATTTTCCAAACCGGTAAAGCCCTTTTCGAATAATCGGTGAACATACATAAAAAAAATTGCAAAAACAAAGATCCCGACGAATTGATAACCTCCTCCGTCGAAATCTTGAAGTCGGTTGATAAAAGCTTGTGATCCGCTACTTACTACCACGAGGAAACCCGTAGGCGCTCTTTTACCTGTACAATTTTGTGCAACGAGCCGCATCACTCTGTTAAATTCTACAGGGTGTAAAAAAATACTGGTGATCCGTTTAAGGGCGTAATGGGTATCGTATTGCGGGTAAGAAAAAAAATTAAGAAATTTTTTTTTGATGAAATTTTTTTCAACGTGTTTTCCTTAGTTTTCATGCCTTTTTATGCCCTGAAACAGATCACCAGCATTTTTATTACACCCTGTATGCCAATTTATACGTAACAGCCAATAATTAATTAATACTTAATATTTTACCTGAGTTCAGGTTCTCATCTTTAACTCAGTATTAGAGTATTAATGGTCTAAAGGTGTCTTAATTAAGTTTGTGATAAGATAACATACGATTCCGGTTTGTATTCCTTGAATGACCGCACGTAATCTGGAAGTCATCCAAAATTCTCTTTCACTCGTGACGCACTGCCTTATCCATTATATGCAAGCGTACTATTACTATGTTAGTCACAGATTAGTAGATTAGATACTAATGTACTGGGACGTCCGCTGCCTTAGTTCATCATCATTAGATTATAGGTATTGTGACGCTCCACTTTGCGTTTGCGTCTTTCCAGTAGACAATAGTAGACATCGCAATGTTAAGAAAATTGAAAGCTATTTTATTCCCTTACCTTTATCTATAAATAATGTTATATAAATAATCAAATTAATAGTGATGGAAAATAATTTTAGCCAGGACTTTTCCACCTCTTTTCCAACCCCATTGTCTCATTGGTCATTGTAAGTTGACTTTCTTTTTGTGTCTGACATTTTTCACCACTAAAAACGTATGCTATGGCAAAAGTAAGAACACTTTTAAGTAACTACGTTTGCAATTAAAAAGAGGCCAGTTTTTGGTCTACACTGCAATCCGTCGAACGACTATAATCCATATTAGATTATTATATGACACAATAATGAGAGCACCAACAGTCCGAGTAACGATTTTTTCGATTTCGCTCAACTTTTCGGTACCATTTTGCAGTAACTAACAAAACTTCTATTAGTTTTATACATATTTCGAAAGATTGTTTCGTTTTAAACTGCATAAGTGGAATATTTTTCGATTTTATATTTGATTTATAATTGTAAATCATTCATCGTAATGTAACAGCTGTTCCGCCATTTTTGCTTGGAGATGGATTTAAACTAAAAATAGATGTCATATACTTCAGAAAAAGTGACCAAACCCTCCGGTGTCCGAGGCCAGATCTGGCCTCGGACACCGGAGGGTTTGGTCACTTTTTCTGAAGTATATGACATCTATTTTCAGTTTATATATAGTAGTGTAACTACTTAAAAAATTGCAAATCAAAAAATATTGAACAAAAATATTTGATTTGCTTCAGGATTTAAACTAGTTCGTAAAATATATAAATACGTTTAAAAATGAGTCGTATTAGGAATAAGCTGAACAGCTTTGTTCATTATATAGCATTTCATTATATTTATAAGCAAGAGTATGTTTAAATAGCTCTAGTATTAAAAGAACCGAAGTTTAGGTTATATTTTTGGGACGTATTATAAAAATGAACTATTTCATAAAAATGAATACGTAGAAATAAACTTGAATTCATGCTTTGCTCAGATAATATAAAACATATTAGAGGGCTTAAAAATAATAACAAAAATCAAGTGACAAGTTTGCACGTCCAATTAACGTCCTCATGCACTAAACAAGCTTTGAAAGAATTGAGTTTTCGGGTAATAATAATATATATTGACCAAAAGTATTTTCTTGCAATAACAATACTTCAAACTATCTTATCGAATGCAATTTATGTGCGATATTTCATTATTAGCGATTTTTGTTTTCAAATCGTTACTGGACTCTTAAACATACAGTCGTACAGGCGTAATAGGCGGGTAAAAAATAAGTAAATAATTAAATTATTACCTGTTATGCATTTGACATCACTCAATTATGTCCGTGACCTGTAGAAGTATGACTCCTTTATTCCATCACCCGTGAATGACGGCTGAGTTCACTGATATACTTGTTTACTTACTTACTCTTGCAATATATTCCTTTTATGGTCTTGGAAATGTCAAGCTAAGGATAGGATGCGTAAGTAGGATGTGTTTAGTAATTGTAGGCGTGAGGCTTCCAAATCGCTGGTCATGGGTTCAAACCTACTTTCTTTAGAAGTACTTATGTGTTTTATAGAAATTATTTATTCTTCTTTCCTTGTACTTTTTCCCAGTTCATTTGGGGTTGGTTCTCTGAATCTTTTCGCCATTTGGCGCTGTCTTTATACAGCCTATAAATTTTATACGGGCGTATACTTTATCCACCTGTAGTATCCAGCAATAGGACTCATATAATCATTTAATTAATTATGTGTAACGATTTTTTAAAGTCCTACCGGGCTCCAATGTACCATCGGGTTCATAATTGCATACCCAATTTATCAATGAATTCATTCATAAATTGGGTATGCAATTATGAACCCGATAGTACGTTATACAACTGATTTAAAACTGACATAACTGACATCACGCATCGGTAATTTAATTGTCATGGATTTGCATCCACGGACGGATTACATTGCGGGCTGAATTATTATGTATGAAAAAAATTCCTTATTTTCATAAAGAAATAAATATAAAGGTTCCCTAGGTCCAATACTAATCGCCAGTACACTATACGCCCGTATAAAATTTACACACTGTAGATTGCTGGCATATTTAGAAACTTTATCCAGGTTTTCCCACCAAGTGGCATCCCGAATTCATTCCATATATACGAAATATCATTTGTTAAGCAATTATTAATTGGTAAAAAAAACATTAAGACTGGCACAAATCTGTTAAGGAACTCAAAGATTAGCGTGAAGTCCCCACATGACATTGGGCTACTAAACTCTTGGAGAATCGGAGGACGGTCAGCGATACATATGCATAGTATTTCTAAAAACTAATAAAAAGGCTCAAAATTGTTTCAACTGTATTCAACTGGGAAAAAACGTCTGAAGATATTCTTCTCAAAACGGAACTATTATTAATTATAATAAGGAAACTAGGTATTTTACTCTTCCAACCGTCGTCACGAGGGCGTGGCGTGGTAACGTAGTATTTTATAGTATTAACGTAAGCCCTCGCTTCTGAGAATGGGTAGGTATTGGCATTTCCGTCAAAGCTGACGATTCGATGTTCAATTTTAATTGTTTTCATAATTCTTTATTTGACTTGCGTGTTGTTGGAATCTATTCGTGCATAAGCAGTTTTAGCAATCACATTTAAAAAAAATCACTGTCGATTATTAATGGAAATCTATCAAAGAAAAGACCACAATTTTTTTTAAAGATAAGTCGTATAATATTTTTGTTTGTAACAAAAAAGTACGATGACTCCTAATTCCCATTGATTATTTTTATGAGCCACAGAAGTTGGTTAGTCAGTAATCGGTCATTCCTACTCGTGCATGTTGAAGATGTATTAGTTTAGCCTTCGAGTTTTAGTTTAGTAGACTAGAACGTGAACTAGTGACATTGACAAATCGTTCGTTTATCGTACACTGCATGTTCCTCCAACAAGCTGCAGGGGCGCTGTCGTGGTTGCATTTATCGCGCGATAATGATATGTTATATAACATCTGTTTGTTACTATTGAGCTTGTCAGAAAGTTATCACTAGAGAGCGGATTTGAAGTGGCGATCTCAATATTATTATGGATATGACTGGAATAATTTAAATTTTTTTCTACACACAAAAATAATGTAACTTATCGGAACAAAAAAGTAAAAACCTTTTTGGAAGCTTTTGTAAATTGGGCAAAAAATGTGATTATAATATTGATATTAAATAAAAACATCGTTTATTAATTTTTGAAATAGTTTAATAGTTTTTTGTAAGTTCTTCGACAATATTTCTTATTTCTTAGTTGTATAAAAACTCTGTTGTATACAGGGTGTTTGGTAACCGGATGCAAAGCCGAAAGTAGGAGATAGTCTAGGTCATGTAGAACATTTTTAGCCATACTTGTCTTAGACAAATGTTATTAGTTTTTTTTTAATTTAAATTTTAAGATTTGTCGGAGAAAACTGCAAAACTTCAGACTAAATCGATAATTAGTACTTTTTTTACTGCAGGTATATTTTTTTTTGTTTTATTTCTTATTGTGCAATGTCTATCAAACACTAGAAAAGTGATTTCAAACATCTGTGTCTAAAGAAAACAAGTTGACAGCGATTTAAAATTTTAGTTACATGAAAATGTAAACGATTTAAGTGATTTCAAAGTACGATAAAAAAAAAACTAAAATAGCCACGAATTTTCAAACCATTTTAAAAACATGCTTGGCTTTTACCCTTTTATTTAAGCTATCAAACACGACTGTAGCTACTGTATCCTTGAAAATAAGCCACCTAAACCAACTGGGTAGCTAAAATGTTTCACTCTACTTGTGATACTTGTGGTAGTTGTGGTGACGAATCTCATTATGATTTTACAATAAAACATTGGTTCTGAATACTAAGTTGGCGTTGACTTGACATTTGACTTGTTTTAAAAGGGTTAAGTGTACTGGACAAAACTACCACATGCAATTTTAACAAACAAAGGCTTGCGGCGGTGAGAGACAAAAGAGACTGATATCGGCAGGCGGTGAGCGGCGTTAAACAAAGATGATCGGTTTTGTGCTTTATTGACAAAGATAAACTGATTAGCTACATGAGTATTTGTGCAAAAACTAGTAATTTAGTCTAGTTACAACTTCAGTTGCGATTAGACGTTCATTGTGGTTTAATTTCCCGCTCTCATCTCAATTTACCGTGTCAAGTTGTAGCTGCTGTAGGCGCTCCTTCACGTGTAATTACGACTTCTTCATTGTAAACATGGAGTTTACGAACGAAGAATACGCCGACATTATCTACATGTACTGCAAAGCTGACAGTAATGGAGCGATGGCCCGACGGATGTACCAAGAGCGTTTTCCAAACCGGAGATTGCCTAATGTGAGAGTGTTTTACAATTCATTCCGAAGGCTACGTGAGAATGGTATTGCTGTGCAACATGGAGGGAATCCAGGACGTAATCGCCCTGAAGTGGAGGAAGACGTTCTACAGGCATTTGCAGAGGATCCGAATACGAGCATCAGAGTGGTAGCTCGTAATCTGAACTTATCCACATGGAAAGTATGGGCCACAATGAATCGTGAGGGAAAATATCCTTTTCGCGGCATCGGAGTTCAAGGTTTGGACGAAGGAGATCCTGCACGCCGAGTGGACTTCTGCCGATTTTTACTCAATGCGGATATCGAAGACCGACGTTTTTTGCGAAGCATTCTTTGGACCGATGAATCGAAATTTTCCCGGGAGGGGATCACAAATTTCCATAACCTACACCAATGGGCTGACAAAAACAACAATCCACATTGGAAAAAGCAAGTGTCCTTCCAAAGAAGGTTTTCCGTCAATGTGTGGGCTGGAATCATCGGCAGAGTCCTTATTGGGCCACATTTTTTGCCAAATAATTTAAATGGGGCAAATTATTTGGAATTTTTACAAAACGATTTGCCCAGGCTTATTGACGAAGACCAGCTGCCCGGTGCAGTGACATTTCAACACGACGGTTGTCCCGCCCATTACTCTCTGGCTGTAAGGGAGCATCTGGATAACTGTTTCCCGGACGGTTGGATCGGCAGAGGCGGACGAATCCCTTGGCCCGCTCGGTCACCTGATTTGACACCATTGGATTTTTTCGTTTGGGGCCGAGCTAAGGAGCTAGTCTACACACAAGAGGTCATTAATACCGTAGAAGAGCTGAGGGAGAGGATAGAAGCGGCGTTCGAAAGGATGAGGGAAGAAATGATATTCGGAACAACCACCACAGAAGTAAGAAGACGGGCTCGTGCTTGTATTCGAAACGGCGGGTCACATTTTGAAAACGAGCGATGATGTGTAATTTTAATGTGTTGATCGTAAAAATAAATAACTTATCTTTTATGCTTTTGTTTTAATTTACCCTAAACATTCCCTCTTATTAGTACAGGTAGCCTATTTTCAAAGATAAAATGGCTTGAGACATGATTGTCTTATCGCCCGCCGCCTGCCGCTATCAGTCCCTTTTGTCTCTCACCGCCGCAAGCCTTTGTTTGTTAAAATTGCATGTGGTAGTTTTGTCCAGTACACTTAACCCTTTTAAAACAAGTCAAATGTCAAGTCAACGCCAACTTAGTATTCAGAACCAATGTTTTATTGTAAAATCATAATGAGATTCGTCACCACAACTACCACAAGTAGAGTGAAACATTTTAGCTACCCAGTTGGTTTAGGTGGCTTATTTTCAAGGATACAGTAGCTACAGTCGTGTTTGATAGCTTAAATAAAAGGGTAAAAGCCAAGCATGTTTTTAAAATGGTTTGAAAATTCGTGGCTATTTTAGTTTTTTTTTTTCGTACTTTGAAATCACTTAAATCGTTTACATTTTCATGTAACTAAAATTTTAAATCGCTGTCAACTTGTTTTCTTTAGACACAGATGTTTGAAATCACTTTTCTAGTGTTTGATAGACATTGCACAATACGAAATAAAACAAAAAAAAATCTACCTGCAGTAAAAAAAGTACTAATTATCGATTTAGTCTGAAGTTTTGCAGTTTTCTCCGACAAATTTTTAAATTTAAATTAAAAAAAAACTAATAACATTTGTCTAAGACAAGTATGGCTAAAAATGTTCTACATGACCTAGGCTATCTCCTACTTTCGGCTTTGCATCCGGTTACCAAACACCCTGTATATAGTTGTATAAAAAATCTGGCGGAAGACCCTAGAGCTAGACTGACCCGACACTATACCGAAGACATCCCGGACATCAGCCTGTACGAGATTAGAATGGCTCTTAAACAGCTCAAAAACAATAAGGCACCTGG
The DNA here is from genome assembly GCA_947086415.1 of Pammene aurita. Classification (NCBI taxonomy): domain Eukaryota; kingdom Metazoa; phylum Arthropoda; class Insecta; order Lepidoptera; family Tortricidae; genus Pammene; species Pammene aurita. Next base: position 29,377,914 of record OX352298.1, read on the forward strand.
TGAAGACGGAATTACAGCCGAACTTCTGAAGGCGGGTGGTAAACCGGTCCTTATGGCCCTTCAGAAGTTGTTCGACTCTGTTTTACTAGAAGGGAGAACGCCTAAGGCATGGAACAGAGGTGTGGTGGTATTGTCCTTCAAAAAGAGTGATAACGCGTTACTGAAGAACTACCGACCCATTTCACTTCTGAGCCATGTCTATAAGCTGTTTTCAAGAGTCATTACGAACCGTCTCGCATGCAGGCTAGATGACCTCCAGCCTCCCGAACAAGCTGGTTTCCGAAGAGGCTTTAGTACCGTAGACCACATCCATACGCTCCGTCAGGTTATACAGAAGACTGAGGAGTATAACCTGCCCCTCTGCTTAGCGTTCGTGGACTACGAGAAAGCCTTCGACTCGATCGAAACCTGGGCTGTACTACAATCTCTCCAGAGGTGCCAAGTGGACTATCGCTATATCGAAGTGCTGAAGTGTTTGTACGAGAACGCCACTATGTCAGTCCAACTCCAGGACCAGAACTCGAAGCCTATTCCGTTGCAGCGGGGAGTCACGCAAGGAGATGTTATTTCTCCTAAACTGTTTACCGCTGCACTGGAAGATGTTTTCAAGACTCTGAACTGGAGAAGGCTAGGCATCAACATAAACGGCGAGTACATCACTCACCTTGGGTTTGCTGACGATATAGTAGTCTTGGCTGAGACCATGGAGGATTTGAGTACGATGCTCGATGACCCCAGTAAAGCCTCCATGTAGCACCAACTCCCGTTACAATCGGAGACTTTACACTCGAAAATGTGGACGATTATATATACTTAGGACATACTGTCCAGTTAGGTAGATCCAACTTTGAGAAAGAGGTCAATCGACGAATCCGACTCGGTTGGGCAGCGTTCGGGAAGCTACGGCACATCTTTTTGTCCGATATTCCGCAGTGTCTCAAGACGAAAGTCTTTGACCAGTGTGTGTTGCTAGTGATGACATATGGTACTGAAACGTGGTCGCTTACAATGGGCCTCATGAGAAAGCTCAAAGTCACCCAAATGGCAATGGAGAGGGCTATGGTTGGAGTGTCTCTGCATGATCGCATCAGAAATGAGGCCATCCGCAGCAGAACCAAAGTAACCGATATAGCCATCCAAATTGCTAAACTAAAGTGGCAGTGGGCGGGGCACATTTCTCGTAGAACCCATGGCCGTTGGGGCGGAAAGGTTCTCGAGTGGCGACCACGAACCGGAAGGCGCAGCGTGGGTAGACCCCCCGCAAGGTGGACTGATGACCTGGTGAAGGTCGCGGGAGTCCGCTGGATGCGGGCGGCGCAGGACCGGTTATTGTGGCACTCTTTGGGGGAGGTCTATGTCCAGCAGTGGACGTCTTTTGGCTGATATGATGATGATGATGATAAAAACTCCTTTATTTGAATAAACTACTTTTTTAAATGAAGTTTGTTTCAGAAATAACATTCATTTAATCTAATTATTTAGCTAAGATTGCGGTGTGCGGTGTAATAATAACAGACTGTAAGACCTATAAACAACATGACATGAAATAAATAAATGTATTTTCAACACACCTGCTCGTAACGAGGTTCTTATTCCACCGCTTTTATGCTAATAATCCTAGATATTAAACACGCGTGCATTTCACAATAATTATCCAACTAGTGGAATAATTTAATAATCCGATCAAGTGACGTTTGTACTCTAGTACTAAGTTGTACATACGCAAACGAATCGTTGTAATTTAGTCGGGTATTACCTTTACTTTTTTTTTAACTCTTTATGAGTTTACATTCTAAAAAAGTAAAAAAAAGTAAATATATTAAAAATATACACATTTACGATAGAATACAAATTATACAATCCTGATTATGAATAAGAATCATTTCAACTTATTATATTACTCGTAATACACAATAAATTACGTTTTAAACACGAATTGTCTGTTTTAATATTGGCTGTTTGGCATTATACGTCCGCGCCTTTGCCTCAAGCTGCACGCACATCCAAAAAAGAAAATTGCGCGTCATTTATAAGTTAACCTCAAATCATTGTTTATTTGTTAGATTTTTCTCGTCGTGTTTTATTAATTTAAACAAATTATATTTTCAATGAATAAGAAGACAACTTTAGTGTTAATTTAACCTCTGGATATATTTCAGAATTGTGATACATACTAGTAAAATGTCATCATAAAAATCTAGTGAGCAATACGTAAGAAAAAAATACTATAATTTATTGCACAATAAATGTGAAGTCTTTAATTTTATGAAATGATTTGAAAAAGAGTTCCAGATACTCAATAACATCACAAAAAAGGTTAGTTAAATTTAATTACCCTAGGTTCGTAAGTACCATCTATCCGCTAAACATTCTGACAATTAATGCATTTATCAAAAGTTATTAATTATACTATTTTGTTATTTCCTCGCAAGTGTGTTGAAAAACGTCGTATGAAACGCGTGTGCTTGATCATTACATAAGCTCAGCTTCCTTATGCGCACTCACATGCATTCGTGCGCACAATATCGCTCCGTATGTAATGATCAACTTAGCACACTTGTATCATAATGTACTATTATCTACTTAATAAATTGCACTAGTCATATCCATATTAATATTGAGATCGCTACTTCAGATCCGCTCTCTAGTTATCACGGTAAAATTGTACGCTATTTATAAGTATACAGAATTATGTGTTTCGTAATAAAGACTATCGAGCTAAAAGTCATAGTAACTGGCTGTTAATAAGCTCATCGCTCAGCCTACGATGCTTTAGGATAATTTTATAAAACAAATGACCGAATTACACTATCTACAATACAAACGACATTTCAAGAAGTATATTTCCAAATAATTTCGAAGCAGATTTTAAGAATCATCTGTTTTCGATTTTGGTTCTTCATTTTGAAATGCACGGTCCTTTACATGTCAGTTTTTATGATGCTTGCGTGGAGATACAGATCTAACATGCAGAAATTTTTGATAATTTTACTATTCTTTTTTTATTAAGGGGCTGACAACAGCTCAATTCCCTCCCTATCTTTTTCAGCGCGAAAGAGAAACACTGTGCTACGATTAGTATGGGAGCTCATTGCAAATTTTGCAAAATGATGAATAAAAAAAGCTACGCTTTAATTGAGAAATATAAAACAACGAAGTTTTTAGTATTAGTGAGGTGGAGTTTTGTCCTTAGTTACATACGTATAAGACAAGACACTAAAGACATGCAACTGTTTAAAGCTAATTTGAAGATGTAACTTTGGAATTATTTTCTATCGAGCCGATTTCGTCCAATCGTGTATGGGAATTAACGAAGTTCTTCCAAATATACCGAATATTAAATTTTTTTTTTACTTCCTCAAAACAAGTAGTTATAGCTAAAAACTGTTTGAGTAAAGTCAATTTGAAGGCCATCGGGTGTTGTCAGCTTCTTAAGGAGCAATAGACCTTTCGTATACCTAATCATTTTTTGTCATCGAATTTGTTAAATATTATCTTTATGTAAGTAACCGGACGGATTGGCGACGCATTTAGCTGCTACGAAGTACACATCGAATGGCCTACATAAATCTTAATTACAGCGATTAACTCAATGAAACGCAAACCAAAAATCTTAACAACCGTTGATAGAGGTCGCGATTAACACACAATGACAACTAATCTGTCATTCTCTAGGCAAACCTTCAACGCAGAACGAAAAGTGACCTTACCGCCAAGCTATAAAACACTATTTCCAATTTCTTGTCGAGGTGAACTTAATTCCCTTTGACCCTAAGCATGAGATCATTAAACTGCTACGTTTCTGCAAAAAAGAATATCATGCGTGGCCCATGACTAAGGATTAATGAATGGATGATCGATGTGATTAGCCTAATCAACTTAATTGATAGCCATTATTACGTGAATAATAAAATTGACAACATTAATAAGAAGCAGACATTTATTTGCAACATTTTGTTCCAATTACGGCAATACGTTAACTATAATGCTGTTACCCAACTACATCATTTTATATTAAATCTTTTTTTTTTATTATAGCACTGGTATTATAGCTGCCAATTTTATCTTAATGGGGAAGGCCGGTGAAAACTTTTTGTACAGGGCGCTGTTCAAGATTATACAATAAGAGAAAGAGACACATACAATGAGAGATAAATGATCCTTAACATTCCCTGGCCGCGATTCGAATAATAAACACACACACTGGACAGACACAGCTTCAACCCAACTCAACTCAACGCTATAACGACATTGACATTTGCTATTCGAACAGATTTTCATTCAACATTGGCCTCACATTGGTCACACATTGGACCAATGTGAGACCAATGTGTGACCAATGTCTGACCAATATGAGACCAATGTGAGGCCAATGTTGAATGAAAATCTGTTCGAATAGCAAATGTCAATGTCGTTATAGCGTTGAGTTGAGTTGGGTTGGAACTGTGTCTGTCCAGTATGTGTGTTTATTTTTCGAATCGCGGCCCCTATGGCGTTAATCTACAGCATTTTAATTTTACTTTATTTCAGAAACCGGAGGATTTCAATTTCGGAGCAATTCGAGACAAAACATTGAGTCGTTTTCGCGAAAATAATTAAAAACTACTTAGCGCCATACAAATTTAGCTTTTCTAAGGATCATATATTGGAGATGTCACTTCGACAGTTGCTTTCCCATTGACGAGTGTTTTAAATACTAAGTAGTAAGCACCTATTAAAGTTTTCGACTACGATTTTAATTAGCCATTTCAACATTTTAGTTTTAAAAAATAAAAATAAACGCGACAAAAAAAATAATAAAATAAATCTAATGACCAATTAAAAATAAAATATTTTAGATGCAATAAATCTAAATATATATAATTCAAAGGTGACTGACTGACTGACATAGTGATCTATCAACGCACAGTCCAAACCGTTGGTTCTAGAGAATCAAAATTTGGCACGTAGGTTCCTTATAAGGTCTAGGGGTGCACTAAGAAAGGATTTTTCAAAATTCACCCCCTAAGGGGATGAAATGGGGGTCCAAAGTTTGTATGGCGAAACAAGATTAGTTAGACTATCTTATTCGTAACTTCACATGAGTATTCCTGACGATAAATGAATAAATAGGTGTTTCAGGTTTTTTGAAAATTCATCCCCTAAAAGGGGGAAATGTGGTCAAAAAGTCTGAAAATCAACATGGGTATTGTTTCTATGGTTTATCGGGTCGTAGATTACGAAAACAACAACGATTTTAAAATCCAACGTGGCGGACGTGAAATACCAACTCCCCTGTTGAGGTACAATGGGGTTGAAATGTCTAAATATCAATATAAGTGTCGTTTTTGTGTTTTTTTTGGTCGTTAATTACGAATATGGCATCGATTTTGAAATTTAATATTGTGGACATGAAAATTATAGACAGCATTTGTGCCAAATTGCCATCATCTTCTAAATATATAAAAGAAGAAACTGACTGACATATCAATGCACAGCCCAAACCGCTGTTTTAGAGATTCCAAATGTGGCACGCAGGCTCCTTATAAGGCCTGCACTTAGAAAGAATTTTTAAAAATTCCCCCCACTAGGGGGAAAAATGGGGGTTCAAAGTTTTTATGGGAAGCAATATTAATGAAATCAATCTTAGAGGGGTAGAAAAGATGTTAGTAGTTTTTATGGCGAATTATTAACCGCTGAACAGACTGGAATGAAACTTGGTACATATTATATAGATTGAGTCGTGGGAAACAATATAGAATAGGTTTTATCTCGAAAATCAACCCTTTAGGGGGTGAAACGGGAGTTGAAAGTTTGTATGGGAAATGAATAACCGCTGAACCTATTTAGATAATTTGGTATGGAGATAGTTTGAGTTCTGGAGAAGGATATATAATAGTTGTTATCCCACAAGTCATTCCTTAAGCGGGTAAAAAGGAGGGTGGATTACTAATTCCACGCTAATGAAGTCGCGGGGAAAAGCTTCTATTCAAGAGTAGAAATCTGTATTAATCATAATCTCTTAGTAGTAGTAAGTCGTTGCTGGCGTAACAATTAAACAATTATTGCAATCATTTCTTAAAAAAAAGGGAACCGCCTTCACCAAAACGTGGTATACCGAAACCTCCAGAATGTAACGAATGCCTTTCCGAAAACTGCATCTAAATCAGTTCAGCGAAACGCGAGATGATCGCGGACAAACATAGATTCCTACATACGTGCATACAAACATACGAGTCTAACTGAGAACCTCCTTTTTTAGTACTTTTAGTACGCGGGCGAAGCCGCGGGAAAAAGCTAGTACTATATATGATTACTTTATATATTTCAATAATTAAAACAAGTTAAAACAAACAAATTCTTTAATATATTTACTTGAAGAACTTGATCTAAGACCGTTTATTTATTTTTTATTACACGCGGTAATAAAATCCACCAAGGTCAAATTCCTCGGGCCCACGGTGTAGGTATGTCTTATTTTTGATAGACTCCCACTTTGTTTTTATAGCTTTTCCGTTTATTACTATTTGATAATATATATGAGTTATAAATTCTGCTATAGATTATGATCTACACCGGATTTCATATTTTATTGTTTTTACAGTTAAAAAAAGGATCATTTTTGGACCCAGGTATGTTCTTAAACTATGTCCGGACACGGGTAAGTCCTTAAACTACGTCCAAAAGAGAGGCACGGGTATTGCGAATGTCACTAAGTGTAGCAGGGCACAGCACAACGAATGTCATTTCGCTGAAATCTGGAGCAGAGCCCAACTGGGGAAGTAGAAGTGGAGTAGTAGTATGAGGAGTAGAAAAATCCACTGCTCCAGGCAGTGGATCTTTCTACTTGTCCTTTATTTCTAATCACTAGCTTTTGCCCGCGGCTTCGCTCGCGTTAAATTCGGGGTAACACGGTTCCCCTTTGCCCTCCGTAATGCTCCATACAAACTTCCACCCCCCATTTTAGGGAAGTGGGGGGTTAGAAAGAGACAAAAAGTAGCCTATGTCACTCTCCATCCCTTCAACTATCTCCACTTAAAAAATCACGTCAATTCGTCGCCCCGTTTTGCCGTGAAAGACGGACAAACAAGCAAACAAACAAACACATACACTTTCCCATTTATAATATTAGTATGGATTGTGGTATCGTTACCAGACGTTCTGCTTGATACAAAATTAATTATATTAGGCCAGGCAATAGAGGGTTTGACCTCGCATTAACTCCTCAGTCCAAAAAAACTTTATAGCATGATAAAGTGTCAGGAGTAGATGGTATATAATTATTTTTCCAAAAAAAAAACAATTGTCCTAGTTGGGTTTTTTTACCTAAACTCTTATATCGTCTATATTTACGTTTGGAAAAATGCTCAGTCTAATTTTATTTCACCAGAAATATTGACTTGAAGTATGTAATCAATATTTAAAATTTCAAAAAAAAAATCCATAATAGACTATATTTTTTTTATAAAATATATTATTTTTGTGTAACTCACATCGGAAATTTGCTCCGTCACTTTTCTTTACTGAAGTGACATTAAATGTACGTTTTCTACTTAAGACAAACAATTTCCAAAAATTTCATTATCAAACTTTTTCAGTATAAAAATTAGCTTATTACTCGCAGTAGAATATTGCTCCGTCAATATTTTTTTTAAATTATATTTCCTTTAAGACTTTTCTTTCGACTGTAAAAAAATAAAATAAAATATCCTGCGTATTAAAAAGTTAAATCATGTGACAAATAAAGATTTCTATTATTTCACTCGTTAGTGGAATGCGCATGCGCGGGACGCGGGACGCGGGAGCGGAGATGCCTCGCGAGGGGCCATGCGCAGCGTGTGTAAGCACTTTGACTAAACAATGTTGCTGTAACTACTTTCGCTCAAAGCGTGTGACTTCCTATACACTTTTTTAATGATCCTCTTTAATAAACTCAAACAAATAGTTTACATTTATAGTTTTGCACGTTACTAAAATATATATTAACACTACATGAATATACTCTGAACAATTTGAACTGAACTCATCCACTTAATGTCTTATCTTTTGTGTGTAAACCGCAGGGGCGCGTGCCACTATGAAAAAAATGGTTTAGCCACGTGTTAGCGTTTATTGAATTTCTACTATATGGACCACGCAATAAGATTCAATATGAACTAATACGAAAAAAGCTCTAAGTTCTATACGGTTGCACCCAATACAAGCGATTCAAATGCTCTAGCACCAGCGTAACTCGACACCGAGATCCGAAACAAACGTGCGTAATTGGTGATCGCGCTTGCACTGGTATTCCGAGCGCACGGCTAGTTAGCGATAAGGAGGCAATTGTAATTTTCCCGAACGGGCAGGTAAAACAGGGTTGGATTCTGATTAAAACATTTGGGTGGATGTACGATTTACAAATATTTAATATATGAAATATATACCTATACATATATAATAGATTTTAATAAATATTGGGTATGTTAAAATTATAATCAGACATATAAATAATCAACTATTTTAAAATTGCTTTCTTAATTTTACAGCTTAGACTTACTTTAACCTATAGCAATTTGTACTGAGAATAACTCAATTCAAATATAAATAATATGAATCTACATTATAGTTGTGTTTTTTATCATAATTTGAGAGATATAAAGAGAATATAAAAATATATATATTTATAGTACATATTAGTCAACACAAATAATCATATTAATCTTTTCATCATATTAGCATATATAGCGGCAGAAACGTTTACTCGACCATGGTTTTGCTAGTTGGGTTATTATAAAACCTTAGAGTGGTGGGCACTGCCAGTTTATACTTATTTCTAGTATTAAAATTATGTATATCACAGTTCTTTCTAAAATTAACAATGTTTCTATGTACATACACAATATTTTCATAGATATATTGACTATGCACTGTCATTATATTAATGTCCTTAAACATATCTCTAACTGAGGCTCTATATTCTCTTAATAATAAATTATTTAAACATTGCTGTCTTAATTTTATACAATGTGATAGTAATAAAAATACTTTAAAGGAAAAAATAACACTTCACACGTCTTTCATTTAGACATAACAGATGTGTCGCCAGGGTCGTTCTCTCATTGTTGTAATTGATAAACACGTGGTATAAGTACCTGTATATTTCTGAATGTTATCTACCGTAATTTTCCCTTACCTATACCTAACCTCAATCATGAAAGAGGGAGCGAGATACCAATAAAAAAATCTACCTGGTCTGTTATCAATTTCTGAGACACATTTGGTTATGACAGTTTTGAGTCTAGTGTTTGACTGGCTTTCGCTTGCTCAATACATGTTTTATTTCCCGATTCATGGTGCTCTTTTACGCAACTTGGCTACGTTTTACCGGATATTCCCTGCTTTCGATTGGATTTAGTACCTTGCGATTTAACGACCCCAGGCTGTGTCTATTGAATTATCATAACAAGCACAACTATAATGTAGATTCATATTATTTATATTTGGATTGAGTTAATCTCAGTACATAATTTGCTATAGGTAAAAGTAAGTCTAAGCTGTAAAGTTAAGAAAGCAATTTTAAAATAGTTGATTATTTATATGTCTGATTATAATTTTAACATACCCAATATTTATTAAAATCTATTATATATGTATAGGTATATATTTCATATATTAAATATTTGTAAATCGTACATCCACCCAAATGTTTTAATCAGAATCCAACCCTGTTTTACCTGCCCGTTCGGGAAAATTACAATTGCCTCCTTATCGCTAACTAGCCGTGCGCTCGGAATACCAGTGCAAGCGCGATCACCAATTACGCACGTTTGTTTCGGATCTCGGTGTCGAGTTACGCTGGTGCTAGAGCATTTGAATCGCTTGTATTGGGTGCAACCGTATAGAACTTAGAGCTTTTTTCGTATTAGTTCATATTGAATCTTATTGCGTGGTCCATATAGTAGAAATTCAATAAACGCTAACACGTGGCTAAACCATTTTTTTCATAGTGGCACGCGCCCCTGCGGTTTACACACAAAAGATAAGACATTAAGTGGATGAGTTCAGTTCAAATTGTTCAGAGTATACACCCATACTGTTAGCAACGCCTAGTCACAGAGTAAATAAAAAAGTACGCCAGTTGTAATACATTTATTTCACTTCGGCGAAGATAAAAGGAAGGGTTATGATTTTAGCAGTCTATGCTCAATTGAGCCGTGGTAAAAGCCGAGACAAACGCTAGGGGAATTGATGATGAAATGTTGTAATTATAAAAAAAAACCGGCCAAGTGCGAGTCGGACTCGCACCCTGATAGTTCCGTACATCACACAATTTTAACAATCCTTGAACATTGCTGTAACGATTAGAAAAATTGGATTAAGGACAAACTTTGACTATCCCTTGAAATCTGTTGCCTCTAAACAGCGACATACACCGCGATTAGTTTACCAACTGCGTATAGGGTTGTACTTTTATTTAGTTTGCGATGACTACATTTTTTTAAAGAATTGTTTTGCTGCGAAACACCACACCTCAATCAAATAGTTCCAACGGGATTTCACTAATGGTAGTGAATTAAATATCAATAGTCTAGCTTTGTGAGCTATGCTGCCAGAGCAATTTTTTTTTAATGCATGCGTGTTGTGTAGATGTGTCATATGGAACAAATAAAATTATCTTGGAAGTTTTTTAATTGTGTTTTTCTTTAAGTTAAAAAAAACTAATTTAATAGGTACCGTATAAGCTCCTAACTATGGTCCAAAACTAGTGTAAGGTCAGATTTACATTTTGTAAGTTTTGCTTACGTAAGTAGGAATGCAGCTATAGATCAGAATGAGAGACGAATATCACTATTTCATTATAGCCAATAGTTTCGGCCCTTCTTATATAAGCAAAACTTATCAGTGTGAATCCAGCCTAACTACATTATTAGTTTAATTACACAACAATAAGGCATACAATTTTTTATAAGTGGTAGAAAAAACTCAAATTAAACTGAAATACGCAATGAACTTGTAGACCATAGTTGTAGTAGTCCTAATCACTAGAGATCTTGGTGACTTTTTCTTAGTGTCACGCTGGTAGCCTATTTTTTTTATTGAGCTGCATTGATGTTTTTATCAAAGGAAACGAGTCACTAAACATTTTTTTTTAGGGTTCCGTACCCAAAGGGTAAAAGCTATTTTTTTCCTATTACTAAGACTCCGCTGTCCATCTGTCCGCCTATCACCAGGCTGTATCACATGAACCGTGATAGTTAGACCGTTGAAATTTTCACAGATGATGTATTTCTATTTAACGGCCTCCTAGCCCAGTCGGTAGTGACCCTGCCTACGAAGCAGGAGGTCCCGTGTTCAAATCCTGGTATGGGCATTTATTTGTGTGTTAATCATGAATATTTGTTCCTGAGTTATGGGTGTTTTCTATGTATCTAAGTATATATTTATCTATATAAGTATGTATATCGTCGCCTAGTACCCATAGTACAAGCTTTGCTTAGTTTGGAACTCGTTTATTTGTGTAAAATTGTCCCCAAATATTTATTTATTTTATTTTATTTCTGTTGCCGCTATAACAACAAATACTAAAAAAACAGAATAAAATAAATATTTAAGGGGGCTCCCACAACATGCTTTTTTTGCCGTTTTTATAGATAATGGTACGCAACCATTCGTGTGCGAGTCCGACTCGCATTTGGCCAGTTTTTTTATTAACGTTAATTTTATCATATGGTACGATGAAGGAAACGAACTGGCAAAGTAAATTTAAAAAAAAACGTTTTTTTTAACAAAAAAAATATTAAATCGGTCACTAATGTAACTGTGGTGACAAAAATTTGTTCCTATTGTCCCATAAAATGATCTCGCATAAAAGTTTTTCACTTGTCAATGATCTTAAATGGAAACTTCTAGGTCTTTCCAGCCGAGACCGGCTTAACCTACATCTGTCTCAACTTATCGCCTCTTTGTATTGCGGGTTGGGGGAGGGGGACGTTCTGACATCCTACTGCCAGTAGATTGCCAGCGGGGACTACTTAAATAAGTGGTGATCTTGTCTTCGGAGTAAGTGTTCGATTCAATCCATACAAATACAAATAATTTATTGTACAGTCACCGGCAATAGTATCTTCCTACACGAAGGCCGCAAAAATATGTGACACGCTCTTATGGCCCTACAAATAAGAGCGTGTCACATATTTTTGCGGCCTTCGTGTAGGAAGATACTATTGCCGGTGGCTGTACCTACGAAAGTCAGTATTATCAATGATGTGACATGTTACACAAAGTACATGACAATAGCCAGTGTTTGGCGTATATATAATAATGTTGATTCTATTGTATGTAATATCATTTATCTACACCAATATCATAAATCCTCTATTCCGCGTTCGGAAACCGTAACACCATTATTTCAACCAGTAACGTAACATCTCTGAGAGTGTGGTAAAAACGTATGAAAATTAATTACCCACGGTAACGTTACCAAGATCCGCCCTCTCCGCGAGCGCCGGCACGCGCCCGCGCGACCGGCTACACAATAGAGTTGGTCATAGCGGTGCAATGGCGGTCATTCTACTGGTTTCCGAACACATCATTTAGGATTTATAATATGTGTGTAGATAAAGCAGTGTATGCAACCGTACGTAATTATGCCTTAAAACACTCGTGTGATCTTTTTATGAAACAGTCGCATAAACTACTATTAATGTCTAATAATGTTTAAGTTATATCAACAGGTGGATGCAAAGAAAATGAATTTAAAAAATCATACAGGTTGTAATAAAAATACTGGTGGTCCGTTTAAGGGCACTATTGATATCGTATTGCGGCTAAGAAAAAGTAGAAAGAGAAACGGCTAAGAGAAAATTTTTATAGTGCGAAAATATTTTTTTTTTTGATGGGGCATGTCGTTTCGACCGACCAACCCTCTATACAAAACCATTTTTTTCCAGTTTTTCATATTTAAGAAAAACTAAGGAAATATTTTTTTTCACGGGAAAAAAAATGGTGGTGGATTATACAATACTAATGTATGTCTATTGTCTATTTCACCTGTGATAACTGTAATTTTTTTTCTCTGTGTGTAATATTTAATTGTTTCTTTGTTATAAGTAAACTGAAATATATGTCATATGATAGAAATCATTTAAAACAACAAAAGAAACAAGAGAGATAGTGCTACCTGTTGGCCACCGGAAGACTTGGTGATTTTTTTAAAGCATATGACATTATTTCAGTTTACTTATAACAAAAAATACAATTAAATATTACACACAGAGAAAAACATACAGTTGTCACAGGTGAAATAGACAGTAGAACAGACAATACCTTAATATTATATAATTACATTTACTAAATGTTCATGACATTAAAGTACATCTTATTTAAGAGTCATTTATAAATACAACTTATGTTTAATAAATATGTTTAAATTCGGGGAAATCAAGAGTCTACATAAGTCATCTGGCAAATGCGCTGTTTCGCATATACCTTGATATATCCATTATGAAGAAATCTATAGTTGTAGAGCGGGGTGGTGGGGGGCGAAGACAAAGAGTCGCGTGTAGCTGATAAAATTTATTGTTTTAGAGATTTACATGTACTCTGTCGTCTCTCTAGTGCTTACTTGTCGAGTATTACCCAGCTAGGTAGATGAGTACTAGGCCAGTAATTTGTCGTAAGGATATATTACTGGCCTAGTGGGTTAGTGTCACAACACTAAAATGCTGAAACTTGGTTGAGGCATATAGCATGCGTGCCTTTAGACCCTATCGCGATTCTCAAATATTCCTCGGCAAGGCGCCGAGGGTTATGTTTCTGCGTTGAACAAACGTTAGTGGCATCCAACTTAATCACTGCGCCATCTGTTGGTAGGCGGCTTGACTAGTGTCGAAGCGTAGTTGTATCGGTGCGTGCGGCTGCGCGGTGATGCGGATTGTGTGCGTTATGATTATGACACTACAAGCGTGATCTGTTGGCGAGCAGTGGTGATGGTGTTCTATTTAGTAAGGTAATGATACTCTGGTGCTTCAATTAAATACTAAAATAGTTACTTAATAATACGCCATCACAATATTTATTAAAATTATAATGATACGAGTTAAATACAAATATCAAAATAGAAAATTCTATAATTGAAGTAACTTACTCCACTTTTTTCACTATGACGCAAGCATAGCTGAGTCGTAGTTGCGCATGCTAAACTGGACTCAATAGCTGACGCACGACGACATATTACTGCATGTTCACTCGCTTTAAAAGGCTAGACAAATTTAAAATTTCAAGATTTGACGTATTGTATGTGGATTATTTTTTGGAAATTTTAGTTTTGGCTGTTTAATTGACTACTTAACATGAATAAAAAACAAAACTGGGCTGAGCAATTTTCCATGAAGTATATTAAATATAGTGTAATAACAATTTTTCTTTAAGGTTTTTTTTTTGTAAATTCGTGAATATTATGCTAAAATAAGATTATCATAACACCCACAGTTACAAACTTGACTGAGAAATTTTCTAAACAAAATGACGAGTGTAACCAATTATTTTTGAATAAAAGTGACAGTTTTATTTGGAATATTTTTTTGAACTTTTGACAGTATCTGTCAGGAATCAAAATAATTTGTTTAGTGAAAAAAACATACCCTGAGGAAAATTCCAGTACAAACTATTAAGGTTTTTGTACATTTTGGTAAAAATACCAAAACTGACATAAGTTTTTTTTTGGAAAAATAGTTTTTTGTGTTTGTTATGACCTATACTACATCCCAGCAAAAGAATTATCGACTGAGGAATTAATGCGAGGTCTCCATACAACGACCCGGTAGATTTCCCACACTATATGTGAACTTATTATTTCCTCCATGACACAGCTAGGCCATGCCTAGGGCTGTATTCTAACTATAATTTCGTCCATAGAAAAAATCGACAAGAACATGATATATTCAAAAAACAGCAAAGTTGTACTTTCTCGAGAACATTCTCCGCTTTGTATGGGGAATATTCTCGAACGAGAACGTTCTCCATACAAAACGGAGAACGTTCTCGAGAACAACACAAGTGGCACAACTTTATCAGAGAATGACCAGCATATCTACGTATCAGCAGGGAATATATAGGTACTATTAATATCAAATTGGAGAAACTACGTTACTCATATATTGACAAAATGTATACTTACACGTGAATGAATGATTTCATTGCCCGTGTTTTAGTAATTTCCTGATAATTACCCTTTAGCTGGCATGATACACCGCCGTTATCGAAACGATACTAGTAATAACTAACATTAATTCCGTACATGGCGGGAAAAAAAATACAAGTACTAGAGATGAAAACTTCACGACATTTTAACTTAAAATAGAATGGCATAAGGTTTAAATCTCTTCAATTTTATATCTTGAGTTAACAACTTCTTCCCGCCGTGTACGGAAATATGCTCATTAGCTCCATTCACTGTTCATTCTGTTATTTAACCAATATGCAGTACCAACCCTGAAAACCCCATTCAATTGTACACCTTATTTGCAAACGATAGGGTTCTCAATCTAATGGTTTTTCAAATGCATTTATTTGTATGCTAATCGTATCAGAATAACGTTTCGATGCGAGTTGCGGTGTCATTCCAATCACTCGTCAATCAGGAGTAATTCAAACTCAAAGGCTAAACCGACGTTGCGATACATGACATGTACGCCAGTGGCCTAAACATGATACTTACCTACCGAAGACTGTGCATAGTGGAGATAAAGTTGAAAAGCGAACTTTGGGCAGCAGGGCTGAGGATGCAATCGAGATCAGCACCAAGACTCTTTTAATCAACCCATTTCACTTTGTTGAGTACGGGGTACGGGTCTCCTCTCACAATTATTATTTATTTTATTTATTTAAACTTTATTGCACAAATCAAAAGTGTACAAGAGGCGCACTTAATGCCTTAAGGCATTCTCTACCAGTCAACCATTGGATCAAACCGAAATTTGTAATTGCTCTTTTCCTCCAATTAATCTTACTACATTGGCGATATCATAAAGCAGTCACATAATATAATATCGCCAATACGGTTGGATTAATCGCTCGCGCAAAGCCTAATATTTCGGATACTCGTCAGCCTCACCTGTCGTCTATTGCGCAATTCATATACCAAACTCAACTCCATTTTCTTAGCTCTAGAGATTTGGAATCCATACTATACTGGTCGCATGATCAATCGACTCGCGAATTAGGACCATTAGGAAAACACGGGCTGTTCCGTGTGAGTCGTTATTAGACCGCGGAAAAGTCTTAATTGCGAACACCATGACTTGACGTGATGCCATGACGGGAACTTTTTTGTAACGTAAATGCCCTTTTGTATTAGTATCCAACTTTATAAAGCTGTGAAGGCACTAAGTGGATGAGTCATAGAGGAACAATAGGAGCCTTATTTCTAAATGATTAGCAACAGAATGGAAGTCTTTAAAGGGGTTTTTGTTCGTAATGTGTATCACGTGTGAGTGTGATATTCATGTTAGTCTTGGTCTCGGTGCGAGTATAATTTTCGTTCTTTTTATCTGTCTACCATAGAACAAGAGTGCATAATCATACAATAGTCTTTGCCTTACTTTATCCCACCCTATTTAAGTGTCCCACTGCTGAGCAAAGGTCTCTCCCCCCGGATCCCCACGCCTCCTCCCCGCAGTGGTTAAGAAAGGTGTCCAAGTCATCCCGCCATCTCCGCTTCCAATGGTCTGTTCAATTTAAAATTTATTCTATTCAGAGATGATTTTTCATGTAATATTTGACTTAGATATTGGTGATAAAATAAACAGAGTGCACAAGCATTTATACTATTTATAGTATATGCATTGTATTTCAAGATTCTAGAACCAGAGACATTTTCATGCCGTAACAGCATCTTTGTAACATAAAAGTTCCGAATCAGCAGTAAGTTGATAACCAATAGATATCCATCGTCTTTTTACGACGACCATAAATTTTTTCTACGCAGTGTCTTGTGATCGTCGCCACATTAAAACGTTATCGCCTCTACGCGCTGTAGGCATAGGTACTAATCGTTTAAATCATTTTAATGTGCGCGACTCGTGCGTGATAGGAATAGCGAGTTCATTTCTCAAACTCAAACATTTATTCAGTAAATGATTTTAAATGATTTTAATTTAAGTTGAAACTTAAATGAACTCCACTTTTTGACACCGCGCGTAAGCAAGAAGCATGTGTATTGAATTTAAACTTTTGTGAGACATACTAACACTGTATAAACTTCAAACTGCATAATCAAAAGCATAAGCGGCGGAAGAAGCATGTGCTATTTATATCATGTCAAGACGTGCGGATTAGGTGCGACCATTATAAGCCTTCTGGCGTATCTCACGAACTGTCATTTTTGTCCAATATTGGACCAGACGCAATGTAAACTAGTTATCTTTGCACCTAAATAAACAGTGAGTCAATATCCAATAGCCGAGTTACCTTGACTCGATAATGGAGTCGAACCAGTGTTGCCAACTTGGGTGCCAGGCTTGCCTACTTTTGTATTGAAATTAGTCTGGTGGTGGTAATTTGCATAACAATAAGACAGTAGGATTCACTCTGTCTATGTTCTAAGTGGGAACCTAATAAAATGTTTTTGCCATATATTCTGGCCAATTTTCACGTCAAATTTGGCATCTTTTAAAATTACGAGTTGGCAACATTGACGTTAACTAAGCCAACTAAATCGTTATCTATTTAGAGCAAAACAAGCTCGTGTTTCTCTGACGTCATAAAGGTGCCACAGAATGGGCTAGTTGTTCAAGTAAGAATCAGCTAAATATTTAAGGCAGCTGTTTAGGTACCATCGCCCACACTGTTAACTGCCCATCGGTGGACCTTATGTCTTTTGTAATAAGGTCCACCGATGTACAGTTAAGAGTGTTGCTGTTTGTACAAGGCCCTAACAGCAACACTCTTAACTTATTCATGAATTTTGTCCATATTTTAGACCTAGGCAGCTACAGTACTTAGGCTAAGTATTGTAGCTTATACTTCAGGTAATTATAAAGATGTGTATGTTAACTACTTACTGCCTATACTCAGTGATATTGATAGTGTTTTTTTTTCTCTTATTAATTCTGTCATATTTAGTGGACCCTGCACCTACTTAACCTTTCTTTTCAGCCCATTGGTTGACTGGTAGAGAATGCCTTATGGCATTAAGTCCGCCATTTGTACCGTCTTGTATTGTGTAATAAATATTAAATAATTATTGAACTATGGAAACCACGAACCTGTGGTGGTGATTAAAGAAAGACATTTCTTACGATTTGAAACGTCCCATCCACTTATATATCGAGCACTATGGAACTATTTACATAGTGCTTCAGCTTTCCTATTTGCTTTTGCCGAATACAGTATACCTAGGTACTTACCTACATATAAAAAGTAGCTTATCTGATTTCACGTTCAGCCGCAGGGAGCCGTTAATTTTGGGGACTGAACAAGCTGTATGTATTTTTAACGGCTTCCGCTCCATATAGCCAAACAATAATAAGGGCAAATGTAATGGAAAATTCTGTGGTTCTTACGTCTTTTTTCTAATAGCTGTTCGTCATAGTCGCCAAGTTAATAACAGCAAATGTACAGGGAAACTCTGTTACTGTTACGTCTTTTTTCCACTAGCCAGCATAGAACGACCGGTAATTCAAATTGCGGGACCGTGACCGCCATACGCGGTACAATTGCTTTTTGCACTCTTTGTATTGTTATCGGGAGTTGATAGTCAGTGATAGTGAGAAGTGTGGGTTTGAACCTGAAATTCGAATTCAGCGCGATAAGAGATTAAGAACATTTCGGTGATACAGGACATTAACTTTTTTCTATTCAAGGTGTAACAAAAATTCTGGTATTCCTTTTATGGGCATAATTGGGATCGTATTTGAATTATGAAAAACTAAGACTTTCTTGCGAAAAAATTTGGTTTTGTATGGAGGGTTGGCCGGCTGAGACAACGTGTTCCTCAAAAATTTTTTTTTTCTTTGCGTCCAAAAAGTTTCAGTCGTTCTATTTCTTACTCGCAATCGATACCAATCCTACTTGAGAGCATTTAGGCACCTCCTTTTAATCCTTCCTTTGTGTAACGATAGTTAAGATAAAATAATTACTAAGTATATCCCATACATACAAGGTTTTCGCCAGTTCTTCAGAAGCTTTCTTCGAATGCGCAGTTTGTTTCACTAAGTAATGTAAAAACACCGCACTGTCAATGTCAGCTTAACTGTTCGTTTCGTTGCGCTGGTGTAGTAAATAATAAAAAAGAATCGCCTTCACTACTCCACCTTTTCAAGAGCAAGGTTTTCCTCGATTTCTCCAGGATCCCATTACCAGATCCTGACCTGATAACAAAGGGACCATCTGCCAAGTATATATACTCTTTCAAACAAAAAAAAAATTCCGAATTGATTCAGCCGTCTTCGAATAAGTCGTCAGCCGTTAAAATATATTTAAAAAATGCGAAAACAAAAATCCCAACGAATTGAGAACCTTCTTCGAAATCCTCCCTTGAAATCGGTTGAAAGCCGTCTAAGTACTTACCTGTTTGTGTCTGCGCGTTTATCTTTTGTTTATTATTTTTATTAAGCATAATATTATGCTGCAAGAGATCTTTTGACATTGTGCGAAAACGACTGTAATATTGCAATATTTTAATATTCATTATATTCATTGTCTTCAAGTTCACCTTTATTAATAGTGAATTGATTATATATATGTATACACATACACGAACGAACAATGATATAGTGAGTTATTCTAACTTTAAGTATTGACTTGATATCAACATTGATTTCAATATTTCATGATCTCCTTTTGTTATCAAAATGGCATCTAAGCAATATTGTAATTATAAACAAAGTCAAAGTTTCTAAAACATTTGATAATAATATCTAATTAAATTCAAACCAATAAAGATTTCATTTTTCGAATAACTTCCATGTTTGTGTTAATCGGCCGCGCAATATTTAACGAGATTAAGTATGAAAATTATAAAAAAAACTGTATTTGTCATTTATATGTATATTATCTTAATAAACAGTTGCATGGTTAACAGTTCTTACAAGAGTATCAACTTACAAACTAATACATACACTCACATACACACGTCACATTTGCCAAATTTTGCTAAGTGATAACTAGGCTTCCAGTAACCGGCTCTTTAGAAGAATGAGAACAAACTCAGGAAGGATGATTCACGCTGTTATTTTTCCGTGTCCTACGCGACACTTCCGACACTTCATTTTGTATAGAAGATATCATCGACCTCCGTAGATCTCGTGATACTTTCTATACAAACTGAAGTGCCGAAAGTGTCGTGTAGGATACGGAACATAACAGCATGAATCATCCTTAAAGCGGCGCGCAATTATTTAAAAAACTAGCCTTTTCCCGCGGCTTCGCCCGCGTACTATAAGTACTCAAAAAGGATACGATACCCATGTTGATTTTCAGACTTTGTGACCACATTTGCCCCTTTTAGGGGTTGAATTTTCAAAAAACCTGAAACACGTGTTAACTCATTTATCGTTAGGAATACCCCTGTGAAGATTCGAATAAAAATAGTCTAAGTAATCTTGTTTCGCCATACAAACTTTGAACCCCTATTTCATCCCTTTAGGGGGTGAATTTTGAAAAATCCTTTCTTAGTGCACCCCATAAGAAACCTACGTGCCAAATTTGGAATCTTTAGAACCAGCAGTTTGGGCTGTGCGTTGATATGTCAGTCAGTCAGTCAGTTTCTTTTTTTTATACAGCGTGTAAATTTTATACGGGCATATACTTTATCCACCTATAGTATCCAGCAATAGAAGTCATATAGTATAATCATTTTGATAAATAGTGTTATTACTTATGTGTAATCCAACTGATTTAAAACTGTCATAACTAACATGACGCATCGGTAAGTTAATTGTCATGGATGCAATACATTGCGGGCTGAATTATTATGTATGAAAAAAAATAATCCTTATTTTCATAAAGAAATAAATGTAAATAGGTTCCATAGGTCCAATACTAATCGCCATTACAATATACGCCCGTATAAAATTTACACACTTTATATATAGATATATTACATGGTTTCAAAACAAAAGACAGGTGGAACTATCTATTATCTGTGGGTTTCAACCTCGTTCTCTAGGTACCATCGTCCACACTGCTAACTGCCCATCGGGAGTCCTTATGCCTTTTGTAATAAGGTCCACCGATGTACAGTTATGAGTGTTGCTGTTTGTACCTATGTAGTTAATGCACGTTTGACTCTAAATAATAGTTATTTTATCGGCCAGTTACTGGTTTTCCTTACGAATAATCTAAACAACAGAGAGATACAACAATAAGTTCCCCTTAAAATGATTATGCAAAGTAATATTTACTAACTGTAAAATGTCTAAAAGGATAACTAATTCTGCGGTCGAAATATACTCGATTGATTAAGAACAGTCTAATAACATATACTTATAGCATACAAATGCATTACTTTTACCATAACTAAGTACAAGGAACTAGTTTAATTTATGGCATCGAAACTGAAGATGCATCCAGTGGGGCTACAATTAAGGTAAGACGGGTTTCAACAAGGAAACTGAAAAACCAGACACCCTAGAGGATTAACATCTTCAACATGTTTAAGCATGACCTTCACAAGCACAATAAAGAATAATTTATATATTAAAGCTTGCATGTCACGTATTGACAGAAAACAATTATATCGCAAAACGTTGCCAGTAAATATAAGATTGCCTTTTTAAGTCAAGGATGACAAGGCATTAAAATTGTCGAAAAACACTTAATCGTCATTAAAAACTTCATAAAAATATAACCAAGTATTTACATTATATCTAGTGACTGCATTTTACAGATATCGCGTTCGCCGTATTTTAATTGAAATACAGATATTTCAAGTTCGTTCGTTCATGATTCAATTCAATTAGAGCAATTGCGCGTAGTTACAGTGTCCGAGAGGCAACCGCATGGCTCGTGGTTAAGCTGTCTACGTGTTTTTCATCTCCCCCCCCTCATTTTTTCCCGGTCTCCAACTCTTAAGGATCGATAACCGACTAGCGGGTGTGAATGACAATTGGCATGCTCGTTCTTCATTACATAAAGATACTGGAAATTTAGGGGGCAGGGGGAGGATGAAAAACCAAGTCCAACGTGGGTCAGTTCAAGTTGCACAGGGTGGTTCCATAACACGTAGCGTAGGGAGCTTAAATACCTCGAGCCATCCGGTTGCCTCGCGGACTCTAAAACTACGCGTCATTGCTCTGAATATATCTAGTTACTCTATATTACCGATATCGCGTTCGCCGTATTTTAATTGGAATACAGATATCTCAAGTTCGTTCATTGATAATAATAATAATAATAATAATAAATACTCTTTATTGCACACCTCATACAGTTACAAGCACAAATTTTACAATTAGATAAATTTAGGTAGAGGTAACAACAGGCGGTCTTATCGCTAATGAGCGATTTCTTCCAGACAACCTTTGGGTAGTGGAGACTAGAGAAAAACAATAAGCAGTAGGTGGTGCATAGAAACAAAAGAGAAGAAATAGATAACACAGCACATTCATGTGAATATACATACTTAAATAAATACAAAATAAACATACATATACGTACATATATACATATATAATACACAGAGTAAGAAACAACAGTGTCAACTTAAAAACCTAAGGAAGAGATAAATAGTATTCCTTAAGTTGCGATTTAAAGCTACCAATAGATTGCGCGCGTTTTATGTTGAGAGGGATAGAATTCCACAAACGAACGGCCTGGAACGTAAATGAGCAATTATAAAATTTGGAAGATGAAGATGGCACTTTTAGGAGCAATTTTTGAGAGGATCTAATAGAATTAAGATAAGAGAAACGCTCATTGATGCACGAGAGAGAGATGCAAGAGAAACGCGCGATTGATGATTCAATTCAACTGAAAAGTTGATGTAGCTATTTTTAAAACGCGAACTCGTTTCTCTCTCGGGTAAGTAATTAAAGAAATAAATATATTCGTTACGTTCATCGAATTCATATCCCGATTCCGATTTGAAATATACGTACGTGATATTTGGTTGGATATATAAAACAAAGGGCTATCAACTGGCTTGCCAAACCAAACCCAGACCTTAATAGCAAGATCTCGCGTAACTTTAACACGGTAAAGCACCAAACGTTCACAACATTTAACACCAAATAAATACTGATCATGACTATGACGTTTCTCAATCGACAGTCCTCAAGGAGTGGGAGCGTACGCTGTAGCGTACATGTCTAGCACTTCTTGAATGAATTGTTTGGAGCACACTTCGCGTTTGTCATAATACGACGCACAGCCGCCCGAGACGAAGCAGGTTCGCTGTTGCTGCTTCGATGATGAAGGATCACAGCAGGAGAGTACTATGGCGTCGCAACGCTTCGGGCGACGAAGGGTGGAACCCACTTTGCCTTGCTGCGTATGTAACTGTGAAAAGAAAGCTATTGTTAATAATTGTACGGCACCCGCTATTAAAAGGGTGTATTTCAATCTGCATCAGCATTGGTCAGCTGTATGGCGATGGCAAGGACAAGTGGAACAAATGATTCCTAGGACAAATATTCCTATTTGTCCCGGGCGGGCATTGATGGGAGAACACCATCAGAAGCGCCCGCATTTCACACCGTACCCATTTTTTTATAATACCTATGTATACTGTATCTATTTAAATATTTATAGGTACCTACTAGAAAAGAGTTTAAGTTGGTAGAATTGAAAGGGTTAGAGATTGCAAGGCCACCTTTATTCACGGGTAAAGAAAAAAGGTCGGCTTCTATTGAAGATACGTCACCACCGAACAGTGTTGGTAAGAAGATCGTGCGTATTGCTTGCGTTAGTGGTTCAAAGTATTAATTTGAATTTTTTAGCACACGTAGAAGAAAGGCCCATTGAAATTGTACAGCTTTGGTGAGGGTGGTATAGGCAGCTTGGGGTGAGTCTTTGCAGATTTGCGATATTTTTTCAATAGTGGAAATAAATTTGGTTATTTTATTTTTAATGAAGTCTTCTTTTCCTTCACCTATGTAGCTTCCTAGATAACGAGAACCAGTTACAATGGTTACGTTGGTGTCCTTGAAGATCCGGTCGGAAATATTTTTGTCATACTCTGATACTATGAGCAAAGTTTTTTTGGCTTGTGGGTAGTATCCAAAGGACGGACCTATTAAGTTGATTTTGTCCCACCAATTACGGATACTTTTCAAATCGCCTTGGGCTGAGGAATCATCTGCATACCAGGATTGTATTGTGTTCTTTTCTTCTTTCATTTTGTTTATTATTGGTATAGTTGCAAGGGCATAGAGTGGCATTGCTAGCGGGTCTCCCTGAGTAACACCTTCTTTGCTGCATAACCTCATGTCGGAGTCACGGATGACAAGTTCTGCGTGGCCGTTATAAGTGTTATATAGAAAGCGAGCGCAATGTGGCCAATATATTCTGGCTTGCCAAAGTGCTAATTGTCTATTAACGGAGTTGAATGCGTTGTCTGCGTCAACGAGAAGCATTCCCCAATTTGAGCTAGGAAGACATTTATTTTGAAAAATATCGTTCATGGCATGTATTCCGCCTTCAATGCCGCTACTAAGGCCACTGCAGAGTTGTGATTGGCCGCATGCTTCAGTTACTTCGGAGCCGGTGGCTAATATCATGCATTTGGATATGATTCTCCGCAGGCATTCACCTATGCCAATCGGTCTTACACCTGGACATTTGTCTAGGGCTACAAGGCGGCTTGACATCAGTGCTTGTAT
This sequence comes from Pammene aurita, assembly GCA_947086415.1. NCBI lineage: Eukaryota > Metazoa > Arthropoda > Insecta > Lepidoptera > Tortricidae > Pammene > Pammene aurita. The sequence continues at coordinate 29,402,696 of OX352298.1, forward strand.
CTGATTCCATGGAATATATTCGTTATTAAGTTTCATAGTTAGTTCGGCGATGGACTTCCTTAAATGTAGGCTCGCTTCCCCGAATCTTAAGAGGAAATCTTTCCAATTTTCAGAGGTTGTACCTGTAGGGCCGCCGCCGCCATGTAGTTTTCTAGCCACCTGCTCAACATGGTTGCTTGTTATGTCAACTTCTAGTAGTGGGGGTATATTGGGGAGATCTTCGAGCAGGGTAAAAAGGTCAGGATTTGGCGTTTTAGGAGGTGGGTGTTTTTCTTTTAGGGCATCACCTACGGTTTTCCCGGTGTCATCGATTTCGTCATTCGTGTTGAGAATTTTGCTAGAATCTTTCGTCAGCAACCAGTTTAGAGCTTCACGTATTTTTCCTCTTAAGATTAGGCGTGTGAAAGTTTGCGTTATGTTGTCATTGTGTTTCTTTCGGTTTTTAAAATTACAAAGATAGGTGTTTGATTTTATTGCCTCGGTTATCAAGATGTCTATATGATCATCTGACCACAACTTTAAGCGGCGATCGATAAGTCGACTTATATCTTTCGCTTGTTTAACATTTTTATCTCTTTGTAACAGGACGGCGGTGAATATTAGTAATCGTTCGGACGGATATTGGGATTTTGTTAGCATATCGACTTCATCGGCAAGCGTGTGAATGAATTTCCTGCTTGTGGTATTGGAGGAGGGCAGATCATAAATTTTGCCTTGTAGGGTACATACTTTATTCCAACGTGATTGCCAAATGCCGGCCATCGAACCTGTATTGTTGAGGAATGGTGACCCAAAAGCTTCTTCTAGGGGGGATGCTTGAACTGAGCGTTGTGGTGGTGGTTGCGAAGTAGAGTGTTCACTGCCGTGAGCGGCACGTATGTGACGTTGCAGACCTTTCCTTTTATAGGGTTTCGAGCAGATTAAGCATGATACTATGTCTGTGTTTTCATCTTGACTTAGTGGGATGTTAGGTGTAATGTCCATCGTATCCACTTTATTTTTGCACGTTCATCATGATTATGAAGATAAGTAGGTATATAAATATTAGAAATAACGAACACTGATTTAATAAAAATAGCTCAAATAACGATATGTAAACACTTCATTCCAAAATTTTTACATATAAAATGTCAAATATGGCAATGTCAAAATTTTTTTTATTTTATTATTTAGTTTTCTGGTTTTATATTTGGTATTATATTAGGCAAACACTTTCACTGGATAATTAGGTAACGTATTAATTTGGATAGCGTAATTGTCCGAACTTTTAAATAATTAATTTATAATTCAATAAACAATTAGCTACAGCAACTGACGCTGACACTGACACTTTTTTTTTTTTTTTTTTGGCTTTATTGGCCACCTGGTCGGACCAGCATTTAGGACTGTGTTCCCTTGCACAGGGCTGATAGATAATTATTCTTACTGATTCCTAGTGTAGAATTTAGTCAATTCGAGACGTTGTCTAGAACGTTTTCGATTTCCTGAAATGCACAATTACGTCACTACAGAAAAATTTATAGTGGGGTGGGAATCTGAACACCCAACTTAAGAACTAGAAAAAGCTTCCAAAAATGCTATATTTATTGTAAAGTAACATTTTTCTCCCCCGTCTATAATCACCTCGCATAATATGGCTAGTTGTTGAGAAAACGTTCTGTATAAATAGTATGTTGGTATCTTTAACCTACGTATTTATACTTAATATTGAATATTGTTCTTTAATAATAATTAGATATTATTAATGGTATTTGTAAATGAGAAACCCTAAACAATTACGTATGCCCTTAACTATGTGTGTCTTTCGATTATACGTAGGTTGTGAAAAATGTCTAATAATTCTCTAGTAAAGTCTACCTAATTTGTACCCATTACGTGATAATGATAAATTACTGTCTGCAACGTGTTCTAGTGGAATGGGTTTTTGATAAATTGTCGATACAGATTTACTATTATCCAAGCAATAAAGAATCAGAAAGCGGAAAGAGTTTAAAGAATGTTAAAGGTATTTATCTTGACACGACACGTTTCACAAGTTCTGACACTTGTGTTTGTGTCAGTACTTGTATCTGGATAATCTGGATATTGGTTATTAAAACGTGGATTTGATTGAAGTCAACTATGTTTTAAAGTTTGATCGCGAGCTTACATTCCATGAGCACATCAATAGCCTCGCCAAAGAGTCGTATAGGAGGTTAGGTTTCGTGACGAGAAACGTTAGGGACTTTCACAATTCCGGCGTCATCAAACTCCTGTATACGGCTCTAGTTAGATACAAACTAGAGGCCAGCGCCTGTATCTGGAATCCTAGCGAAGCCAAGTACAAGCTTATGTTGGATAAGGTCCAAAAAGCATTCCTACGCTTCCTTTACAAGAAGTTGTATGGATACTACCCGTTCATGTACCCAACTAAGTTTTTACTTGGCGTCCTAGGTTTTAACTCTCTGGAGGTTCGGAGAGACTACGAGCGGCTGATTACTGTATGTAAGGTGCTTCGTCATAAAATAAATAGCACGGAACTGCACAATATTCTAAGCTGCCTGGTTGTGCCTCCGAACAAGTCACGTCGACGAGCATATCTGTGGGACGGCACAGGACCGCGCGCGACCGCTGCACGTTGTCACTCACCGTTGTGTGACATGCTCAACTCCCTGAATGGACTCTTACGTACAGATCTACAAGTAGACATGTTTCATGATCGCTGGCCTACTCTAGCATCCATATGCCTCTCCTATTGTGAGAGTGAATGTGAATTATGACAGAGTAAATCTATGACTAGAATAAGATACTTTGTAAATATTTAGGTACCTGTAGTAAGTGTAATTGGTGTCAACCGTTCTTGTGATTAAATAAATAAATAATAAATGGCATTCATTGGCTTGAATTATTATTATTTATATTTAATATTTGTGCTACTTTAAAAGTAGTAGGTACTAAATAAGTGTGCTAAATGGTCTTTAATTGCTCATGGAGTCTTGTTATATGCTGATAAATGATAGTAACTTTATTTGGCTACATATTTGCGAATTGTGTGGTGGACTTGGTTGTAGATTAATAAGTAATTACGAATAGTTCGCTCGACGTGGTCAATAACTTAGATAAGATATGTGACCATTCTTTTTCATTTACCTTATGTGTCACAAAGCCGCCAGGCAGCCAATGGATTGAATCTGTTCTACAGGATTCAGTAGATACCAATGAATAGTAACAGAATATTTCAGCCACTCATTCAGTTTGACATTGGCAGCGATCCAAGCAGTTCCAAGAGTCAGGATTCTTCGTAAAAGAATATTTGATGTAATGTTTAGATTTACACAAGACTCGCGTATTCTCAAGAGAAAATATTTTTATACCACAATGATGGAAAAAGCTCATCTTACTGAAGGTGACTGACGGGTCATCTAGGTTTATTTATTTTTACACGGTCTTGAAATCCACGCTAACAACCCATAAAGTTCAGTTCCAAGAGGCAAGCGCAAAACATGCTTCCATCCTTGGCAATAATAAAGGTTGATGGAACTAACAGTTCAAGGGTACAACTGAAGAACAAATCAAATTATTTTAATACATATTTTGATTGTTTTGTCCCAGCCCTGGGAACCGGAGGCCTAGGTCACGTTTTCTTTTGTATATATGACATCTATAAGTTTATAATTTATATAGTAGTGTGTCTACTTAAAATAAACAAATAAAAATATTTATTAAAATAATTTGATTTATTCTGCAGTTTATTGACGGCATCTCCCTCGCTTTCAATGAACTTCTACGTAGTTCGGATTGGAGGTACTAACTCATAATTTTGTACCTTAGATGATTAGCCAAATGCACCTTAGCATTACAAAGATTTCATATACACGGGAAAATTCGACCGGTGCCGCTGTGACCCGGGTAGCCTAGTGGTTAGGGCGTCTGCCGCGAATGTATAAGACGCTGGTTCGTTCCCAGTCCTGGGAACCGGAGGCCTAGGTCACTATTCCTTTGTATATGACATCTATATAAGTCTAGAGTTCAAGAGTATTTCAATATGTATTCTTCCAGGGTCTGTCTCCAGTTTCCTGGACAGAGCTAACGAATTATTACGATTTCGTTATCTCTCTGCTACCGGAGAATAGGTAAGGCATAAGGCAAGGTGGAGAATAGACATTTATGTCGTAGTTCCTTCCAATAGACGGGTACCGAGAGAACACATACTGTAATACACCTTTTAACATGATTGGATAGTTATATGATGACTCGGGCACTCACCGAAGCCTGACTGCTGCCATGCTCGACGGCGGGCGGCGGACGGGAGGTGACTGCAGGCGGCAAGATGGGGTCGAAGTTGATTGGCCGGTTGTTGTTCTTGTCGTCCTCCGGCTCCTCGCTGTCGTCGTAGCCCCAGTTCTGGTTCGAGTCCTCCATGTCCGGGAACCTGCTTGTAACGTTCGGCGTTTGCAGCGTAGGACATTTGCATCTTTGGCACGGGTACTGGATGGGGTAGGGGATATAGATCGGTTGAGGAGGAGGTGGAGGGGGCCGGCGGACTAAGTCTGAAATCTCTTCTAGTAACCTATAGATGTGTGGCAGTAACTCCTGTTGGCTCCTGTCGTCTCTTCGGTCCTCTGGATAGTGCGGGCGGTACCACGCCGGATGATAGCCGTAGTCGCTGAGGTACTGTCTCTTTGGTCGGTGGCGGATCTGTTTGTGGTGGTCGTGTTCGCTCTGCTCCGCGGAGCTGAGGTCGATGACCGCCAGGAACAGTGCGACGACAAATAGTGATGTTAATGTCTTCATCTGGAAAAGAACGGTATTTGTTTTTACAACTATTTTCTAATGGAGGCAAACCTAGCTAACTATAAATATTTGTTACGGTTCATGTTTGTGAATCACTAGTAACCTTATAATTAGTCAAAGTTTAAGTTATGTCGAGTCTTTTAAGTCTCGACTTATTGTTAAATATAAAAAAAGCGTCTTGCGATAACTTTTTTTTCTTGAGAAACTAGAAAATCAACATCATTTTATAGAAAAAAACTGGACAGCAGTGTTGTTTTCCTTATTATTATCATTCATTATTATTATTATCATTAGTTAATAGCACTGCTTAATGTCTACGCGTTCCAATTCACTTTCACAAGCTTTATTTATTTTTACAGTAGTTTAAAATAACACCAACCTTTTTTGAATTCAGCCGGTGTAAACAAATAGATAGGTAGTCGAAGGTTGTGACGTCACTGAACTGAACAGGTAGACTAACTGTCGGTTATCACTGCACTGCGTGTGCTTCGTCTGGCGCGTCGATCTACACTGGCTCAGGCATGCGCAAGCGACCGTGGCATTAATGTGCCCAGACGCAGTGGTATTTATATAGTTAATATGTACTATAGCTACGCATCCATATACGAGTCCTACGCATTTATGGTGACTCAATGTGGTATACCCCGAAGCATTTAATTTATGTACGGTGACATGACAGAAAGTAAATTGTGCCCATCAAAGGCAGATGGGCACCACCATATATTTTGGACTATTTTCCTACATAATATAATTTAAGGCCTGGCATTTAGGCTGGTTACTGGCATATAGAAACTATATCGTCATGGCGGCAGGTGCTTTATATGTGTGTATGTTAAAACTTTGTATTCTTTTTTTTTTTTTTTATACTACGACGGTGGCAAACAAGCATACGGCCTGCCTGATGGTAAGCAGCTACCGTAACCTATGGACGCCTGTAACTCCACAGGAGTCACATGCGCGTTGCCGACCCTTTACAAAAAGAAGGATTCACTGTGTTGACGGCTAAAGGAACAAGGATCCCTCATCGTCAACACACTGGGTCCTCTTTGAGCTCTTTGGCAACCTTACTCACCAGCAGGAACACAACACTATGAGTAGGGTCTAGTGCTATTTGGCTGTGGTTTTCTGTAAGGTGGAGGTACTTCCCCAGTCGGGCTCTGCTCCAGATTTGAGCGAGATGACATTCACTGAACGTGCCCTACCACTCTAAGCGAGATGCCATTCGCAGTGCCCATACCTCTCTTTTTGGCATAGTTTAAGGACATACCCAAGTCCGGACGTAGTTTAAGGACATACCCCGGGTCCAAAACCTACCTACAAACTAACATAAATAAAACACAATTTTATAGAACAGGTAAGCAACTAAGATATCGAGGAGGATCATATCTTAAGTTGCTTGGTCATCCCTTTAAAAGATTATTAGTACAGTCGAGGACAAAGAGATGTATACACTTTTGGACCTTATTACAACGCAATAAGGTCCAAAAGTGTATACATCTCTTTGTCCTCGACTGTACCGCACTCATTTGATTAAGACACAAGACACCCAAGAGAATTATACGACATAATTTAAGTATATTGATACTTCATATTTATTGATCATCTATAAAATAGCAAGCAGAGGGCTGGTAGCCTGGCGGAGTGGCGTCCGACTTTCAATCCGGAGGTTTCGGGTTAAAACCCCGGCTCGTACCACTGAGTTTTTCGGGACTTATGTACGGAATATTTTTTGATACTTACCAGTCGCTTTTCGGTAAAGGAAAACATCGTAAGGAAACCAGACATAATCCCGATAAGGCCTAGTTTCCCCTCTGGATTGAAAGGTCAGATGGCAGTCACTTTCGTAAGATCTAGTTAGTGCCTGCGTCAATTAATGGGATTAGGTTATCAAGCGGACCCTAAGGCGGGACGCACCCTAGGAGGAAGAAGATCTATTAAATAGCAAGTATATGTCTCATAGCAGTCACCGCCAATGATCATTATGACAGCTATTATCTGTCAAAAAGTGTAATTTTTGACAGATAATGTAATAGGGATCAATAGATCAGAGTGAGACATAATAAGCAATATGCCGCTATTTAAATTTACGTGTTCCCAAAAACTTGACCTTGACCGTGACGTAACTGGTTACGTCATTATTTAAGCGCCGCTTTGCTAACTTATTGTCCCGTAGACGTTCGCCGGCCGAAAATGTTTACAATTTTGTACCTTACGGTATTGTAATAAGGTGCTATACGTGTAAAACATATTTATGGTCAAAGTACTACCAATTTACCTAGGAAACATTAGGACCTAATCTGGATATTATAATTTTCATATTGATCAGTTGTCAGAACTTACAGTTACCTACTAACATTTCAAATAACTATTGAGTCACATAAAATATGTTACGAGTACATTGCCAGTAACGAGCAACATTACATACATATTATTTATTTATTATAGATGATAGGTATTATAGAGGATTATAGGTAAAGGACTAGTCGTTACGACTAAAAAGGGCGAACCTGGTGTGGATCTAAATAAGAATAAGTTGTTAATAAGTTTTTGACAAAAATATACAGATAAAAGTTGTAATAGTGTGTCGGTGTCATTTCCTTAGGAGCTTAATTCTTTAAGTACCTATAGGTCAATTTCATTTATCATGCTAAACGCTAAATCTATCTTTAGTATGTTTGCTCGTATTCCAGCACACGACACACGCCGAAATTCGTCATTGTTTACCTCATTACCCATGCGTCCTTCAGCCCAAGTACCCGGTCTCTTTACACAAACCTCTATGGTACTCAAATCCTCATTAGATAACGTGACCGGCCAAATATGTTAAACATGGAAGTTTTGACAATGCGTTACGCACGAGTAGGTACAAATATTCGAGAAACAAGTGTTCGAGGCGCTTTTCACTGTTCAGTAAGTAGCTTGTGTAATATTTATGTGTCTGGTTACTCTTGTAATCTTATTTCGTTCTGCAACTTTCGTTGCTTTGTACAGTTAGTACAGTATTAGCATAGCGAGAGAGTTGCTTTAAACTAAATGATCATGCCACGACCTAGTTTTTAAGATAATAAGAGTTTGTCAAGATCATTTAAACAAATCACCTCCTTAATAGCTTCATCTGCTGCGGACTATCCAAAAAATACAACCGTGGGTACATTACGTATTCATAGATCCCTGCTCCAGCAAGTGCTTTTATGTATTTTTTCCTTATATATCACCTGGTTAATTAAACCTTCGGCACATAATAAACGATAACTACTTATAAGCCTCCCGTCGACCCACAAGATGGACAGACGATCTTGTTAAGGTCGCCGGAAGACGCTGGATGCGGGTCGCTTCCAACCGGTACAGTCGTCATCAGATATATCGGAGCGGCCAAGGTACTCAAAAATATCTGAACATGCACTTTATCGCCTTCAAAATAGAGGCGTTGTTCAGATATTTGTGACTACCTAGGCCGCACCGATATATCTGATGGCGACTGTACGTGTAGAGGTCCAAGGGGGAGGCCTATGTTCAGCAGTGGACGTCTTATGGCTGAGATGATGATGATGACTTATAAGTAAAGTTGACGCACAAACCACAATTAATTTAAGTATCAGTGCGAGGCGCTCACTCACATCTACGTATCTAACTGCGCTATACACAGCGAACGCGACAAGTAAGATATCGATATTGGTTTTTCTGAATAATATTCGTACTTATACTTACTATACAATGATTAAAATCCTCAGGATCCTAACTACGCTCTACAGTACTTTATTTGATACTGCAGCGCCTAAGTACTTGCGTTCTAAATTTCAGTTTGTTATGGCACAGCCATCAGGCCGTGAGCTTCGCACCTACTGGAGGAATTGTTACTCACAGTCCCCTACCATCGTCCCGGTTCTATGTCCAATTCTTTCGTCAAACAGGCAGTTCGCCTTTGGAATAGTCTCCGTTTGGATATTCGGCAAGCTCAGACTAAATTCTCATTCAAGCGCAAGTTGCGCAAGCATCTTACAGAAAAGTCTCTTAACTAAGGCTCATAGTAGATTAGTAGCAGGTTATATATTATATGTAGTAATGTGTAAAGTAAATATATATATATATATATATGTATATATATTAATTGTATTTATGTAGAATAAACTTATATTTAGTGGTACGTAATGTAATTTTGGATTGAAGTTTTCTGTTTGCTACCCGTTCCCCGCACTATTGTTTTTATCTGTTTGGCCTGATGGTTGACTGGTAGAGAATGCCCTCTGGCATTAAGTCCGCCCTTTGTATTTTGTATTATTGTGCAATAAAGTTTAAATAAATAAATAAAGAATACAATAGGTGCAAAAAACCAATGTCAATCCTTTTTGCGGCCATTTACTTGTTTCCTACTTATATTAATTGATTAACTTTACTACTCAAGGCCAAAAGTATCTATTATACAATGATTAAAGTATACACATATTATCCTGGTGTCTATCATTAATAGGCACACCTTTATAGCTCTTAAATTACTAAATTAGTTTGCGTGTAACTTTGTAGCCGTCAGCTAAATTAAATAAATGATTATGTCGTTTCACTCGTTTCTTTAATTAGAATAAGATATAGGCTTCGTTTAATATGTCGTTAAGCTCCGTTAATAAATTGATAATATTCATAATCGTCTTTTTTAGGGTTCCGTAGTCATTTGAATACACAAAACGGAACCCTTATGGATTCGTCATGTCTGTCTGTCTGTCTGTCCGTCCGTATGTCACAGCCATTTTACTCGGAAACTATACGACGTATCTAAATAAGATTTGCACATAAGGTGTATTTTGTATGCCGCAACGTAGCTATGTAGTTAAAGGAGATCGTCAATTTTGTTAGGCGATTTGCCCCAGCTCATTAAGGTGCGTATAATTATGAAGTAGGTACCAAAACATTCGCCTTAATTTCTAGATCAGGACGGTCATAAAATAATCATGAAATCTAACGGGAAAATTGAGAAATCGGGGATGAAAAAACGTGAATGTGATAAGGACAATATTTAAAAGCGTACATGTATATGATTTACAGTATAACACAAAATAACTACCGGTTTTTTAAAGAATATCTACAAAATCTGACATGATAATGAAACGAAAATCATAATAAAATAATAAAAAGTCATATTTTGATCCTGCCGCTGATTTCTTGTATTTAGATAAACAAAGATAATGACTGTCAAACCATCATTGCTACTATGAACTAAACAATCGTAGAACTAATTACAAAGAGATAAGGTTTAGCTCTGTTAGTGCGCTACTACTAGTATCCATGAAGTTATAATTTTAAACTGGAGTATACTCTTGGGCCACAAAGTGAGGCCGAAAGAGAGTAGTAATACAGGGAGCTGCGTATCGTTTTGACTTAGGGAGTTATGTCGTCATTAGACAATAATGCCAGCATGACAACAAGTCAAAATGTCAATGTGTGTCAATTTCGTAACGAGCGCGAGGGAGGCACCGCCCCCATAATTAAAAAAATAGAAATAGACAACATTTATTCGCGACAACAACATGCATACAAACATATTTAATCTAAAGTTTATTATCCCCTCTATCGGACCGTTTTTTTTCTAATCACCTATGAACGACTGCTTTGCACGGTAATAAGGTTCATCTGTGGTTAGGGAAAAAGTGCAACAATTACATCCACTTTTTATAAATCCATACGAGTATCAGACATTACTAAATTGAAAAAAAAAATGCGTTTCGTTATCGAAAGAGCATGATATAATGCCGTCATAACGCCCTAAGTCAAAATGAAACGCAGCTCCCTTTCTTTAGGCCCCACTTTGTGGCCGAAGAGTATACTCCAGTTTAAAATTATAACTTCATGCGGCAGACTTGGATGACAGTGTCAAACTAGAATAATAAACTAGATTAGTATAGTAAACGTAACTCCTTTCTAAAAATGTCTGTTTCGTCTCAGTCCAGGTAAAGTTAACCTTATGTCAATGCTGTAAAGACGTTAACAACTTATCAAGCACTATTTGGATCGCGGAAGGATCAACGAAATTACTTTTTATTTTGTACTAGCTGTGCCCGCGGCTCCGCCCGCGTGGAATTCGGTCTGTGTCAGTAAGCGGCTAATTCACCCCTAATTTCTCTCCCGCTACCCTCGAGGCGGAACTTGAAGTAAAGTTGACAGATGGATACGCTAGAGGACAGTAGTCCTAATAAAATATTTTACAATTACCACTAAATGAAACTACACTTAAAAATGAATACTTTTTTTTATATAATTTTTTTTGGCATGATTTAAACGACATAGAGTAGTACGATATCGGACGATACAGGACACTTTTGTATTTATACGTTCATGTCCACGGCAAATATCATCCAAATCGATCCTCCCGTCAAATCAGTCTAAGCATGAAAGGCATGAACAGGCCCGGTTGAAATTGGGTAGGGGGGGGGTCACAAATGCAGAAATGATTTTTTTTGTATTTGAGGGGGGCGGGAGGGGGTCCATGACCCATGCAAATTTAACTCAATCGAGTGTAGTGGCTACCCCCCCCCCCCCCCCTTTTAGACGTTGAATTTTTATAGGCTTCGTTTAACCTAGCTGGGGATTTTCTTGAATTGGAATTAGTAATCCTTAAGGGGTGATTTCCGGGATAACAATGCAAAAAAAAACCGGCCAAGAGCATGTCGGGCGCTCAGTGTAGAGTTTCGTAGATGCCGCCCTGTTACAAAACATCCGTTCAAAAGGTCGTTTATTAAGGGATATTTGGCGGCGCTTACGTCATATTACTATTGGGCACTTCCTTTCACTATGCGTTTTTGACTGATAATTCAAAAACGGTTGAACCGATTTTATTCAATATAGTTTTTATTGAAAGTTCTTATCAGGCCTTACCAAATTTCAGCTTTCTAGTGCGAACGGTAACTGAGCTAGACCGCGGACAGACGGACGGATATGGCGAAACTATAAGGGTTCCTAGTGGACTACGGAACCCTAAAAAGAGATAAATAGTAGTTTATGTAACTGTTACCTAATGTTACGTAATAAGGCCTAATTATGTACAGAAGCATACACTGCTTTACCTACACACATATTAAAAATCCATTGAAACCATTAGAATGACCGCCATTACACCGCCATGACCAACCTTATTGCACCGGCGGTCGGGGGGGCGGATATTCATTACATTACCGTGGGTAATGAATTTTCATACGTTTTACCACAATGTCACAGATAATACACTGATGTTACGTTACTGGTTGCAATAATGGTGGTAATAACATACGGTTGCGAACGCGGAATAGAGGATTTATGATATTGGTGTAGATCAAGATATTTATTCTTCAATGTAAGCACATTACAATGCACTAATGAACGTCAAAGAAAAATAAAATATGTGAGTGTCGTGGAACACGCGATTGGAACGAAGTTATGTTATTTTACATAATTTTAGAATTTTTTTTGCAAATTTTTTTTTTTTTGTAGTTTTTGGAAATTTTTGAAATTTTTGAAAATTGTGCCATTTTTGACATTTTCGACATTTTTCACTTTTCGGTTCTCGACTTTTTTCACTTTTATCACTTTGTCACTTCTCACTTTAACTTTTCACTACACTTCACTTCACTTCACTTTACTTCACTTTATTCTATTTTATATATTTTTTTATTTCATTCCATTTTACATGTTTCTCAATTGTATGGGTGTCGCGTTTTCGTGACGTGACGGTCACGTGACTTTTTTTCGCTAGCCTCACATCCGCGAACCGTCCGATAAGGAACTTCGTTCCAAAACTACCACCGGTTCTAACCCTACTCTGGCCCAAGAAGTATTATGACCGAAAAGAAACTCGACGGGACTTATTTTTTTCAAAACAGTAATATATTATTAGATCTTAAAGATACAAAATAATGCGTAGTTGTTCAAGAAGACATATCTAAACAGCTTGAGAGACAGATAATGTACCCATTGTTTAATTATAAAGAAAAATAAATCCTAATCTGACTGCTTCACAAAACGTTTGATATGTTTTCCTACCTAAACGGTGTCCTATAAATGTTAGAAGATTTTGTAGTAGTTTTTTGGTTTGGGCCATGCATATTTGTCCGTCATATATAGTCCTCGAACCTGCAATAACCCTTTGACATTCATGACATTTTCAAATATTTATTAAGAGCGGGTAAAGGTAAATGTAAAGCATCGACGGGTGACATGTTATAAATATGAACACCTTGACCAAAAAATTACAAATTATTTCAATACCAAATTTCATCAGCGGTTATTGGTTCTTTCTTCCCCATGTAAACTTCCACCCCCTTTGCATCCGCTTAAGGGATAATTTCCGAGATAAAGCTATTTTATTTCCTTTTCCAGAGCTCAAATTATCTCCATACCAAATTTTCATCTAAATCCGTTCAGCGGTTAAAAATTCTCCATACAAACTTTCAACCCCATTTTCACTCACACCAGGGTGGATTTTCGGGATTAAAACTATATATTAACCTTTCCCGGGACTCAAACTATCTCTATACAAAATTTCATCAAAATCCGTTCAGCCGTTTTCACGTGATGCGCGGTCAAATAAACAGACAAACAGATAAACAGACAAACAGACAAAAAATTTAAAAATTGTTGTAACGTGTTCTGTTATCGATTATAAGTATCCCCAGCCAACTTTTTTTCGATTATCTTCCATGTACAGACTTTCGACCCTCTTCAGCTTTATTATATGTATAGATTTCTAATTCCCGTTTCATTTTCATGAAATATTTTGTCTAGTTTCGTAATAAAATGGGTATTTGCTTAAAATTGCAGAACAAACCTTATACGAGACCATTATCGCTAGTGGGCCTGGAAAATTTTGGGGGGGGGGCGCTCCATACATTTTTTTAAACCAAATATCAACATGTGACACATCAATCGATAGGTCTTTAAAAATTACATTGAGGTTTCTTTGACCATTTTGTGATTAAGTGAATATTTTCTGAAATAATCGCTTCGAAAGTCAGAAAAATTGTGTCCCCCCTGTAACTTTTCAACCGTAAGTCCAAAAAATATGAAAAAAATTGAGGAAATGCGCCTTATCATATATTTTCTACAAACATTATTTTGAAAATTATCGGTTCAGCCATTTTTGAGTTATCTCCAAAAAACTTGTTCCATAGGCACGGAACCCTCCTATGGGAGGTCCGACACGCACTTGGCCGGTCTTTTAAAGTCCTGGCATCAAAAAAATTAAGTACAAGTATAAGTTAAGTAAAGCTTATATAGTATATTGATGATTCCCTGTGTGAAGTTCTTGATAAAGGTTTATAATATTACTATTAAGTATTCAAGTTGCTACCCAAAATTGAAATGTAAACAGAAAGATTGCTATTAGCCTGGATTAACACGTAGATATGGATATGGACTTCTATATAACGGGTCATATTGGCTTCAATCCTGGCTTTTGATATAAATTTCACCCATTGTTGGTTTAGACTAAAAATATAAAACACTTATGATGAAAGAGGACAAGAGCAAAAGCTAACTATGGAGAAAACTGTTTGAAAGATACTGCAAAGTCGAGTGATCATTTACGAGTGTCAAGTACATGAGTACGGTCCTCAATAAAGCTGTCAGCTAACTTGGAGGGCTTCTTTTGCCCGACACAGCCAACTATGCTGTAAATATACCCACTGTAGGCTGTAGTTACGTAGCTAGCTCAATATCAGATACACTACACTTAGTCTACTTACCTATACTCGTAGCAGTCATATATAAAACTCTGATTGAAAGATATTACATTTAGTTAAGATTTCTCCTACGAGTGTCAAGTTCATGAGTGCGGTCCTCAATAAAGCTGTCAGCTAACTTGGAGGGCTCCTTGTGCCCGACACAGCCAACTATGCTGTATACCCACTGTAGGCTGTAGTTACGTAGCTAGCTCAATATCAGATATACTACACTTAGTCTACTTACCTATACTCGTAGCAGTCATATATAAAACCGTGTTTGAAAGATATTAAATTAAGATAAGAGTTCTCCTACGAGTGTCAAGTACATGAGTACGGTCCTCAATAAAGCTGCCAGCTAACTTGGAGGGCTTCTTGTGCCCGACACAACCAACTATGCAGTATACCCACTGTAGGCTGTAGTTACGTAGCTAGCTCAATATCAGATATACTACACTTAGTCTGCTTACCTATACTCGTAGCAGTCATATAAAACCGTGTTTGAAAGATATTAAATTTAGATAAGAGTTCTCCTACTAGTGTCAAGTACATTAGTGCGGTCCTCAATAAAGCTGTCAGCTAACTTGGAGGGCTCCTTGTGCGCGACATAGCCAACTATGCTGTATACACACTGTAGGCTGTAGTTACGTAGCTAGCTCAATATCAGATATACTACACTTAGCCTACTTAATCGCAGCAGTCATATATAAAACCGCGTTTCAAAGATATTACATTTAATTAAGAGTTCTCCTACGAGTGTCAAGTACATGAGTGCGGTCCTCGATAAAGCTGTCAGCTAACATGGAGGGCTCCTTGTGTCCCACACAACCAACTATGCTGTACAGATGCCATCAAATATATCAGAGCGGCCAAGGTACTCAAAATATCTGAACATGCACTTTATTGCCTTGACAATGGAGGCGTTGTTCAGATATTTGTGACCACCTTGGCCGCTCCGATATATCTGATGGCGACTGTATAAGTGTATACCCACTATAGGCTGTAGTTACGGAGCTAGATCAATATCAAACAGTGTATAGGAGTAGAAGGTCCGTTTTCCACCCTGGACCATGATGAGCGAATTTTAAAAAGCGCTGGTGCCCTGGCGGTAAGACAGATTTTAAATCCGAAGGTCACAGGTTCAAACCCCGGCTCATACAATTAAGTTTTTCGGAACTTATGAACGAAATATCATTAGTATTTACCAGTTGCTTTTCGGTGAAGGAAAACATCGTAAGGAAACCGGATCTAATCCCAACAAGGCCTAGTTTCCCATGTGGGTTGAAAGGTCAGATGGCAGTCGCTTTCGTAAAAACTAGTGCTTATGCCAATTCCTATTCCTTTTGGTTGCCGAGCGGACCCCAGGCTCACAGCAGCAAAAAGCTTGGACAAACGCTAGGAGGAAGAACCATATTGAGCGAGGTATTACAGAGCAATTTTATATACCTAGGACACGACTAAAGGATGGTTCACGCTGTAGCGTTCCGCGTCCTACACGACACTTCCGACACTTCATTTTGTATAGAAAGCGTCACGTGATCCTCGGAGGTGGAACCCATCCTTAAATCGTTAAAAAAATTAGATGTCATCTAGAAAACGAAGACATGTGATAGGCTGATATGTGTGAAACATCCAATTTATTTTCCAATTCTTCTATTATAAATATGTATTAATATAAAGTATAAAGTATTGCTTAAAGGTTAGCTGGAAGAGATCCCTTAAAGGGATAAGTTCGCCTTTGTACACACTCACTATATTTTTGTTGATCATGTATTTATTTTGTGCAATAAAGTGTTTTACTACTACTAATATAGAATAAAGAACTAATAATTATTTTTCAAATTTCAAAAGAACTAATAAATCTCAGTTTTAAATTAGTTATAATTTTTGTAGACTTTAAGCCACATTTGGTACCTAGTTACATCAAAAGAATATTCTAGAATCGGACTTATAAACTGCGATATCCTGTAGGACGGAAGTGAGCTAAGCGTGAGTCGATTTATATTACGAGACAATGCGATTGGCAACTTCATGAACCTTAATAATACTTTTCGCATTTTGGCATTGGCATTTTTCATGACCACAATCATGATATACTCGTAAGATAGAATGCGCATTTAATGCTATAAAATGACCTATGTAGGATCTTAATCCGGATAATTTGTGCCCGTTTAAGAGCTATATCAGCACCATAAACGTTTATAATGCTACTATAAAACCAACTCAAAATGCTAAAAGCATACAGAAATACTGTATAAGACGGCTGTTATACTGCTTTGATGTGTTACTTGGGTCACTGGTCACATGCTTGTCACTTGTCATTTAATTGAGAAAACTGCATTAAACTACTTGTCTCGGCCGTGACCCAGCGGAAGCGAAGTTGACATGACGTAACGGACAATAGGCAAACATTGTCTTACGTCAGTTTGTAGTTCATGAGTAATCCTGTAGTAAAAGATAAAGCTGTTGACGATGTACTAGACTAGTGTAAACATACTTTAATACCACGGTGGCAAACATACGTTCTTCCTGATTGAAAAGATTCCACCTAGCTAATGGACGCCTGTAATCTTAGGGGCGTAAGAACCTAATATAGTGGAGTACGGGAACGCCTTTTTAACCTATAAAAATGACATAAATCACAAGTCCGATTTTATTTTGTGACCTGCTAGAATACGTTAAGTACTAATAATAAAAAATATTTTCTAACAATTGTTAGCATTGCGCTAGGAATAACACATGTATTTGTTTGCTACACATAGAAAAGATTATGTAAGTTTTACTTTTCTCCACCAGGCTATCGCTTTTTACTATTGCAACATAACTTCACATTATATAACGGTTTTGTGAAGAGCATATGTCGTATTAGCCATTTATAATTTGTTTAAAATTCAAGGTCACTTACATATATTTTGACAAATTGTTTTCGATTACGCTCACATAATCTATTGACCAAACTGTTATAAAATAACAGATGAAGTTGAAATAGTTGAATGCAATAGTATGGTAAAGGAAAATATATCTTGTATATTTTTTTCTTGTTGTTATTAACAAATATCTATATAATACCTAGCGCGACGTCAAAAACTGTTAGAAAATATTTTTTACTATAAGTAATCATATCATATTCTCTAACTAAAAAAGAAAATCGCACTTGTGAGTTATCGAAGCTCAAAACTGTTCGCGTACTGTACTATAACAGTATGTTACTGTTGTCTCGCGAGAAAACCTCGACAGGGAGCTTATTTCAGTGTTACTACTGGGTTTCGAGGGTTGTTCATGGTTTGCTTATCAAGGAGTAGTTCCCCAAATCTCATACGTAAATCGCTTAAAAAATCCGATCAATATTATACTTCCATTTATAACATAAGGTTCAATATTGCAAATCCCCGTCCTTTTCCAAAGTTTTTAGTGGTAATAAATCAGTTATTAGGCATTGGGTATTCAACGAACAACTAAGCATTTAAAATATATATTTTTCTAAAGATTTCTCCTGCAATTTGGTCCTTCTAAACTCTTTGTTTGGCCAGCGCAAATTGTTAATGACTGATAATATATGAGCGGATGAGATTCGGAGTTACGACTTTATATTTCACAATAAAATGTCGGCTTAAACATGAAAATACTGAAAATGGGACCATTAATTTAATTACGCTCGATCCAGCCAACCATGAGGTTCAACAACATGATTATTAAGGATATTAAGGTTTAATGTAGGTACTGGTGTATATGTAAAGAAAAAATCTGCTTAGAAGCTGATGCGTTTTTAATCATTATATTGAGGTATTTTTAATACAAATGAAATATAAGACTCTAAGCGTCATAAACTAATACTATGTGAGTACTTCAGCTCAGCTATTAAAATCTTTAGCCACAATAAGGGTTGAACAATATTCTCACAAGGAACTGGGCTATAAAATGACGATAAATTTATTTTCTTTTATTTATTCGTTGGCAAAATGTCGAGCGTACAACATCAAAAACGTGAACGCATTTTGCACGAACATGTAAAAAATCCCATGTTAAGCTACAGAGATATCGCGACAAGGCTGAAATATCCACAATCTACGGTTGGTCACGTATTAAAAACTTTCCGTAAACGCTTGACAATAGATAGAAATCCAGGAAGTGGTGGGAGTCAAGAACAAGAAAAAGGAAAGAGTATTTTAAAGATTTTTGCCTCAAATCATACGATTTCATCTCGTGATGTTGCTAAATAAGTGAAAATGTCTCAGTCCTATGTCCAAAAAGTGAAACAGAGGGCAGGACTGAGGAGTTATAAAGCCCAGGCCGCACCAGATCGAGACTGAAAACAGAACTTATCCGCAAAGATAAGGTCGCGACAACTCTATGAAGATTTTCTTACAAAATTTGAATAGGCGGTGATGGACGACAAGACGTATATAAAATTGGATTTTAACAAATACCTGGTCAAGAGTTTTATACTAGCAAATCTCGAACAGATACTCCTGAAGATTTTGAATTAAAAAAACGAGGGCAATTTCCAAAAAAATACCTTCTTTGGCAGGCAATATGTAGCTGTGGTAAAATAAGTCGCTCGTTTATCACCACCGGGACAATAAACGGCGATATTTATCGGAAAGATTGTTTACACCAGCGTTTGCTGCCTTTTATAGGACAGCATGCCTCACCACCGCTGTTTTGGCCAGATCTAGCCAGTAGCTAATACGCAAAATCAGTTATGAAATGGTACAACGCTAACAGGATCATGGTGGTACCCAAAATATGCAATCCGTCAAATAGTCCAGAACTGCGGCCTGTTAGTACTGGAGTATTATGAATGGAATTCTAAAAAAGAAAGGCGGAGAAGTAAAATCGGTCCCTGAGCTACAAAAACTATGGACCTGGGCGACAAAAATCTTTTCTAAAGAGAGGGTGCAAAGTCTTATGAGCCATGTGCGTAGAAAAGTTCGATCTATGGCTTACTGTGTAAACATTAATTAAAATTAAAAATGTGATTTTAGAATTAATTCAATTTGTCATTAAATGTGGTATTCATAATGTGGTTTTTTATTTTTTAACTGGTTTAAGAACAAATTTTGCGTGCCCGAGTTTTGGCGTGTTCAACCTTTACACAATAGACGGTCTGTAGCATTTTTTCGATGGTTCTAGATACCTAAAAAACAGAACGTGTCAACTACTGACATTTTAGTACCTACCTACGTAAATACAAACTGCACTGTTAAAAAAACTTTGCTTTACAATATATTTCCTGTTTGTGACTACATAGGACTTAAAGCAAGACATGTAATACTGGGAAAATACGTCTGATAAATACAATACAAACTTAGTGAAGTGCTATTTGATTTTTAACCGACTTCAAGATTTGAAAAGAGGAGGTTCTCAATTCGGCGTGTATGTTTTTTTTTTTTTTTTTTTTTTTTTTTTCTCCATAACTTCGTCATGTCTGAACCGATTTTGAAAATTCTTTTTTTGATTGTAAGTATATATATACAGATTGGTCCCGTTTTTTTCAAAACGCAGTTCTGATGATGGGATCCATGAGGAATCGAGGGAACTCCTCAAATCTTAAAGGCATACATATAGTGCTTTTTGTATTTTTATCAACAAAACCATCATTTTCATTCAAAACAGTGACATTTGATGAAGTAGAACTGCTGATGATGATCAGAACGGAACTCTTCAACGACGCATAGTTCACGTTTGGCGATTCGTCCTCTTCGCTGTGTTTGTTTAGCAAGTTTAATTGTCAGAACAAATGTTCGTCAAGTTCAAGTTCTGATGATGGGATCCATGAAGAATCGAGGGAACTCCTCAAATCTTAAGGGCTTACACATAGTGATTTTTGTATTTTTATCAACAAATCAAGCATTTTCATTCAAAAGAGTGACATTTGATGAAGTGGAACTGCTGATGATGAACAGAACGGAACTCTTCAACGACGCATAGTTCATGTTTGGCGATTCTTCCTCTTCGCTATGTTTGTTAAGCAAGTTAGATTGTCAGGACCAATTTTCGTCAAGCTCAAGTTCTGATGATGAGTTCCACGAGGAATCGAGGGAATTCCTCAAATCTTAAAGGCATACATAAAGTGACTTTTGTATTTTTATCAACAAATCAAGCATTTTCATTCAAAAGAGTGACATTTGATGAAGTGGAACTGCTGATGATAATCAGAACGGAACTCTTCAACGACGCATAGTTCACGTTTGGCGATTTGTCCTCTCCGCTGCGTTTTTTAAGCAAGTTATTTCATTGTATGAAATCTAAGTGCACCATCTACAATAATCCTTCACCGGCTACCCCCATTGAAGTCGGTTTTTTTTTCTTAAAAATTATTTAAATCCAATCTGTAATTGAAATATTAAAGCGGTGAATGTTTCTTGTTTCTGTTGGTTTAAAAAAACAATTCTAGCTGCACAACCATAACTTTGCTATTAGTATTACCTAAATGCAGTAACAAAAAGTTTAACGCGAGTTTATATCCTACCTAAAACAAAATGTGAAAATATCACCAAGTTCTATGAGACAAAAAAGTGATATGTCAAAGGATCCTAACTTTAGTATTTTACCTTCTGTCGATTCGGTAGGTACGAAACAATTGTCTCAAACAAAATGCATTCGGAACCATACCAAATTTGGTAGACCCTACTAGGTTTGAACATAAACTATACCTTGCATTTATTATTATTAATTTTGGGATACAGTAATTAGTCTTAATCGGCATTTTATGTTTTAAAGGAGATCGTCAATTCTGGGCCACCTGATATAAACCGTATACAGTTTGTACTACAATGTAAAATAAATACTCATTTTATTACTAAAGTGGACAAAATATTACAAAAAAATGAAACGGGGATTAGAAATACTAAATAAATAAACATTACGTTGATCTTTCCGCGATTAAAATACAGCAAGACAAGTCGTTAACGTCCTTATGGCATTGATATAAAGTTTAAATTCACCTGGACTGAAACGGGTTTGTTTTTTGGTTTGACACTGTCAATATCTACCGTTACATAATCTGCGTTTTGATACTCTTCGGTAAGTTATAACATTGTAATATTAAAATAATATCTAAGCCTACGAATACGGAAGTTTAAATTAGAAATCGACTGTATTAAAACGCCCAAAGATTGAAAATGCGCATTTTTGCATTTTTGATCGGAGTTTGAATATTGAAAGTGGGTTTCATAATGGCATAATATCATGCTCCTTCGATAACAAAACGCATCTTTTTTTCAATTTTGCAATGTCAGATACTAGTGCTATCGCACTTAACGGTGGTAAACCTTATCCCTTCGCAATAGGTGTTAGGAATGTTCAGTTAATAGTATCAACGATGGTTTGACAGCCGTCTTTTTTACCGAAATACAGGAACTATAAATACGATCAAAATATGACTTTTTATTATTTCATCATGATTCCCGTTTTGTTTTTAAGTCCGCTTTTGTACATTTTCTTTAAAAAACCAGTACTTTTTTTACATTAATGTATAAATCATAGACATGCACGCTTTCAAAAATTGTCCTCGTCAAATTCAAGTTTTAAATGCATGATTTTTCAATTTTCCCATTAGATTACGCAATTTTTTTACCACCGTCCTGATCTAGAAATTATGACGATTTTTTAAAGGTTAGGGTCATTCCTAAATGGTCCTAAATAATCTGGGCCTGATCACCTAACAAAAATTGACGATCTCCTTTCTAAGTTTAATAGATTTTCAGTAACAGAGGTTTCATTCAGTATAAGCGAACTCACATCGTTCACTCACCTACGTGTCGCCTTTTTGCTTTGCAAACTTGGCTGACAAGCTGTTAGGTGTCTAGATAAGTGTTTTTCTTCGTTTAGCTTCCGCCTGACCGCACGCCGTTGAGTGTATTCTCTTGTTACCCTTCCCTGCTATTTGCATTCTACTTAAAACTACTAAATTGCTACAATAACTTTTAATGCTTAGCTAAACTATTCTCCGCTCATGACTTTGCCCGCGTAAATGCCGTAAACTTTCAACCCTGTTTTTCACCCGGTGCCGTATGCAAATTTTAAAATACATTAAAAACACATTCAAAACACAATCTTTTTCAAACATTAGTCCAACATACAACAAATAATCAACGAATATGAATTTGTATTGGAAATGAAGTTGTCTTAAAGTTGCATTGTAACAATTTTCAAGTAAATGATGATATTTCTGATTCAAACGTTTAGGCGCTCGCTGTATGGCGTAGTTAATGCGTTGGAGTTGCATTGTAGTAGGATCGTGTCTATGCGTGTTTTAAGTTAGATTACGGCCCCTGCTTCAAAGATGAATTTCAAAAAGTTCTTAGCGTAAGACATTTGAAGAAAATGTTTAAAAAAATGTAGTTTTTGCCTTCAATGATTGTCTCCATATAACGTAATTGCGTTATATATGTATGTGTAAGTGCCATGGAAAAAATCCCACTTTCCTTATTAGTGCTTCTTAAAACCACACATAAACATCAGTATTATAGTAAAAAAATGAAATGGCCTTGTAAATCGACAAAGTGGGTCCGTGCCCCAAAATCGTCCACATATTTAGAATTTGCCTCTAATACAATAACATAAAGATCATCCTTGTTCTTTACTTTAGGTATTTTAGGTACATTATAGGTACTTATCAACCTTCTACACTAGAATTTACGTTATTATTATTACTCGTATTACGAAGCTAATTTACGCATTATAAGTATAGTTCATAATCATAACATATATTTTTACTTCTCCGTTTTTAACTTAATTGACTTAATATTTTTGTTGCAACTTTTATATGGATAGTTTTTTTAAACAAATTATTTGAAAAACAATTGTTTACAATTAAATCATCTGCCATAACGGTATTTTTACAGCATATTTTGAAATATTTAGTAAAGTAAATTCACAAGAACGAATCCAAATTCTCATCAGGGTTATCCCTAATTAAACAGAAGGGTTTTTTCGCGAGAATTTCACAAAACCACCCATTAATTAACTGTAACCTTAACTCATTAATGTTGTCCTTTCCAGGTAAGTACCTTCTAATGTAACTTGAACGTGGGCCAGTGAACATTCCTACAGGTAAACGAAATAAATAAACTTCAATTTAATGTGCAGCGTGGAAATGAATAGAATAATACAGTCCTTTCGGTTGAAAGCCTATGAGAACAGTAAAATTTTCATGAATAATTTACCTAAGTAACGTAATAATATCTGCCATGAAAGTTGTAGATCATCCCACGTAAAATAATTTAAGGTAAGATGTCTTCGTAAATTTACAAACTCTAAAACATATAGTTTTGAGACACGAGAGCAGAGAAAGACCTCAACTTAGTTTGGTAGTTCGCAGCCTGTTCTGTCGATGATTAGATAATGTAATTAAATAGCCAGAAATTTCTGGTCTATGCAGGATTACGTTCGGGGGGGGGAGGGGGACTATCCTTCACAAAAAAGCGCCTGAGTCTATGCTTGATTTGCGTATTTATTTATCTCGTGCATTTTTGTTCTCGGTAAGCACCATAACTCCAACAAATTGCGTGCTTTTTATAAACTGTTTTGTAAAAAGGTCCTTTTTTAATAATTTTGGTACCTGATGATTCTTATTCAAAATATTCAATCATAAACACATTAATGCTATGGTTAAGAGAGATATTTATGAGTGACATACAATTGTCGTCTACCGTTTAAAACTTGACAAAGTAGCGTTAAATTGCTAGACGTGCGATGATTACAAATGATGTATGACATCATGCATAACGTCTTGGACATTATAGTTAAATCGACTTAATTCATAAAAGCTAGCAATTAAAATAAGTACATAAAACAGTTCAAGTATGATACCGAACCAACGCTCATTTTTTAGATGATCCAATCAGTTAAATGATAACTAAATCTTGAAAGAAAGAAACCATAGTTTTTAAAATTGTAAATGCATCATAGACAGATGAATGGATGAAGCAGACTTATGAATGTAATAGTTTGCTTTTAAATCAAATACAAACATTAAAAAAATTATCAACCCATTAAATTTTGAACTTCACATCAATACTCCTTGCCGGGGCTCAATCGCTTTAGCAATTTAAGCTATTGGTTCAAGTAACTAAGCTGACAAAATCGTCAATGTCTCGAGCTCTCGAATTCAAAGAAATTAAGCACGAAAATAATCGCACAGAAGGGTTTGTCGCCTATATTTTTGTATGAATGAACTATTGCTGTTATTTTTAAAAGATCATTTCATCATTTTATTCAGACTTTAAAGTGTCAGATTCGAGCGCTCGAATCTCAAAAATCGCCCCTCAGTAAAGTTTTAAAGGATATTTTTGTTTTTGTAATTCTTTCTTACCTCCATTTTAATGGTTTCAATGATATGTTTACTTGGACGCTAAGACTCCGCTGTCCGTCTGTCACCAGGCTGTATCCCATGAACCGTGATAGTTAGATAGTTGACATATTCACATATGATGTATTTCTCTTGCCGCTATAACTACAAATACTAAAAAACAGAATAAAATAAATATATAAGGGGACTCCCATACAACAGACATGATTTTTTAGCCGTTTTTATCTGTCACCCGGCTGTATCTCATTAACCGCGAAAGTGAGATAGTTGAAATTTTCACAGATGATGTATTTCTATTGCCGCTATAACAACAAATACTAAAAAACCGGCCAAGTGCGTGTCGGACCACGCATAGGAGGGTTCCGTACCTTCAATGGAATAAAAACCAAACTAATACCAAAACGTATCGATGCCTATGGAAGAAGTTTTTTGGAGATAACTCAAAAATGGCTGAACCGATAATGTTGAAAACAATTTTAGTAGAAAGTATATGATAAGGCGCATCTCAATTTTTTTCATATTTTTTGGACTTACGGTTCAAAAGTTACATTTTCTAACTTTCGAAGCGATTATTTCAGAAAATATTCACTTAATCACAAAATGCTCAAAAAAACATCAATGTTATTTTTAAAGACCTATCGATTGATGTGTCACATGTTGATATTTGGTTAAAATCATTTTTTTTTCAAAAACTACATAGCCGCATACAAAATACACCTTATGTGTAAATTTTATTCAGATACGTCGTATAGTTTCCGAGTAAAATGGCTGTGACATACGGATGGACAGACAGACAGACAGACATGACGAATCCATAAGGGTTCCGTTTTTTGCCATTTGGCTACGGAACCCTAAAAACTATAGGAGGAAGGATAACATAAATAGCTAAGGGGCCTCCCATACAACAGACATGATTTTTTTGCCGTTTTTATATTATAGATAATTGGTACGGAACCCTTCATGCGCGAGTCCGACTCGCACTTGGCCGGGTTTTTTTAACAAGGACGTGTTTCGGGTAAAAATAATAGTCCAATATATATGTTCATGAGTATTTAGAAGTACTTATCGATATTTTTTCGTACTTACCTATGTTTATTGTTTACCCCGCCACCCAGTGTGCAAGTAACAATTACAAACATACCCAAGACTCTGAAAATTTAGCACTTTCTGTAAAAAAACATATAAGGTGACCCCTTTTCCTTGTACTTGAGTGTACTGAAATGTGTCTAAGTACACCAAAACCCCTAGCGGACATTTTAGCCATGTTTCATAACCGGCTATTAATTTTAGTTAGTTGCCAGTAGTTAAATTGGGCCAGACGTGGCAATTAAAGCGACTTCAGTTTGTTTATGTCTCATAAACTCGTTAGCGAAATGATCGTTCGGTTTATTCCCTTATTTATCTCCTATATATGTTTATATGATTCTAAATGAAACATTATAAAATTTATAAAACAAATAAAAGTTAGGAAAAAATAAGACATGGTTCCTAATGTATGTTGTTGAACCCTTCTGATATTCTAAAAAGTTAAAAAAATTAAACAGCTAGCTATCTAACAAGTACTTTATTAGTCATAAAAACACATGTCAAAGATAAAATATACAATACGATTATTTATATCCATAGCGCAAGGCTTCGGCCAGATTCCCATTACAAAAACATCTGCAACATGCTTCGTCAAATTCCACATAAACTAACATAACTATAGAAGTTAAAAATGTTGAAACCTTTTAAAGTTGGTAATTTAACAAAAATGTAAAAAAACTCTAGTATTTTTTTTTTTAACTTCAATACCATAACTCCGATTCTTGTAGCACTACTACTCGTGGTTCTGCTTCGGAATCGGAGGTATCGAGCTAAAGCCGGAGCTTAGAGACGGACAAAAACTGTCTAGCGCAAACACTATCATACTACAAGGACAAATAGAAGTATGTTTACGTAGACAGGAAGAAATGTGCTTAAAAATATACAAAACCGTTTTAAAACTTGAATATATATAATTTTTAAGAAAAAAAAACCGACTTCAATGGGGGTAGCCGGTGAAGGATTATTGTAGATGGTGCACTTAGATTCCATACAATGAAATAACTTGCTTAAAAAACGCAGCGGAGAGGACAAATCGCCAAACGTGAACTATGCGTCGTTGAAGAGTTCCGTTCTGATTATCATCAGCAGTTCTACGAGCAAATGTCACTCTTTTGAATGAAAATGCTTGATTTGTTGATAAAAATACAAAAGTCACTTTATGTATGCCTTTAAGATTTGAGGAATTCCCTCGATTCCTCGTGGAACTCATCATCAGAACTTGAGCTTGCCGAAAATTGGTCCTGACAATCTAACTTGCTTAACAAACATAGCGAAGAGGAAGAATCGCCAAACATGAACTATGCGTCGTTGAAGAGTTCCGTTCTGTTCATCATCAGCAGTTCCACTTCATCAAATGTCACTCTTTTGAATGAAAATGCTTGATTTGTTGATAAAAATACAAAAATCACTATGTGTAAGCCCTTAAGATTTGAGGAGTTCCCTCGATTCTTCATGGATCCCATCATCAGAACTTGAGCTTGACGAACATTTGTTCTGACAATTAAACTTGCTAAACAAACACAGCGAAGAGGACGAATCGCCAAACGTGAACTATGCGTCGTTGAAGAGTTCCGTTCTGATCATCATCAGCAGTTCTACTTCATCAAATGTCACTGTTTTGAATGAAAATGATGGTTTTGTTGATAAAAATATAAAAATCACTATATGTATGCCTTTAAGATTTGAGGAGTTCCCTCGATTCCTCATGGATCCCATCATCAGAACTGCGTTTTGACAAAAACGGGACCAATCTGTATATATATACTTACAATCAAAAAAAGAATTTTCAAAATCGGTTCAGACATGACGGAGTTATGGAGTAACAAACATAAAAAATAAAAAACAAAAAAAAAAAAAAAAAAAAACATACACGCCGAATTGAGAACCTCCTCTTTTCAAATCTTGAAGTCGGTTAAAAACAAATAAAAGTTAGGAAAAAAAAACACAAGATTCCTAATGTATATTGTTGAACCCTTCTGATTTTCTGGAAGTTAATAAATTTAACAGCTAGCTATCTAACAAGTACTTTATTAGTCATAAAAACACATAAAATATACAATACAAAGATAAATAAAATATACAATACGATTATTTATATCCATAGCGCCATAGGCTTCGGCCAGATTCCCCATATAAAAAACATCAGATGTTGATTCTGCAACATGCTTCGTCAGATTCCACATAAACTCACATAAGTATAGAACTTAAAAATGTTGATAACCTTATAAAGTTGGTAATTTAACAAAAATTTAAAATAACCCTAGTATTTTTTTTAAAACTTCAATACCATACCTCCGATTCTTGCTGCACTACAAACAGAACCACAATGGCTTTAAGCTCGAGACTGACAAAAACTGTCTAGAACAAACACTATCATACTACAAGGACAAATAGAAGTATGTTTACGTAGACAGGAAGAACTCGGGTGCTTAAAAAATATACAAAACCGTTTTAAAAGTTGAATTACGGAAAATTATGTTTACCTATCTCACCAGCAACAAATATCTGTTTTGAGTCTTTGAGGGAAAATAAACCTGTAGCTCCAATGAATAACGGTGTGTAAGTCCATTCAAATTGTGTAGAACTTGTATCGTTATTCACTAAGCGTCAGTTGCACTAAACAGTCTGTTAACGTCAACGTCATCGTTAAAAAAAATGTATGAAAAGTTTGACAGTTTTCTATGGGATGACAGCTCCGTCGCCATATTTAACGTTGATCAGTTCGTTATTTATGCGTGAACTTCCTTTAGGCCACCAGACACTGTCAGTAATAATGACATTATTTCTCTACCCGTCCTTTTCTATATATATGGAGGATGAGAAGGATGAGTAGAGAAATAATGACATTATAATAATGACAGTATCTTGTGGCCATTTCTACAAAGCCCCAGTGAAATGACAATTAAACCGCACTCAATACTGATGGTTATGTCCAGTAAGTTAGCAACTCGCGCGCCGGCCGTTGTAAATAGCCCAAGTTTATCTGGATTATCATAGCCTCGGCATCAAGTGTTTGATTAGATGGATGCCAGATGCCGCCGTTGGTAAAGTTTGAGAACATAGGATGTTTACGCTTCGCTTCAATGTTTACTGATTATTATTTGCGCTGGCGAGAAAATTTACAATATCCAGGTGGTGGCATGGAGAAATAATCAATGCGTTTTATTTATGCTAGGTTTCAATCTTTATTTCATTGCATATTGAGAAGAGCGATACGAACTATACATACCTCGGCGTGAAAAGATTCCCGGTCAGCCTCGTATTCCTGTCCGGTCTCGCTACGCTCGGCCGTCTGTTATATCTACTTGGCCGGTAATCCCTGTTTTCCCGGCCTATGCTGTAATATAATATAAGACTTGCCTCACCCGCTTAGCCACCTCTAGTGTAACAGTAGGTAATGAGTTGCATTTTAAATTACAAACATTAATAACAAGTTCAAACATTTATAACAACAAAGTCATCTAAAGTCTAAAGTCCTTGACACTGTCACGATACGCAAGCCCAACCATTGTTACAATAACGGGTAACACTGGGTATTTCGCGATGTTATCACTACATGACTCATCCCAATGTATGCAGCAATAATTATTGACATAACGATAAGACACATGATAGGGCAAATGTGTCATTTCACTAGTAATGTCTATTTTTTTTTAATATAAAGAAACATTCGTTAAGTTTTTAAATAATTTAATGCCTCTTTTTCAATGTAGGCATGTTTGTTTAAATAAAGCTCAAAGAAATGGCGTAAAAAAGCGGAAGCAAGCAATGAATAGTTTTTTTTATCTAATAATATAAATAAATAAAAAATAAATAAAAATTATTTATTTTCAGATACCTCAGATCCATAGATTGTTAGTTACACTTATAAACCTACATTAGTAAAATACTGTTAACTTAAAAACTATGACTTATTATCTATTTATTTTAGGTCGTATCACATGCAGGTCGGTGTATCGGTGCAGAATGTCCGAATCCCACCTCCCTGCTATCATTCTCAGGATGCTACGAGTATTTGAGCTCCCCCTCATCTGCGTCACCACAGACGCCGTCTTCTTCCGTACTATGGCATAAAAGTCCTCTATGCTGGCATCGGCAAACATCCCAGAGGCGCTGCAAAATCGAGGAAGCCCATACAGCATCCTGAAAACGTTATTATATTGGATACGCAGGGTATTATAGGACTTCAGCCTGAAACTAGCCCACTGGCCACACGTATAGAAACTTTGACAGTAAGCTCTAAATAAAGTCAGCTTCACTTGGGCACTACAGCGTGCGAACCTGTGCGCCAGCATCCCGCCTCGGACCGACAACGCCCTGCGCTCCCGCTCGATATCTAGATCGTCTTTTAGGTCCTCAGTCATAATATGACCTAGGTATTTGAACTGAGTGACACGATTCAGAGGGACTCCGTTTAACATTATTTTAGGCGAGTATGCTGGACACTTAATATTACCCCTGAAAATTAAAAACTCACTTTTGGCAGCGTTGTACTTTAAGCCATGCTCCTGCGCATACATCTCGCATGTATTTATTAGCATTTTTAGCCCTGATACTGATGGGCTCAGCAGCACCATGTCGTCTGCATAACTAATATTATTTACACAAACATTATCAATTCTACATCCGACATGCATGCTGCTGAGCCCCTCAATCAGATTATTTATATACATATTAAACAATCGAGGCGAGGTCAATCCCCCCTGCCTCACCCCGCACTTTAACACGTATGGATCAGAATATTCTTTAGCCCATTTTACCATGTTTATCTGATTACTATACCAGTGCGACATGATTTAATATAATAGTTCATCTAATGGTTAAGACCTATAATTATAATGTTGTATTACGCCTCAATATAATTAATATTATGTTTACTACCTAAGTAGTTTTGCTACTAATACTTTTAAAGTAGTACCTACTAGGTATACAAAAGTATATGAACAAGAACATTTTTTATTATGTGATGTTTGCTATCAATATCAATCATTATCATTAGTACTTACAAACAATATAACTAGGTTAGAAATAAACAGTACATTAATCTGTGGCTTTCAAATTATATATTTTATTTTAATTTAATTTTAATTACATTTAATTATTGAAATAAATAGATCCTGCATACCTTTGTTACCAAACCGAGGCCGTAATTGTCAAATTACTCAACAATTAAGTACAACGACCGTAGGAATTCCACCTATCCCTCCTTTGAAGCTGACCTTCTAACCACCAGGAATGTCCAAATTATTCGCCTTGTACTAAGGCTTTATACACACACCGATCCTGTCATATTTACTACTCTGTACGTCTGTAATAGACAATCCTGTATATGTGTACGAGTAGGTACAGTCAATAGCAGAAAGTAATAGCTAAGCGGGCTAGGTACTTAAAATATGATACTCGTCGACTTTAATGCTTAAATTAAGACTGCAGATCGAACTACTAGCGTATGTTTTTAGATAGCGCTTTCATAATAGGTACTCAATAAGACCATCGCTGACTATGATCTAATGGACCACATGGTCTAATCCACCGGTAGATATTTTTCTAATTGATTAGTACTAGTTCTAGATTACTGAATTGTATAGAGCACGTTGTAAGGCAATCGTCGAACTCAATTCTTATCGGCTTGCCTATTTTAAGCACTCGTAGAAAAAGTATTGTATACAATAGTGACATAATTAAGCTTTTCAATCTCGTACCTTAATTAGCCTAAGCACGGTACTCGACTGAAAAGGTCTTCGTTATGACGATTGTCATAACGATTGTCATGACGATGTCGATTGTATAAAATACTATTTTCTCATGCAATCATCATTATCAAACATGCAATGAAATACTGTTGTTAATTTCCTTATAATAGACTTTTGTTTCGGGCGCATTAACTGGGTACTGCAATTCGATTTCTTACAACTTTTCAGGCCTAGGCTTGCAAAGTACCTAACTTTCGCGTCAAAGATGGCGGCGGGTTTTACGAACAGCTGTTTTCGATTTTTGTTCTGGTAACATGGGTATTCTCCTATCTGAAGTGAGAATAATACTTCATAAAAATTTACGAGTACACTATTCCCTCATGAACGGAACATTTTTTTGCAGGTTTCAATCTTTATTTCATTGCATATTGAGAAGAGCACTATACATACCTCGGCGTGAAAAGATTCCCGGTCGGCCTCGAATTCCTTTCCGGTCTCTACTTGGCCGGTAACCCCTGTTTTCCCGGCCTATGCTGTAATGTAATAAGACAAGACTTGCCTCACCCGATTAGCCACCTCTAGTGTAACAGTAGGTACCAAATTGTTCAGTTAATTGCTAGTTCCATATTTCATTGTGTTTTTTTACCCGACTACCAAGAAGGTGCTGCTGCTAATCTCTACCGAACGACTCACAAGGGGCGATATGCGTGTGTACTTGGACTGAGAATGATTATCAATTGAGAACCATAAATTAATCATGTTTTTATCACTTATTACTATCAGGTGGAATCAGGGTCAATTGTTTATCAGTTAAAAATCAGGTCACCTTACGGTGGCCTCAATTTGCTGTTACAACCATTATAGTAAACGCAAAGTTCGATCATAAACTGTCCGCTGTAACTATGATAAGGACGGAAACGCGCTTTCTGCTAAAAGCATAGTATTCCTTTTAAAACAAAGTAACTAAGCTAAAAGTTATGCTCTGTGGTCTGGTCTCACCCGGGGGAACAAAATAGTTCTTTGCTTTTTAATTCAATTCGCGCCTTATTCCTTTCATGCTTTTATGTTTATGTTATCGTTCTTCTTATACTTACTTCTTTTATTTGCATATTGTACCATCGTCTACACTGTTAACTGCCGATCGGTGGACCTTATGCCTTTTGTAATAAGGTTCACCGATGTTTAGTTAAAAGTCTTGTTGTTTGTACTCATCATTAATGACTGTCCTGAAAATATTTAAGTATTATACCTACATAATTACATATAACATACTTTAGGATGTTGGCGAGTAGAAACCCTTTCAGTAACATAACCAAAATGAAAAATAAATGAAGTAATAGAAATTACATCGAATAGAAACACAAAAATAAACTTTATTACATTTTTTTGCCAATAAACCTCTAAATAAATCATATTACTATTGGACACGCCCCATATCTAATCTATAAGAACTTTGTTTCTTGTATTACTTTTAAGAGCCCATATATTTATGAGAAAAACAAAATCGCGAATTATAAGTCAGACGCCCGATTGCTCGTCACTGTCCCAGTAATTGTCATCACTAAACTTTCATTAAAGTCATTAGCAATCATGAAGTTATAATCTTAACTGGAGTATACTCTTCGGCCACAAGGTGAGGCCGAAAGAGAGGTGAGGGGTAATATAAGGAGCTGCGTCTCGTTTTGGCTTAGGGAGTTATGACGTCATCAGACAACAATGCCAACATGACAACAAGTCAAAATGTCAAAGTATAACGAATGTGAGACGCGAGTGAGACAGCGCCCCGACATTATGCTCTCTATCAGACCGCTTTTTCTAGTCACCTGGTTCGAACGCCTGTTTTGCACGGTAATAAGGTGGCAGAGCAGGGAAAATGCCACGGGCCCTTCGCCTAAGGGGGCCCTCGGCCGGAGGGGACAATACTAAAGGAGGATTCTAACATTTTCTGTAAAAGGGACCCATACTATGAATTTGCCACGGGCCCCACTTAGCGTAGTACACCACTGGGTTCAACTGTGGTTAGGGAAAAAGTGTAAGAATTATATCCACTTCATATAAGTCCATGATAGCAATAGTAGTGATGACAGCATGGTAGAACTCCTCTATTGGGCATTAGCATGTAACGCCTAACCAGAAATATATGATCAAGCGCCATGTTGCGGAATTTTATTGGAACAAATTTCTTACATTGGCAATAATTTTAATATCAGGATGATATGCATGTGTGAGGGCATTTGATAGGATGTAATTGTTGTCAGTGTCATTGTGGTGGTTTATTTTAATAATAGTAAAGTGTTGAATTTGAAATAATAAACGACAAAAAGTTCCCAAAATTATTCATAGTCAATAAGAGCGAGACATTGTAAATAGTGTATATAATAAAAATAAACTGCTGTAAATAATACGCTCGGGAAATTAAACTACTTCGCTGTGAAACATTTTCAAATTAACATCAGAGCTGACAGGTAAACAAATCGAGATGTAACCATACCATAGAGAATAATACGCTCTATGCCTTTACTCAACGGTTGCCATATAAATTAGAATCATAGCGCCCTCTTGACAATGATCATATACTTCTGGTCAAGCTTTAAAACACCAGGACGTGTTTAAGAACCATCTCCATTTAGGTACCTACTTACACTAAATTTAGAATTGTAGGTCTGTATAGTTGAGCTCATATCACACAAACTCTTTTGGCTCGTCAATCGTAAAGTTCACCTGACATGATAGAGCTCATGTATATTAGATATGCATCTCCCGGTTGCTTATTAAGATAACAGTAAAATATGACCTACTACCAACTGGGGCATTATGCCATTTACACATAATCTGCATAATGTTACCGATTGTATAATTCTCGATGCGGGCGCCGGAATGCCCAAACAGCATAACTAAGATACGGCCGAGGGCGCGCACTGCTTGCTTAATTACTAATTAGAATAGGCGATGTTAATTACTGTAACGCACGCCTTATACTTGCATTGCCAAGCTGTCAGAGTATCTGTCATTACACACCAAAAGGTTGCGGTGACGGATTAACACCAAACGGCCCCAAAAAATTCCAACTACTTGTAAAGCCGTGATTTTTTGGGCCCGCGGCAATGCTATGAGGTTTAAGCAGAAAAAAACACATCAGTCATGAATGACTCTTATTTTTAATACGATTATGTAAGTACTTCGTTATTACATCATTAAATGGTACTTCAGCAATATTATAACAATCAGACGAAAACTGACGACCAACGAGTAAAATAAAAGTAGTAGGTATAATCCGTAAGGAATTCAGTAGGAGCTCCAAAGAAGATGATTCTCATTGATTTAATCCGGGTTGGAATATCCTTATTTCATAGTTCTCTTAAACTAACATGAGTCACTCGAATTTAAAAAACACTTAAATGCTAGAACCTGAACCGCAACTACCATAGGGTCACGACTTGCAGTTCAAAGACACGTTCCCGATGACATCACGCCAGTAATACTCTTATAAGGAATGATATCACTAAGCACGTTAAATGCGAATAACTGAAATGCCTATTAAAATTTATAAAGGGCAAGTGTATTTAATAAGCGTTCTTAGATATAGCGCACGATATCGTTTGCGTTGCGACTTTAATGACTTAGGGCCAGTAGAACCAACTACTTTTGACCAACTCATCATCACTTGGCTGGCTGCTATGAAAATTTAGCGAACGTTTTAACGGTGATAGACAGTTTGGTGTAACCGACCCCTATTTTGACAAAAACGGGACTTAATCGCGTACACTTACTTTTATTATTATTATTTTCTTTTTTGGCTTTTATAATGAGTGCAAATCGTGTAAGTTTAAATCAGTAACCGACCCCTAGTCTTATTTGTCCAATTATTTGTATTCGGCATTACGGAAAATATAGAATACCAAACATAGTATTTTTCATGCCTAAATTAGCAACGTTAAGTAAGAAGCCCCTTTTCTAAATCTATAGTAATTACATCACTAATAAGTAGTTAAGTACATATTGGAAATTTGTGTATAAATTGAATATTATTAGAATTCATAATCAATAGGTAAAATGAAGGGATGAGGGAAGCTTGTGTGAGATTGTGAATAATAAGGGGCGCTAACGAAGTCGTGATCGAAGCCAGTTCAATAATACTAATAGAAGCTTATAAAGTAGGCTTATTATGACTGGTGACGGTATAGCATTAGCTTTGAATTAAGTAATGTTAACTGCATTCAATAAAATACGTACTAATCACATCGATAAAATGCTAATTTTGCTTTTCAATTAGTCATCAAGGCAACAAGGTAAGGAATCAATTTTGTAGGTATAATCACAGTCACAGTGAATAGGGCCTACCGCGAACATCGAATATCGAAAATTTACTGCGTCGCTATGGCTCTTGGTGATATGAGATATGAGATACAGAAAGGCTAGACGAACGACGGACGAAGTGGTTCGCGGTAGGCATCTTTGGTAGCGCACGAATGTTGTAATAGTATTTTATGCAACAGTTGTATGAGAGGGGTCAAAAAAGGTGAGTGGCGTGGGTAACAATTTGAGCCGTAGGCGCAGCCGGAGGCGAAAATTGTTAAGAAAAACGCCACGAACATTTTTTTACCTACTTATACGACGTTGCATACAATACTTTTTCTACGACTACACATAGTTTTAAAAAAAAATGCGAAATTGAACACTTCATGGATATTGCGGTTATTTTGTCAACATAATCAACAATAATTTAAGTTTCACCTTTTAAAACACTGTATTTCAAGTATTTCAATACTAACACAAACACACACCGTCGTTATTTAATCAATTATCAAAGAGCGACAGAGATTTGTAAAAATATATTATTTTCTAAGTTTGCAGTTTGCCACCACAAACGAATGGCAAACGTAAAAACTACAATTTTTTTTTCTAAAAACGCTACGTTTATTTAGGTTTCTTACGTTGGCAGTAATTTATTTTCTTCTAAAGTCGTGACTGCACGCGATTCTATTTTGGCGCTTTTATTGAAAAGTTGTTTTTTTTTGGGGAATAGACTAGATAGACTTTTCTTCGAGTATATTATCTATGTCCTTATATAGATGATGACGAATGTATAAATGATAGATAAACGGGAGTAGAAAAAAATATTCATTTGTTGGGTTCACAGGGCACCTCTGTTAGCAGTTGCATTATATCACATAATAACCCTAGGGTCTTTGTGAAGAATAGACTAGATAGACTTTTTTGAAATTTAATAAGACACGCTTTTATATTCGTTTGCGGGACCATATAATTGACAGATAAAAGTACCGGAGTAGAAAAAGATATTTAAAGGAGAGCCAAACCTTGCAGAGAACGACTTTATTTGATCAAGTGATGGTGAATTTATTATGTGTAGGTTTTAAAGAATTCCGTGTGGTGTGGATATGTAAAGTGTCGTTTTACGCATTGATGAACAAAAAAAATCGTTTATGCATAATATTGTTAAATATTTCATGTCATGAATTAAGGTACAATAGTATATAACTTATATATTATTTTTAACGGCCTCTTATCCCAGTTGGTAGTGACCCTGCCTACGAAGCAAGAGGTCCCGGGTTCGAATCCTGGTAAGGGCATTTATTTGTGTGTTTATCACAGATTTTGTTCGTGGGTTATGGATGTTTTCTACGTATTTAAGTATTTATCTGTATCTATCTATTATTGGTATCGTCGTCTAGTACTCACAACACAAGCCTGATTGAGCTTACCGTGGGACTAGGTCGATTTGTGTAAGATTGTCCCATTTTAAATTATGTCTTTCTTAGGTATGTTATTTAATAATTTAAGTAATATTTTAGGTTTTAGAAACTATTTATCCATATATTAATACAATGTCAGATATCTGATTTTAGTAATATATTTATTGTATTCATAGATTCATAGGTATATAATATATGTATGCAACTAAAATAAAGTCACAAGAGCTTTTTTACGCTCGTATTTTCACTTCGCATTTTAATTCACTTAGATTTCTCACCAGTGATCTCACGGAACACAGGTATTATTATTTTATGCCTGCACGAGAATTTAGATATGGTATAATAATTATATCGACATAAGTAATACTAATAAATGAACCGTTCTAATAAAATAACCGCCTGTAAAACCTTACCCAACATCAAACCCCGAATCAGGAAAACGGCCAGAAATAGGCAAAGTACTTAATTCGGCAAGCAAGGGTAACGAAGTGGAATTTCAACCCGACGAATTTACTTCGTTTATTAAAATTATAAGTGAATTTATCGCAATTACCAAGCGCTTACGCTTGATACCTGTATTTTTTTTTAATAATGTTTATAATGTATATATGTATGCTTAGGCCGTATGCTTGTTTGCCACCGTCGTAGTATAAAAAAAAAAAAATATATAAAATGAACTAAATATAAAGCGGTATAGTTCTCGTATCCCAATGGTGGAAATTAGAAATAGTAGGGTGTCATCTTGTAGCAACTAACTTATATGGTAGCTAATAGGGAAATGAATGGTATTTTCATTATCATAGTAAAGGCTCCAACTTTGTTTGTCAGTTCACTTTGCAACGTTTGAAGCAATGTCGTGTCCAGCTATAATACTTATTTTCCAGTTATTTTCTTATAAGCTAAGTTAACCCTAATTTCGAAACATGTAACTTCGACTTTCGACTTTCGGAGCTGTGGTTAACCACAACATGGTGACTAAACGCTTTAGGAATCATAACAAATGTTTTCCAAATATTGCATTTATGACTCATACATTATATCGATTGCAGTATATAATAACATGGGTATACTTTTTCTTTAAGACGATTGTCGCCAGAGTGTCCTTGAGCGTTTGGGCGCTGTGTACCCGCGCTACCCGCTTTACCCTCTCATTGCGAACGTACGTAAATCCGCCACACTGCACCGGAACGATGTTCAAAGAATATGACTTTACACAGAGGCGCGCGGGCAGCTTTATAATAAGGTATACACTCACTTGCCAGAATTTCATTTACAAGAATTTCATTTGCCATAATAGTCAACAGCCATTATATTGTTTCCCATAATTACATATGCAATACTTATTGTTTACTATATTAGTCACGTGCCAGAAACTTTGTTTCCCATAAAATCAATTTCAATAATATCATTTGTCATGATCATTGTAAGCCATAATATCACTAGCCATAATATCATTTGCCATCCAAATTGCTTCCCAGAAAGTAGGTCAGGTTAGGTTAGAACTGTGACCTCCTACAAAATAAAACGGCTACCAGAAAGTAGGTTAGGTTAGGTTAGAACTGTGACCTCCTACAAAATAAAACGGCTACCAGAAAGTAGGTTAGGTTAGGTTAGAGCTGTGATCCCCAAAAAGCGAACGGCTACCAGAATGTAGGTTAGGTTAGGTTAGAACTGTGATCTCCTTCAAAATAAAACGGCTACCAGAAAGTAGGTTAGGTTAGGTTAGGTTAGAACTATGATCCCCTAAAAAGCGAACGGCTACCAGAAAGTAGGTTAGGTTAGGTTAGAACTGTGATCTCCTACAAAATAAAACGGCTACCAGAAAGTAGGTTAGGTTAGAACTGTGATCCCCCAAAAAGCGAACGGTCACCAGAAAGTACTACTACAAAATAAAAAGGCCCCTACATAATAATATGACTAAGTAAATATTTTTAGAGCGCCTACAGGAATATAGTGAGCAAATGCATTGTTTGTATGCATGGATTCGGAAAACCATTATTTAGCATACTAAGCGTTTAAATATTCTATTAAATAGTATTATTACAATTAATAATATGGACAACAATACGTATGGCACTAGTACATTCTGAAATCTAATAATCGGGTAAACAAAGAGTATGTCACATAATTTTTATGGTAAACAAACCATTCGGGCAAATGAAATTCGGGCAAATAAAATTCGGGCATATGAGTATTACTTTATATAATTTTCGGGCAAACAATAGACAACCTTATAATAATTATAATCCTTTTGCGAATATTTTTTGATTTGAATACTGTGATTAAGTACTGCAATGGTGATATTTTTAACGGTAATAACGATCTCAATTAGTAGATTTTTATGTAATAAAATAAAACCTAGATTTTGAATTTGAAGTACAGTCAGCGGCAAAATATTGGTAAAAATATTCTGCATATCAGAATAAAAAACTGAATGCACATCAAAGCGATGTTATCATGTGAATTTAGTTTTTTTGCAGCGCAAATGAGTTTAATACCTAGATGGTTATTTTTTTGGAGCGATTTTGAATATCAACCGTAAAAATCACAAAACTATAAAAGTTTCTTGAAAAATGTCCGTCTGTCCGTCCGTCCATCCGTATGTCACAACCATTTTATTATAAAATATATATTGATGAAATTTTATCCATAGGTGTGTCTTGTGCCGCTACTTAGTTTTTAGCTAAATTGCTGAAAAAAAAACTTTAAGGGGAGGCACTCCATACATACATATGCCGAACTCAATGTAAAAACAATTTTTTTTTGCAAATATGAACATTGTGTACATCTATCGATACGGGTTTAAAAATATCTTAAGTATTTTTAAAACCTTTTTTATTGAGTCAATATTTTTAGAAATAATCGCTTCGAAAGTCTAAATAATAGTCCCGTCCCCCCCCCCCATCTAACTCTTAATCCGTAAGTCCAAAAAATATAAAAAAAATAAAGAAGATACGGCTTAGTACTTATTTATATGAAAACTATTTCACATATTATCGGTTGAGCCATTTTTGAGTTATCTCCGAGAAACTACTTTCTATGGAACCCTACATTATGCGTGGTCCGATACACTCTTGGCCGGTCTTTTAAAGATATTTGATATGTAGTATTAACCGTTAGTAGTAATTTATTTATTTACTTGTGTTGATAATTAATATAAATTTGTATTTCAGCGAGATAGTAAAGCTTTTTTTCCTTTATTCTTACTTACATTAAACTCTTAAATATCAGCAATTTTTAATTAGAATCTCGATCAGGCTTCGCTCAGTGATAGTTAGTACACTGAAATTTGTATGTGTTTTAATCACGCCGACAATATGGTAAATCAAAATCAGAAAAATAAAATGAAGTGGAGGTGATTTTTTTTGGTGTGGTATTATTTGGACAGGGCATTATAAGATACATGAGTTCTGTTTTTTCTCCATTTTTATTTCATTTCTTTATTTAATTTGTAATATAGGTCATCTAAATAAAATACACTTTTATAAGAACGTAAATACATGAACACACATACGGGTATATTATCTTAAAAGATAAAACGTCTATGCGCTATTGATTCCGACAAGACACGTTATGCCCGCACCGCATGAACCCTCTGCAGTTATTTAGTCTTTAGGCACAGTAAGTCCGGTATTATTGCTCACGGGCCAAGCACAAGTATTTGTAGTACAAGGGAAGCACGGAGCGACGAGTGACACAGCCTCCTCGTCTCAAAGCTAGCTCACGACTGCCAGCAACGCCGTTCGAGCTACCAACGCACGAAATGTGGAATTATGATCAAGTTGTTTAAGAAAATTTAATAAAATTAAATATCCTACGTTGAGTTTGTAGTGTTCTGTAGTATACATTTTTTAGTTCAACAATATTTTAAATCGAATGAGCCGTTCAGTAGATATAAGCAAAACTAACCGTAAAACGACATTTCGTTACATTTAAATAACGGAGAAACTATATGTTACACGAGTTATTCAAACGTTGACAATGTTGTACATGAAATGGTAATTAACATATATTTTTTTCAAAATTTTTGAAAGACCCGTTATTGAGATATATCCCTTAGAAAGTAACAGTTTTTGGCCACAATTAGCGCCTAGCGCCTTAATATTCCATTTTTTTACGAGTCGTGTCCAAAAGTTTCGAACTACAGTTTGCCATTCTATTCAGAGGTTGGGAGATAGAAGTTGAATATTTAATAATGGCTGGCAGCTTTGACAAATTTGTTTTTTCACCGTAAATAGTGTCATGTAGGTTGTCATTGTCAAAATATGTCATGTCATGTCATACAAATTGACAAAGTAGGTTGATAGGTTGACATGACATGACATGACACATGTAGAGATGTAACAACAACAAGTATAGAGTTAACAATTGAATAGAATTGCAAGGAAAACTAAACATACGAATATCTTTCGAAATAATTAACTGATTGAAAAACAAATACTCTAGATAAAAATCGTTTGGGGTGTCTGAGGTTTTTAGTGGCTCAAGTAATACGTTGTATAATCTTTCCGAAGTTCGATATTTTTTGATCTAAATCCAAAGGCCCGATTCGTTTTTGTGCTTGCGATATTTCTGACCCGTCGCTACGGTTGGTACGGTTGGTACGGTTTGTATTAAAGGAGATCGTCAATTTTTGTTAGGCGATTTGCCCCAGCTCATAAAGGTGCATATAATTATGAAATAGGTATCAAAACATTCTCCTTAATTTCTAGATCAGGGTGGTCATAAAATAATCATGAAATCTAACGGGAAAATTGAGAAATCGGGGATGAAAAAACATGAATGTGATAAG
Organism: Pammene aurita; assembly: GCA_947086415.1. NCBI lineage: Eukaryota > Metazoa > Arthropoda > Insecta > Lepidoptera > Tortricidae > Pammene > Pammene aurita. The sequence goes on from OX352298.1 coordinate 29,444,749, forward strand.
GACAATATTTAAAAGCGTACATTTTTATGATTTACAGTATAACACAAAATAACTACCGGTTTTTAAAGATTATCTACAAAATCTGACATGATAATGAAACGAAAATCATAATAAAATAATAAAAAGTCATATTTTGATCCTGCCGCTGATTTCTTGTATTTGTGTAAACAAAGATAATGGCTGTCAAACCATCATTGCTACTATTAACTAAGCAATCGTAGCACTTATTACAACGAGATAAGGTTTAGCACTGTTAGTGCGCTACTACTAGTATCCATGAAGTTATATTTTCAACTGGAGTATACTCTTGGGCCACAAAGTGAGGCCGAAAGAGAGAGTAATATAGAGAGCTGCGTATCGTTTTGACTTAGGGAGTTATGACGTCATTAGACAATAATGCCAGCATGACAACAAGTCAAAATGTCAATGTGTGTCAATTTTGTAACCAGTGCGAGTGAGGCACCGCCCCCATATTATCCCCTCTATCGGACCGCTTTTTCTAGTCACCTATGAACGACTGTTGTCCACATTTTTATAGCTCCCTATATTACCCTTTCTTTCGGCCCCACTTTATGACCGAAGAGTATACTCCAGATTAAAATTATATCTTCATGCGGCAGACTTGCATGACGGTGACGTCATACATTGACAGTGTCAAACTATAATCATAAACTAGATTAGCAAAGTAAACGTAACTCCTTTCTGAAAATGTCCGTTTCGTCTCGGTCCTGGTGAAGTTAACCTTATGTCAATGCTGTAAAGACGTTAACAACTTATTAAGCACTATTTGGATCACGGAAGGATCAACGAAATTACTTTTTATATTGTATTTCTAATTCCCGTTTCGTTTTCATGAAATATTTTGTCTAGTTTCGTAAAAAAATGGGTATTTGCTTAAAATTGCAGAACAAACCTTATACGAGACCATATCGCAAGTGGGCCTGGAATTGACGATCTCCTTTGTGATAACTTCATTTAATATTTTGACAAAACATGGGACTTAATCGCAAACACTTACTCGTCCCGCCACTTATTGTGTGCAAGCCCTTACAAACTGGCTTTAGTTCACGGCATCTCCTTCAAGGGTCTTCGAAGGCGGTTTTTATAAGACCTAGCAAAACTGTAGCCCCCTAAAACCCGTTTATTAAGCTAAGCGCTTATAACTAAACTAACATGTCGCGACATAAACTATAAGAAAAAGTTGTTACTTCTGTATAAAAGTTCTAATTGAACAGACTGACACAAAAATGCAATCAAACATTGCATCACATCCAAGCTTTTTCTCCAGCAAACAGCAATTGCAACTTCAGGAAAATCCTCTTTATTTCTATACATTTGTTCGTTTATCCTTAAAAGCAATCAACCCGTTGTTGGTTAGTTAGAAGTTACCAATCCTACATTTTCAGTGCACTTGTCAGAAGAAGTTTAACGCGTGAGAACGTGTTATTCTAACAATTAAGATGAGCTAGAAGTCGCTAGAATTTAGGTATAGCTATAGCTCAAATACTTTCGGTCGAAAAAAGTTTTATTTTATACCACGACGGTGGCAAACAAGCATACGGCCCGCCTGATGGTAAGCAGCTGCCGTAGCCTATGGACGCCTGCAACTCCAAAGGTGTCACATGCGCGTTGCCGACCTGCCGACCCTTTAAAAAAAGGAGGATTCACTGTAATGACGGCTAAAGGAACAAGAGGGCCCCTCATCGTCAACACACTGGGTCCTCTTTGAGCTCTTTGGCAACTTTACTCACCAGCACGAACACAACGCTATTAGTTGGGTCTAGTCCTATTTGGCTGTGGTGTCTACACATTCTCAACCTAAATAGGTGGCATGATGATCAACTATCCATGCCACGATGTCGTTTTAGACGGAGAGCTGGCCACGTCAGATATGACACAATAACGAGAGCCCCTCTACTCCCTCTAGTTATTTTACTATTCTATGATTGTGTCTAGATCCGGAAAAGCAGCTGTTTATCGGTGGAGGTAAAAGAATGCAAATTGCAAACCACTTTAAGAATACCAATCTTAGAGTTTGATGCAATTTAGGCAAGCCGGATCTAATTATACACTGAAAAAATTTACTAAGATGTATTTTATCTTAGTTGCTAATATTTTTTTTGGAATAATAATATATTTATTTATATTATGCGTGTTACATTAAATAAGATCTTCGTTGGAGCAAACCTGTATTTTTTTCAGTGTACTTTCATTTTTTTTTCAAGAGCTATAGGAAAGGTCAAGCAAGGATATATTATGACAGAAAGTTATTAAGGTTAGTCGGCAGGAATTGAGTTCTTAGTACGCTCCCCCACTGGTACGTCCATAATATAAGTAAAAAATAAGCAGATAAAAAATTTGATGAGAGAACAATGTATATACCCCTACTAGTCCTACCAAGTATACATACATGTTTCACACCAAACAATTCTCACGAGACGGAGATGTAACACAGACGCTCCATATATTATTATCAAGGAACCATTCACGAGTGCGACACTTTAACTTTTATTGCTTCTGACACTGCGACGTTCTTTCTCATCCATTTGTTGCGTTTTACGGAATTTCTCAAGTCACTCCGATTTTACTACTTGTTTTTTACGGTTTGTTATTTGGGTCACAATGCTATGATTTACAATTTGATTTAGGATTCAAAAAATAGTGCATAAAATTAAAAGTTAATTTTTCACAACCAATAGTATAACCTACAGAATGAAATCGAACACGTAATCTAATTCGAAATCGATTCTTCCGACTTCTTGATTTTAATTTGATTAAATTTTAATTATAAGAAGCAAACACGTTATAAATTTCATTATTAGTAAATTACTATATTTTTGTAAAAAAAAATATAGTAATTTACTTATATCATAGTCATATTACAAATTTGACACATGAAGAATGACATGATGATTTTCAGTGATCCTACGGTGATCAAGTTGCGTGTAATAACGTTGTTTTTATGTGATATTGAACAAATAATGTATGTATGTATGTATGTATGTAAACACTTTATTGTACGTAACAAAACAAACATGATAAAAGAAAAATAAACAAAGTACAAAGGCGAACTTATCCCTTTAAGGGATCTCTTCCAGTTAACCTTTGAGCAATTGAGAGAAATGTATAAGATAGACAAACATGCACTATGTACTTAGTGTACTTACGGAAACAAATATCTAAAAAAGAAGAGATAATATCTACTTAACCTAAGGTATAATAAATACACATATAATACATAATCAAATATATATATACACATATTCATAAAATAAAGTACCAACTCAACTAGAATACAAATCATTCGGGGAGTCACAATTTATGTAACTTTCCCTTCAGTGATGCTACCGACTGGGATTGTCTAAAGGACAACGGCAACTCATTCCACAACTGCACAGCACGTACTGAGAAAGACCTGGAATACGACCTAGTCTTCTTCAACGGTATGGCAAGAGTGAGGTTCGCACTCGACCTCAAGCGGTGACCACTACCAACAGCCAAATACCTAAACCTTTCAGAGAGGTATTGTGGGGAGGTCGAATTAAAAAGGGTGTTAAAAAGAAGACATAGAATATGCACGTCCCTGCGCTGGCGTATAGGTAGCCAACCGAGCTTAGCACGAAATTCGGAGATGTGGTCAAACTTCCGTAACCCAAAAATATACCGGATACACACATTCTGCAGACGCTCCAGCTTATCCAGTAGTTCCTCCCTGAGGTCCAAAAAAGCAATGTCACCATAGTCCAAAAGCGGTAGGAGAAGGGATCGAGCAAGAGTCAGCTTAGTGTGAACCGGAAGGAAATTCTGAAGACGTTTTAAAGAGTGGAGGGACGCAAATATCTTTTTACTAATCTCAGCGGTGTGAGCAGACCAGGAAAGTGTCTCATCCATGGTGACACCCAAATTTTTGACTGTAGAGGAGAAAGGGATGTGAATTCCGTCGAAAAGGATGTCGGGTATCACCATATCAGAGAGCTCACCAATGTAGTAAGGACTACCTATAATTATAGCCTGAGATTTATGTGCGTTTACCTTAAGACCGAAACTACCGGCCCAGCTGCGAATAGACTCAAGATCAGCATTGATTTGGTCTACTAGAGAAGTAAAATCATCAATACCAGCTGCTGCATAGATCCGCATAAAGGTGGTAAGAGGATCTAAGTGACGCTGTGATTCCATTGATAAAAATGGAGAAAAGAAGTGGGGAAAGCACTCCTCCCAGTGGCACGCCAGCGGAAAGTTCGTACCAATCGGAGAACTTGTCATCGAATCGAACACACTGGCGCCGGCCGAAAAGATAATCACGGAACCAGGATAGGGTTATATGATCCATATTAAATGTCTTAAGTATCCCAAGCAAAATGTCAAAGTCCACCGAATTGAAGGCGCTACTATAGTCGAGAAGAACAAGGATAGTAAGCTTCTTATTCTCAATATTAAGACGAATGTCGTCGGTGACCCTAACAAGAGTGGTAACAGTGCTATGCCCGGGTCGGAATCCGGACTGGAAGGGATTGAATAAGGAATTACTATTAAGGTGGGATAGGAGGCGACGATTGACATGGTGTTCTATAATTTTGGACAAGACAGGAAGGATGGAAATTGGGCGATATTGTGAGAATGAGATAGGATTGGGGGTTTTAGGGAGAGGGATAACATGTGCTAGTTTCCACGCTGAAGGAAAGGTACCTGAGGACAAGGAAAAATTTATAATACCGGAAAGGATAGGAGCAATGAAATCCGCTACGAGCATGAGCATGTCTATGCTAATAATCATCAATATTAGAATTGAATCCAATATCTTAATAACTTTATCATGTTTTTAATTTAATTCTAAGGGCTTAACGGCTTCCTAGCCTAGTTGGTAGTGACCCTGCCTATGAAGCAGGAGGTCCCGGGTTCGAATCCTGGTCAGGGCATTTATTTGTGTGTTTATCACAGATATTTGTTCCTGAGTTATGGATGTTTTCTATATATTTATTTATATCTATCTATTATATATATATCGTCGTCTAGTACCTACAACACAATCCTTATTGAGCTTACCGTGGGAATTTGTGTAAGATTGTCCCATAACATTTATATATTATGTTTTTATTAATTCTTCATTGCGTCTTGTTACTTCTGATTACGTCTCCGATGTCATCCTGTATATTTACTAGTCATAAAATTACACATAAAAAAATGTTTTAGTTGAGGTTATTCCTTCCGTCCAATAAAAGTACCTATTAGGTAGATAGTTTCTTCAACAAAACAAGTTTCAAACCCCAAAACTTCTTCAAAATCTCAGACTCCCCTAATGATGATTAATATCTGTATTTAATTTGTATTTAAACCTACAAATATAAACGCTTTAATAAAGCAATCATAAAACATAATCTAAGGGAAAATCAATATTTATCTGATGATGCGACATAACATTTCCAATATGTAAATACAGTAGTACAGTCGCCATCATATATGTCGGAGCTGCCAGGGTACTCAAAAATATCTGAAGATGCACTTTATCGCCTTAACAATAGAGGCGTTGTTCGGATATTTGTGACCACCCTGGCCGCTCCGATATATCTGATGGCGACTGTACAGTCAAGTGTAAAAATATGGGTGTACTCATCTTACTCAAAAATATGTCCCATAGTATCTTATTCCGTTGTAATAAGTGCGTAGTACCATATTTATGAGACGATTTTTTCGATACGTATTTTTGCACTTGACTGTACATAGACTGTAGGTACGACAATTTGAATCGTTTTTGCCACTGCGATAACGACCGCGATAAACGATAATGAGATCCGACTAAAATACATACATTTAGAGCACGCGTTAGTGCGGTCTATGAAATTATTGAGCGCGATATGGGTCAGGTCAACTCATACATTTATAACTGAAATTAAGCGCAAATTAGCGGTACCTAATGTAGCCTTCCAGTGATGTGCCATTCCTGGGAATATTGACAAGAATTTCCCTATAGACTTTCGTACCTAATAAATAAATAAATTAAATAAATAAATATTATAGTACAATCTTACACCTCCCACAGTAAGCTCAATAAGGCTTGTGTTGTGGGTACTAGACAACGATAGTCATATATATTAGATAGATATAGATAAATACTTAAAGACATAGCAAACATTGATAACTCAGGTACAAATATCTGTGATTAACACACAAATAAATGCCCTCACCAGGATTTAAACCTGGAACCTCCTGCTTCATAGGCAGTGTCACTACCGACTGCCAATAAGAAACAAACAAACTAAAAATCATGCTTACTATAGAAAATTGCTATTAATATTTAGTCTTCTAAAGTAGTGTGTGCCTAAAAAGCAAAAAAAAACATAATACATAATACATTATGGTATAGTAAAATAATGTTAGTTTGATTTTATGTTCCTATCGTATTAAATATTTCCGTATTTATTATAAAAGGTCAGGAAAAGTAGTATGTCCCGGGCTGATGTCTGATGAAAACGGAAATATTCCCGCAGCAAATTACGGCGCGCGGCGTACCTATGCAACAATTCGACGTTTTAAGCCGATACTGGCAGAAATAGTGCAATATCCGACGCACCGGTCGGCATCATGAATGGTATTGAGTGTAGAAATGCAACTGTGACGCGATTTGCATGCCATGCTCCAGTTGATACACTCGCAGCATCGGATCTTGAATAGGAACGTGGATATAGTGCAAGACTAGCATTTTACCGTAGGTCATAGATAATGCAAGCCATATTAGGTTTTTATTTGGTAATTTCAATTACTAGGGACCATGCGCGAGGCTACCCGGCCCCTATAGAGCCTTAAAGCCTTTCACTCCAGTGGTGATTTTCTGAACATAATTCTGTTCCGACTTCATACTGTGTTAAATTAACGAATGTCGTACTTCTTTCGATAGGTGTTTCATTCTAGTCCATGGCCCAGAAAAAAGTTTGCTGCTCAGACATTACCTAAATTATTTCGAGTGTTTGAACCTTTGCTCAGAAACTACTGATTTATTGGCTCAGAGACAATTCTCAAGACGAATCCGATCCATTTCCGGCTCGGTGCAGCGATCGTATCTCTGCTTTGCATATAATGGAAATTGAAACGGAATATTCATCTAGGTATGTGGGACTTCCTTTGGACATTCACTTATCCACTTTGAATCTAGTTAAAACACAGTGCTGTCACTTTCTAACTAGACGATTTTTTTTTCAAATGAATTTGAAAATAGACCATTTATTAATGCCTTTTCGGAAAATTTATTGCGATTATTTTTGAACTTTAAAGAACAGATTGCTTCATGCACTCATGAGCAATCTAAAAATGTTTATTAGTATTTTTAATTAATTTTAAATAAGTATTTTTTACCCTAGAAACGGTCCATGGTAAAAACAAAAACAAAAGAATTTCTAACAATGTTCCAGACTTCTGTTATAATTACGAGAATGTGTGGATCCAATTTGTATCGTAAACGGCTGCAAGATCAACACACAAGATTGCGAAAACAATTTCCACCGGGACCGGCGAACTCGTGCTTAGTTATTTGTACGAACAAATAGTTTCAGTCTTTTATTTTGAAACAAAATTCCAGGAGGTTAACTTGTGTTCTATCTTAAGTATACATTTTTAAGACGCCTAAAAGTTTTTTTAGGTTCGGACTTGTTTGTTCTTAAAACTAGAAATGAAATAAACGAACTGTTGTAAATCGCCTAAAACACGTTAAAAAGTAATTATTAAATGGTAAAATTTTCTAAAAAGACATCAGTTAACAGCAATATTCGCCTTCTTGTTTATTTTTAAATACTTTGGAACATTAAAATTCTCTAAATATGCGTCATGGCACTTAACACTGTTTTGTTTAATAACAAAATGTTGCTTTTTAATTAAAAAAATAAAATTTGTCAAAGCACGTAACACTTTTTCGATTAATATAGTGATCAAAAAATAAAAATTGTCAATCAATCACTTGATTGATTTTTGCAAAATATAGTTTAATGCAGAGACACATTTTATTTTTTGATGTAAAAGCAACATAATATATGTTTGCTTAGTCAGATAGTAATTTTCTCACTGCACCCACCTTGACGCATTTGTTTGGCCCTATGGTTGACTGGTAGAGAATGCCTAAAGGCATTAAGTCCGCCCTTTGTACTTTTTAGGGTTCCGTAGTCAACTAGGAACCCTTATAGTTTCGCCATGTCTGCCCGTCCGTCCGTCCGTCCGCGGATAATCTCAGTGACCGTTAGCACTAGAAAGCTGAAATTTGGTACTAATATGTATATCAATCACGCCGACAAAGTGGTAAAATAAAAAGTGGATTTTTTTTTTATTAGGGTACCTCCCCTATACGTAAAGTGGAGAGTGATTTTTTTTTCATTTCAACCCTAACGTGTGATATATTGTTGGATAGGTATTTAAAAATGAACACGGGTTTTCTAGAATCATTTTTTGATAATAATAATAATAATAATAATAAATACTCTTTATTGCACACCTCATACAGTTACAAGCACAAATTTTACAATTAGATAAATTTAGGTAGAGGTAACAACAGGCGGCCTTATCGCTAATGAGCGATTTCTTCCAGACAACCTTTGGGTAGTGGGTTTGGATAATGTAAATATTTTCGGAAATAATCGCTCCAGAAGTAAAAAAAAATGTGTCCCCCCCTCTAACTTTTGAACCATAAGTTTAAAAAATATGAAAAAAATTTCAAAAGTAGAACTTTATAAAAACACACAAACATAGGTTGAATATAATTATTTTACTTGTTTTTTAAAGTGGGTATTCCACTCATACATTAGTATGTTATTTAATCAAATGTTATGTTTCAATGTTTGTATTTGATTAAATAACATAGGTTGAATAGTTTTTGAAAAAAAAATACAAAATAATTTCAGAATTAAGTTTGTAATTTAACCGTATAAGCAGGTGTTTCTTGTACTTGTAATTTCTACAAAATCACAATAAAATGACGTGCTTTCAAATAAAGTCAAAACGATGAAAATCGGTTCACCCAATAAAGAATTATCCCATAAAAATCATCTTCCATACTTTAAGCTCGCGCGCAATAGTTTACTTAACTTGCCGATAGATGTCGCTGTACGTGGAACGCTCATATCATATCCTACATGGCGGTGTTATTTTAACTCTTAAGTGGGGACACTTACTGTGACGGACGGAAAACTACGGAACCCTACACTGAGCGTGGCCCGACACGCTCTTGGCCGGTTTTTTTATGTGCAATAAAGTTTAAATAAAAATAAAATAAATAAATGTTATTAAACAAAACAGTGATAAGTGCCATGCAAGTGCAAGGCACTTGCCTTAACTCATTAATAACGTTGCTTTTTCGTTTTGCAATAATAACTTAAGTACTTATACAATATTTTCTTATTTTAACTATGGTGCAACGGGCCAATCTCGACTGCGGGAAATTTCATCTAAATTGAAATATCTTCCCTGTTTTACATCATTAACTATAGTACCCTCAATGTCCGAATAGCGGAAAAGCGTTTTTCCGCACTATTGATGACACTATAGTTAAGATATTTCGATTTAGTTCAAATTTTCCGCAGTCGAGATTGACCCGCTACACCATATCCGAATCTATAAAAGACTACAATGAGAACCCTGCATGCATTTTTAAAAATTTTAATGATTTAATAATGTTCGTGTGCTTGGTTAATAGGGTAACTAAATATTTTTTTAGATATCCACTTTTGTGCTTCATCTATTTTGCAAGAAGGATATTAAACATACGTATCTATAAATGACTATATTAGATACTTACCAATATATGTCACGATCCTATTAAGTCAAACGGCCCGTAATATGTACAACAATTGTTGTAAGTACATTGTAGGTAGGTCGTATTATACTGACCATTAATGATTGATTAACTTAGTATAGTAAAATCCTCACAAACAACTAAGTACTAGGCTTGTCTTATCACCGATTGACCCTAGAAAAGCTGCAAAGTGGAGCAAACTTCTGCAATGTGGATCCTCTTCAAGAGTATCGAACTGATTCACGTTTAACCTACTGCAGCGGCGCTGCACCAGGCGTATCTCATTTCGCCTTTTACTACTACCATGAACAGTCAAACTAAGACTTAGAGAATTTATGAATAAAGCAAGCTTATTAGTACTTATTTTATGATTGATTATGTGACTATACACACCTCGTTTTTATTTTTCACGTATTTCCATCCAACTTTGTATCGCTTCTCATAAATCACTCGAAGAATTAAAATTATTTTACTTTGTGAACTATTAAAGAGCTGTGCTGTTATACGTCCGGAATAGTTGCTAATTTTTACTTATTTTCCTTAGAGACTTTTATCATTATGCAATGGACTTTTCAATTCATGTTCTCTTTCTCGAAACCTTAAATACAAATCTTATCCAACTGTATGGCGATGGAATGACGCTGCTGATTGGTACTTTTTTTATACCACGACGGTGGGAAACAAGCAGACGGTCTATTATTTACTAGCTGTACCCGCGGCTTCGCCCGCGTGCGTTTGGGAGGTTTTGATATTTTCATTTACTTTGCCCAGGCCTTTAATGTTAAACTTACGCTTTCTACATGTCAATGTCCATCATATTGGTTATTTATTTTTTATTTATTAGTCTGTAGTTTCCCTGTAGTTTAGTCAGACTCTGTAGTTTAGTCTGTAGTTATCTACCGTCTGCCTGTGCAAGGTTCTTGAATATTTTGGCCACGTTGCTAGAAAAGACAGCGATAACCTCGAAAAACTGGTCATCACTGGCAAAGTCGAAGGCGAACGGCCGAGATACAGGAGCCCAATGCGCTGGTCTGACCAAATTCGCTCAGCTCTCAACACTACCGTCCACGATGCTCTTCACTCGGCGACAGATAGAAGAAGATGGCGTCAGATCATCAGAGAGAAGCTGTTGAATGACCACGACCCTCAGTGATGAGGAAACCGACGCAAGCAGTGGGAAACTCCTCCTGAGTTTCCCACTGCTGGGCAAAGGCCTCCCTCTCTTTCTTCCACGTTTCTCTGTCTATGGCAATCCTCTGGTTACTGATTCAAAATAGATTAGTTCATCCGTGTTAATATAACTGACTTAAAGGCAAGGGTCGAGACTTGCGAATGCTAATGGCCGAGTTCCTACAGTAATATGCTTCGGGCGACGGAAGCGAGAATAGCTTCACCAACAGGTTCACCCAAAGTCTTCAAGGGCTGAAGGGCCGAGGGTGGCCGAATACTACGTAGGACTCAGGACTCAGGGAGCGTCACAGCGAGAATTAATTGCTTTAGTAGCAGCAGTATGACAGGGACCGGACAAAACTCAAGGGCTAATTATCTGTAAAAGCGAACCCAAGGGCCGAAGGCCCGGGGGTGAGTGAGAATTTATGTAAAAGCCAAAGGCCGAGTACCGCGTTGGACTCAGGCCCAGAGCGTCGCAGCGAGAATTGCTTCAGTAGCAGTAGTATAACAGGGACCGGACAAACCTGAAGGGATAATTATCTGAAAAGCGAACCCAATGGCCAAAGGCCCGAGAGTGAGCGGCAATGTATGCGAAGGCCAAAGGTCGAGTACCGCGTAGGACTCGGGCACGGAGCGTCGCAGCTAGAATTGCTTCAGTAGCAGCAGTATGACAGGGACCGGATAAAACTCGAGGGATAATTATCTTAAAAGCGAACCCGAGGGCTAAAGATCCGAGGATGAGCGGCAACGTATACGAAGGCCAAAGGCCGAGTACCATGTAGAACCCAGGCTCGGAACGTTGCAGCGAGAATTGCTTCAGCAGCAGCAGCATGACAGGGACCGGACAAAACTCAAGGGCTAAGTATGTTAAAAGTGAATCCGAGGGCTGAGGGCCCAAAGGTGAGCGGCAATATCTCCGAAAGCCAAAGGCCGAGTACGACGTAAGGCGTAAGCCCGGAGCGTCGCAGCCAAAATTTCTTCAACAGCAGCAACATGAAAGGGACCGGACAAAACTCTTGAGGTTGTATGCGAAGGTAAAATGCCGAGAACCGCGTGGAGCCCCGGCCCGGAACGTTGTAGTGAGAATTGATTCAGCAGCAGCTTGATATAGGGACCGGGAAATAGTAATTGTCAAGTGTCTTAGCGATCCCGAGGACTGAAGGCCCGAGGGTGAGCGGGCATTGTATGCGAAGGCTTAGGCCGAGTACTGCGTTGGACCCAAGCCCGGAACGTCGCAGCGTGAATGGCTTCAGCATCAGCATGACGGACAAAACTCAATGGTCAAGTGTCTTAAAAAAAGAATAAAATTTATTGCTGATGGATTCATGACTACCCTTTTTATTGTATTGGGCTGATAATGCGATATAAAACATGTTGCTCTCGCGATTTGGGTTTACCCAACAGCCTAAAATAATAATCAGACCGATTATTATTTTAGGCTGTTGGGTAAACCCAAATCGGTAAATCTTTACTACCTGTTTTATCAGTTTTATAGTAAGTTTCATGTACGCATAGATTTTGTTTCACCCCTATTGTATTTCAAGTATAATGATGACGAATATGGGTATAGATAAATAATGTATGATGAGAATAAGAAATCTCGTAAAGTGGAAGTATTTAATGCATCACAATATCCGGATACTTACAACAAACGAAATTAACACGTTTAAAAACATTTAACCTGCAATTCTAGATTAAAGGTCCATACTCGTAATTTAAACCTCGGAAGACCACATTAGACCAAATCGCTTTATTTGTATTCTAAAAACGTATTTTTCTTCTTCTTTTGCTTCCCGGACCTTGTCGCATTTACTTGGGGAATGTCTTTAAAGAATATTTGTACGATCACGTTTGAAAATATGGCTACATAATGGAATGGATATTTAATGTGACAATACCATGTATCCAAGACTTTACGCCTTGGTAATAGAGTCGTGGCTACATATTTTTGACACATTAAATGTATCCATGTTTTCAGACGTGACTGCACATTAAAAGGATTAGGATCGTGTGTTGTGGGTACCTACGTCCTACCCATACACAGTATACAGGTGCCATCTGTTATCACTTTGAAAAACTAAATATATATTAAAATATTGTGTTTAAATAAGCAGGATAAAAACTACCTTAGATGTTGCTCCGGGGTATAAACTGCTACTGTACAAAATTTCATAAAGTTCTGTGCAGTAGTTTTTGCGTAGTGCGCGGACAAATTCACAGACAGACAGACAAGAATTCCAAAAATCGTTGATATGTATTTAGTTAACGTTTCTAAGACCCCCTGAATTGGTTTTTCACAAATATCTTTAATGTACATTTTTTTTCTCCTTACGCGTTCTAATCGCGCTTGACGTGGGAAAAATGTGAACTCTCGTGGGCTGACATTTTCACACTATTTTACATCTGCCTACTGTCAAATATCCCACAATCGTGTCCCTGTCGCACACATAGCCAATAAACAAAAAAACCCAAACCTGATCCCACGCAGTTTAAGCTACGAGTTCTGGTGGTAATAGAGAACTGATAAACCCGATTTTTAATCTACTCATTCAAAAGGTGAATGTCGTGACTTTTGCGAACAGGGAAGATTAATATGATTGATGGCCCTAAGTGGACGGGGCAGAGCAACCATACGTTACGAGTCTTATTAATCCATTTAGATTTATACAAGCTAATCTCAATGCCCTTTAACAAGTGATGGAAATGTCAAGTGTTTTGATAAGACGCTGGGCAGTGCAAAAAATAAGGATATATCTTAATGCAGTTAAAAAAACGAAGTTTATTTTTCTATTTGCTTGCCAGGTACTCTACGTACCTACGCCTACTTAATATTATAATGCAAAATAAACGCTACCCGCTGAACCGATTTAGATGAAATTTGGTATGGACATAGTTTGAGTCACGGGGAAGAACATAGAATAGTTTTATTCCAGAAATCATCCTTTAAGGGGGTCCCCCCTTTAACAGGGGGGTTGAAGTTTGTATGGAGAATCACTAATTCCACATATCCGAATTCGCGGGCAAAAGCTAGTCGTGTATAAATTAAAGGATATATGTAATAGGTTTTTCTTTGACAATATAAGCGTAATAAAGGGTGGCTTTTTTAGCAAATACAGTTTGCATTTTTTTTCCATCATTCCATTCGATTAATTTTGGTAAAGACTCGATCGCATCTTTGACGTCCTCATTTAGGACACCGCTCAGTTTTGGCTTTCGATTTCAATTTTGTAAACTACTGCCTTGACGAAAAATTCTAATAGATTAATAAAAAATATCAAACAAACGAAGGAAGGTTATCTTTTATTCGCTTTTTAAATATTTTGATCCTCAAACTGTCCAATGTATTAAAGTCAATAAGTGAATCAGTCATTGACGCGACTAAGCTTAATAGGATTTTAACTGACATTTAAATTATGCACGTATACAAAAGTTTTGTATAAAAAATAAATATCATGGCCACTCAGGTTTGTTATGTTCTATTGAGGACTTTTTGCCCTCACTTTAATTCAAGCTGAATTGGATGATTACCTACAAGCTACGTTATTAAAAGTCCGATAAAGTTTTTTTCGATTTCGCTCAACTCGTAATTAACAAAACTTCTATTAGATTATATAAATATTTTGGAAGAATTTCTTTTTAAACTGCATAAATGGAACACTTTTTCGACTTTGTGTTTATTTTTTATTCACCATAATCTAACAGCTGTTTCACGATTTTTGCTTGGAATGGTAAAAAAAGTAAGATATTTATTGATTAAAATTATGTTAAACTAGAACGTAAAATATATAAATACGTTGGAAAATGAATCTTCTTAGGAATAAGTGGAACAGGTTTTTTCTTCATGTATATATATTTCTACTATAGAGTATGTTTAGCTAGAGAAAGTGTAAGAAAAATTGCCGAAGTTTAGGTGATGTTTTTGGTAATGTTTTAAAATATTTTATAAAAAAAGTATTGAAATAAACTTGACTTTATGCTTTAATCAGATAATATAAAACATATAAGAGGGTATAAAAATAATCATAAAAAAACAAGCGACAAGTTTGCATGAAACAACGTCCTCACTAAACAAGCTCTGTAAGAATTAAGTTCTCGGGTATTATAATGTATATGGGCCCAAAAGTATTTTTTTGCCATTACAAGGCTTCAAACTATCTTATCAAATTCAATTCAAGTGCGTTATATCATTATTAGCAATATTGTCAAATCGTTCCCGGACTCTTAAATAACAATAACCAGACTATTTATATGTTTAATGACTTAATATGTAAATTTCCACCAACCAGTCAAATCAAATTTTGAATATTGTGAATAATATATATTTGTTTTAGATATTAAAGTTGTTTCACTAACAATTAACTACGGTGGAGTGTACAAAATAAACATCATAGATTTAATTATAAATGATGATCAGGAACCATTGTTTCTAGTTCAGTTATCTATAGCGATCACATTTATGTAGGTAGCAGTTGGGCCATTTTTCTTAAAGTTGTATACCCACTTCTTATTTATTAGGAACATTTTAGGTGATTTCGACAAAGGAAAAAAAGGTGTCCCAAGTTTCTGTTCTAGGATCAAAAGAGGTCGTCGGTATCGACAGGTAACTGAATTAGAAAAATTGGCTCCGCATCACAGATTATGAAGCATTCTGTATATTTACGACCCCTTCAAAGTTTATGTAGGTGTCAGTTTTATTGAGAATGTGACGTACAGTTGAGTCCGTTAATATCAACACAACCAACTGAACAAAAATATGTGTACACGACCCTATACCTATTACAAATAAGGTTGTGTTCATATATGTTTGTTCAGTTGGACGCGTCGATTTAATGGACGCGACTGTACCTACTTAATTGTACAGTCACCGGCAATAGTATCTTCCTACACGAAGGCCACAAAAATAAGTAACACGCTCTTATGGCCCTACAAATAAGAGGGTGTTACATTTTTTTGCGGTCTTCGTGTAGGAAGATACTACTGCCGGTGACTGTACGCTGTATGCAGCTATTTGTATAAATAGTTCACCTACCTACTAAATACCACTTATTCCACATAATTTGTGTGACATTATTAGGTGTTATTTAGTAAATGAATCGCATTAGGTAGGTACCGAATTTTGCTGCGGTCGATGACTATTATAGGAAATTCGCAAAAAAAATGGAACATTGGCACTGATAAATATAAAAGAACGCAAATTTAATTGAATAAGGAAATTCGCAAATATTCGCACACAAACTCAGCGACAATGCTGAGCGTCGAACGACAGGCTCGTAAGGCTGCATTATTCTATCACAGGAAAATTTGACAACTGATGGAAACAAGTACGTGCCTGTTAGCTGTTGTTGATAATTTAAATCGCACCCACGTGACGCACATTGGGGTTGGCCGGGCGAAAGCGTTTACAGGTGGCGCCAGCATAGCGTGTACCTGTCAAACCTACCGACAGTCTCAAATTCTTGTTTTGTTATTTTTTTTTTGACCTGGATACTAGCCCTTTAAACCAAATCCCATAGAACAAAACTAGTGACAGGTACAAGCTATGCTGGCGACTGGCGTTATTTGGCCAAACCGTTGACCAACCCCATTAAACGCAAATATGTATCATATCTTATTTATTTTTAAACTTTTTTGCATAATACAAATATAAAGGATAAATGGCGAACTTGGTGCCTAAAAACATGTTCTACCAGTCAACCATTGGGCCAAACAAAAAGGGTACAACACAATCGTAAACTACAATGGTATTTTACTAGGTACTTAATCAATTATGCCTCGGGAGTTTACGGTACGTCGTGACAAATTTCCGGCATTATTTATTTATCGTATGGCTACATGTTACTGGATATAGATAGGCATTTCTTTCCTGGGGTAGTGGTAGTGGGAAAGCAGATGACGCTGCGAGGTGCAGATGGGACAGTGCAGCTGCCAAGTTTGTTACTCTTTTAGCACCACCCAGGGATCACGTGGAGGGTTGTCTTAGGTGTTTCCTACGGACGCAGGGTAACGTCGATTTCCGGACTAAGCAGTGGCCGCTCGTTAAAAGCTTAATTTGAAAGTGACAGCAATACTTACGATGCTAAGTTAAAATTTGATCCTAATCATTATGGTGCAATTAATGCCGCGGCGGCAGAATGTGCTTTTCAGACTTCTCGGTCTTCATGCGTACTATGCCCGCTCCGCGCGAACCAAGGCACAGCCTTACTTGCATTACGTAAACAGCTGCACTAACTAATAACGAGTGGGACTAATTGGTCCATGTGCTACGAGTCCGCAACAACGTGAGGTTTCATGAACGTGTGTACCGTTTGTTTTAAATTCAAGTTTAGATGTCATATGTCAGTTTATGGACCCGGGGTATGTCCTTAAACTACGTCCGGACCTGGGTATGTCCTTAAACTACGCCAAAAAGAGAGGTATGGGCACTGCGAATGGCATCTCGCTAAGTGTGGTAGGGCACGTTCAGCGAATGTCATCGCTCAAATCTGGAGCAGAGCCCGACTGGGGAAGTACCTCCACCTTACAGAAAACCACAGCCAAATAGCACTAGACCCTACTCATAGTGTTGTGTTCCTGCTGGTGAGTAAGGTTGCCAAAGAGCTCAAAGAGGACCCAGTGTGTTGACGATGAGGGACCTTCTTGTTCCTTTAGTCGTCAACACAGTGAATCCTCCTTTTTGTAAAGGGTCGGCAACGCGCATGTGACTCCTTTGGAGTAGCAGGCGTCCATAAGTTGCGGTGGCTGCTTGCCATCAGGCGGGCCGTATGCTTGTTTGCCACCGTCGTGGTATAAAAAAAAAATATATATACCTACTACTAGACTAAAGGCAATGAATTAATTAAAGTAAATTAATTAAATGTTGTATGACGCAGAAACATCTACTCGTATTAACGATGCCGCAATGTTTAGAAAACCTAAGACGTATGAGAAGGCAATCATCATTCTCCTAGCTAATAGCGTTTGCCCAGTCTTTTGCCAAGGCTCAATTGACGATCGGCTTACGCTTGACAACTTTATCCGATGAATTGGCATTGGCACTAGTTTTCACGAAAGCGACTGCCGTCTGACCTTCCTACCCATAGGGGAAACTAGGCCTTATTGGGATCAGGTCCGGCTTCCTCACGATATTTTCCTTCACCGACTTGTAAATTGATCAAATCACATTTCGTACATAAGTTCCGAAAAACTTATGGTGTGGTACGGTACGAGACCCGAGACCTTCGGATTGAAAGTCAGGCGTCTTACCGCCACGCTACCAGCGCTCGCAGCGCATATAAGAACGATAAGGTAGAAAAAATTACAGGTAATCGCAAGTTCAAGCTAGTCTAGTGATTTTTTCCTTTATTTCTAAACATTTATTAGAGTACAGTCGCCGTCAGATATATCGGACCGGCCAAGGTGGTCACAAATATCTGAACAAAGCCTCTATTGTCAAGGCCATAGAGTGCATGTTCAGATATTTTTGCGTACCCTGGCCGCTCAGATATATTTGATGGCGACTGTACCTTGTGCAATGTGGGGGTTAAGAAATATTGGCAACTAGAATCTACGATTAGGACTCGAGTTTACAATAATCTTACCCTTCGTATTACCACAGATTATATAATAGTTCTTACGAACAGATATGAATCACTCATAGAAAAAGCAAATACCTACGGTTTACGTACCTACGCAATAATACAATGGAGCGGCCTTCAACGCGCGGCACCCCGCACCTCCCGCGCACCCGCACAATCGCTAGGGTCGCCTATGTTTGGAAATATTTTATAGTTAAGGAAATAGGTATTTTGCATTGATTCAGTGTTTAAGTGGTTCGCATGGTGCATAACAATTATAGTTACATGAGTAATATTGATTGATATTTTGTTGCCGCGATGAGAGTACGATTAATCTTGACAGATTTGCCACACACTGTCAAAATGAATATGGATTGACATCTATCTCAATCTTATTCTAATCGTCTTTTAGCAATATCATCATAGTTATTTGAGAGATTAATAAAGATAACATGTCTATTATTATTATAACATAAGTGAATCCTCCTTTTTTGTAAAGCGTCGGCAACGCGCATGTGACACCTTTGGAGTTGCAGGCGACCATAGGTTACGGTAGCTGCTTACCATCAGGCGGGCCGTATGCTTGTTTGCCACCAACGTGGTATAAAAAAAAAAGTTTGTATGCCTACTTACCTTTCCCCATCCGTCGGCAGAGCGAAAAACGATAAGTTTTTATTAGCTTAGCTATTTTTACATCCAACCACATCGCAATAAATTGTTTTTTTTTCGTGATGACATTGTTCCGAGTTCCGAGTAGCGTCGCGCGCGGTACGACGTGCGTTCAGTGAGCGCGTTGGTAGCCCACTGACTTTAGCTCCCTCGACGGAGAGGCAAAACGTAGTTATATAACTCGCTTGCGCGGGCATGATTCATAGGCCTGGTATTACACTTCATAAGTTTCATAACATAACACTTGCGAAGAGGAAAGATAGTTTTGAGACAAAAAGTAAAGGTCCATAACTCCCTAGGAAATAGCCTATTACTTACCTGGGGCTACGCCTATGTGGAATGCCAGCACGCTGAATGAAAAATAAATTTTGCTTATTTGGTACTATAAATATGAAAATAATTTCGTCTGTCTTAAACTTTTCACTAAAACCGATTTTAACGACATAGACATAATAACAGTTTCGGTCTTAGGTTTGGAGAAAAAGAAGAAACTTATAGGCAATGATTTGTTTGCTAAAAGGTACCAAACTAAATTGACCCGATACTAAAGTCCGACCACGATAACTCTAACCGAGAAAGTATATGGAACTAAAATCTTCTCTTTATAATCCATACTATACTACAAAATATTATTAATGCGTGTGTCTGTGTGTCTGTATCTGTATGTTATCTCTCCACGCTTTAACAGCTGAACCGATTTACATGAAATTTAGTATGGAAATAGCTTGAGTCCCAGGGAAGGACATAGGATAGTTTTTATTCCAGAAAAAATCCTTTAAGGGGGTCAAAAGGAGGGGGTGAAAGTTCGTATAGGAAATGACTAATTGTACGCAGACGAAGTCGCGGACAAAAGCTAGTTTCTTAATACTCTTTATAATTATTCTAGTGTTCATTTTGTTTTTGTTACAGCGTATTAGCTTACGGTCGTATAGACTTCGTATGGTCAGACTCTCGCTTACCGCTAGAGAAAACGACAGCTCTACGTTATTGTATTCCGTATTAACATTGATAAACTTTTAAGCCATTCTCTTGAAAAAATTTTTCGTCCCCGATTTTTTTTCTTCGTCAAATTCTCGGTAAAAGCTAGTATCTTAATACTCTTTATAATTATTCTAGTGTTCATTTTGTTTTTGTTACAGCGTATTAGCTTACGGTCATATAGACTTCGTATGGTTAGACTCTCGCTTACTGCTAGAGAAAACGACATTATTGTATTCAGTATTAACATTGATAAACTTTTAAGCCATTCTCTTGAAAAAATGTTTCGTCCCCGATTTTTTTTTCTTCGTCAAATTTTCGGTAAAAGTTTCCCTGCGTTCGAGGCAATATGTAAATGATGGTCAACCTGCTATGAAAGATTCATGAGTCTAATTCGCCTGTGCTGGGAAAAGGCGGAATAGATTTTAGATTCTTTATGAGGCCATGTAGGAGTCGTGGAACCAAACAGAAAAAGTACACGATCTTTAATATTTACACGGTAAACTGTATCGTTAGCAGAAAATTGTCTTCATAAAACGCTTTTCTTTTGTTTTGACTATCAACTATTCAAATCAATTCTATACCACAACACATGACCCTTGACCAAGTTAGCTATGTACGCTCAACCAATTTGATTCCTAGGCCACTGTAGAACCTTGTCGTAATGACAGTTGCCCGTGGATACGTATAAACGTAACCTATTCGCTACCAAACTAGCTATTGTGATAATGATAAGGTTCTAGAGTGGCCTAGGAATCAAATTGGTTGACTGTACATAACATATACAAGATATCTCTATACTCCGCATAGCGCGTTATTTCTTTGAAACCTAAGCTGCCAAAAAGAAGGGGTGCGGGAGGGGAACACGCAATGCTAGACAGGGAACGCGCCATTGTTCCGTGGGGCGTAAGAGAGAGTCAGACATTTATGGTTGCCATGGAGACGTACTAAGTTTACTGTCACTTACAATAAATTAGTGTCCCACTATAGGGTGAAATTACCTCGAGCCTGGCAGCGGGGGTCGCCCGGCTATGCGGGGTCTTGGGTTATTAGTCTATGGCTATGTATATACAATATGTAGCTATAAATAGTTCATTCAAGTTTAATGTAATATTATTTGATCTGATTTGATTGTTTATTTTTCAATATGCATGTAAGTTGTGGATGCATAAAGATTTCATCTATCTATCTGTCTAACTAGTAGGTATGTCTACTGTTAAACCAAGACGATTATAGTAAGTATGGTCAACTACGAACTATTTAATTTAAAGCTTGTGTGTATGGAGCTAATTTGAAAGTATTAATTTGTTTATAATTGTATTAAGTACGTTAACGTTTTAAAACTAAGCTACCATCTACTCGGGAAACGGTTGGTAATGAAGTTGCACAGTGATTTCCAAATAGTCTCAGATAAGAATTTGGCAAGATAAGTATTATCCATCGAATGTTATACATAGTAATTAATTAAAGAATTTAATAAAAACTTACAATGGTACAATTAATAATAGATTTATACATAGTTGGATAACTAACTAAATATTCCAGTGCTTTTTTCTAATAATGTGTAGACCGGTATGACTATGCTGCTACTAAATGACAATTTAATATTTTTGTAACTCTTTAGTTTTTTTTTAAGTAATACAATAGTTACTTATTTATTACAACGAAAAATATATTAAATATAAACTAAACTCATTCCGGTTAGTGCCCGGAGCAAAGGTCCCTAGTATGCTGGCGGAGTTACCACGTTGTATGGCTAGAGATATTCTTTGCGCCAGAACGGGGATCAGCTCCGCGGTCTCTTGGCCGTCGGGCTAGGGCAGCAACAAACGCTTTGGCATCGGCACACCAGGGCCCACCAGTCTCTGCGACTATCGGGACAAACTCCATACACTGGTTCCAGATTGCTATACTTGGCGTGCTTGGGTTTATCGGCGCCTGCTACACGCGTCGTATTGGCTAGGTGAGAGGGAGCAAAGGTGCTGACGCAAGTTGCGTCCCAGAGTAGGCTGCGACCTCTCACCCATGGAACCAGTGTGAGTCCGTCCGGCCTCTTGCCGTCAGTGCGGCTTAGGCCCTGGTGTTCTAATATACATGGTATATTGACCGAGACCAAGGCGCGTCGTATGAGGTCATTGATGGCGTGGTGTCGCGGGAATCTTCCCGCGGCGCGTTGGCAGCTTAAGCCATGGTGGCCGTTGGCCTCTACTGCAGCTCCGCAAATACAGGCATGAGGCTCACAGACTTGGCATCCGAGTCTCAGGGCTTATTTTTGTTAGTTTAGTCTTCAAATCTACAAGATTTGTGGATTCGGGTATGTTTAATTGGGTAGACCCTCTACCTCAGACCATTAAAGTAAAACATGGGCGATATTTAAGTGTCGTCCAATGACAAATAAAGGGCATAAAATGTCACCCTGCGACCCTTCCGCCTTTATTAATGTGCAGGTACCTTTGCCCTATATTGCCACTTTCGTCGAAAAGTATATAACAGGCCAGTAAAACCAATGTAACTATGACTCGAAGTCTTCAACACATGTGTAGAATTTGAGAAATAACGTATAGTGGTTAGCAAGGCTGATGAACTCGCTGGGGCAGGGTTAGCGCTTAGCGTAAGTTGGAATAAGTGCCCATATCTAGACACGCGGCAGCGTGTCCAGCCAAGTTCAAAGGAAAAGGAACTGGCGACGCAGCACATACACATACACATACACATACACACTGCGTATATTTACTTTTGACCCCCCCACAACTCCAAACCTAGTTAACCTACATTCTTGTAGTTGAATTTTTAGGATTTCGTACACAGAACTTAGCACTCATATACATAGATCTCAATTATTTTGTCGGCGAAGAACTTGGCTCACATTTCACATTTATGTTTTTGATGGGATAGCAATTACGCTGCTCGACTTGTTTAGGTGTTAATAACGTTCAGAACATTGTTTATATAATAGTTTATGTTGTTATTTGAAAAAAGAGCACCTAAGCGAATGTGGGTTGCTCTAGCTTGTCTCTTCGTCTAAAATTGCTTTGCTTGTAACCTTTTAGCATCTGGTTTTCATCTATTATTATTTTCGCTTCTTATTATATTGTTTTTTAATATACATTTATCTTAGCTAATTAGGTTGGTTTTCTTTGTAGGTACATTTTCCGATATATTTTTCTTGTATGAAATATTGTTTTAGGATTTTACTGACTTGAGATTTTTTTCTTGTTTCTAGTAAGTAATTTTACAAATTCCTTAGGTAATCTATTTAGGGAGAATATACAAACAAGTCCGTTTACCGTAGGTATACATTATTGGCTTCCGGTACCGAGAATAAAGGTAGAGGTTGAAGTTGGCGCATATTATTAGGTCTAACAGTTTTTTTAAGTTGGGTTATTTGACAAGAATATTGATTTACAATTGCTGCGTCAACTTTATTAAATACATTAAGGACTTTACAATGTTGAAAGAATAGGGCATAGTTATCTTTGTATTTATCCAATTTAGCCTTTTATGAATTTTTTAAGAGTTGGTGATAATTTTTACATTCTTTACTTGCATTAAATCACTTTACAAGTAGTACAAGTTCAGCTTAATTGACATTAGTTACAAATGGGAAGGTAGTCTTAACGACGTTTACACGATCTAATGTAATAGGTAATATTCTCGTAAACCTCGAAGCCGGCAATGTACCTACTTGAGTTAACGCGCGTTCCTTCCCATCTCAAATTAGAACACCTTGCGGAATTGCATTTCTGCCTCCGTAAATCCTGGCGTCATACCCGAACACAGTGGGTACGAGAATGCATATAATATGCATGACATACACATGCATTCGCCTCGGCAATTAACGCGAGATCCCGACGTAATTTGGTGAAACAAAGTGAGATGAATATTAACGAGCCTGCCTTGTCTTCATTGAAACCGAGTTAATTCATCAAAGTATTAACTGAAACAGACTTCCTTTAATGACAATTGGGCAAATTCACAGGGAACTGGGCATACGGTCGTTGTTAGTGCTATATTTTAAGAAAGTCTTTTCGTCGTTAAAAAAAGAAAAGTCTTAGGGCTTGGATCCACATCTGATCTGATGTCCTATAAACAAATATTATTTTCCAGTTGTTCAATATTTTTTAACAAAAAAGAACCGACTCCACTTCAGCTCCACCTTTCCAAGAGCAAATGCCCGAGTTTCTGTAGAAAATACTCAAATCACTATATGTGTGCCTACAATAGTTGAAGAGTTCTCTCGATTTCTCCAGTTTTCCATCATCAGATCCTGACCTTATGATAATGGGACCAACTGTCAAGACCCTTTCGAACAAAACAAGAATTTTTCAAATCGGTCTACGAATAATTGGTTAACATACATAAAAAATTAAAAAACAAGCAAAAACAAAGACTCCGACGAATATAGAAATCGAAATCCTCCTCCTTCGAAATCTTGAAGTCGGTTGAAAACAAACCAAATTTCGCTTGCCAAGCAGCGCGGCAATGCTGCTAGCATTTTGGGACGTTTGGACTGGGTTGGGGCCGGGTTGGGGTGCAGTTGAAGGTTTCTTTTAGTAATAGTATGTAGTTTAGTTAATTTTAAGTTGAAATTTTTATTTTATGCAATGACTTGATTTCATGTTTATTGAAATATCTGAAATAAATGAATATAATTTACAAGACAAGTAAAAAAAAATATTGACGTGTACGATGTAGTAAAGACCTTTAGCTACTTAGAATATTTGATTTCTTTTTCCGAAGTATGAGACGATGTGTATATTTTCAAGTCAAATGTACATCATTGTCGGTTGTTGAAAGAGTATATTTTCTAAATTCTTTTTTTTTATGGCAGTAACGCCTTATTGACAACCGACAATGAAGTACCTTTGACTTGAAAATGTCACATATACATTCACTTTCACGATTACAAAATGCCTCCAAAGTTAGTAATGTAATATCGGCTGTATGTTCCCCTCCAAAACACCGAAAATACCTCCAGCATAAATCTCAACGACATTCAATGAAGAATATTTTATGATTCCCGAAAGGATTATGTAAATCAATAAAAAAAAATCACAGATTTCGTGCCTCACACGACTATCGAGCACATTGGAAATGAATCTACGGAAGCCGAAAAAATATTGTCGCTGAGCGACGAGAAAGTCGGGATAAGGAAAGTGTTATAAAATAAAACTACGACGTTGAATGATAATTATTTTATTCTTAGATTAACATAAGTATCCTCGACATAACGCCTGTGAACCAGAGTTGGGCAAAAATTAACGTGATTGAAACTAAAGTTAAAAATGAGAACGTTACTCATAATGATATGAACACATGATTACGAATTCAATCATGAGCTTTCTAATCTGATTGACCACCGACATGAGTAAATCATGTCGATTTTTAGTTTCACTCATGATTAGCTGAAGTGATTACATTAGTAAGACAGTATGCTTAGTTAAACTAACGATTTAGTTGATTAGATGATTAGATTTTGATTAGATTTTGCGTAGCTACAAGCTCCTTCACTTTTTTCCCTGACGAAACAGAGGCGGTACCTAGGTGAGTATAATATACATTTAGGATAAATGGCTATTTGTGACAATATTTCTGAAGGTATCATTTGGCGGTTGGCGCTTACGTCTTAAGTTGTATAGTGCAGATTCAATATTGAGCAATAAAAGCGTAAATGCCAGTGGCAAATGTTACCTTTACCAAAATATCGACAATTTTTTTGTTAGTTTTTGGTATGAGTGTACAAATGAATGCTCCCATTTAACTTTGAAACGGCCTGTTCGATTTTATTGCGGTTTTCGGCTACAATTAAGGCAGCTATCACACAGCTGCGGTTTCCACATGCGCTTTTCATTTTCGTTCTCATTCTCATTCTCATTCTCATTCTCATTTGCATTCGCATTCGCGTTCTCGTTCTAGTTCTCGTTCTCGTTCTCGCTCTCGTTCTCGTTCTCATTCGCATTCTCATTCTCATTCTCATTCTCATTCTCATTCTCATTTTCATTATCATTCTCATTCTCATTCTCATTCTCATTCACATTCTCATTCTCATTGTCATTCTCATTTTCATTTTCATTTAGGATAATGAAAATTTCTACATATGTATCTGGTTCAATATGTGAAATTCAGAACAAACGAAGTAATAATATAAATCAGCTTAAGAACACTCTAATCATACATTCGTCAATCACATTGAACAAGTTAGTTGATTAGCGTTAATTTAGTTTCAATCAGCGCCCGTCGTTATTGATTTACTCATGGCGAAATTACTCGATTGTTTTGTGTTGTGATTTAATCAGCGATCATTCAATCAGCGATGATTAGTAATCGATCACCGATTTTAATCAAGTGTGCCCAACTCTGCTGTGAACAAACAAATTGAAAAATTTCCACACGCATATCAAAGTTTGAATAATTGTCGCCGTGGCGCCTAAGTATACATATTTCATTTTTAGATTAATAAGCAGGATATAATAATGTTCAAAGTACAAGAAAATTATTACATTACAAATCCGTAGTCAACTCGAGAAATGGTAGCCACATAGCTAAATATTTTTTAAGCAAAAAAAAAACGACTTCTTCCATGGGGGAAGCCGGTGAAGGATTATTGTAGATGTTGCACTCTATACAATGAAATAATATGCTTAACAAACACAGCGAAGAGGACAAATCGTCAAACGTGAACTATGCGTCGTTGAAGAATTCCTTTCTCATTTTACATTTCACATGTTTATGGCATCAGCCGCAGTTCCACTTCATCAATATGTCACTGTTTTCAATGAAAATGCTTGATTTGTTGATTTAAATACAAAAATCACTTTATGTATGCCTTTGAGATTTGAGAAGTTGCCTCGATTCCTCCTGGATTCCATGGTCAGAACTTAGGTTTACGAAAATTTGTCCTGAGAATCTAACTTGCTTAACAAGTTAAGTGTATATACATAGCGAAGAGGACAAATCGCCAAACGTGAACTATGCGTCATTGAAGAGTTCCGCTCTGATCATCATCAGCAGTTCCACTTCATCAAATGTCACTCTTTTGAATGAAAATGCTTGATTTGTTGATGAAAATACAAAAATCACTATGTGTTTGCCTTTAAGATTTGAGGAGTTCCCTCGATTCCTCATGGATCCCATCATCAGAACTTGAGCTTGACGAAAATTTGTCCTGACAATCTTACTTGCTTAACAAACACCGATGTGTGTTCGATAAGAGGAGGAATCGCCAAACGTGAACTATGCGTCGTTGAAGAGTTCCCTTCTGATCATCATCAGTAGTTCCGCTTAATCAAAAGTCACTGTTTTGAATGAAAATGATTTATTTGTTGATAAAAATCACTACATGTATGCCATTAACATTTGAGGAGTTCCCTCGATTCCCCACGACGGAGTTATGGAGTAACAAACATTTAAAAAAAAAAACAAAATAAAAAAAACATACACGCCGAATTGAGAACCTCCTCTTTTGAAATCTTGAAGTCAGTTAAAAAAAAATTAATGTGAAAAATGTCGTTTATACCACGACGGTGGCAAACAAGCATACGGCCCGCCTGATGGTAAGCAGCTACCGTAACCTATGGACGCCTGCAACTCCAAAGGAGTCACATGCGCGTTGCCGACCCTTTACAAAAAGGAGGATTCACTGTGTTGACGACTAAAGGAACAAGAAGGTCCCTCATCGTCAACACACTGGGTCCTCTTTGAGCTCTTTGGCAACCTTACTCACCAGCAGGAACACAACACTATGAGTAGGGTCTAGTGCTATTTGGCTGTGGTTTTCTGTAAGGTGGAGGTACTTCCCCAGTCGGGCTCTGCTCCAGATTTGAGCGATGACATTCGCTGAACGTGCCCTACCACACTTAGCGAGATGCCATTCGCAGTGCCCATACCTCTCTTTTTGGCGTAGTTTAAGGACATACCCAGGTCCGGACGTAGTTTAAGGACATACCCCGGGTCCAACATACCCCGGGTCCGGGTCGGGTCCGGGTCGGGGGTGTCGTTCTGACTTTTTTCAAAAAGGTTAGGCTACAGGGCAGACCCTTAACCCGATCGTCTGTTTTTTAGGCCTAAATTGTAGCTGACTAAATTGTCCAGAGGAGTTCTTCTCAAATTTTTGATATCATTCTTCGTTTCCAAAATATCGAACGCCAAAATCAAAAATTTGGAAAATATTGATTTTTTGTTTTCACTATTCCGGCCATAACTTTTTTCTTTTTTGATTTTCTCGCAAAATTCTTTCTGCATCTTACAGCTCTCGTAAATATGAGTCTTTTCAGCTATTTATGAATATCATATCTTTACAACTTTCCGAGTTATAAGGGGATCGCACTTTTTCGTGAAATCGGGGCCTATACTGGAACGAACGAAAAGACATTTCCAATGTCAAAAATATTGCTGGAAAGTAGACGCGGGAAAAAATTGGATGTCGCCTTGAAGGAAACGCTCCCCCGACGAGCAGGAATTCCATAATGTTGTCCAATAAAGAATGTCACGCGAGGTGACGAGCGGAGAGAGGGGATACGAACCCGATTATTTGAGCTTTGACACAGAAAAGCGTGCTAATTCAAAGGCTTTTATTATTAATTTTTAGGATTCCGTACCTCGAAAGTAAAAAACGGAAGCCTTATAGGATCACTTTGTTGTCCGTCCGTTCGTCCGTCCGTCTGTCAAGACCCTTTTTCTCAGGAACGCGTAGAGGTATTAAGCTGAAATTTATATGAAATACTCAGGTCTACTATCCCTTAAAACTGTGAAAAAATCAAACTTCTAAGCCAATGCAATCAAAAGATACAGCCGTTTATGCCGCAAATTTCCGCAAATTTTCGAAACTCGCAAGGGAATCAAAATCTACAGGGTACTTCCCGTGAACTCAGAATCTTGAAATTTGGTGCGAAGCAACGTCCAAGCAAGCATAGATAAAGGAAAAGTTGCGAAACCGTACATTTTTAGTTATATCA
Organism: Pammene aurita; assembly: GCA_947086415.1. Classification (NCBI taxonomy): domain Eukaryota; kingdom Metazoa; phylum Arthropoda; class Insecta; order Lepidoptera; family Tortricidae; genus Pammene; species Pammene aurita. The sequence continues at coordinate 29,473,845 of OX352298.1, forward strand.
TATAATAAAAATATTATTATAATTTTAAAGTTACTACCCCTTTCCTCATGAACGCGTAGCTATGACTCGATCGTCGTGATGGGTGAACTTTTCTTATATACCTATTACAAGTAAATGTAGAGATGTAGGAGTATTACTAGATCCATAATTTTTATTGACCTTTAAAATAATGCCGCAACGAAGTCACGAGGGGACTGATTATTTGAGCTGGATGTATGCTGGATTACAGGATGTAGTTTGTCCAGGGTCTGTTTTACTTCAAGCGTAAACAGAGAAGAAGAAAAAGATTTATTTGGGAATCTCGAGTACAGCTTTTTACATGGATTTTCATTTAAAGTCTTTAGGAGTTAGTATAATTTTCGCTTTCGATTAGTGTCCTGAGCCCTAAACTAGGTAAACCTGTCTTATAGGGAACAGGGAATAAACCGCCGCTACTTCTAGAAACACCGCGAAGATTATTGTTAGCATACAAATTAATATTAGCATACAAATGTTTGAGGAGAAGGTAAGAAAGGATACTTAACCCTTATATACAAGTAACAGGACGATTATTTATAAATGGAAAACAAACAAAGCTTAACGAGGAAGTCCTATTTACGGTAAACTATGGTTTAGGACAAATGTCTAATATTTAAAACCGCTTACATATATATATCCTTGTCATTAAGTATTATTGAGTATTAGCAGAATTAATTAACGTTAAATTATTAAAGAGAATTATCTTGTTTCTTTTTTACGTTACTAAAAGAGGGCTGAGTATATTGAGTATTGCTTATTACTTATTACATCCACTGTTACCGCATTTTTTGGTCAGTCCATAGACATATAAAATAAGAAGACGGAATCCCACGAAGATAAAACTGTGATTCCATAATGAGCCGCGATCTCGTGCACACACACTCACTTTTGACGTTTGAACCAATCACCGCTCGTCCACGAGTTGTATATGTGTGCGTGTCGCGCGTAAACACGTCTGAACTCGGCTTATTGTGGAGTCACAGTTTTGTCTTCACGGCGCTACGTCTTCTTATTTTATATGTCTATGGGTCAGTCATACTACCTATAGCTTGAAAATGCGAAAGATTTTACTTGTCTTATGTTGTATTACCTTATAGCACATGAATACACGTCAAACGGTGAGTTTTATAAAGATAAGACGATCCATTACTCAGAGGACTAGTTTCATAGTTAGTAAAAATAATAAAATACTCTCTACGTCACACCTGGCCATAGTGTGAGTATTACCACACGCTACGCGTACGGTAAAACTCGCATTATGGCCAGGTGGAGACGTAAAATTGTGTACTCACCACGGGCAGTAAAAAGAAAGCCCTCTATCGCATATTTACAACCCTCGCCTGCGGCTCGGGTCACAAATACCTGCGAATTCGGGCTTTCTTTCTTTTACAGTCCTTGGTAAGTAATGTACTATTATTGCACACCTCAATAAAAGAAATCGAGACAGAAAAAATACAAAGTTAAGGTAAACAACAGGCGGTATCAGCGCTAAAAAGCGATCTCTTCCAGACAACCTTAAGGTAGCAGATATTGGTTAAATTATTAATGTCAGTATGAATGTGTGTGTAGTGTGTATAGTTCATGCGGAACTTCCATCTTCATTCATCTTCTTCAACTCTTGAGTTAACAGTATCTGGCAACATTTTACTCGCTTAACGAATGATAGTGCTGTTTTACCTGTCGGTTCTGCAACTTCTGCGAGCACTAATATCCCAATAGCATCTTGCTACATAAATCTTGTGAGTCTCTAAATATCACCACAGTTGTTATTATTTAAATATTTACTAACTCTTATTCCCCGGCTGCGCGACAGCAAAAGCCAGATTATCTTTTTGTTAATTCTTCTTTGATATACAAGTGGTGGAAGTTTAAAAGGTTTACATGACCAAAATGAAGATATATGAAATTTCCTTTGTTGTTCATCTTATGTATTTTAACTTGCTTACATCACACTATACAAAATGCTCTCAGACTTCTATATTTACACAAAATGTACCAGTCCAGTCTATTATTATTAGTCACGGTACATGAACCTCTAACCTCAACTGCTTTGCAAATATGTAATTTAAGTAATTGCGTCAAATTATGGCTAACTGAGTGATTTATTATTAATATTGGGAAACCCACATAACGGTTATTTGAATAAAATTTTGTATCGTTTTCCAAATATGTAGTAACGTACTCTGGTACAGTTTAATTATTTAAAATGACCGAAAAAAAATAATCATTTTATTACTCATACTCGTAATGAAAAGCTTCATACAGCTGCTTAGTATAGATGCTGTAACAATGCAACAGATTTTTTACTGTTCCAAAACAATAAGAAACAATTAATAATAATTCACAATGAATTCGCAAACTGCACTTTACGGCTAATCTAATTTAGACAATGACCCCACTCAATTAAAGGCATATCTACATCTGGTTCACAAAGCCTTGTTTCGTATGGATGGTCTGGTGAATGGGGATGTTTCGAACAATGGGCATTTAAACTCGTGAACAATGTCAATGGTGCAACCAGCTGCAATATATTTAGACACAAATCTGTGGCAGATACGCCTATTAATTAAAAAGTGTTTGAAATAATACTTCCCACTTTTTGTAAGTAATAATCCCACCAAAAACATAAATGTAAAAAAGGAGAGCCAAGTTCAATACAAAAATTATGCTTGGCTGTGGGCTTCGCCGCAAAAAGAATGGAGATCTAAATGAGTGCCAAGTTCTATGCAAAATCCAAATATGTATTTATAGGAACAAAATAACATTATGAACAAGTATTAAACAGTTTTCATTACATCAGTCATTTTATAAAGTTATTCAACATATATATATATATATATATATATATATATTAATTCTGATAAAAACTGGCCAAGTCAAATCTAACCTACTTTAAGATCTCACATTTTTAAATAACAGCAATTGTTATAGGTATCCAATAAAGCAAAGAAATAGAGTTTAATACTTATTCATAATGTTATTTTGTTCCTATAAATACATATTTGGATTTTGCATAGAACTTGGCACTCATTTAGATCTCCTTTCTTTTTGCGGCGAAGCCCACAGCCAAGCATAATTTTTGTATTGAACTTGGCTCTCCTTTTTTACATTTATGTTTTTGGTGGGATATCATTACTTTTTGTAAAGAAAACTAGGCACGTATTGAGATACCTAGTTTCAAATATCTGCTTGTAACGGTTCAAACGATACAATTTAAAAAAAATTGTATGGGGACCCCCCTATTTTTTAACTTTTTTTTATTTTTAGATTTTTTCCTACGCTTACACAGAATTACCGAGCTGGATTCCAAATTTCATCCTTCTAGGTCATCTAGAAGTAGGTTAGGTTTAGGTACTATATGTCAGTCAGTCAGTGCTAAAATTTACGACTTTTTGACCTTCATATCTTTATAACCGTTTGAGCTAGCTTCATGAAATTTGGGCTTCTAGATGTCCTTATGGATATAATTAAACACACGTAGTTTTATGTGTTTACGTTAAAGAGGTTTTGAGTTATAGAAGGGTCAAAAGTGGCACCAAGTGGTTCGTGTAATATACACTTTGGCGCTGGCTAGCCAGTTCCTTTGCTTGAACTTGGCTTGACACGCTGCCGCGTGTCTAGATAATATTTTCTTCAACATTCAAATGGTAGTGTAATGTTAATAAGATGAATAGATGATAGTGGAATAGTACATTTCGATGCAACAGTGGAAAGTGTGTCATTTACTTTACGAGCTCAAGAGATACATTTCTTGATACGAGATACAAGCGAGCATTTCCGCGCGAACATCGAACGAAGTTTATACGAAAAAAAATACTTAATGACAAATATTAGTCACTTTGAAGTTACTTTAATACACTACTGTCACAAAGTTTGAATGAACTTCACCAAATTGAAAATTTTACGCATTTGAATACGTACCAAAAATAAATCAGACCAGATATCCAAATAAAAAAATGGTTCCAAAAAAGTTTATCTACGATAATGTTTTTGTAACTTTTTAGACTATATTATATCCCCATGTCAACTAGCCTAAAACGCAACCCTTTCAGGCTTACACAGCAGTGACCCTATCCGCAGTGTCCGTTTTAACTGCTAGCAAGTGGACAGCGGAACACATTTCGGCTTAGCTGGCCTAACGAGCTCGGTTAATGGATATTTGCTGTCCAGCCTGTCCTGTCGGCAGATGTCTTGTGGCAGTTGTGACAAGTTCCTATTTTAATTAAAATTATATTTTAGCCAACCTTACAAATTTCCTTTAAACTAGAGTTTTAAAGAAATATAGGAGTAAAGTTACTGTTTTCTGTTCTCAAAATTTGTTTTCTGGAATATCTGCCTCCTCAGCAAGATCCGCCAACATTTACGGGTTACTTTACATGAAACATTCGTTCCAGTTACCCACTTCTAATGCTCTAGTGCAACTTTGTTTGAGTGTGCACTGGCAAACAGAAATAGGTTCCAATGTACAGGAGAGGTAGCTTTTGTTTTGGAAGGTCTGTACCTACAGCCCATAAACACGCGTATCAAGGTGTTCCTAGAACCAACGTCAAGACTAATAGAAGCGCTTCTAGAACAGCTGATGGGCAGATGTAGCAAATTTGACCCAGTGAAAATGGCATAGTTATATATCGGCACTTTTATAATAAAGCTAAACCTTAAAGTAGTCATTTTGACAATATATCTTGAAAAAAAAGCCATTTTCATTAGGGTGTATTTCAGCCTGTTTCACTATCCTGTAAGTGACCCTATTCATTTGTCATGTAAATGGATTACGGAAAATCAAATATCGAAATTCATTTAAAACATAATTGCATTGACTGGAGCGAGTCCACTCAGCAGTGTAAATAAATACCCAGATAGTGTTTATAAGTGATTGCTGCGATTTAATTAACTTCTGTAACCTGTAAATTAATATCATATTCATTTCTACAGTTTATTAAGCTCGGAGACGAGAAACGTACAAATAGTAATAATAAATCGATAGAATATGCCTTTTATATTTCGCATTAATGATACTATGGTAAATATACCTAGTAGGCAAGTTTTAGGTAAATATTTCCAGAAACCTATGTCTTTGCTAACTATGTGTAAGTGTATAGTGGCTTACGTAGTATAAACGTACGAATTTATTGGTCAGATATGTCAATGTATGACGGGAATTAACTACAAGGTGTAACAAGAATACTGGTGATCCGTTTAAGAAAGTAAGAAAAAGTAGAAGAAAAATTTTTTTACGCAAAAAAAAATTATGGCACACGTCCCAGCCGGCCAACCCTTCAAACAAAACCAATGTTATTTTCGTGCGAAAAAATTGTTTTTCTTTCTTTTTCATAATTAGAATACGATACCATAAACTTATATATGTAGATGTCATATACAAAGGAAAAAGTGACCTAGGCCTCCGGTGCCCGGGGCTGGGATCGAACCAGCGTCTTCTGCATTCGCGGCAGACGCCTTTACCACTTGGCCACACGGGTCACAGCTGCACCGGTCGAATTTTCCCGTGTATATGATATCTTTGTAAATGCTCAGGCGCATTTTAGCCAATCATCTAAGGTAAACATTATGAGTCCGTACCTCCAATCCGAACCAAACCGAAGAATACGATACCAATTATGCCCTTAAAATGATCACCAGCATTTTTGTATAGACGTCTCTTTCAGCTATCTGGCCTAATTAGGAATATGCATGATTTTTTTGGAAGACGTCATTCGATTCTATTTCCCTGTAGATTCAAATGTCTCTAATAAACCTACTATCTATGATAGCCCTGAAACGTCAAAAATGTGAAAATACGTTAGGCGTCTGCGCCGCGCGTCAAAACGCCCCATACAAAAAGTGTGCGGATTGTGACGTCACCGTTCACAAAGTTGCAGAAAACTGTTTGGAAGGAACAAGTTTTTGTAAGATTTTTGTAATTTTAGGCACGAAAAAATGCGTTTAGCTATATAGTTGTCATACATTTTTTTTCTTGTTAGGACATAAGTAATCGAACTGAAGTTTCGAAAATACATTTGATGTATAAATGCCTAAAATTTTACGTTTTCAAACCGCAATATCTTTAAAAAACTGTTAAAAATTATTACGGATTTCCACTTATTTATATTAGTTTGGAGTTGTTGAACGTGTTTATGCAACAGATTCAATTAAAAATTTTTCATGCATGTTCTCTATAGCGCGAACCACTCGTTCGTCTGTTTGACTTGTTGTCTCTTTACTCGGAAATACAAGAGCGATATAAATAGCAAATTTGGAATTTCGAAGTTCGGCTAGGCCCTCTATTCGCCCTGTCAGCAATTCCCTCCGTTCCTCATTCCCGCCAGATTTGTACGCCAGACACATCTTTCAGGCGGGTTTACATAAGCAAATCTGTACAGTAAACACCTAAGTAAGTAAGCACCTAATCCTATTATTGTTTACTAAGCTTTCTGGCTCTGAAAGGAAATTGTACATCAAGTAATGTATGTATGTACCACTTTATTGCATATAAACAAGTAGGTGTAAAATAAAAACAACAGTAACATATATAAAGATATGCACAAAGGCGAGCTTATCCCTGATATGGATCTCTTGCAGCCAAGCCATGAGAAAATGAGGAAGGATTAAATACAAATGGTGAAAGACAAACTATGCACAAAAGAGACCAATAAAAAGTTCAGAAACACCGCTGCAGGTAAAAGCTGCAGGCTGCAGAAATTCAGTTCTAAGAATGCTTGAAGCCAGTGTTCCGTATATATTACCATACCAGAAATAAAATTAACTTCAACAAGGTACTTTTGATAACGTTCCGGCATCAAGTCACGTGGAACTAAATAATGACTTGTAAAAGAGGCCCTACAAACAAGTCAAAACATTCAAAAATGATCTCGAGGCATTCGAGTATTCGAGAGCGGCATATCACGTGAAGGACCCTCGGTGCGGAGCCCACTCAGTTTATTGTGCTTCAACGCCAATACTGTATCGAATATCTAATAATACTGGTACTAGTCAGTCTAAGCTAGAACATATAATTTCAAAAATTGTATAGTTTATTTGCTCACCTTTGTCCGACTTAAAAAATAGTGGTTCTTAAACTCCTGTTTACGTAATTCCTATGAAGAGAAATGAAACCACTATTGTTTTAAGATAACGTTGAGCAAGTTTACTTAAGTCCAAACTGCTACGGCTGATTTTACACTGGCACCGCGTGCCGATAGCTGCCTACATCACTATTAGGGAAATTATTGATTGAGGTAGACACCAAAATTTTATAAGCCTGCAATTTTCCAGTACCTAAATTAAATTATAATCGTTACATACACAGACAATCGTTACATGCACTGCAACAGAAACTGAAAAGGACTTATAAAACAAAACCATTGAAGGCAGGGACACCGGACAAGTTAATATGATCTGGATGTGATCGGGTACTCGAGAGCGTATCATATGGAGGGCCCTCGTAAGCCACTCCATTTACTGAAGCCCCGCGCCGATATCGTTGCCTATATTGAACGACAACATGCAACGCAGGGTTAATAGCTAAAACGTTCAAGAGTAATAAATAAAATATAGTAAAAACCGGCCAAGAGCGTGTCGGGCTGCGCTCAGTATAGGGTTCCGTAGTTTTCCGTCCGTCACAGTAAGTGTCCGCACTTAAGAGTTAAATTAACACCGCCATGTAGGATATGAGCGTCCACGTACAGCGACATCTATCGGCAAATTAAGTAAACTATTGCGCGGGAGCTTAAAGTATGGAAGATGATTTCTATGGGATTATCCCATAAATCTTTCTTGCGTTAACCGATTTTTACCGTTTTTACTTTATTTGAAAGCACGTCATTTCATTGTGATTTTGTAGAAATTACAGATACAATAAACACCTGCTTATACGGTTAAATTACAAACTTAGTTCATAAATTATTTTGTAATTTTTTTCAAAAACTATTCACAAGTTCAAAATATTTTTTCTAGAAAGTTTTTATAAAGTTCTACTTTTGAGATTTTTCTCATATTTTTAAAACTTATGGTTCAAAAGTTAGAGGGGGGGGGGCACATTTTTTTTACTTCTGGAGCGATTATTTCCGAAAATATTTACATTATTAAAAAATTATTTTACTAACCCCTATTCATTTTTAAATACCTATCCAACAATATATCACACGTTAGGGTTGAAATTAAAAAAAAAATCACTCGCCACTTTACGTATAGGGGAGGTACCCTAATAAAACATTTTTTTCCACTTTTTATTTTACCACTTTGTCGGCGTGATTGATATACATATTAGTACCTAATTTCAGCTTTCTAGTGCTAACGGTCACTGAGATTATCCGCGGACGGACGGACGGACAGACATGGCGAAACTATAAGTTCCCAGTTGACTACGGAACCCTAAAAAAAGGACTTATGAAACAAAACCATTGAAAACAGTACAACAGGGTGAGTTAATATGATCGGTACTCGTGAGCGCTCATATCGAGGGCCCTCGCTAAGGCCACTCCATTTACTGAAGCCCCGTGTCGATATTGTTGCCAATATTGAACGACTTCATGCAACGCAAGGTTGATAGCTAAAACAGAGTAGTAAATCAGGCCCTGTAGCCCAGATGACAATCGTTTGCAGAAAACGAAACGAAACGCTACACGCTCTCGCTCACTCTTCATTACTGCGATACAGAGACGGATAGCGTTTCGATTCGATTTCTACAAACGATTGTCATCTTGGCTAAGCCCCCAGTACAGTATCGGCTTTCCTGCTCGTACATAAAACTAAAAAAAAAATTTTACACAAAAATCTGTAATTTGATAAATTGCTATATAAGAGCTAAAGCACGCATATGAAAATATGGATATTCAACAAACTATGAATGTTTGGTATTTCTAGTTAATTGAGCGGCGTGTTCCAATTTATTACGCATTTCCAAATATATAGTCTGGCAAACCATTTCTGTCAGTAGAAACGCGCGGCAAATTCAAAATACGTACATGTGGCAACCCTTTGTAATGAGACACCGTATTTCATGACGAACATTTCAATTAACATTGAATTTGTTTCTAGTGCATTTCACTCTCTCATCTTAAGCGCGAGTGAGATAGAACTCCTGCAACGTTCCCAATTAAATTTAAATTCATTTTTAAGGCATATGTCAATTACCTCAACCAGATTATCTGTTGCAGTTGATGACAGATCAGACGAAATATATCCGTCTCCTTTTTACACACCGTAAATGTCACCTAATGAAAGGGGCGGAAATACCAACTAAAATTAAAAACATAAAATTTGATGACTATTGCTGCTTTTTTCACTGATTCTTAGTGTTGTCATACTTTTGTTCGCTGTACATTGCTACTGCGTTCGTTGGCTGGCCAGACTATAGTAAAAATAGTAAATAACACGGACGGAAGTACCTATTTACTTACTGCCGGAAAGTATTGCAAGAACACTGCAAATGCACGTCCGCTGATTTGGGAGCTACTTTAGTTAGGAAGGGAAGATACAAATCAGCCTTCCTTTTACCTTGAAGATAGTAATATAGTCTATTCTTAAAATACGTCGTTTTGTTGCAAGGTTTCAAACACTGAGTTTAGATTGCAAAGTCCTAAGCGTAGTCACAAAAGAAAACAATACAGTAGGACAGAAATGTTGCAGGTATGTAAGATTTTTCGCGGCATTGCACATATTTTCAACCGACTTCGAGGAGAAGCTTCTCAATTCGTCGGGATATTTTTTTTATGTATGTTCACCGATTGATTTTTCGAAGACGGCTAGACTGATTTAAATATTTTTTTTTGTTTTTAAAGAGTATACTTTACAGTTGGCCCATTGTCACCAGGTGAGGATCTGATGATGGGATCCTGGAGGAATAGAGGGAACTCTTCAAATATTATAGGCACACCTATAGTGATTTCAGTATTTTTTATAGTAGCTCGGGCATCTTCTCTTGGAAAGGTGCAGTAGGCTATGTGAAGTCGGTACTTTTTTGTTTAAAATTATATTAGTACTTGTTTATGATTAAATTAAAAATATAGTTTAAAATAAATGTCTCCCGGGTAAGAGTATAGTATTGGGCCAAGCTCATTGTAGAGGTTCGTAGTTGCCTGTCCGTTACATAAGTTCGCTTCACTTGCAAAAGTCCTTATTAAATATAGTTTTTTTTTAGTTTAGTATTTTTTGACCCTAGTTTAAAAACGTAGGGTGGGGAGACAACATTTCAAAAGCCTCGTCACCGCCTAACCTACTGTGCCTATTTTATTTTATAGTACCTACAGTTTCATGTACTATAATCAGACAATAGTACAATATAGACGGGGGCCAAAAAAATTTACCTTGCATTAAATCCTACACTTTTGGAAGCTTTTTCTAGTTATTAAGTAGGGTAGTCAGATTCCCACTACACATTTTTCCCCAGTGACGTGATTGTGCATTTCAGGAAATCGAAAACATTCTAGACAACGTCTGGAACACTACATTGACTAAATCCTACACTGGAGATCTAGCACTATTGTATTTGTTTAAATAAGTGATGACTAACTTAAAGATTTCCCGAGTTGTTTCTCTGAGCTTTCGTCTATAAGCTTCATTAAGTGACATTTTTTCTTTATATTTATAAATAAGTGACTTAGAAATTCGAACACAATTTGAAAATTTGGTAGTATGGTACTAATACAAATCTAAGTGTCACAGTAATTTTTCACCACGGTGACATGTTTACATCTATTTATTATGACATTTTTTAGTTTTTTTGGCAAATATGATCCCTTTTATACGAACCTACACTTGTGAATATTTTTTCCTTAAATTATCTATTTATTTAACATACATAATCAAAAAAATATCGTATATATACTAAGTGCTTTACGAGCAATCGAAATAAACAACTTAAAATTTAAGGTTCATATTTTAAAACTCCCGCCTCCGCGGCAAGGTTACTACGTAGCACAGATTACTTACCTACTTGTATTAGATAGAGCAAATCAGAAGACTCGCAAGCACTACAGGTTAGTAAAGAGATATTTTATTTAAAGTTATTTCTATATTTCTGATTTCCGATATTGAAATGTCATTATGTTTGCCCCAATCAGTCATTTCAGAACAGAGCATATTGTGGTTTTAGGTTCGATGGTTAGATAGATGCAATCGAACTGTTATTTTCGTACCTGGGAAGCACACTCCTTGCATTGGACAAACGTCGGTCAATATAAAGGACGATACACCAAGAGAATTTATTTGCTATAATCAAATAAAATATCAACAAAAATCGAGTTAAATCATTCACATGGATTATTGTAAATTTTGTATAGGATAGAAGCGAGTGACGCCATTCTCAGCTCTGAATTTAGTGGTCACGTCATGAGAAACTTCATAATGCGTATTGAACACACTTATTTATTTATTTATCATTCAAAACAGTTACACAGCATTACAGTAAATCCAAGGCACTGCGAATTTTGAAATTAAACATATAAAATAACTTAATGCTAGGTCGATTCATGCTTCTGATATATATATTAGGATAATGCGTAGTCTTGTGACCAGTAATCTGTTCGCAGACTTCATGTGACTCGCTTGTAAGCTATGAATGAATAGGAGAGCTATACCTGCTATTTATAGCTTCTTTGCTACGAGTAGGATACCCATCGGATAATACCGTTTGTTTTGATGTTTTCGGTTTATTGCGTTTATTTTTTTGGTGGTTACGGCGCTGAAAGACTAATAATAAAACCGGCCAAGTGCGTGTCGACCCACGCATAATGGAGGGTTCCGTAGCTTTAATGGAATAAGAACCAGACTAATGCCAAAAGGTCGTATCTGATGCCTATGGAAGAAGTTTTTTTGGAAATAACTCAAAAATGCCTAACCGATAATGTTCAAAACAATTTTCTTAGAAAGTATATGCTAACGCGCATCTTCTTAATTTTTTTCATATTTTTGAACTTACGGTTCAAAAGTTACAGGGGGAGGGACGCTATTTTTTCGAGTTTCGAAGCGATTATTTCTGAAACTTTTCACTTAATCATAAAATGTTCAAAGAAACCTCAATGTTATTTTTAAAGACATATCGATTGATGTGCAACATGTTGATATTTGTTTGTTTTTTTTTTTTATTTGTATGGAGCGCCGCCCCTAAAAATTTTTTTTCTGCAAATTAACTACACAACTATATAGCGGCATACAAAATACACCTTATGTCTGAATTTTATTAAGATACGTCTTATAGTTTCCGAGTAAAACGACTGTGACATACGGACGGACGGACAGACGGACATGACGAAACTATAAGGGTTCCGTTTTTGCCATTTTGGCTACGGAATCCTAAAAATGGATTGTACAGTCGACTACAAAGAGCTAAGCTGTATCTACTTTTTCACCTTAATCCGTTGTTATAAGGTTCTAAAGTGGATACATATCTTTGTAGTCGACTGTATAATATCACAGCTATCACTTAATAAAAATGGATGTAAATAGTATACATATCAATTATATAATCTATACAGTCATCTAACTTCATAGAACCTATTTGTTTCTCGTCTTTGCCGAAGGTTCAGGGTTGTAAAAAAATTTGACAAGTTTTATTTATTCTTATTCTTTTTTGGTTTTGAAATTGACATACAATTAATAGAATAATTTTGTCCAGGGTTTGAATTCGAAAAAGTAGCGCCATCCTGAAATTATGTGATTATCATCAATACAAACGGCCGTAATGTTATTTTGTTCTGTTTATTTTTGATCACTTTGAAAATCGATATCTGAGGATCCGCACGGCTAATACGAATCTAATATCAAAATTGTCAAACGGCGACCATTTTAAATTTTGTACAATTGAATCCGATCATGTCGAAAATCGATTTCTGAAAATCCAAGAGACCTTTTAATGCATGCTTTAAATAAGCAGCATTTGCTGCATTAAATAAGCAGACAAACTACGAAGTGTCCAATCTGCAAATTACTACTTTCTAGCTTCAGTAGTTTCGGCCTCGCTTTAATAAAAAGTATTCAACGCCGTTTCAACTCCTATAGGGTTGAAAAGTTTGTAGTACTATCCACTTAAAAGAAAAAAAAACTTTAAAGGATGTTTTTTTAATAACTAGCCATATTGTGAGAGGTAATTAAGTAAGTCTTACTAAACAACTTTTGCTATAGGACCGACCCTGAAATAAAAAATAAAATTTGGCGTCCCCATAGAAAACGTGAACGTCGGATCAGCCGAAATGTATGAAACAGCCAAAAAATATTTAGATTTCGGAGTTGACCCAATAGTAAAATTGGTTTAGTATGGCCTACCAAATCACCTCGCACAATATGGCTAGTTCTTAAAAAAATACCATTAAAAGTTTTTTTTTCTTTTAAGTCCACAAACTTCGTTTTAAGTCTTTCACAAAATATCTATTACATACTTGCAACCTCTTTTTAACCCCGTTATTAGTTGAATTAAAAGAAACGCTAAAATCACTTTTATTATTTTAAATTAGCAGTAAACTTACGCAGTCTCGAACTTAAAATTATAAACACCACACAAACAAGTTTTCAACGCGCTTCTTATTACTTGTACAGATTATAAATGTAACCCGCTCTGCAAATTACAACTTTCTAGCTTCCGTTGTTCTAGCCTCTTTCTAATACAAACTTTTCAACCCCGTTTAAACTCGAGTGGTATTTTTAAAAACGCTTAAATGACTTTTTTGGTTTTAAGTGAGTAGCTTACAAACGAACTTTCAAGTCTGTCTTTCAAAACTTGTTATCTCTATATAAACTTTCAACATCAATGCGATTGAAAGCTTCCACCCCTTTTTAACTCCATTAGGGGAACAATTTTAAAAGTTGTTAGAATAATTTTTATTATTTTTTAATAATCAGCAAACGTACGAAGTTTAAAATCTCTAACTTAAAAAAAAATATTCTAGCGATACAAATTTTAAACCCTCTTTTTACCCATTTGAGAGTAGAATTTTTCAAAATCGCGACATATTACTTGTACAGATTATAAAGAGTAGCCTACAAACGAAGTTTCAAGTCTGTCTTTCAAAACTTGTAATCTCTATACAAACTTTCAACTTCAATGGGGTTCAACCTCTTTTTAACCCCATTTAACCTCTTTTGAACTTGAAAAACTGCTAAATTATTTTTTATTATTTTTTAATGATCAGCAAACGTACGAAGTTTTAAGATTCTAACAAAAAAAATTAAAATTCTACCCATACTAATTTTGAACCCCCTTTTTAAAATTTTTCAAAATTGCTGCCTATTACTTGTACATGTTATAAATGTACCCCACCCGCAAATTACAACTTTGTAGCTTCCGATGTAACGGCCTCGCTTTAATACAAACTTTTCAACCCCGTTTTAACTCCTCTGGGGTGGAATTTTGAAAAACAATAAAATACTTTTTTTTTACTTTTCAGCGATTAGCCTACAAACGAACATTTAAGTCAGTCACGAAAAAAAGCTACAGATTTTAAACCCATTATTAACACTGTTGGGGTTGAATTTCAAAAAACTGATATTTCTTTTATTATTGTTAATCATCAACGACCGTACGAATGTTTAAGTCTCTATATAAAAAAAATCCTACCCATGCAAACTTTTAACCCAGTTTTTACCCCCTTAGCCATTGATTTATTCGAAATCACCTCTTAGTACATACAAATTATACATGTAACCTGGTCTAACATTTTCTACTTTTTAGCTGCAGTGGTTTCGGTGTTTACGTTGATGTGTTAGTCAGGACAAAAGCATTTAAAGATAGACTAGCTTTCCGCCAGCGACTTCGTCCCCTTATAATACGGCTACCTACTCATACACAGTTTCATCTTTATAAAATGTGTGGTTTGGTATGAATATATTTTTTTTGTTTATAATAATTATCATACAACTTACTTTTAAGCCATATACATACATTCTTCATACAAATCGTCAACGTTTTTTAACCCCCTTAAGGGATGAATATCAAAACACGCTGAAATTGCTTTTCTTATTGTTTAATCTATACATATAATAAAACTGAAGAGGGTCGGAAGTCTGTACATGGAAGATAATCAAAAAAAAGTTGGCTGGGGATACTTAGAATCGATAACAGAACACGTTCCAACAATTTTTAGAATTTTTGTCTGTTTATCTGTTTATCTGTTTGTCTGTTTATTTGACCGCGCATCACGTGAAAACGGCTGAACGGATTTCGATAACATTTTGTATAGAGATAGTTTGAGTCCCGGGAAAGGATAATATATAGTTTCAATCCCGAAAATCAACCCTGGTTGGGGTGAAAATGGGGTTGAAAGTTTGTATGGAGAATTTTTAACCGCTGAAACGATTTAGATAGAAATGAGTATGGAGATAATTTGAGTCTCGAGAAATGTCATACTCGTAGGATAGTTTTCAAACCCTGGTGGGGGTGAAAAGGGGGTTGGAAGTTGATATGAGGATTTTTTTACCGCTGAACAGATTTAGATGAAAATTGGTATAGAGATAGTAAGGGTCTCGAGAAAGGACAAAGGATAGTTTCATCTTGAAAAAAGCCCCCCCCCCCCTTACTTTAGAACCGTAGGTCCAAAAAATTTGAGAAACATAATGGAAGCGAAGCCTGAAAGGTACTTTCAATAAAAACTATCTATCTATACATCTATCACGTGAAAACGGCTGAACGGATTTTGATGAAATTTTGTGTAGAGATAGTTTGAGTCCCGGGAAAGGACAAAGAATAGTTTTCATCCCGAAAATCAACCCTGGAGGGGGTGAAAGGGGTAGAAAGTTTGTATGGAGATTTTTTAATAGAAATTAGTATGCAGATAATTTGAGTCCCGAGGAACGACAGAAGAGTTTTCATCCCGAAAATAAACCTTTTCACCCCGAAAAGGTTGTTGGAAGTTGGTATGACGATTTTTTAACGGCTGAACTGATAAAGATGAAATTTGGTATAGTATGGGTCTCAAGAAAGGACAAATGATAGTTTTCACTCCGAAAATCAACCCTAAAGGGGTGAAAAGATAGTTATAAATTTGTATAGGGAATTATTAACCGCAGAATCGATTTAGATAAAATTTGGTATGGAGATAATTAATTAAAAAAGGAAATAAAATAGTTTTATCTCGGAAATTATCCTTTGAACGCATACAAAAGGGGTGAAAGTTTACATGGGGAAGAAACAACCAATAACCGCTGTCCGTATTTAGATGAAAATTAAATTTGGTATTTAAATAATTTGTATTTTTTTGGTCAAGGTGTTCATATTTATAACATGTTACCCGTCGATGCTTTAAATTTACATTTACCCACCCGCTCTTAAGAAATATTTGAAAATGTCATGAATGTCAAAGGGTTATTGCAGGTTCGAGTATTATATATGACGGACAAAGATGCATGGCCCAAACCAAAAAACTACTACAACATTTATAGGACACCGTTTAGGTAGGAAAACATATCAAACGTTTTGTGAAGCAGTCAGATTAGGATTTATTTTTCTTTATAATTAAACAATAGGTACATTATCTGGTCTCTCAAGCTGTTTTGATATGTCTTCTTGAAGAACTACGCATTATTTTGTATCTTTAAGATTAATAATGTATTACTGTTTTGAAAAAAATAAGTCACGTCGAGTATCTTTTCGGTCATAATACTTCTTGGGCCAGAGGTGTAGTTAGAACCGGTGGTAGTTTTGGAACAAAGTTCCTTATTGGACGGTTCGCGGATGGGGGGCTAGGTGAAAAAAAGTCACGTGACCGTCACGAAAAAGCGTCACGTCACGAAAACGCGACACCCATACGATTGAGAAACATGTAAAATGGAATGAAATAGAAAATATAAATTTTTAAAATTTCAAAAATTTTAAAAATTTTAAAAATTTCAAAAATTTCCAAAAATTCAAAAATTTCAAAAAAATTAAAACCACAAAATTAACGAAAAAGTCAAAAATGTAATAAAATTAAATAACATAACTTCGTTCCAACAGAGTGTTCCACGACACTCACGTATTTTATTTTTCTCTGACGTTCATTAGTGCATTGTAATGTGCTTACCTTGAAGTATGTAATTACCACAATTATTGCAACCAGTAACGTGAAAACGTATGAAAATTCATTACCTACGGTAACGTAATCAAAATCCGCCTCTCCTCCCCCCCGACCGCCGGCACGCATGGTTTCAGTGGATTTTTAATATGTGTGTAGGTAAAGCAGTGTATGCTTCTGTACATAATTAGGCCTTATTACGTAACAGTTACATAAACTACTATTTATCTCTTTTTAGGGTTCCGTAGTCAACTAGGAACCCTTATAGTTTCGTCATGTCCGTCCGTCTGTCCACGGTCTAGCTCAGTTACTGTTCGCACTAGAAAGTTGAAATTTGGTGAGGCCTGAAGTGCGATTTTTGAATCTCACCAAGTGACTAATTCTCACCGATGTGAGTGATTTCCGAAAGTAAATCACTCACATCGGTGAGAATTAGTCACTTGGTGAGATTCAAAAATCGCACTCCTGATAAGAACTTTCAATAAAAACTATATTGAATAAAATCGGTTCAGCCGTTTTTGAATTATCAGTCAAAATCGCATAGTGAAAGGATGTGCCGGATAGTAAACTGACGTAGCGCCGCCAAATATCCCTTAATAAACGACCATTTGAACGGATGTTTCGTAACAGGACGGCATTTACGAAACTACACTGAGCATCGCCCGACATGCTCTTGGCCGGTTTTTTTGCATTGTTATCCCGGAAATCACCCCTTAAGGATTACTAATTTCTTTACTAAAAAACATTTCTGCATTTGTGACACCCCCCCCCCCCCCCATTTCAACCGCGCCTGTTCTTACCTTTCATGCGTAGACTGATTTATCGGGAGGATCGATTTGGATGATATTTGCCGTGGACATGAACGTATAAATACAAAAGTGGTCCTGTATCGTCCGATATACACCTACTATTGTATATCGTTTAAATCATGCCAATAAAAATTGATAGGATAAATCCATCTGTCAACTTTACTTCAAATTCCGCCTTCAGGGTAGCGGGAGAGAAATTAGGGGTGAATTAGCCGCTTACTGACACAGACCGAATTCCACGCGGGCGGAGCCGCGGGCACAGCTAGTAAGTAGATAAAATAGGTAAAAAGTAGCCAATCTGCAAATTACAACTTTCTAGCTTCAGCAGTTTCGGCCTCGTTTTAGTACAAACTTTTCAACCTTGTTTTAATTCATCTAGGGTGGAATTTCGAAAAACACTGAAATTAGTTTTTTTTTGTTTTGAAGTGCTTACAAATGAACTTTCGAGTCTGTCACAAAAAAAGTAGGTATCTATATCAACTTTCAACCCCTTTTTAACCACGTTTGCGGGGTTGAATGAAAAAAAAGACGCTTAAATTACTTTCATTATTTTTAATGTATTAAATGTACGAAGTTGCATGCCTCGAACTTAAAATTTTTACCCCTACCCATACAAATTTTTAACTCTTCGTTTTTACTCCCTTAGGGGTTTAATTTTTCAAATTTGTTTCGTATTACTTGTATACATTATAAATGAAAATTATAACTTTCTAGCTTCAGTTGTTTCGGCCTGGCTACAATCCAACTTTTCAACCCCGTTTCAACTCCTTTGGGGTTGGTGGCGCAGGTTCTTGAAATGATGTAGTCGACAACCGTTGTGGAGTTTTACATGGATTTATTGTATAGAATTACAAAAACTTGTATGAATTTGAAAATAGGTTTGATTTTACAACTACGAGCGCGCGAGCGAGTATAACGTGCTGTCGGCGCCGTGACGGATGGAAGAATGGCGGCTGCCGCGGGCCCGCGGTGCCGCGTCGGTGGTGCATGTGTGTGTGCGCTCACGCACACATGGATAGCGCGTTAACAGGGGTGGAGTTTTGAAAAACGCTGAAATTATTTTTTGTTTGGAGCTGAGTAGCCTACAAACGAACTTTCAAGTCTGTCACAATTTTTTTTTAATATTTCGTTACAAATTTTCAACCCCTTTTTAACCTCGTTAGAGGTTATATACTAGAAAACGCTGAAATGACTTTTATAATTTTTTAATTAGCAACAAACGTACGAAGTTTCAAGTTTCTAACTTAAACTTTTAAATCCTAACCGTACAAACGCTTAACCCCGTTTTTACCCCCTTAGGGCTTTAATTTCAAAATCGATCCTTATTACTTGTACAAATTAAAAATGTAACCTTATCTGCAAATTTCAACTTTCCAGCTTCAGTAGTTTCGGCTCTGCGTGGATCATTCAGTCAGTCATTCAGGACATAGGCATTTATATAAATATAAATTAAAATAATATTAAGAATTATATTTTATCAGTGTGATTTAAAAAATAGTGTAATACTAATAAATAAAATGAGCCCATTATTTATTCCACCCTGATTATTACTCCTAAGTAAGCAACTACGCACCATACGCTATGCCCTTCTGCGCTTCTTAGATACCTACACGGTCAATGACCTTAGGTGCACTAATCGTATCGGCCGCCGCACGTCTTATGTATTGTAGTTTCCGCCCCGCGCCCCGCTGCAATAATGTTTATTTTTTGATTACTAATTTTACAATTCCTGAAAATGCTCACTATATCTACTGGTGAAATTTTGATATTATGTAACATATTATTAAAGCTAAAAGGAGCATCAAAATCATGAGTGTAGAATTAATGCGCGTGTTCGAAAATCATTTAAAATCATTTAAGAAATAGTAATAATACAGTCACCGCTGTAAAAAATTTTTTAAACGAAGCGTAATAATTGTCTCGACAATATAGTGAAAAATCACCATTTGTATAATTTGTGTTTGATTATTATTGAATTTTTTAAACATTTTTATTATTTCAAATGTATTCTCAACTTGACAGGTGGTGAATATTTCAAATACTGTATAAATATTCAGGTAGTCCCTTGGATTAAAAATCTCTAGTGTAGGATTTAATGTTTGTGGTAAATAAACATTAAAATTTTCAAAATTTTTTTTAAAGAAAGCACAATGTATTTTTTGGGAAAACCGTAATACATCTTTTCAATAAATGTTGTTTTACCAGATCCCTAGGACAAAATAGTGTAGGATTAAATGTGATCTCCTCGAACAACTTAAAGTTTAGTAACGGGACTAATAGTGGATCGATTGCGATCGGGGGTTACAAAACGCACGAATTGGATTAGCGGCAATCGTGATGGACAGACCTACAGACGTATAATTGACCTCTAGAACAAAGGAACATAAATTTTCTACTTAGCCTGTTATTTAGGTAGTAATCTAAATAACTTCACATTTTATCTTCAACTATTTAGATAGTAATCTAAATAACTTCCCTCGTAATTGGAGTTAGTGATTTACTCGTTTTTTCTTATCAATGCAGACAAAGCTCAGACTAGCTGCTAATGGAAAATAAATGGGGATAATTATATAATATTTTGAATGTAACAAAACATACAAAAAGCGGAGCGAGATGGCAACGGCTTGTCGCAGAGCTACGCTATAAGCATCACAACTGATAGAATTATGATATTTTGTTGCAATAAGATTTACCTTTGTTGAATTAGTAGCAAGTTTGGAAAACGACGAGCATTGTTTTGCTTGGGAGTGGTCTTAGTTTGGTCCGTGTAGGTAGTCAATAAAATTGACGTTTCTATTTACCCTATTTTTAAGTAAGAAATGCGCCGGTAGTTATTAAAACTCACGTTTAGATTTACCCGCCTGGTGACAGTATAAGACCATGAGCACAGTAACTGTGCATTCATTCTTGATTCAGTATTCATTGAGTCTTGATGCAGTCTTGATTCAGTACTCTTGGTGGCTTTGGTAGCCGAGCAGTCACTATCCTGATCGTTCTCATGTAAACGGGTCGGGTCGGTTCGGTCATATTAGTAACGAGTGTTATTTTGAGTAGCACACGGACGCAAGCTGGGAACTCTCCTCGTTTTCCTGATGCCTTATAAAATCAGTCAATGCTTTTCGTAGTTAAAGTGTTTAAGATCATTTTGTGCTTACTGATTAGAAAGTATTTTTATACCTGTGTGATCTGTTTCATAATGTAACCTACGCAATTTAGTTCTAATAGTGTTTCAGATAACAAAAGATAAGTCCCGCTGAGTTTCTTACGCCGGTTCTTCTCAGTTGAGGCTCTTTTCCGAACCAGTGGTAATTTATTGCCCTCCCTTAATCTGGTTTTAAAAAATGATTTGATATCAATACAGTTATGAAACCAGTGTTTATCTTTTATTTCATTACCGTGCATCCATGTATGTCGTGTGTAATTGTTTAGTGTTAGGCTATCCTGATTCCTGATAATGTCAGTATTTGAGTTTCCAAACAACCCGCACCATCGCTGCCATGCTGCCTACCCTCGGCCTCCTCCGCCGGCCGGTCCCATCTTCGTAATTTTTTTTATTTTAAAATAATTGATAGGTACTTGACATATTTAATTTCCCTATGATTAAAAATACAAATAAATTCAACGCCTACCTATACCTACTTATACTCGTAGCTTGATCAGGGATTTTCTCATGTAGAGCATAGGCTCTACTCATCTTTGTCTATATAAAAGAAGAAACTGACTGACTGACTGACTGACATATCAACGCACAGCCCAAACCGCTGGTTCTAGAGATTCCAAATTTGGCACGTAGGTTCCTTATAAGGTCTAGGGATGCACTAAGAAAAGATTTTTCAAAATTCACCCCCTAAGGGGGTAAAATGTGGGTCCAAAGTTTGTATGGCGAATCAAGATTTGTTAGACAATTTTATTCGAAACTTCACAGGAGTATTTCTAACGATAAATGAGTAAACACGTGTTTCAGGTTTTTTGAAAATTCAACCCCTAAAAGGGGCAAATGTGGTCACAAAGTTTGAAAATCAACATGGGTATCGTATCCTTTTTGAGTACTTATAGTACGCGGGCGAAGTCGCGGGAAAAGGCTAGTTGTCTATACAAAGATGATCATACCTTCTGTATTTTCTTACGCTGTACTGTATCAAAGATACTGTATTATCATCCTAAGAAAGGGGCAATAGTTTTCTTTTACTACTCGTATTGCTACAAAAAAATCGGTTTGCCAGATTCCCAAGTATTTTCACTCGCATGCTTCGAGCAACTATTTAAAGGAGGTACAGACTCAAACAAGATTTACGGAAAACATGGCTCGTGAAAATTTGTAACCGGCCTGTCTTATAATAAGACTGTCAAAGAAAGTACCGCACGAGTCGTTATTGCGGTACTATTGTGGGGGCATTTTTTTGGGCTGATTGTGTATCCCTAGTATTATTTGATCGGTGCTCGCATGTCATAGTCTAGCCTACAATAAATTTGGTAAAATAATAATTGGTGCGAATAAAGAGAAGGGCTGAATCTATACATATAATAAAGCTGAAGAGGGTCGAAAGTCTGTACATGGAAGATAATCGAAAAAAAGTTGGCTAGGGATACTTAGAATCGATAACAGAACACGTTCCAACAATTTTTAGAATTTTTGTCTGTTTATCTGTTTGTCTGTTTATCTGTTTATCTGTTTATCTGTTTGTCTGTTTATTTGACCGCGCATCACGTGAAAACGGCTGAACGGATTTTGATGAAATTTTGTATAGAGATAGTTTGAGTCCCGGGAAAGGATAATATATAGTTTTAATCCCGAAAATCAACCCTGGTGGGGGTGAAAATGGGGTTGAAAGTTTGTATGGGGAATTTTTAACCGCTGAAACGATTTAGATAGAAATGAGTATGGAGATAATTTGAGTCTCGAGAAACGTCATAGGGTAGTTTTCAAACTATTGTGAGGGTGAAAAGATTTTTTTTTACCACTGAACTGATAAAGATGAAATTTGGTATAGAGATAGTATGGGTCTCAGAAAGGACAAAGGATAGTTTTCACCCCGAAAATCAACCCTAAAGGGGTGAAAAGGGATTTGGAAATTTGTATAGGGAATTATTAACCGCAGAAACGATTTAGATAAAATTGGGTGTGGAGATAATTTGAGCTCTGGAAAAGGAAATAAAATAGTTTTATCTCGGAAATTATCCCTCAAGTGGATGCAAAAGGGGTGGAAGTTTACACGGGGAAGAAACAACCAATAACCGCTGTACATATTTAGATGACATTTATAGGACACCGTTTAGGTAGGAAAACATATCAAACGTTTTGTGAAGCAGTCAGATTAGGATTTATTTTTCTTTTAATAGGTAATTAAACAATGGGTACATTATCTGTCTCTCAAGCTGTTTTGATATGTCTTTTGAAGAACTACGCATTATTTTGTATCTTTAAGATCTATAATGTATTACTGTTTTGTAAAAAATAAGTCCCGTCGAGTTTCTTTTCGGTCATAATACTTCTTGGGCCAGAGGTGTAGGGTTAGAACCGGTAGTAGTTTTGGAACGAAGTTCCTTATCGGACGGTTCGCGGATGGGGGGCTAGGCGAAAAAAAGTCACGTGACCGTCACGAAAAAGCGTCACGTCACGAAAACGCGACACCCATACGATTGAGAAACATGTAAAATGGAATGAAATAAAAAATATATAAAATAGAATAAAGTGAAGTGAAGTGTAGTGAAAAGTGATGTAGTCCAAAATTTCCAAAATTTCCAAAATGCCCAAAACAAAAAAATACAAAAAAAATGAAAACCACAAAATTTACGAAAAAGTCAAAAATTAAATAACATAACGTCGTTCCAATCGAGTGTTGCACGACACTCACGTATTTTATTTTCTCTTCATGTTCATTAGTGCATTGTAATGTGCTTACATTGAAGAATAAATATCTTAATCTACGCCAATATCATAAATCCTCTATTGCGCGTTCGGAACCGTATGTAATTAACGTAACATCAGTGTATTATCTGTGACAGTGCGGTAAAAACGTATGAAAATTCATTACCTACGGTAATGTTATGAAAATCTGCCCCCCAACCGCCGGCACGCCCCCCCCCCCCCCTTCCCGGCCGCCGGCGCAATGAGGTTGGTCATGGCGGTGTAATGGCGGTCATTCTAATAGTTTCAATGGATTTTTAATATGTGTAGGTAAAGCAGTGTACGCAGTAAGCAGTAACAGTTACATAAACTACTATTTATCTCTTTTTAGGGTTCCGTAGTCAACTAGGAACCATTATAGTTTCGCCATGTCCGTCCATCTGTCCGCGGTCTAGCTCAGTTACCGTTCGCACTAGAAAGCTGAAATTTGGTGAGGCCTGATAAGAACTTTCAATAAAAACTATATTGAATAAAATCTGTTCAGCCGTTTTTAAATTATCAGTCAAAAACGCATAGTGAAAGGAAGTGCCGAATAGTAAAATGACGTAAGCGCCGCCAAATATCCCTTAATAAAGGACCTTTTGAACGGATGTTTTGTAACAGGGCGGCATTTACGAAACTCTACATGCTCTTGGCCGGTTTTTTTTTGCATTGTAATCCCGGAAATCACCCCTTAAGGATTACTAATTCCAATTCAAGAAAATCCCCAGCCAGGATATACGTAGCCCATAAAAATTCAACGTCTAAAAGGTGGGGGTGGGGTGTAGCCACTACACTCGATTGAGTTAAATTTGCATGGGTCATGGACCCCCCCCCCCCCCCCCCCCTCCAAGTGCACCTCAAATAGAAAAAAAACATTTCTGCATTTTGTGCCATCCCTTCCCCAATTTCAACCGCGCCTGTTCTTACCTTTCACGCTTAGACTGATTTGACGGGAGGATCGATTGGGATGATATTTGCCGTGGTCGTATAAATACAAAAGTGGTCCTGTATCGTCCGATATACACCTACTACTCTATGTCGTTTAAATCATGCCAAAAAAAATTATATGATAAAAAAAGTATTCATTTTTGAGTGAAGTTTCATTTAGTGGTAATTGTAAAATATTTTATTACGACTACTGTCCTCTAGCGTATCCATCTGTCAACTTTACTTCAAGTTCCGCCTTCAGGGTAGCGGGAGAGAAATTAGGGGTGAATTAGCCGCTTACTGACACAGACCGAATTCCACGCGGGCGGAGCCGCGGGCACAGCTAGTATATGAATATTTTAATTGTTGTTACCTTGTATCCCAGTCGTCTTGCAAGTTCCAGAGCGAGCCAGGATTTATAGTGGCATGTGTGACTTTGTTGTCTCGAAGTGGATATCGGGTAGGTACACATGATTTACAAGTAAAATATCGAGTTGGTTCAATAAACACATGAAATCTTTGCAACGTTAGTATGTATCACAGACTTACCTAAAATGTAATAGAATAGCTAATCACGTAAAGGATTTTGCGTTCTGGCATCGATTTGAAGTTCAATTAATAAACCGTTTGATTTGAATTTTTTTTCGATGTTAAATCGAATATTGGAATCTGTTCACCGAAAGTAATACTTACTTACATATTTAACTCATGTGAAGTTTCATAATAACAACATCATCAACATATGGGTTGAATTATATTGATAAAGTTTTTCCTAAATGATTTTTATGACAATAGTAATAGGATTAAGTATACCACATTTTAATTGAAAACTGCAAAATGTAAGTATGTCTAAATCCGTACAGTGCGTGCTGCAGAGTAGTTACATTAATTTTATTTTGTATGGGTCAGTCAGTTACAGATGAGGCTTGGTTTTCATAAAATATGGGAGGTTCACGCCTATGATCTAAACACAGGTTTCTTAATATAATTACGTCTGAAAATATGGATCCATTTAATGTGACAAAAACATGTATCAATGATTTTACGCCTTGGTAATAGAATCGTGGCCACATATTTTACTCACATTAAATGTATGCATATTTTCAGACGCGACTGTACGTTGGCGTAAATGTTTCAACCCGAGATGGGTTTAAGGTTACTCGTGTAAACCAACCGGATCCTGTTTGTCACGAATTCGACGTCTGTCGGACAGGTAATATTTAGCTAATCACGTTAAAACATTAAGATACATCTTATTGGCAGGTGCTTTGTTCATGTCTATAATAATTAGGTACTTCCTATTCCTACTCGCACGTACGGTTTTCAACCGACTTCAAGATTTCGAAGGAGGAGGTTATCAATTCGTCGGGATCTTTGTTTTTGCTATTTTTTTTTTTTATGTATGTTCACCGATTATTCGAAGACGGCTGGACCGATTTGGAAAATTATTTTTTTATTTGAAAGAGTATAATTCACAGTTGGTCCCATTGTAACCAGGTCAGGATCTGATCATGGGATCCTGGAGAAATCGAGGGAACTCTTCAACTATTATTGGCACACCTATAGTGATGTATTTTTTACAGCAGCTCGAGCATTTGCTTTTGGAAAGGTGGATGCTAAGTGAAGTCGGTTCTTTATTGTTTAAATTGTATGGGTCAGTCAGTTACAGATGAGGCTTGGTTTTCATAAAATATGGGAACTTCCATTTAGGTTCACGCCTATGATCTAAACACAGGTTTCTTAATATAATTACGTCTGAAAATATGGATCCATTTAATGTGACAAAAACATGTATCAATGATTTTACGCCTTGGTAATAGAGTCGTGGCCACATATTTTACTCACATTAAATGTATGCATATTTTCAGACGCGACTGTACGTTGGCGTAAATGTTTCAACCCGAGATGGGTTTAAGGTTACTCGTGTAAACCAACCGGATCCTGTTTGTCACGAATTCGACGTATGTCGGACAGGTAATATTTAGCTAATCACGTTAAAACATTAAGATACATCTTATTGGCAGGTGCTTTGTTCATGTCTATAATAATTAGGTACTTCCTATTCCTACTCGCACGTACGGTTTTCAACCGACTTCAAGATTTCGAAGGAGGAGGTTATCAATTCGTCGGGATCTTTGTTTTTGCTATTTTTATTTTTTTTTATGTATGTTCACCGATTATTCGAAGACGGCTGGACCGATTTGGAAAATTATTTTTTTATTTGAAAGAGTATCACAGTTGGTCCCATTGTAACCAGGTCAGGATCTGATCATGGGATCCTGGAGAAATCGAGGGAACTCTTCAACTATTATTGGTACACCTATAGTGATATGAGTATTTTTTACAGCAGCTCGAGCATTTGCTTTTGGAAAGGTGGATGCTAAGTGAAGTCGGTTCTTTATTGTTTAAAATTATTATAAGTATAAACAAAACAAAAACAGGAGGGAACATATGATTTGACGAGTTTAAGAGAAATTTAATTTATTCTAAGGGAGAAATGCATTAAAAATAATATTACAATGTTTTTTTTTACAAGTTGCTATCATGCTATGTCATACGAAGTACGAACCGAAAAAGGACAATAAATCTCTTGTCCGGGCCTACAGCGATGTAACGTCAGGTTTCTGTTTTTAGTAAAAAAATGGCGATATCCTGGCGATGGCCTTTTGGCATTCTACTAAATATTTTGCAATAAAACTACGGTCAAACGGGTGGACTGTAGGAAAATTTTTGGCTCCTTTAATAGATTTAAAACGGTCATAAAAGCTACTTTTTTAACTTCATCTCTTTTGGTAAACGACTAGAATATTAAATTCTTACGTACTACCAAAAGCCTAGCGGCAAAAACATTACTTTGGCGTTCAAATTCTTGTTTTTAAGTCAACATTTAATGTAGCCACCACGGTTGATGGTATCTAGATATTATATGACGAAGAACGTAGAAACAAAGCAACAATATCCCCTTACCTTATCCATACTAATATTATAAATGGGAAAGTGTATGTGTGTGTTTGTTTGTCCGTCTTTCACGGCAAAACGGGGCGACGAATTGACGTGATTTTTTAAGTGGAGATAGTTGAAGGAATGGAGAGTGACATAGGCTACTTTTTGTCTCTTTCTAACCTCCCACTTCCCTAAAATGGGGGGTGGAAGTTTGTATGGAGCATTCCGCAATTTTCAAGGTAGAATGCTAAAAATTGGTATGCGGACTATTTGTGACTAACAAAAAAATCGTGCATAAGCT
This sequence comes from Pammene aurita, assembly GCA_947086415.1. NCBI lineage: Eukaryota > Metazoa > Arthropoda > Insecta > Lepidoptera > Tortricidae > Pammene > Pammene aurita. Next base: position 29,501,709 of record OX352298.1, read on the forward strand.
ATAAAAACAAATAATATCGTCTACAGTAGCGTATTAAATAATATTCTGTTCCGAGTTCTCTTCTGTGTTTTAAATCAGGAAAGGGGAACCGTGTTACCCCGAATTTAACGCGAGCGTAGCCGCGGGCAAAAGCTAGTTTCGTATAAAATCACCGGGCACATGACTCCTTGAAACTTTGAAGAACACAATAAACAAGGAACCAAGGAACAAGGTAAATACTAATAAAGGGGAACAAAGGCCCGTCGCGTTGATTGGAACAAATCACTCGATTTCCTTAATTTTGCGGAACCCTAATTGAATTGGTTTTATAGGCTAACTCCTATAGACTTCGCAATAACAATAAGACATATGCACAAAAAACCGGCCAAGTGCGAGTCGAACTCGCGCACCGAGGGTTCCGTACAAACCTATAACAAGCAAATGTTGTAGTATGTTTATTACTAATTTAAATTTAATACCTCTACGCGTTTACTAGGAAAAAGGTAGTAAGTTTAAAATTTAAAAAAATATGTTTTGTATGATTTTACCCAAAATGTCTACTTTTCGTAATTTTTCCTTTGTTTGTGCTATATGAAGTTTCTTCGTGCCAAGTTTCAAGTTTCTGAGTTTACAGGACCCTTTAGGTTTTGAGTTTCTTGCGAGTACTCAGTTTCAAAATATGCGACTTAAATTGCTATTTCTTTTGATTGCGTTGACATAAAAGTTTAGTTTTGCTACATCTGAAAGGTCCTAAAGCCCTGAGTATTTGACATGACGGTTTTGAGAGTGCCGAAAAACTCTAAAATTTGCAGCATGAACGACTGTATCTTTTGATTGCGTTGGCTTTTAAGTTAGACAATAGACCTGAGTATAATTTGAGCTTGATACCTCCACGCGTTCCTGAGAAAAATGGTCTTGACAGACAGACAGACAGACGGACAACAAAGTGATCTTATATGGGTTCCGTTTTTTCCTTTCGAGGTACGGAACCCTAAAAACGAATAAGGGGTATCCATGCCATGAAAATTCTACGTCAAGTCGAAAGCTTCATTAGGTACTTACGGTGCGTTGGGATAAGACCGGAGATTATTTTAAAATCAATCTTAAATATTCAGTTCACACGTACGGTTCTCAGAAACTTGAAGCTATCCTTGATTAGAGGTTTTCTCTTAACATATTCAGCGCCAAAAACCCGACTGTCGGATTCTCAGTTCGTAGCTACTACGCGCTATATACGACGAATACGTGGCTACAGGCTACGAGCGTAGTACGTAGCACTGGGTGGCACTGAATGTGTTAAAAGCACAATGTTTTACTTATTCTAAATTTACACACAACCTACCTCATAAATTGAACGGAACTGTGTGTAATATCGAAGGCAAGAAAATGGTGTTAACGAGGCCCTGTATTTGAAGATAACAGCCAGTTTTCTATAAAATCGAATCATCTTGTTTTTTTACGTCGCAATTATGAAAGCGTTTCTACGAAAGTAAAACTACGAATTACTGTTATAGGTAAAACTTTTAAAAAACCCGTGTTGTACTCGTATTGTGCCGTGTTTTAGTATATAATCCATATTATTTTTAAATACGAAAGAACCATGAGATGTGTAAACTCATTAAATGAGATTTTTTATTTTATTTAGCTCACTCATCCTCACTCAGTATATTTCGCAGCGTACGCCTTTTGTTGTCTCAGTTTGTTCTTAAGCAGTCTCCAATATGATTTTAAAATGTCTTAGAAAGCAAAGAATCAGAAATATCGGTACCTTTATAAACCAACAATGCGGAGTGCGGAGGAAATCAGTTTTATTGTAGCTTCCGTCAGGGCCACCGGTGCAGGGACAATTTTAATAAAAATATAATAAAATCGTACATTTCTTCGGTTAAGACATTTCCAGTTTTTTATGACACATGCAACATTAACATAAATAATTAGATAAAGGTATAATCGTAGTGACCACTTGTAGACAGATTGGCTAGCCATTAATTATTAGATTACATTATCGCAAATTTCTATGCACTCGCAGAAAGCAAACAAATGCCTGTAGTTTTTACACGATTAATTTCAATGACTGAGATTGCTTAGGTATACTTACTTTAACCAAGAAGTGAGGCCGAAAGAGTCAAAGTAAGGGACTCCATCTCGTTTAGATTAAGGGTGTAATCCGTGTAATGACTGCATTAGACAATAATGCCGACATGAAAGCAATATGTCCAAATGTGTAACGGGTGTGAGGGGGACTAACTACTTGAGTACTCTCTTTCGGACTACATGCAAGTACCTATTGCAATATTGGTCGTAGTGTTTTCTACTTTCTGTGCTATAAATGTCCATGGTTTGTATGACATTATCAATTCACGAAAACTTAAAAAAAGATTGAGATTAAGATACTTAGTTAGTTGTATTTATTTTCCACATGTGTCGGTAAAATAAATGATTTAATTCTAACAAAATAAACTGATCCCCTTTAATTTGACCGCCTTCAAAAATGACGTTCTGACGTTGTGGCATCTCTATTGGGTTTCGTAATTGGTTTCCCCGACGTTTCGTAATGGCTTTATTGACGTTCCCTGTCAGCCGCAAACCGTATTTGATTTATTATTACTTATTTTTTGAACGTACCTTTTAATTGAAAAAAGTATTATTCCAATATCTTCGGATCATGTTCTCTTGAAGGAGATGAAAGTAAAAGATGTACCTATATTCCTTTCTTTGGTTCCATCAAAGAAGCCTTGTAATTTTAAATGTTTTCAGTCGTTAAGAATATTGTATTGTATTATAATAAATATGAATATATTTTCTTAACTTTTATCTAATACTCGCGCCTGCCTCCATAATATTATAGAAGTACCTATACCTATTTGAAAAATTTGTAATTACGAAGTTTACGGTTTATAACTAAAAAAAATAAGCAAATAGCAGTTGTCCATATTTTTTTGCCAAAAGTCTTCATTAGTATTCAAATGAAAGACAATAGAGACTAATCATTTGTACAAATCAAAGGCCGTCTCGACTAACCATGACCATGGCCTCCGACTTCATTTACCAAAGTGTACACTAAACAGAATCAAATGCAATTTATTTTCATTTAACTTTAAACCTTATGCACTAGGAACAGAGTAGAAATGTGTTTTCTAAAACAAATAGACTGTGTCGTTTTTCATCCGCTCACAGCTTCTCTTTTTGTTTCACGTTCATTGTCCCGGCTTCCTACAAGCTATGACATCGCATTAGTTGTGCCAAGTTATATGTTCCGGTGAGCGAGTATTGGACTTATGTTACTGCGGACTGGGCTTCACAGGGGCCGTTCATTTAGAAGCTTTATCCGGCGGCAAATATAAAATTGTAGTGACGTATTTTATTGAAGAAGTTGATTGTTGATCAGTAAATCTATAAAATGTGTACTTTTGTTATTGAATTGTTTCAATTCATTACCCTCGAGATTGAGAATTGTAACATCATAAAGTAAACGCAAGCGGCGCATTCGAACTAAACCCAAATTTTTAATGGAATTGGGTAATTTGACAGCTCCTGGCATTAAAAGTTGTTTGCAAATATATGTAAAGTGCTGTCAAATTACTCCACTCCCTTATCTGAAACTGGACTTGACGCATATATTGAAAATTCCAACATAACTTTTAAGCTTTTGTTAGCGCGTTGAATATTTCCCAAGTTTCAAGTTAGTTTTTGTTAAATGTGGTGTGGCCACGTTTGGCGTATGAGCGAGTGCAGACTACCAAAAGTTTTCCATTTTCTACTCACAGCTGTGAGCTGGTTGGAAACGCGGTGGGCAGCATTAGAGATGGTTAGGGGTGAGTAAATACTGAGTATTTACTCAGTATTTATCCAAAGCACCCCGTAAATACTCGTATTTCCTCATTTCGGTGGGTAAAAACTATTACTAATAAAATATATAAAAAAGTGAGATTAAAGCACTAAATTGTTTTGTATTGAATATTTCTAGCGTTTATAAATAATATTTTTGTTATAAGAAGCATATTAGATGAAAAAAAGGTAATTAGCAGTGAGAAGAAATTTGGAATTTAGGGAATGTAGGAATGTAGACGTGATAAAAACATAGTAGTTGTATTTTGTTTCAAATACGAAGGTATTTACTTTGAAAACATGGGACTTAAGTCCTTTCTGTATTCTAGATAAGTGCATTTCGCAAGCCGATTCGAATATTATACAGATAGCGCGGCGATTGTTAGCTAGTGCTAATGAACAAAGAATATAGAAATAATGACCATAAAGGGTCAAACTGCGAACAAAAGACCACCTAGTTTGCAGCGTGGACTTAAACTGCATTCTCTATTACCTATATATTTGTCTACTTCTTATCTCGAAAGTATGCACAGTTTTAACATTAATACACATCGTTTTAATAAGGGATATAAAGTGTCGCAGAGTGAACAAAAGGTGGCTCGGCTCGCTGAATGTGCTTCAAATCCTTATCTTGCAAAATGCGCGTTTCGTTTCCCTTATTTGATTGGGTAATTAGCGGACACTAACAAGTGTAGTGCGACTAGTATCCAATGAAAATACAGTTAGGCACGCTGGCGCGCCTGGCGCGTTTGGCACGCTCAGTTGCTGTTTGTCAGTCAACCTGTTCGGAGAACTACCTACTTGCTCATTTTACGTAAAGTGCCTCGTGTGATTTTCCTTGGACCCTTGCTTTGTTTGATGGTGTTTTCTTTGTGATTAAAGTTAACGTTTCTGAACTTTTAATGTTTGTTAGTGAATATCTTTAAATAATGGATATTTTTGGTAGCGTTCCAGTCTCACGCTAAAATGTGTGGCTCTGAGGACCACGACAGAAATCACATGCTCGCTATTGGATTACAGCACGGACGGTTAGCACAAGAGTGAAGCGATAGTATCTCGCGTATAGTACTAGAGTACTACCCGTCTCTTTTTAAATGATACAGTCAGAAAAAGATGTATAGACTATCTCGCGCGCGAGATACTGTCGCGTTACACTTGTGCTAACCGTGCCGGGATATCCAAGTTGTCAGTACATCGATCTTGTATCTTGGCGATACCTAGGTATCGCATTAACAAACCTGACCCCGTTCAAAGCAAAGGAGAGTGTTTACATGGCACTTACGTCATTTTATTAAGAGTTTTTTTAAAGAAAACTCAAAAACGGCTCAACCGATCATGTTGAAAGTAATTTTATTTTAAAGTATTTTCTAGTCCCTATTCATCCGATAATTTTTCATATTTTTGTACTTTGGTTTAAATGTTATAGAGCGGTAAACATAATTTTAGTCTTCAGAAATGCTTTTTTTTTCTTCAAAAATGTTCAATTTATGAAAAAATATATTTAGAATCATCCAAGTTATTTTAATGCCTTATGTAATCATGTAGACACGTTGATGGTTTCTGATTTTTGGTGTGACAATTAGTTACATGTATGGAGTGCCCCTCTTAAAAAAATGTTTTTTGCTACTTTGACTAGTTCATTTAGTAGCGGGTTACAAAATACACCTAATTTTCAAAATGTTATATCCCTTGCAGCACTCTAAATAGTTTATACCCACCAATTTGGGTATAAACAAGTAAATACGGGTATTTTGAGTAAATACTGAGTATTTACTCGGTATTTACCCTTGAGTATTTACTCACTACCTACTCACCCCCATTTTAGGGAAGTGGGGGGGTTAGAAAGAGACAAAAAGTAGCCTATGTCACTCTCCATCCCTTCAACTATCTCCACTTAAAAAATCACGTCAATTCGTCGCCCCGTTTTGCCGTGAAAGACGGACAAACAAACACACACATACACTTTCCCATTTATAATATTAGTATGGATTTTAATTTGCTAACTGAGTATTTTTTCATCTTCATTTTATCACGTCATCGATGTGTCGCTATTATCAATTTTATGCAGGCTTCAGGCCCGGCATGCCCTACATATTTTGTTTCAATAAGATTATCCGAAAAATCGGCAACTCATACCTAATAAATACTTACCTAAATGGTAAGAAAACTTAGAATAGACCTAGTAGGGTTTTGGAAGTAAACGCAGTAAGTAACTTTAATAGTTTGTCTGTTTCGGTTGGTATGTTTTTGTCAAAATAAATAGCAAGAGTTCAAGTTCTTCTAAGTATTTTATATATAATTCAAAACATCCCATAAAAACCTCAAAGCTCTATTATTCCTTATCCTATAAAGTCATAAGATTAAATCAATGAAACAGGTATAAAACAATTTAATAGACTAGCAATCTTTAAAGCAATAAAATAATGAAAAGATATTCATTGCTCGTAAAGCGTACTATCAGCAACATAATTCACTGATCGTAGATAGACCTTATTACTATAGAAATAAAGGTCAACAATGTTCAGACAACTGTGTCGGTGATGCGGGCGCTTTAGGTCTTAAAGAATCGGGTCATAAAGCTTTATGAGTCACTTCTCTACTTTGTGGTTGTGCTGCGCTTTTCAGTGCATGATTTTAACGGTCGGTGCCGTAAAAACGTTTAAATGAAGAATAAAGATATGATAGAAATTCGTGTTCATAATATCGATGCGTAAACGCATTTTCCCAATGTAAAGAAGTTTAATGATAGAAATTGAACACGGGATCATCTCGAGACGAGTTATCTGTGAGACAAAAAGCATTATTGTGAGACAAAAAGCATTAAGGTCGATGCTGTCAATCGTTTATCGAAAATGCCAATCTAGGAATGTCAGATGTGAACGAAGTCACGATATCGTTGTCATGGATTCGATAAATAATTATAACTCTTTTTTCTGCATTTGTTTTTTCGGGGAAAAAAGTACGCTGATATTAACTTCTACCTACCCCATTTTCAACCGATTGCAACTTCAAGATTTCGAAGGAGGTGGTTCTCATTTTGTCGGGACCTGTGTATGTTTGTTTTGCTATTTTTTTATGTAGATATGTTTACCGATTATTTGAGGACGGTTGGTCTATTTGAATAATTACAAGATGAATAAAAACACAGAAAGATTGGTTCTACGATTTCGTTCCAAAAACAATTTTTTTGCATTAACAATTTTCTTTGATGGGCATAATAAATATTTCAGAAGTTGCCATCCGTAATGAAACAACTACCTTTTAGTAGATTTCGAAAAAGTGTATAAAAAATAATTATCACTTGACTATTTAGCACCGGTGACCCAATGGTTGACTGGTAGAGAATGCGATTTGGCATTAAGTCAGCCATTTGTACATTATCACTTGTTGTGCAATAAAGTTTAAATAAATAAATAAATATATACAGGTTGCATTGAAAACAAGACTAAATCCGTTTTATAAATTTTAGAAGGGGACTCAATCATCAGATTCCTCCCATACATGATTGTCATTTATCCCTCGCTTTTCCCGCATAAAATGCCGAGTATATTTAATATTTTTCACCATATTTTGAGAGAAATCCGTCACACGTTATGTCCAGGATGAAATTTCACCCTTTACATCGTAAATCACGTTACATGTCTACCTACGTAGTTAAAAGTTTATGGTCGACGTGACCTGATAGTATTGACGTTTCCATGATTCCACTAGTAGGTATAATCCTACAAAGTTTTAAAATATTATAAATATTCCATTAAGTTATCGTGGAACAAAATATCATAATCTATAAACCATCGAAATCCACGGACGTCCTGGTTAGCCAGCTAGCAATTGAGTCCGAAGTTGAATGTAAGAACTTCGGTTCGCTGCGCTCGCCCGTTCGATGATTGCGGATCTGGGTTACGAGTACAGTTATGACGAAAAATAAATACAGATGTTAGTTTGTTTAATGCAAATTTAAATTAAATTGAGGTGCAAGAGAATTAGATGAAGGACCCTCTTGTTCCTTTAGCCGTCAAAACAGTGAATCCTCATTATATAAAGGGTTGGCAACGCGCATGTGACACATCTGGAGTTGCAGGCGTCCATAGGCTACGGCAGCTGCTTACCATCAGGCGGGCCGTATGCTTGTTTGCCACCGTCGTGGTATATATAAAAAAATTGAAAAAAATTATGACACGAAGGTAGTTTAATTATTTGCAACTTACAAGGAATACTTACCTACCCCGAGCAAATTCACGACTCTCACGACACGAGTATTGATTGTTAAAAGTTTTGGGATCGGATTGGATTACATAAGTTCAAGATAAGGTACTAGGTAAGAACACGAGTTCCGAGAATAGGGATGATGACACATGTGGAAATATGCAACAAAACTTAGTTAATAGGATGCAAAATTAGCAATATATCCAAAAACAGTAAACATTTAAAAATTTTATAGAAATGGTTCAAAGGCTTTAAAATTTCACAACAAAACGAATCGATTGATACCATACATGAAAACAATTCATCACGCCCATAGATTATATAATTCTTCAGATGGAGTACTGCTAACAACATTTTGTGATTCCATAATGAGCCAGTGTCGTCGTGGTTACGCACTACACACACATACGCACAACAATAATGAGCCGCTCCCCCGACAGTCGTGACCGTTTGGTCACGTTTCACCGTTAAGTAAACAATTCATTGCGTAATCATATTAAAAATCAGTAAATTCGTAAACTATTAACTTCACGGTAGCGGTGTTGCCAGGTGGTTGAATAGGGAAACTTCCCGAACGTAAGGGGGTCTATAATCGCCGCGATATTGTTGTCAATACGATATTGTCGTCCCCACTCTTAACTATACGTTTTATTTCACGCACGTTTTCAACGAATATTAAAACGTTACCTAATAGTTAATAACTTTTATGCTTTTGTGAGCAAATTATTATTTATTATTTTTTTAATAAAATTTGTGAATAAACATAATTATATATTTCTTAAAATGATTCCAAAAACTCGTAAAACAAAAAGCCCATATCTAATCGTAGATTGGACGCGCGAAGTTACGTCACCACTACTGATCTGTCAAACTTTCGTCTCATTCTAACTATCGCTCCCTCTCACTCTGAGCAGCTGACTAGTCGCTTCAGTAATCGACTGGTCAAGCGATTAGAACGAGATGGAACCATAGTTTTAGAATGAGAGGTCAGCTCTTAAGTCAAACCAATTGTATTGATCGATCGAGGAGCATTTTTAACCTACTTCAAAAAAAGGAGGTTCTCAGTTTGACCCGTATGTTTGTATGTATGTTTGTTTGCGATTATCTCGCGCTTGGCTGAAGCGTTTTTCATGCAGTTTTCAAAAAGTTTTTGTTATATTCTGAACAAGGTTTAGTACAAAATAAGGCGTCGTTCATTGATTACGTAAGACATTTTTTGCCAGAGACCCCCTTCCGCCCCTACGTAAGAAAAACAATAATAATAATCCTCTCTGCAGTAGAAGTAAAACATGGTCAATCCCCCCTCCCCTAAATCGTGCTACGTAATAACACTTTTAGTTGTCTTCGTCTTAGCGAGGGCACTGCCGTGCCTCCAGTTTAAAAAGGTATAAAATATGCTTAAAATAATAGTATTGGGACGACAAGACATGCCACCACACTCAACAGTAGTCATGTAATTTTAATAAATAGTAAGTTTAGATTTTATTTTATTTTACCTTTTAGCCGCCTCTTCAGAAATATATTTCATCAAATTTATTAAAACAGGGCTTATTCATTCTATTTAACCATATATATTAATAATCTATTTTTTTTTTATTCAAAAATACTGTATTCTTAATCGGGAAAATTTGTATTACATGGCAACACTCGTCTGGACACACACATTCAAACCAGCCGCCATCTTGCGTCACAGTTTGTTGTACAAGCATGCTCCATCCTTTTAATGTATTCATCCAAGATCACGCCTATTTAATTTTGGGTAAATGACACATGTATTATTAATGGTAATTGAAAATAACAAGACAATTAGTAGTAATAGAAAAACACTTCATTGTACTGCAAAATTGGTACACGAGACAATTTTAAATAAATACACATTTTGTACAAAGCTAAACTTATAGGGATAAAATCGATTTAAGGAGTTTCTTCCAGCTGACCTAATAGCAACTGAGATATATTGAGATCTGGCAACCACGTTGAATGGGGTTTGTTCGTACTGGGGAAGTGTCCACCTTGAAGACAATATTTGGAATTATATATAACTACGATTTTAAATTTCATTTTTTTTCATTTTTTTGTCCAAAAACTTGACTACTAAATTAGGTTCCTGTATATTAATCAATGACGTATTTTGTTACAGGTAAGTAAAATTAAAAATTTAGTCTCAACATGCCAGAAGAATGGTCCGGTCCGTCTACAAAGTTATATCTAAAGGTATAAGTAGTTTATGAATAATAGTAGTTTATGTAACTGTTACGTAATAAGGGTCCTTAAAATACGAGTGTGGTTTTATGAAACGAGCCGCAGGCAATATGATAAAATATTCACACAAGTGTTTAAGGCCTAATTACGTACCGTTGCATACATTGCTTTATCTACAAACATATTTATAAATCCTAAATGACGTGTTCGGAAACCATTAAAATTACCGCCATTGCAAAGCCATGGCCAACTCGATTGTCCCGGCGGTCGGGGAGGAGAATAACCGCGGTACACTACCGATATATCGATGCGGTAATGAATTTTCATACATTTTTACAACACTGTCACAGATAATACACTGATGTTACATTACTGGTTGCAATAATAGTGGTAATTACATACGGTTTCCGTTTATATAATAGTAGTTTATGTAACTGTTACGTAAGAAGGGTCCTTAAAACATGAGTGTGGTTTTATGAAATGAGCCGCAGGCGAATTTCATAATAAGATCACACGAGTGTTTTAAGGCCTAATTACGTACAGTTGCATACACTGCTTTATCTACACTCATATTATATATATTAAATTAAGTGTTCGGAAACCATAGAATGACGGCCATTGTACCGGCATGGCCAACTCGATTGTGCCGGCGCTCGCGCGGGACCAATCGAGTTGGCCATGGCGGTAACATTATGTTATCAAATTCGATGTTCCAAATTTGAAACTCATTGCTTAACAATATTTGAGCATGCAAAGTTAAAATTACGTTACTGCCGCAGATAAGAAACTTATCATAGTTAAATCGTTTGTTGTAATGCTTGTCATTGTCTACGGTTTTTGAACGCATTTTAGAGTACTTACAGTATGAGTGTAGATAAAAACAATTTCTAGTACGTAATCAATCATCTAGTAAGTAACCATACTCTCGTTGTACAGCCATCCGTGTTAAGCCGTCTACGGTTCAAGCTTTTTTCTTTTGTTCAGTACTTACTCTATGAAATGTCCAATGTAAAGTGAAACCTAAATGTTAGGGCTGGCAACTCCGGAATTGTTTGTATACCTAGCCAATTCCGGAATTCGGAAGTTAGCCCATACAAACAATTGCTTGGTTGCAAGCCCTCTGTGACCGTACCTAACGTGATTCAATAGGCTCTTACGTGTAGCTTTGCGTTTTAAGTTGTACACTTGAGCTTGAAGCGCTTGAGCCAAGCATTTACTTTCGTCTTATAGTGGTTTCTGTAACTGCTGATGCTTTAATTTGATGGAAAAAGTTGTGAAATGTTTTAAGTTTATTTACTTGTAAACTTGTAAGCAAAATAATTTAGCCGAAGCAATGCCCATAAATCAGTGAAACTTTGAAGACTTAATTTATTTAAGCGCTTTACTTATCTTTAAAACTTACAAGATAATTTATTGATATACTCGTGCCTATATTTGCTTCGAGAATTTCTAGATTTTTTACTTCATGTCTGCTTATATAACAAAGGAGAAGAAGAGTATTATTTTTATAGTTAGTTAATAGACCAGGCAGAGCCCGCAAATCTGGTGGTTCTGTATTCGAATACATTTAAAATAGACAATTTGTATTTATGATTTATAAATTCAGTTGATGCCAGCCCTATGAGCTCAAATTGGTTTAGTTTAGATGAGATTTCTCCCATACTAAGGCACTGATCCCACCAAGAGCGAGTAAGCGAGTAAAGTTAAGCGAGTAGCATTACATTGCGGTTTGTTGAAGTATAGAGTGATCGATCGACCTTTCAAGGCCCGCGATGTAATGCTACTCGCTTAACTTTACTCGCTTACTCGCTCTTGGTGGGACCAGTGCCTAAATAACCGCCTACGTTCAGTCGCGGAATTTAATTGTTCAGCCATTTAGGGTTCAAGTTATTTTCTTTTGTTTCGTACTTATTATATGAAATGTCCAATGTAAAGTTAACCCTAAATGACTCAATTATTAAAGTCCGTGACCGTACATACAAGGTGTAACAAAAATAGTGGTGATCTATTGCGACTAAGAAAAAGAAGGAAATATGTTTTTTGGTCGCGAAAAAATTTTTTTTTCTCAAACAGACTCCGAAATGTACATATGCGTTAATGTCTCGAAATGAAGACATGAAGTTGCTCATTTATGGCTCCTTGCATTACTTCTTGGCCTTAGGCCAAGAAGTAATGTAGGGAGTTAGTATGAAACGTACATTATTGTCCGCTGCTCTAACTTTTTAAATTTGCTCACTAAGGTTAGACTGACAAAGAAATATTACATACAGCCAACGACCACTCTCTATGTAAGTATACTTGCGACATTAAAATTAAAAAAGAAAAAACAAAATCTATGGTACTAAATTTATAAGCGGTTAAACATGGTGCTCGAATAGCTTCTTCAAATGTCAAGTTTAAAAAATAAAAAAGGCGGGAATTTAAATTTATTTACTTGATTACTTAGTAGTTATTTTAATTATAATATTTTCTTATATTGTTTGAGAAAAGCACTATACAATCCTTGGCCGGAACAGGGATTGCAGGACTCGCTTTATCCGTCTACCACAATCTCGTCCTTAAATCCCTTACTTCACCGGCCTCTGCAGTAATGTACTATTTGTATGGGATACGTCATTCCAGCCGGCCAACCCTCCATACATTTTTTTTTTATAATTTCATAATTAGAATACGTTACTAATCATCCTTATGCCGGCTCTACACATAGGCGGACGCATCCGCAGATTGTATCTGCGTCTCGTTCTTACTAGTTAACGAGAGAACGAGACGCAGATACAATCTGCAGATGCGTCCGCCTATGTGTAGAGTCGGCATTAACGGATCACGACTTTTTTTGTTACAGCTTGTATAGTGATCGAGAGTTGTCTTGCGCGTGGCAAGGCATGTTTGCAACTACCACGCGCAAAGCCAGCCACAGACGCTAGGTTAACCGATGGTTATGCCTGCACCGTTAATTTGTGCAGGCATAACTGAACGTGTATATTTAAATTTTGCTTGCGCAGGCAAGGAGTCATGTCAAACACACGTTCAGTTATGCCTGCACAAATGAACCGTGCAGGCATAACCATCGGTTATAACCATAGCTTAGCATAGCTTTATGAGATGATATGATATAACAGATGGTATGATGGCATGTGTGGCCGGCTATAAGTGACATTTTTGCTGCGCATGGCAGTTCCAACGCTTTACACGCATAAGGAGCAATATTGCCAATATTTTGTATAGCATGAATATATTGGTCAGTTTCACGCTTTATGAGAGGATATGATATGTAACGGAAGACTGTGACAGACTCAAGATAGGTGCGACGACGAGCAATGTGAGGACAGCGTTTGTTAGAGCGACCGAAGCGAACGCCGCAGTGGCCGGCGAGCGCCAGGACGGACTTACTTTATTGGTACGAGTAGGTGATCCTAATGCGTATACGCATATAGGTCCTATTAAAAATATATCCTATTGCGTACCTAGATGCCACGTCGTAACATGCCACGCGCTTTACTATATATACAGTCGACGTCAAATATATGTTCACACTTTTGCCATTTGCGTGTATCATTCATTAGACTTTAGAGAATACAGTTCAGGTAGGAAAGCATAATATATAAAACGTTTTCTGAAGCAGTCAGATTTGGATTTTATTACTTTTTCTTTATAATTAAACAATAGGTACATTCTCTATCTCTCAAGCTGTTTTGATATGTCTTCTTGAAAAACTATGCATTATTGTGTATCTTCAATATCGAATGTATTACTGTTTTGAAAAAATAAGTCCCGCCGAGTTTCTTGCCGGTCATAATACTTCTCGGGTCAGAGGTGTAGTAACCGGTGGTAGCTTTTTTTTTCTCTGACGTTCATAAGTGCTTTGTAATGTACCTAAATTGAAGAAAAAATATATATTTTTCCAAAGTTTAAACATATCTTTGACGTCGACTACTATATCTAGTAGTTAGATGATCTGTGAGTATATCACAGAGTGGCACTTCACTAGCCCGGTTTAGATGTGTTTTCGGTGCACAGTGCAATTTATAAAAACGTTCGCAGCGGGCACAGCCAGTCGGAATATTCGCTCGCTACAAGTTTTCCAGCTCAATACTCGGTCAGACTGTTAGTTAGTTAGTTTTACTGAGCATATTCCGCAAGTCAACATCCTGCGTGTCTATTTTGCGTGTCGGTTAGACTGTATGATTATATTGATTAGTGATGTGCCTACTGGACTGCGAGATTATTTCCATTATTTTGTTCTTTGGGTTTTTTTTCTTTGTTTCCATAAATATTCCTAATTTATTTTCACAGTAATGTCAGTTAAACATTTCCAAATATCACGACTTGGATAGTTCTAAAGTAGCGTACAGCGTACCTATATTAAATTTATAAGAAGGCAGACTGTTTCAATTTTTTCAGGACAATACCGATTAAGCTGAAGTGATGAATAAATATACCTATTTTGTTTGTGGGGAAATCCCTCAAATACAAAATGCAACTTAAAGCGATTCGGTATTAAAGGTACGTAGGCAATTTGGTACAGTCGAGGTCAAAAATACCTTTACAGTTGAGTGGTACAAAAATACCTTTACATTTAAATAAGTTTACACACTACATGACAAAAACATGCTTACAACACACATGACAGATTCATCTTTTCACTTAATGCACCAAAGCTCAGTTTACAATCTATCTTCCATAGAAACATTATCACAAATTGTGACATAATAGGTTTACATTGCATGTTACAGAATAAGATTTCCTGTCAATGTGCGATAAATTTCTGAGTATTTAAGTATATCATCATAACCTTCTCAAGCTATGTGTTTCTGGGTGCCTGGGAAGTGCAAATAGGCAAGTACCTTCCTAAAAAAAAAAATCCTAGTTATTCTACTAATAATAAAACTTCGGTTCGAAACTTCGAACACTGGGACCAGGTGTCTGTCTGTTTGGTTTGTTTATTTTGTGGTTTTTGTCTGGTGTCTGACTTACAACTACTTAATGCAATTGTTATGGTTTTTTTTTCTCTTTTTTTTTCAAAAGTAAGTTGTAAGGTTAATAAGTTATTTATTTGAACATGTTTATGTAGTAAATTAAAATAGATTACTTAAACACTTTACATATTTAGTTCATCTTGCGTATCGAGCATTTGTGTGTATTGTACATTCTCATTGTTTTCTTATATTTGTTATGTTTAATCGTTACATAATGTAATCCAAAGGATGACTGTTATTGGCCTTATTTTATGTAAGCATTTTACGTCCTAGTTATATTTACGGCTGTTGTTATCCTGAATACCAATACAATAAAATAAAAATAAAATAAATATGTTTATATTTGCAGTGGCATTAAAAACTTTATGTTCAAGCTTACTTTTCGTTTACATACACCTATTGCGACATAATTATGTTTACAGATTTGATTAGCCCGTTTTTAATTTTAATAATGACATGAAATCGTCATAAATATAAATTTCGGCTTTATAAAGGGAGCTTAATTATTTATTAACGCTAACTAAACTTTACTAACTTTCGGCTTTATTATTTATTGTTTATTAAGGGAGTTAAAAATAGTACTATTTTTTTATTAGCTGTATTTGTTTGGTTTTGTGTTTTTACATACATTATATAGTATGTCGACAAGAAATCCTTAGTAGTCATTAGACGGGATCTTTATATAATATTCTAACACATCTCAAATTATGTAAGAGTTCCTTTTTAACCCTTTGAACGCCAAAGACCCATAAAGTGGTCATGAGATGTCGTGCATATCATGCCACGAACCCCTAAAGTGGTCCGGACTAAGAAGTATTGCGAACATTCTAAAAAAATCAATATAAAGCATTCTCGTTTATTTTTATTGGTGCTTGTTTTGCATTAAATTTATGGTGGTTAGCGTCTGACTGACCACTTCATTTGATCTTTTTATATGTCAATGAACCATTTTGCATGTCAGTCAGTTTAAATTTGGGATTGTAAGAATAATAAATTCTGTGACAAAAAATATTTCTGAGTGCTGAAATTCATGACTCAGTGATGTCACTTCGGAGAACACCCGAGTGGAGCTCTTGTATATTCGGCGGGCCTATTGATGATTGGGATGAAATAGCTGAGGCCGAAGAAATCTCATGGATTTTAACGCTCACCATACGAACGACATCACTACATAGTATAAAACAAAGTCGCTTTCCGTTGTCTGTCCCTATGTATGCTTAGATCTTTAAAATTACGCAAAGGATTTTATTGCGGTTTTTTTAATAGATAGAGTGATTCAAGAGGAAAGTTTATATGTATAACGGCCTCCTAGCCCAGTCGGTAGTGACCCTTCCTACGAAGCAGGAGGTCCCGGGTTCGAATCCTGGTCAGGGCATTTATTTGTGTGTTTATCACAGATATTTGTTCCTGAGTTATGGATGTTTTCTATGTATTTATCCATATTTATCTATTATATATATCGTCGTCTAGTACCCACAACCCAAGCCTCATTGAGCTTACTGTGGGCCTAGGTCGATTTATGTAAGGTTGTCCTATAATATTTATATTTAATATTTATAATACATAAGTAGAGAAACACTGATAATTTTAGAGGTTTCTAATGTGATGTCGAGAATAAACACTTTTTTTGCGCTTACATTGCAAACGCTAGCTGAACCCTATGAGATAGAATAAAAAAAATCCTCAATGGTATATGTCTATCTCTTAGGGGTAACCCAAAATAAACATTTTTTATCCCGTGCGAAGCCGGGGCGGGTCGCTAGTAGTTAATATATATAGAATTGTATTGAACATTCTTAATTTCACTACATCGGCTATTGTGAATTAAATAGAAAATTGGTAATTATTCAAATTAAGAACGGGCCAATCAAATTTGTAAACATATTTACGGCACATTGACAGGAAATCTTATTCTGTAACATGCAATGTAAACCTATTATGTCACAATTTGTGACAATGTTTCTATGCAAGACAGACTGTAAACTGAGCTTTGGTGCATTAAGTGAAAAGATGAATCTCATGTGTGTTGTAAGCATGTTTTTGTCATGTAGTGTGTAAACTTATTTAAAAGTAAAGGTATTTTTGTTTGTAAATATATATCTCAAAGGTACCCATCACGCTCGCTGCCGCCACTACATAATTAAAATATACAATCTAAAAAGGGAGAGATAATTGGTTAATGCTTAGGTGTAGTTATCAGTGCTTGTTTTAATTTTCTTTTGTGTAGGCTTACTCAAGTGTTTAGTTTTATTTTAGTTAAGAATTAAGATACCATTTTGTAACTGAGACTGTAAAAATGTTAGTTTAATATATTTATATTTCATACTCATAAATTTAATTAATAAATAATGAAGTAGTATTATTTTCTAAAGTTCATTATAAATAACGACTATCAACCTTTATACCTACCTATATTATTGACTCAAATCAGTGCATATTATATTGAATCACAGAGTGCAGTTTCGATTCGGTGCACAGACTACAGTTCCCTAAATTAAAAATCTATCGCAGCGTTGCACATGGCCAGTTTGCCAGAATGTTCACGTTTCTATTAGTTTCCTACTTCAACAGGGTTTGTGCTGAAAGAGAAGTATCGTTTTTTATATAAAACCTAAACCTCTCGCCAAAGGAACAAAGTTCATCGTCACTTCCTAGTTCCTGGACACTTGGTATACTAATTATAAACGGGCATCTCGCTCGTTTCTCCATAGAACGTGTGGAATGTGGAATGAACTAGGTACCTCCCGAGGTGTTGCCATTGCGCTTTGACATGGAGAATAGGCATGGTGAATTTTTTTCATGTATGGTATCAATCGATTCGTTTTGTTGTGAGGATCAAATGTCTATATGGGCCCAATTGCGTAAAAGCAACACAAAAGTCAGAAATGAGACTTAAAGTCCGAGATTTGCATTTGTTTTTCAAAACGCTCCTAACAAAATGATATGCAAAAGTGACGTCACGATCACATAGTCGCCCTGTTTAAAGTATGGAAGAATTATGAAATTGCTATTTTTACAGTGAAATGTTGCGTTTATGTATATGGTTGCTGTACAATTTATTTTACAGTAAAATGTTAAAAATCGAATGGTGTCATTGTTTTTTTAAATTTCGCACTGTACAAAATCGTAATATTTAGAAATTTTGCAGCTTGTTATCTTTGAGCCATTTCAATAGAATTTATAAATTTTCACTTTAGTTGGATATATTGATCATTTTGCATCCTATCAACTAAATTTTATTGCATAATTCAACATGTGTCATCATGCCTATTCAAGAGAACATTTAAGAAGCGGGCGTACAGGGCTCTCAAACTGGGCTCTCAAACGGGAACGAATGCGGAAATGAATGGAACTAATGAATTCTGCGAGGCTTCTTTTTTCTCACAGACTTTAGAGTCTACCTTAGGGTAGAAATCATAATTCTATCTTAGTCAGGAACGTTCTTCGTCTGAGAAATATTCCCGAATTGTCACACCACTAAATTAGTGTGCGCGTTGTATTAAATTTGTAAGCAGCCGTTTTCTCGCAAACAACCAAGCGGGGGCCACGACCGAGCGTTATCAAATTAATTGTTCCGACGAGGCTCCGTGTAATTAAGTATTGCCTAATTTTAACCGAGTGTTTTCGTACCTAATCTTAACGTAAAAGGTGCTTTTAGGCAAATTTAGACCACTGTACTTTTGTGTGACCATTTAGTTTTCTATATTTTCTGTTTTTTAGGGTAACATACCTCAAAAGAAAAAACTGGCCAAGAGCGTGTCGGGCCACGCTCAGTGTAGGGTTCCGTAGTTTTCTGTCCGTCACAGTAAGTGTCCCCACTTAAGAGTTTTTGTAGAAATTACAGGTACAATAAACACCTGCTTATACGGTTAAAACAAACTTAGTTCAGAAATTATTTTGTATTTTTTTTTCAAAAACTATTCAACCTATCAAGTTCAAAATAATTTTCCTAGAAAGTTTTTATAAAGTTCTACTTTAGAGATTTTTTCATATTTTTAAAACTTATGATTCAAAAGTTAGAGGGGGGGGACACATTTTTTTTTACTTCTGGAGCGATTATTTCCGAAAATATTTACATTATATCAAAAAATGATTTTAGTAAACCCCTATTCATTTTTAAATACCTATCCAACGATATATCACACGTTAGGGTTGAAATGAAAAAAAAAATCACTCCCCACCTTTACGTATAGGGTACCCTAATAAAAATAAAAATAAACCGGCCAAGTGCGAGTCGGACTCGCGCACCGAGGGTTCCGTACAAACCTGTAGGTATATAGGGGTAGTAACTTTAAAATTATTAAAAATATTTTTATTATATAATGTAACTAAAAATTTACGGTTTTCGCAATTTTTCCTTTATCTGTGCTATAAGACGTTCCTTCGTACCAAATTTCAAGATTCTGAGTTCACGGGAAGTACCCTGTAGGTTTTGATTCCCTTGCGAGCGAAAATTTGCGGAAATTTGCGGCATAAACGGCTGTATCTTTTGATTGCGTTGGCTTAGATGTCTGATTTTTTCACAGCTCCAAGGGACAGTAGACTTGAGTATTTGATATAAATTTCAGCTTGATACCTCCACGCGTTCCTGGGAAAAATGGTCTTGACAGACAGACAGACAGACGGACAACAAAGTGATCCTATAAGGGTTCCGTTTTTTCCTTTCGAGGTACGGAACCCTAAAAATTTCCACTTTTTATTTTACCACTTTGTCGGCGTGATTGATATACCTACATATTAGTACCAAATTTCAGCTTTCTAGTGTTAACGGTCACTGAGATTATCCGCGGACGGACGGACGGACGGGCAGACATGGCGAAACTACAAGGGTTCCTAGTTGACTACGGAACCCTTATAGGATAACTCGGTATTTGAGCTCCCGACGTGTTGTGGAGCCGCCTTCAGCAACCCGAACTGACCCAACTTGGACTTTTTTCGCACCTTCCCCCCCCCTCCATTTTTTTTCGGGTTCCAACTCTGACCAGCTGGCGTGAATGGCAATTTAACTGCTCATTTTTCATCACAGCGGAGACTAGAATTTGAGGGGTGGAGGGGTGAAAAACAAAGTCTAAGTGGGGTTAGTTCGGGTTGCACAGGGCGGTCCCCAGCACGTCGGGAATTCAAGTACCGCGAGCCATCCGGTTGCCTCGCGGACACTGCAACTCGAGTCATTGTTCTAAATACTTGTAGGTAATAATGTACAGTCAGCGTCAGAGAAACGTGACCCCCTAATAGCAGTATAGAAACTGTACAATAATTTCGTCAACACACGTAATGATTGCGTAGCAGTTTGGTTTCATATGCGGACAAGTGATCCTAAGAGACTGCATTCGAGACCGTTAAAAGCATTTCAAATCTTTTTGTTTTTTTTTTGTTAGCATACGTATATTATTAAGTTCTGAATTATTGAAAAATGGATACGGGTAATATCAAATATTATAGAAGAAATAAATAGGGCAAATTTAAATAAAAACAATCTTAAAAACACATTATTTTATTGGTAGTTTATTAACGCTTATCGCCTAATAATATTTTAAATATCCCTATACCGATATGCGTTTAGTTTGGCAGATATTTATTTGATATTTCTAGTTTACATTATATAAATTGAACATTTTTGTTGCTTAACTATTAAGGTTACAGTTGCATTGTAAGCATATTTAAATATATTTTATGGGAAATAAACAACAATATTATAGTGTGAGTTAATTAAAATTGTGTAAATTGTGTTGTTTCCTGGGCTGCGATTATAGCCGTCTTAATAATAGGAAGGGAACCGGAAGGGAAATCCCCAGGATATTGTCTATTGAATATAAGCTAGCAGGTTGTCTTTTCCTTACGACTGAGTCATGAGAGTGCAGACAGGATATTTCTGTACAACGCTGAATACATCAGTACATCACATTTTAAATGTCGAATCGACCGCGTGATTAATAACTGCATAACAGATCTTATTTACTTT
This sequence comes from Pammene aurita, assembly GCA_947086415.1. NCBI lineage: Eukaryota > Metazoa > Arthropoda > Insecta > Lepidoptera > Tortricidae > Pammene > Pammene aurita. Next base: position 29,522,862 of record OX352298.1, read on the forward strand.
TATTTAAATACGTTATTTAAATACCTAAAGATACAGAGTATAGACCTCGTTTTTTTAGCATTAGAAAAAGGGTTAACAATCTTGACAAGTCTTTTTATGAAATAAGGCTTCTCACAAAAAAAAATAACTATTACTTATGAAATCAAAATAATGTAAATATATGTCCTTGTAAAACATAATTGTTACATATTTGCTATATTTTATTTTTCAAAAGTGTTTTTCAATGAAGAGACACGTAATTAAGCTTCCTTACCCTTTTTGTAATGCTAAAAAACAAGGTATAATCTGAAACAATATCACTTAAAACTTTTCTATGGCCATCAAATAAGAATATAATATAATATTACACTATATTTCACTAGCTGTATTTTTTTTCTAATACCGGAGACTGCCGGAGAGGGTAACCCTCATTCTCCTCTATTTGTTTCAGCCTACTTTTCATGCTAGCTACCAAGTTTCAGCACATGTCAGTATTCTTCATAAGTTCCCAGGTTCTATAGTCTTCATCATCATCAAGGTTTTGTTTTGATTTGACCTGATCGGGGTTCCAGCTGAGCACCATTTGACCCCATCTACCTTCGTCCATCTTTATCGGATTTGAAGCATTTTTCATCCGAAAATTTACGATCTGGTTCTCTCAGTCGAAAACTTCATATTTTTTGGCAAAACTAAGGCGATCATAGCGATGCTAGTTGACAAACTTATTTTTTTCGCTGGTTTATAATGGTGTATCTGGGCAGCGTGCAAATGTCTTTCTGATAGTGCTAAGAGATACCCCAAATGTCTCAGCTGTTGAGCGAGTTGTAGTAAATAAAGCGTCGGTATTCAGTAGCACAATATTACGGTGCCGCTGAGATTCCTCTGTGTAGGCAGAAGGACGAGGGCCTTGCCGATCATCTTTAACGTCACCCGGTTTTTCATACCGCCTTAGCCATTTGCGAACCGTGTTCGTCTGCAAATAAAAAACACAATTTGAACTTAGTTGGTCTATCAACAAAACATAGCTCAATGAAATGAAGTAAACTCTAAGTAACTCAACGCTATATTCATTTCTTGTGCATTTTTTTATATATTCTGGTTTTGTTCCCGAAGCACTACAATATTCGATCTCATAAAAGAGTTTAATCGAACCATTTTAAAACTCAGTTGTTACACAAGTTTTCGGCCAAGTCAAGAATAAAATTAAATAACGTTACTACTTCGGCCAAACCAAGCATAGACGTAACGATGACGGTAATTATTTGCGGCGGATGTGAATTATTATTTACAAAGTTACCCCAAAACTCAATTGTAATTACAAAAATGCGAAACGGTAAAATCATACTAAATTCAACCTAAACACGTTTAGTTAAAGACGTTATTAGTGTTATTACTTACTTTCGGATATATATAATGGGGGTAGAGAAATAATAATAAACAAAGACAAGACTATTTATCATTATCCATACAGGCCGGTTAGACAAGGACGTATAGACATATGTAAGTAACCTCCATCTTTACGATTTGACGATAGTGATTCATATTTTCACAAGTAATAATATGTCATCGGTGGCTCAATGGTATAAGTGACGGACTAATGTAAGAACGTGAAGTCTTGATAAGATAACAGTCGCGAAGTCCCGAGGATCGATTCCCAATTACAGTCCACGGAACAAATAGGGAAATTTGACTTTTTGAAATAATATGATGCTTGATAATAGCTGTAGCGATGTTGAACTAATGTTTCGGCGTTGCCTTGCGAGCTATAGTTTTAAAACCAGGGGGGTCACGTTTCTCTGACGCTGACTGTACAATCATTACGAAAATAGTTAATAATGGATGTAAAATCTGATTGTATAATAAAGTCATTTCAAATCACCTTATTTGTAGAAACTTGGGGTTGCCGAAGCGTCCATTATTGTGCTGGAAGGTTTCGAGGTAGTATGCAAAATAGACTGCCCATGCTGACAGATGCAAACCCAGAATGGAGCTCTATTACAAATATAAATTATCAATTCGTCAATGTTTTAGATAAAAAATTGTGTTAGATATAGTAAGAGAGCCCATGACACTGAACCTAGTTCGATAAGTCTCCTAGATGAGATATATATAATTAGACGCGTCTTTAATGGGGGAACACGAAATGCTGATGCTGCAATGCAAAAAAAGTGGTGGCGTACTTTTTTTTTTTTTTTTTATTAATTGAAAAATCCGGTTTCTAGTACGATAAGTCTCCTAGATTTCCTTTGTTCCTCGAAGCAGGGGAGGGGTAGAGCTACTAGGGCTATACGATACTGCGGTGCTGCAAGCCTCCGTGCGTGGCCTTGTCAGTGGCAGTAGCATCAAAAGATTGTAGATGTATGAAAAAACAAAACGCCTGATCTTTTTATAACAAAAACAAGATGTTATGTAACCTAAACTTAGCGCCTGAACTGCAACAAGATGTTACGTTATTAAAATGATTTTATATTTTAAAAGATCAGGCGCTTTGTTTTTTCATACATCTACAATCTTATGATGCTGCTGCCACTGACAAGGGCCGCGATTCGAAAAATAAACACACACACTGGACTGACACAGCTCCAACCCAACTCAACCCAACTCAACTCAACGCTATAACGACATTGACATTTGCTATTCGAACAGATTTTCATTCAACATTGGTCTCACATTGGTCTCACATTGGTCACACATTGTACCAATGTTGTACCAATGTGAGACCAATGTGTGACCAATGTGCGAACAATGTGAGACCAATGTTGAATGAATATCTGTTCGAATAGCAAATGTCAATGTCGTTATAGCGTTGAGTTGAGTTGGGTTGGAGCTGTGTCTGTCCAGTGTGTGTGTTTATTTTTCGAATCGCCGCCAAGGCCACGCACGGGGGTTTGCAGCACCCCATTATCGTGTAGCCCTACCCCTCCCCTGCTTCAAGGAACAAAGGAAATCTAGGAGACTTATCGTACTAGAAACCGGTTTTGTATTTTTTTTTTTTTTTTTTATTAAAATACGCCACCACTTTTTTTGCATTGCAGCATCGGCATTTCGTGTTACCCCATTAAAGACGCGACTAATTATATATATCTAATCTAGGAGACTTATCGAACTAAATAGGTTCAGTGTCATGGGCTCTCTTACTAATAGTCCTGGGCGTCGGCATTTCGAATGCCTCACGTTCAAAGTATTTGGTGTACAATAATTATAGCGTATATAAATCACTTAAAGGACTTCCTAAAGTTGCTATCGAATGCACCAGGAACGCTGTCGGTGGTAGTAAAAATGTTTTTTTTTTGCGTTTTACAACTAATGTCATATAATGTTTTTTCCTTTTTTTGACCTCAGAAATGCCTGGTTAAAATCTCTGCTGCTCACTGACACCGTGTAGACTAAGAGTTGCTGGACGCGTTAGATATGACACAATAATGAGAGCAAAAAAATGTCCAATTAGATTGCTATACTATCCTTATTGCTAGATCCGGGCAACTGGCAGGTGGAGGAAGTCAGAGTGACATACTAGCAAGTTTTTTCAGTTGGAAAATTGTAATACCGGAATAGATAAAAACTGCCGAAGTTGTCTTATTTATAGAGGAGAAGGCCTATATTTTAAGATTAGAACAAAACACATTGCGTATTATTGCGGAAGCAGTAGGCTCCAAACTATGAATTACATTATACTATACGTCGTTATGTACTACTTTCCCCCAACACTTTAGCCAATGATATAATCCATTTATTTATATAATTTCTCTTTATATTTCATCAAACCCAGAACTCTGGGATTTGTATTCTTGAAGTAATCTGCATTCTTTGCATGACCTCCACCAATGAACAGCTGCCTAGAAGCAATGAGCTCGAGTGACGAAACAAGTATTTATTATTTTTATTCATGTGTTTTATTTTTAAGCAGAAACACTACTTATATAATTATAAAATGGCCTTCTGCATAAGTCGCTGGTTCGATGCCAGCCCTGGGCACCTGAGGCTCTGGTTACTTTTTCGTTCGTTAATGTCACCTATTTCAATTTTCAACGATAATGAATTTTCGCTTAAGTAGAACCCTACAAAAAGGCAAAGTTGTCAACCGGATAAGTAGAGGTCCCTTCAGCGGCTACGGCTCAATGGGAAAATACGAAAGCGCCTGGCGAAGTGGCGACACTTAGTAACTTTCTTACCGCTCACTTTGCAAAATCGGCAAGTTTTATAATACTGAGCTAGGAGGCCGTTAATAGTAGATTGTACACCAAGGGGATAAAGCACTGTTTTATGTCACGGGCGCAATATTGAATCCTGAACGTAACGAAGGACTCCAGATTTTACTCCCGAGCGCAGCGAGGGGGTTATGAGTTAATTCCCGAGCGAAGCGAGGGAATTAAGACTGAGTCCTGAGTGCAGTGAGGGGTTCAAGCGCGCCCGTGACAAAAACAGCTTTATCCCCGAGGAGTATACTCTACTTTTCTCACCTCTTGCGAGACAATAAAATAGCTAAGGCTACTAGAAACGGATTTTTATTAAAGTAAATCAAAAGTAAAAACCGGCCAAGTGCGTGTCGGACCACACATAGCAGGATTCACTGGAACATTCAATGGAATAAGAACCAAACTAATACCAAAAGGTCGTATCTGATGCCTATGGAAAAAGTTTTTTGGAGATAACTCAAAAATGGCTAAACCAATAATGTTCAAAAAAATTTTCCTAGAAAGTATATGATAAGGCGCATCTCCTCAATTTTTTTCATATTTTTTGGACTTACGGTTCAAAAGTTACAGGGGGGGGGGCACAATTTTTCTGACTTTCGAAGCGATTATTTCAGAAAATATTCACTTAATCACAAAATGGTCAAAAAACCTCAGTGTTATTTTTAAAGACCTATCGATTTATGTGTCACATGTTGATATTTAGTCAAAAATATAAAAAATAAAAATTTTGTTACATGTATGGAGCGCCCCCCCCTAAAAATTTTTTTTTCAAATTTAACTACATAACTGAGTAGCGGCATACAAAATACACCTTATGTGTAAATTTTATTCAGATACGTCGTATAGTTTCCGAGTAAAATGGCTGTGACATACGGACGGACAGACATACAGACAGACATGACGAATCAATAAGGGTTCCGTTTTTTGCCATTTGGCTACGGAACCCTAAAAATTTATTCTTGATACATTAGTCCATTTTATTCTAATTTTATCTTCTATTTTTATAGAACCTGCAGTTTTACTCCGTATACTGCAGCGTCTTATGACACTCGCGGCATTTGTTTTAGGTATTTAAAATTGAGGTGGCCAGGACGATTTTCCGAATAAATTCGATTTTCAAATCAGCTCGACGCGGCGGCGCGGGCCCCGGCTGGCGTCGCGGGGCTGTGCACCGTGCGGACTTTACGAAATTAGACTTTAAGCACATAACAATAAGAGCTATGGGAAGTGAATTCACATTATTAACCAGCGGGTTATAATGAGATTTAGTACAACATTATAACCCGGCTAAAGCCAAGGGCTATAATGATTTGCTTTCGGTGAGGTTTGCATGATATATAATTTGGCATTGTCGAGCAGGTGGTGTGAAATAGTACGTTACTTACCAAGGACTGTAAAAGAAAGAAAGCCCGAAATCGCAGGTATTTGTGACCCGAGCCGCAGGCGAGGGTTGTAAATATGCGATAGAGGGCTTCCTTTTTTACTGTCCGTGGTGAGTACACAATTTTACGTCTCCACCTAGACATAATGCGAGTTTTACCGTACGCGTAGCGTGCGGTAAAACTCACATTATGACCAGGTGTGACGTAAATATCTATTTAACGGCCTCCTCGCTCAGTCAGTAGTGACCCTGCCTACGAAGCAGGAGGTCCCGGGTTCGAATCCTGGTAAGGGCATTAATTTGTGTGTTTATCAGTTTTATCACAGATATTTGTACCTGAGTTATGGATATTTTCTATGTATTTAAGTATTTATCTATATGTGTCTATCTATTATAATATATCGTCGTCTAGTACCCACAACACAAGCCTTATTGAGCTTACTGTGTGTGGGACTAGGTCGGTTTGTGTAAGATTGTCGTATAATATTTATTTGCTAATTTATTCTTTATTTATCTCTTCACATTCCCGCTAGGAGGCCGTTAAATATCTATTTAACGGCCTCCTAGCTCAGTCAGTAGTGAACCTGCCTACGAAGCAGGAGGTCCCGGGTTCGAATCCTGGTAAGGGCATTTATTTGTATGTTTATCACAGATATTTGTACCTGAGTTATGGATATTTTCTATGTATTTAAGTATTTATCTATATGTATCTATCTATTATAATATATCGTCGTCTAGTACCCACAACACAAGCCTTATTGAGCTTACTGTGTGTGGGACTAGGTCGGTTTGTGTAAGATTGTCCTATAATATTTATTTACTAATTTATTCTTTATTTATCTCTTCATATTCCCGTTTTTTTGATTGATGAGTGAATATTTGTATTTGTTATTTTTTTCTATAACGTACCTATGTTCTTTTTTAAGAGTTTATTTTGTTTGTAGGTGGTTTGTAGTCTTATTTCTTGTGTCGAAAACTGGAAAATATTTTACAGTTTGTGCGGATAGAGAGGTATTGTGGTTTATATGGGGACTAATAAAAACTACGACAATGATCTATCCACACAAACTCTTAAACAATTTATTCTCATTTGATGTATCCGTTTCTTTTATGAATCTCGGTATTGGAGGTCCAGCTATAAAGACGTTTTTATGTAACACAGCACGACATTATAAGCTGAATACAATTGCAATTGCAATAGCAATTGCAGATAAATTTTTTTATTTAGGCAGGACCATATACTTAGGTACAAATAGGATTCTAAATTTAGCCAGTACAAACCTAGGTACTATATCTGCTCATCCATATAATTGTCTAGACGGTTCAGTTATTAAGACGGCTTCGTGTCATTTGGTCACGCTAAACCGTGAGAACCCTTTGACGCGCTGAGGATCTTTAAAATGCATTTTAAAGTAACCAATCAAAACACACCTTATTCTTTTAAAATAAGGTGTGTTTTTGAGGGATTACTCAGAGATTTGAGATATTACTGCAGATGCTGGGGTTGTAACTCTTGCATCAACGGGAAACGCTCTTGACCTCATTAATACTTATCTTTACTTTTCAGAAATAAATAAATCGAACGTTCCATACTTATACTTAACCACTACTAAACCCCATTTAAAAGTAACTTAATCGCTTGTAACACATTTTGTAACAATCCGAACATTTTTTTCTATAAATTTATGAACAAATCAAATTAATCAGCTGGTTACTGAGACGTTCGTCCATCTCGATGACTTTTTGATTTTTTTTAATGTTTGTTCCGCGATAACTGTATTAACGGTTTTCTGATCTTTATGAAATTTTTTATGTTATGGTTTTATCAGAGATATGAAATTTCTTATATGAGCTGGCTTCACAACGGGATTCTGAAATTAGAATACTTAAAAGGATTTTGTTCAGGATTTTGCAAATAAATCGTGAGTTCTCAGTTCGAGGCGGACAACTAGTGTAATATAAAACAATAGGATGGAAAATGAGGATAACAAAGCAAACGCATTCAATGAAAATTCAAATAAAGTTCTTAGAAAATTATACAATATTGGTTCGCTAATGTAACTTGAAATCAATCAAGCTTTGTCAATATCGTGACATATCATCAAGCTTCTTACCATTATGTGTTAATGTTAATTATTATCTCTCCATAATCTGCTAGTGCTAATACTTCAAAGAATCCATTTGATCAGAATGACAGGGAGAACTTGATTAGTCATACATGCATAGTATTTAGGGATGTCACGAATGCCGTTTATCTCACATTCGCAAATGCGAGTGCGAATACGAATGTTACACAATACAGACCACGCCAGATATGAATATGACACAATAGTGAGAGCAACGAAACTGCTCTAGCCATTTTTCTATACTATGCTTATTTCTAGATCTGGACATCTGGCAGCTGTAAAGTGGTGGAGATCAAAGAATGGCCACTTCATGAAAACGAATCCTAGAGTTCTGGATTTGATGCAATATTATGAGAAATTATATAAATAATTAGATTATAATGCCAAAAGTTTTTATTAGGGAAAATATAATGGCAAACGACGTATAATTTAATTCATACATTGTCGCCTACTGTTTTTGTTTCCGTAACAATACGCAATGTTTTATGTTCTAATGTTAAAATATAGTCCCTGTCCTTACAACTGAGACAACTTCGGCAGTTTTTACCTATTTTGGTATTACTATTTTGCAATTCAAAAATTTTGCTTGATTGTCACTCTGACCTGAACCCATTAAAAGCTAGCAATAAGATAGTAGGTTTTGTTGCTCACATTATTATGTCATTTCTGAATCTGAAGTAGCCAGCTCTAAGACCAATAGCTTTAAAAAAACTCAATATTTGTCATAATTTTTATGTTTCAGTAGTTCAAAAATACAGAAAATACGATGTCTCTATTATCATTCAGTCTATGCATAATATTGATCTAAACGAGGCAATGAGATATACCGTCGTTTTCTCGCCATGTGTATGCGCAGCGCAAGCATATTACGACCTGCGGCAGGGTCACCGCGGTCAAAATACGACGCGTTTTAATATATTCGGAACATTTGATGCGAATGCGAATGCCGATACGAATATCAAAAATAATGCGAAAATTCGATTTATACGAATGCGAATAATAATATTCGTAACATCCCTAATGCATAACCTGCGTGACTAGGGTGAAGTCATGGGGATTTGATCTTAGTCAGGTGTTTTCGATGGATGTGCGAATGACCCGTGAATCATGTAGACGTGGCGGGTACGCAATCAGATCGTTTTAAGTATTGATATCTGCTTCATACTTTAAAGCATGAACATCTGAATGAAAAATGATATAAAATTAGGAATCAGTCAATTAGGGGCCCATAGATACGAGTATACCTTAAAACTAGTATACATATCATATCACATAGGGGAAAGGTGTATAAGTTAATCCCCTTAAGCGGGATTAGATGTAGTATCTATGTTTTTCCGGTCAGTGTAAAAGTTAAGACGTTTACTACTTTCAGATTTATCTATCTATCTTTTTTTATTCTCAAAATAATGAGGATTTATTGTTTTTTTTCTGTTTTTCTAAAACCCTATAAAGTGATCATTTTATACACCCCGGTGTTTAAGATGATCCCTGTGGTATGGGAATAGTAGTTTATGTAACTGTTACGTAATAAGGGTCCTTAAAACATGAGTTTGGTTTTATGAAACGAGCCGCAGGCGAGTTTCATAATAAGATCACACGAGTGTTTTAAGGCCTAATTACGTACAGTTGCATACACTGCTTTATCTACACTCATATTATTTATTCTAAATGCCGTATTCGGAAACCATAGCATGGCCGCCATTGCACTGCCATGGCCAACTCGATTGTGTCGGCGGTCGCGCGGGCGCGTGTCGGGCTGTCGGCGGTAGCGCGGGAGGGTGCAGGTGTACATTATGTTATCAAAACTCATAACATAACACATCAATAGTTGAGCATGTAAAGTTAAAATTACGTTACTGCCACAGATAAAAAGTTCATCATAATAAAATCGGTCGTGGTAATGCTAGCCATTGCCTACCGTTTTCGAACACGTTTTAGAGAACTAACAATATGAGTGTAGATAAAGATTATACTTCGCTTTGTGATTCCTTCATATTATAATAACTTGTAGTAGCTCGTCGCTTACGCCCTTTTTGTCACGATATGTTTAGAGCTGAAAAGACTCCTAAAAAAATAACACTTAGAAATACAACTCCAATACGTCAAGTGACACTCGTCACCGTCAACTCCTACGCGCCAAACTCTCATCTTCGTGCTATCGCCCTAACGTCACGCGCTATAGTTCTTTCTTTTATTCATATTTTAAATGAATTTCCGATTGAAAGTTGAAAATCAAAATGCATTGCTGCTTAAATATAGCATATGAAGTGGTGGAAAGTGTATTTCAGGTTCCTAATTAACTTATTGCAAGAAAAATGCATTACGAAAACATTGGAGATGCCGACAAAGGACGCCGACGCCGACGAAAGAAAACGCCGAAATAAGCAAAAGTAGCTGCAATTTCGACTGTGAATGTACTATTAAAGGTTTGAATGATGTCAAGACGGTGGACTATGTAAAACAAATTACGTCAAAGAGGTAACCTTCTCTTGTCGATTATACTTTAAGGTTATGTTGGTTGAACCGTAAACGAAAGTGACTTTCTATAAGAGTTAACATCAACATCTTCGTGTAGTACATATATCCGTCACATAATATAAAAGTACAAATAAAACATTAAAAGGCTCAATGAGTAATAAACCCTTAAATAGTCCTAGATTAGTCTCTTGTAATTAATGCAAAATAAAATAATAATGGCATGCATGTAGAATACGCATAAGAAGTCCCATATTGTACTAAACTGATAGAATTGGAACTTTAAATGATAATAATAACCAAATCAATGTCCAATAAATCAGTAAGAATATGTTATATTCATGAACAAGTATTACACAATTACATTATTTAATTTTCTTAACACATATACATAGTGTACAATGGCATACTATGATGTAACTGAGCAACCAAATTAGAAATTTATTTAATATAATTTTAAACAAAAAAGAACCGACTTCACTAAGCATCCACCTTTCCAACACCAAATGCTCGAGCTGCTGTAAAAAATACTCAAATCACTACAGGTGTGCCTATAATAGTTGAAGAGTTCCCTCGATTTCTCCAGGATCCCATCATCAGATCCTGACCTGGTTACAATGGGACCAACTGTGAAGTATACTCTTTCAAACAAAAAAAGAATTTTCCAAATCGGTCCAGCCGTCTTCGAATAATCGGTGAACATACATAAAAAAAATAAAAAAATAAATAGCAAAAACAAAGATCCCGACGAATTGATAACCTCCTCCTTCGAAATCTTGAAGTCGGTTGAAAATGATGTAAATCATTAAGTCTCACTTGATGAAAATACAAGAAATATGTACATATTTAAGAAAAAGCGTCTTGAGATTGATATTGACAAAATTTACATACTTGGGATACGAAATACAGATATAATTGTCATTGTGATGAAGATGAATGGAATCATTATAGCATGAACCGTCATGATGCATATCAAGACCCTACTGGGCTGATTATTCATAATTCAGTTTTACATCCACGGTATACTGATCAAAGCAATGCTTGATGTAACCTATGACAGCTGTGGTCTCGCTGGATATTTATTTGAACAAGGCGGTACTCACAATATTAACCAAATCACTTAGCAAAATTTTTTGCATCCTGCTGTATTAAGCACAACATAACAACAAAGTTTATGGCACTTTTATTTATGCTAAGCCTATCCCTTAAAACAAATCTACAATGATGGCATTATTGTCTATATCTGTGTTTATAAACCAGTCAAAAAATTTAAATAAAGGCAGTACATGCTATGCCGTGCTGCCCTGGATTATGACTGTATGCTTCTGTGGTATTGCTATCCTAGGCTCTACTCGAAGCAAAAATTTAACAGTGAGGACGTTGCTGCCCTGGATTATGAGTCAGACTGTCTGCTTCTGTGGTATTGCTATCCTAGGCTCTACTCGAAGCAAAAATTTAACAGTGAAGACATTACTGCCCAGGATTATGAGTCAGACTGTATGCTTCTGTGGTATTGCTATTCTAGGCTCTACTCAAAGCAAAAAATTAACAATGATGGTATTGCAGTAGAATATGCATGGTTCTGCTTTCCTAGGCTTTACTCGAAGCAAAAATTTAACAGTGAAAACATTGCTGCCATCGATTATGACTCAGACTCAGACTGTATGCTTCTGTGGTATTGCTATTCTAGGCTCTACTCAAAGCAAAAAATTAACAATGATGGTATTGCAGTAGAATATGCGTGGTTCTGCTTTCCTAGGCTTTACTCGAAGCAAAAATTTAACAGTGAAAACATTGCTGCCATCGATTATGAGTCAGACTCAGACTGTATGCTTCTGTGGTATTGCTATTCTAGGCTCTACTCAAAGCAAAAAATTAACAATGATGGCATTGCAGTGGAACATGCGTGGTTCTGCTTTCCTAGGCTCTACTGATGTAATAATTTGACTGTATGCGTCCATGTATTCTCTATTTTTGGCTCTATATGATGCTAAAAACTTGAGTTTATTGCAACTACTTAATTTCCAGGCATACTTAAAATCCAGGCTTTATAATTATTACATTCATTCGGTTTTATTCCAGCTGTTGTTAAATTTTACCAATTGTTGCACTGCTGGCTATTATTATGTTTTAGCCTAATTAACAGAGAAAAATGCATCACTGTTAGAGTTACGTTAGAACTTGGTTCACGTATTTGGATAGTACTCAAAGCAACATCCAGCAATTGTGTTAAAATAAACAGAACATGATGCATTTATTATCTACTACTCTAATATTATGTTATTACAATTGTATCATTTTCAGTACCTATCAACAACAGCAGAAAGCCTGATTAATGTTTGGTGTGTCGGACTCGATATAGACACAATAGTTATTCTGTGACACAACTACCAGTGTTAAGAAAGTCTACAACAATACTTAAATTAAATGGATCTAATATGAAAGTATTCTGCGCTGCATATAGTTTTTAGCAAGTATATTGCATAACTATTCGGTTCCCTTACCATGCTGATATGTAATGGAGCCCACACCACTGTATTTGTGGGTCATAGCTACTTAATATAATTTTACATTGGATCAAATTTGACAATATATAAAGTCATTTAAAACGAATTTTTTGTCTTATAAAGACAAACAATTGCCTATTGGCACAAGCCATAATAACTGCTTGATAAAAGCAACTGTTACTTAATCCCTCTATGATCATTAGGTAACCATATGGTTACTCTCTGTTAAATCTGCTTATGGTTTTTTTTTTGTTACTCTTGAACTACTTGGCATTGTTTGCTAAAATTTTGATATGTAACAGAACTCCATATCAGCTAAGGGGGAAAAATAAAATATTGCCATGCTTAATTTGAAACATTATATACCCGACTACAATGATATATTTTTTGTTTTGTTTAATATGCCTATGCCCTTGTGGCAGTTGTGGCACATCTTTGACGGATTATGACACTCAGTGGAAATTACGCTTACCGCTTACTAGTTTAAACTATTTGTCAATTAAACTCTTTAACTGAAATAAATATTAAACCTAATCGTAACCGCTAGGCGGACTAGGCCCGCTTTTAAAGGTTTAAGTATATGTAGACTGTTAAAGATAAAAACCTTTTCTTTAGGTAAAGGATTACCTTTGTTCTAGTAAATTGCAAACTGATGTGTCAAATGCTTATTTGAAATGTAAAAAGCAGTGCATACCGTTGTGAGAAAAATATGTTTCTTGTTTATATACCTAGCGTAAATTAATGCTCGATCCTGATATACTCTGTGTGTACTCAACACACACTTTTATATGAGTAAGGTTATCACAAAATTGATGCACTTGGTGTCTAATTGTCTATAAACCTAGTTATAACCTTTAATAATTATTAAAGGTATAATTATACAGCAAAATTTTTGCTCAGTAAGATAAGTTCCCTGCTCATCTTATTGATTTTATTATCATTAATATAACATAATGCAGTTAACAAATCATTAATATTTTACTTGAAGGCTATGCCACCTATTACAAATTTTGTGTACATGCCTACTTTATCTTACCTATTTTTGACATCTATTGTCATGATGTTTCAAGAAAGATGGTACTTGACATACTTAGCTCATTGTCACCATTTGGTATCAAAAGATATGGAAGTAAATGAATGGACTCTAAACAGTTGGGATTCTCTGAGCCTCCTAGCTGACGTGCCATAGAAACGATTTTTTAATGATGTAATAATGCTGTATTTTATGCTTTTATTGATTCAATAATTTATATAAGCACGTTAAAGCAAAATGCTTCAAGCACTACCTGAAATAATACTATGTCAGCATATAGGTACCTATAGTGGTAGCCAAAATATCTCTGGTCTGGTAGCAGAGTTATGCAATGAATTTTGTAATTTTAATTAATATTGTGAACCGGTGTTTTATATATATTGGTAGAATACTTATCAAGGAAGTGCTTTGAACCCTTGGCGGTCATTCCGCATTGGGTTGCTACATTGGGCTGCATTGTATAAAGGCATGCCTATTTATACCTATGTTGACTATGTTTTCATAACATAATATAATAATAGTAATAGTCACAAAAATAAATATATTTGTTATTTGTCATATTACATCTACTCGTATAAGATTGTGTCCTATTAAGATTTGGTTCATTATAATGATTATATACTGTCAATACTTTCATGACACATAAACAGATATAAGTATTTAATTATTTAGGGGGTTTCTCTAAATTGACTTAACAGGTGTGGTCCTCTTCAAAAAGAATTCCTTAAAACGTAATGAAACTACTTGATTTTTTTTTTCTTGTTTCATTACTTAGAATTCTACAGATCATTCTTATAAAAATACGATATTATTAAAAATATTTTATATTTTAATTATTGGATCTTCACAGTCACAGGTATTGGGTTGTTTGGTTCTGTAGTGATACCATGTGCCGAGCAGGTATACTTTCATCAGATGTAAAAGTCATGATACTAATAATATATGATTATTTTCGTTGTTTAAATATTACAAATCACATTTTCTTTTGTGATTGAACATACATAAATAATATTTATAAACTTTCTTGTCCACAATCAGGTCAAGATCCACAGATTATTATGTTAATTTCATTTGTTTTGAAACCAAACATATAATTATATAATTTAACCCAATCGCTATCACGGTTGTGTAGTGTTAATCCATATGTAAATAATTATTATAATTCACTTTAATGCTACAAAGCTAACTTACGTTGATTGACCTGAAATAAAAAACTAAACCTGGCATTGTTTCATACCTTGGACCAGATAGATCTCTCTCTCTCTGATGTTCTCTAGTTAACTATACTGTTTTATATGCGGATCTAGTTCTGATTATTTTACGAGTCTCTGAACATCTACAAGTTATTATAATATGAAGGAATCACAAAGCGAAGTATAATTAGTAATTAAACGAACTTACCTTAAGTGAAGTTCCATTACAATTATACGAGCTTTGTGATTCCGAATATTAGTAACCCTCCCACCCGTGCTTAATGATTACAATAAGCTAAACCCAGTATAAGTGTACTGTACCATACTAGACTACAGTACTATGTTGTACAATAATCAAGTGACTATTGAGAGGTAAACATTTCTTTATACATCTCAGCGGTGCTCTGAACTAAATGAGAGTTTGGCGCGTAGGAGTTGACAGTGACGTGTGTCACTTGACGTATTGGAGTTGTATTTCTAAGTGTTATTTTTTTAGGAGTCTTTTCAGCTCTAAACATATCGTGACAAAAAGGGCGTAAGCGACGAGCTACTACAAGTTATTATAATATTCGGAATCACAAAGCTCGTATAATTGTAATGGAACTTCACTTAAGGTAAGTTCGTTTAATTACTAATAATTCCAGTGATTATTTTGAGTGTTTTTTTTTATATATATTTACGTGGCATTGGCTCTAATTAAAAAACCGGCCAAGAGCGTATCGGGCCACGCTCAGTGTAGGGTTCCGTAGTTTACCGTCCGTCACAGTAAGTGTCCCCACTTAAGAGTTAAAATAACACCGCCATCAGAATATGATATGAGCGTTCCACGTACATCGACATCTATCGGCAAATTAAGTAAACTATTGCACGCGAACTTAAAGTATGGAAGATGACTTTTATGGGATAATTCTTTATTGCGTGAGCCGATTTTCACCGTTTTTACTTTATTTGAAAGCACGTCATTTCATTGTGATTTTGTAGAAATTACAGGTACAATAAACACCTGCTTATACGGTTAAATTACAAACTTAGTTCAGAAATTATATTGTATTTTTTTTTTCAAAAACTATGCAACCTATCAAGTTCAAAATAATTTTCCTAGAAAGTTTTTATAAAGTTCTACTTACAAGATTCATTTCATATTTTAAAAACTTATGGTTCAAAAGTTAGAGGGGGGGGGCACATTTTTTTTTACTTCTGGAGCGATTATTTCCGAAAATATTAACATTATCAAAAAATTATTGTAATAAACCCCTATTCATTTTTAAATACCTATCCAACAATATATCACACGTTAGGGTTGAAATGAAAAAAAAATCACTCCCCACTTTACGTATAGGGGAGGTACCCTAATAAAACATTTTTTTCCACTTTTTATTTTAGCACTTTGTCGGCGTGATTGATATACATATTAGTACCAAATTTCAGCTTTCTAGTGCTAACGGTCACTGAGATTATCCGCGGACGGACGGACGGACGGACGGACGGACGGACGGACGGACGGGCAGACATGGCGAAACTATAAGGGTTCCTAGTTGACTACGGAACCCTAAAAACCGTTAAAATATAAAGGTAAAATTTCATAAAATTTATGAGAACTCAATATTTAAAATCTAAATAGACAGAACAGACAAAAATATTTATGAACTTAAAATAAAAAATGTTAAGTACGGTTAGACATCTACATGTCACACCTACGTGTTAGGCAGTCTGTATAACATTCAAGGTATAAGATGATCCCCGGATCATCTTATACACGAGGCATGAAATCATCTTGCCCCAAGTTATTTTTTTTATTCTATCTTTGCTAACATAACATATACTACAGTCGTTTTACGGGCGGCTAGTATGGGGAATTGGAAATAATTAATAATCCATACTAATATTATAAATGGGAAAGTGTATGTGTGTGTTTGTTTGTTTGTTTGTCCGTCTTTCACGGCAAAACGGGGCGACGAATTGACGTGATTTTTTAAGTGGAGATAGTTGAAGGGATGGAGAGTTACATAGGCTACTTTTTGTCTCTTTCTAACCCCCCACTTCCCTAAAATGGGGGGTGGAAGTTTGTATGGAGCATTCCGGGGGGCAATCAGGAAAGGGGAACCGTATTACCCCGAATTTAACGCGAGCGAAGCCGCGGGCAAAAAAGCTAGTAGGTAATATTTATAGTGTAACGGATATATTATAATACTAGTTAGTAATATTAACACAATGAAATCCAACAAAATATCGTTATTCGCTAACCGCCACAAATATGTACACACGTATTACAAGCGTTTTTCTTGTAGGATTTTAATGAATATATCGTTTCTAAGTGTTTTAAAATGTGTAAGAACAAACTACCACTTATTACTATTTGTTTCTAACGAATTAGATTATATATCGCCCGCGTCGTACATTTTGTAAATTATGTGGTTTTACATGGACGCGGTTTCGTGTTTTTCGCTTTCAACAGAAAGAAGACTTAAATATCGTCATGTTTGCAAATACAAATAGTTGATATTATTGTAAATAAAAATATACATTTTTTTTTATATTTTTTTTACCTATTTAACTACTTCCGGTTGAAAAGTTTGTAGGATTTTTGCATATATTATCTATAAATATCCCGTAAGAATGAAAAATAAAAAAATTGGGCTATTATAAATTAATGTTTGACTCAACCGTATCTTTACTGTACTAAGATACGGAAACCGTTATCCGTAGGGACGTCGCCAAAATATCAATAATAAGCGTACTAGAAGAAAGCCACAAACATAACTCATTACAATTACGAGTAATAGTCTATCATAAAAGTAACATAAGCTCAAAGTCAACCTTACCTTATATCAACCGGACACAATTTGCATTTTTTTACGTAAAATCCGACGCAGCGCTCTCGTCGCCTTTCCCCTAATAGGTAAACTGAAACTACAATTTTGGCGATACCACGGTTTTTTGTTGCGCCACCTGATCCGGTTTAATATTCGGCAGAGTCCCTCGCGATAGTCTCCAGCAGCGGCTGCGGTTGTTTGTCAAACTGTGATTGGCAATATCTATTTCTAAAAAAAGGATATTTTGATTAGGGTCAGCCCATCAGCTGTCCCGTCAGCCCTTTTAGTCTTGACATTGGTTTAAGGGACACCTATGTACAAAATCGGGTTATATCTTAGTAGAAGAATTATTTATTAGACGCTATAAAGAGGCGTCGACTCAATAACGTGTGTCGATCGCTTGCTAATTACTACAGTACGCGAACAGTTTTGAGCTTCGATAACTCACAAGTGCGTTTTTCTTTTTTAGTTAGAGAATATGATATGATTACTTATAGTAAAAATTTTTTTCTAACAGTTTTTGACGTCGCGCTAGGTATTATATAGATATTTGTTTATAACAACAAAAAAAGATTACACAAGATATATTTTCCTTTACCATACTATAGCATTCAACTATTTCAACATCATCTGTCATTTTATAACAGTTTGGTCAATAGATTATGTGAGCGTAATCGAAAACAATTTGTCAAAATATAAGTGACCTTGAATTCTAAACGAATTGCAAATGGCTAAGACGACATATGCTCTTGACTAAACCGTTATAAAATGTGAAGTTATGTTGCAATAGTAAAAAGCGGTAATAGCCTGGTGGAGAAAAATAAAACTTACATAATATTTTCTATGTGTAGCAAACAAATATATGTATTATACCTAGCGCAATGCTAACAATTGTTAGAAAATATTTTTTATTATTAGTACTTAGTGTATTCTAACAGGTCACAAAATAAAATCGGACTTGTGATTTATGTCATTTTTATAGGTTAAAAAGGCGTTCCCGTACTCCACTAAATGGCGACTTGGCGAGATACTTTTCTGAGTGCCGTACTACTTTATATTTACTTTGGCCCCATCGTGACACTTAACGATGCTCGTAAACCTTCGTCGCCTTCCAGTAATGAAAAATATAAAACATCACCCTCTTTCCCAAAGTCGGATAAACAAGGATCAGCCAGGCGGCCCAATTACGTAACCGAATTGGTAGAGGACTTTAGGGGGTTTAAATTAACAACTTTAATTAGTGGAGTTATAACTAAAGTTTGTGACAGTTATAGTTCGATTTGAATACTTAATTGTATTGCAAGTCAAATCACATTTCTAACTGGATCAGATCAAAACTAAAACTGTCTACTCTATCTACCAAATAAGTGAAGTGGAAAGTGTTCTGTTGTAGCAGCCAGGCTGTATGGAATTCTTAAAACTTGTACATAACGTGCATCCTTTTAAATTTAATAGTCTGTGCAAATCAAAGTCAATACACCATACACCATAGCTAATTAGAGCATCATGTTTACTAATAGTACTCAATAGCATTCAATTAGGTTAACGAAATCTAAATTAATTAATTTTTTTAAGATTTTGTCGTCACCATTATTAAAAGGACTTTATTCTTTTTGAGTAAAAATAATGTAAGCACGTACGTTCTGATTCTGCGCACGGATTAACATTCACATCAAACAAATAATATAAGTGTACCAACGACGTTAAACTCTCATACGTAACGATATATTCTGAACGTCAAACAAGTAAATATAAGTATGTAAGTTAGTTTTCGTTTAAATAAATAAAATGTAACGTCTTGGGCGTTAGTGCGAGTGCCGGGTGAAGATAAATAGTCGAGACGGGCGTGGTCTGCCGATAGCGTGCTAAGCGCGTGAAATGAGCGCCCTATCGGACCAAACAGCGGCGCCGAACAAATTGAGGGTCCACTTTAGTAACGATGTTAAACACTGGACACCGGAGACTTGGTGACGTTTTCTGATATATATATAATTCGTTACGTCTTTAATGGGGAACATGAAATGGCGATGGTGCAATGCAAAAAACCTGGTGGCGTATTTAAAAAAAAAGAAAACAAAACAGGTTTCTAGTATGATAAAAGAGTCCCAGGTTTCCTTTGTTTGAAGCAGGGGAGGGGTAGGGCTATACGATAATGCAGTGCTGCAAACCAAAGTATCATCATAATATGATAAAAGTATCATAAGTATAAGAAAAATAAGTGCTGTAAACCAAAGGGTTTGCAGCACTTATTTTTCTTCACTTTTAATGCAATATAGCTTGGATCGTAACCCAATAAACTCCGTTATAAGTACCCCATCTAATTCGTCTTTAAATAAACCGGGATTTTTTTTATTTTGTGATGGGATTTGAAAAATATTGGTAGGGCTATAATTACTCGTATCGAAAAAACTTAAAAAGTATTTTTTTAGGTCCTTGTAAAAGTCGTTACTTTCTATTTTGTAAAGAAAACTGTCTGTGTCGGTGTAACAAAGATTTACCTTTTTACCATAGTGAGGTTTTATTACAGAGTAGTGAAAATTATACATGTGGGCTTTAGAAAATTCTAGTACAGAAAATCCTACGTAGATCGGTTTATCTAAAACAACTTTTTCAGGTTTCATTTTCACTGCCACTAAATCCTCCGAAAATATTGAAGCGCTATGAAAATTAGGTCGTGCTATTAATTGACTAGCAGATAAACACTCATTTGTTACTAGCTGTGCCCGCGGCTCCGCCCGCGTGGAATTCGGTCTGTGTCAGTAAGCGGCTAACTCACCCCTAATTTCTCTCCCGCTACCCTGGAGGCGTCACTTCAAGTAACGTTGACAGATGGATACGCTAGAGGACAGTAGTCCTAATAAAATATTTTACAATTACCACTAAATGAAACTACACTCAAAATTGAATACTTTTTTTAATATTTTTTTTTTTTGCATGATTTAAACGACATAGAGAGTATAGTAGGTGTATATCGGACAATACAGGACCACTTTTGTATTTATACGTTCATGTCTACGGCAAATATCATCCAAATCGATCCTCGCGTCAAATCAGTCTAAGCATGAAAGGTAAGAAAAGGCGCGGTTGTAATTGGGGGGGTCACAAATGCAGAAATGATTTTATTTCTATTTGAGGTGCACTTGGAGGGGGGGGGGTCCATGACCATGAGTGTAGTGGCTAAATTTTAGACGTTGAATTTTTATATACTACGTATAACCTGGCTAGGGATTTTCTTGAATTGGAATTAGTAATCCTTAAGGGGTGATTTCCGGGATAACAATGCAAAAAAACCAGCCAAGAGCATGTCGGGCGATGCTCCGTGTAGAGTTTCCTAGATGCCGCCCTTTTACAAAACATCCGTTCAAAAGGTCGTTTATTAAGGGATATTTGGCGGCGCTTACGTCATTTTACTATTCGGCACTTCCTTTCACTATGCGTTTTTGACTGATAATTCAAGAATGGCTGAACCGATTTTATTAAATATAGTTTTTATTGAAAGTTCTTATCAGACCTCACCAAATTTCAGCTTTCTAGTGCGAACGGTAACTGAGCTAGACCGCGGACAGACGGACGGACATGGCGAAACTATAAGGGTTCCTAGTTGACTCATCGATTTAAGAGCCTGGCTCTCGTCGGTGGAGTAACCGCCATTCATCTCGCCTCTCCGCAATTGTTTTAAGCCCCTGATAAGACACTACATTAGCCTTTTCCATAGCTTGAGTCATAAACGCACGTCCTAGTTGAAAAGAGATAAATAGTAGTTTATGTAACTGTTACGTAATAAGGCCTAATTATGTACAGAAGCATACACTGCTTTACCTACACACATGTTAAAAATTCATTGAAATCATTAGAATGACCGCCATTACACCGCCATGACCATTGCGCCGGCGGTCTGGGGGGACGGGGGGGGGACGGGGCGGATTTTCTTTACGTTACCGTAGGTAATGAATTTTCATCTGTTTTTACCACACTGTCTGTGTGTGTGTGTGTGTGTGTGTGTGTGTGTGTGTGTGTGTGTGTGTGTGTGTGTGTGTGTGTGTACACTGATGTTACGTTACTGGTTGTAATAATGGTGGTAATTACATACGGTTCCGAACGCGGAATAGAGGATTTATGATATTGGTGTAGATCAAGATATTTCTTCTTCAATGTAAGCACATTACAATGCACTAATGAACGTCAGAGAAAAATAAAATACGTGAGTGTCGTGAAACACTCGATTGGAACGAAGTTATGTTATTTAATTTTATTTCATTTTCGACTTTTTCGTAACTTTTTCGTGGTCGTGAAATGTTGGAAATTTTGAAGTTTAGCCATTTTTGACATTTTTGACTTTTTTTACTTTTAGGTTCTCGACTTTTTTCACTTTGTCACTTCTCACTTAGACTTTTCACTACACTTCACTTTATTCTATTTTATAAATTTTTATTTCATTCCATTTTACATGTTTCTTAATCGTATGGGTATCGCGTTTTCGTGACGTGACGCATTTTCGTGACGGTCACGTGACATTTTTTCGCCTAGCCCCCCATCCGCGAGCCGTCCGAGAAGGAACTTCGTTCCAAAACTGCCACCGGTTCTATCCCTACACCTCTGGCCCAAGAAGTATTATGACCGAAAAGAAACTCGACGGGATTTATCAAAACAGTAATACATTATTAGATCTTAAAGATACAAAATAATGCGTAGTTCTTCAAAAAGACATATCAGAACAGCTTGAGAGACAGATAATGTACCTATTGTTTAATTATGAAGAAAAATAAACCCTAATCTGACTGCTTCACAAAACGTTTGATATGTTTTCCTACCTAAACGGTGTCCTATAAATGTTAAATGATTTTGTAGTAGTTTTTTGGTTTGGGCCATGCATCTTTGTCCGTCATATATAGTCCTCGAATCTGCGAAAACCCTTTGACATTCATGACATTTTCAAATATTTCTTAAGAGCGGGTAAAGGTAAATTTAAAGCATCGACGGGTAACATGTTATAAATATGAACACCTTGACCAAAAAATTACAAATTATTTCAATACCAAATTTCATCTAAATACGTACAGCGGTTATTGATTGTCTCTTCCCCATGTAAACTTCCACCCCTTTTGCATTCGCTTAAGGGATAATTTCCGAGATAAACAGATAAACAGACAAAAATTCTAAAAAATGTTGGAACGTGTTCTGTTATCGATTCTAAGTATCCCCAGCCAACTTTTTTTCGAATATATTCTAGAACAGACTTTCGACCCTCTTCAGCTTTATTATATGTATAGATAGTTTTTATTGAAATTACCTGTCAGGCTTCACTTCCAGTATTTTTTTCAAATTTTTTGGACTATCTCCATACTCATTTCTACCTAAATCGTTTCAGCGGGTAAAAATTCTCCATACAAATTTTTAACCCCATTTTCACCCCCACCAGGGTTGATTTTCGGGATTAAAACTATATATTATCCTTTCCCGGGACTCAAACTATCTCTATACAAAATTTCATCAAAATACGTTCAGCCGTTTTCACGTGATGCGCGGTCAAATAAACAGACAAACAGATAAACAGATAAACAGACAAACAGACAAACAGACAAAAATTCTAAAAATTGTTGGAACGTGTTCTGTTATCGATTCTAAGTATCCCCAGCAAACTTTTTTTCGATTATAATAATAATAATAATAATAAATACTCTTTATTGCACACCTCATACAGTTACAAGCACAAATTTTACAATTAGATAAATTTAGGTAGAGGTAACAACAGGCGGTCTTATCGCTAATCTTCCATGTACAGACTTTCGACCCTCTTCAGCTTTATTATATGTATAGATGTTGTTTTTATCGCTCCATCGATTTACTAATCTAACATCTACACATGACAGCAGCATCATAAGATTTACGCCAAACCCTAGCTTTCATCTTTTTATAATAACATCTATTTCTATGTAAAATTTATTCATATATAGTTGTTCACTCACAACACTGCACTGCACTTACTACTATTTGTAATGAAACACTTCATTTGACAACTTAATACTCATAGACGGAGAGCTGGCCACGGCAGGAATGACACAATAATGAGAGCAACGAAATTGGTATAGTTAGACTGCTATACTATTGTTATTACCTAATCTGGCAATCTGGCAGCTTTAAGCCGGGGGGTTCAAGAGTAGCAGACCAGAAAAGTTGTTTAAAAATCTTGGGAACGACGCAATACTGAGAGTTCTTGCTTTAGTACGATATCGTAGCATTTGATGTATATAATTGGAATATAACGTGGAAGATGTCTCAATGGGGGGAAAAGAGGCAGGTTGAAGTTAAATGCATTTATACCGGACGCCTGCGGTTTATTTTCTTCTGATCTGTGAAAACTCTTTGTAATTAATCAGGCGCTCGAATAAAACTTATTAGTTGACAGCTTTCCATGCCAAGGCGATATTACCGATAGTTATTTCTAAATAGGAAATCGACTTTAACAGCCAGGATTCTCGGTTTAAATTGTTATGGAAAAATATGTGACATATTAGGTTTTGTTCTGATAATAAACTTAGCTTACAAAGCCACATCATAATACAGCTACTCGTCACTAGATTGCGCTAATATCTACTAAACATAGACAGGGTATGACATTTGAATTCCAACTGCTGACCCAGCACGGGTGAGTAGTAGATTAACGGTTAGATTGGGCAAATTAAGTAATAAATCTTACATTTATGTATTTTTGTATTAAAATTTCTGATGTATCAGCTAGATTAGGGCAGGTCCAGCAATCAAACTAATCGCGTACTTGTCAACCCTAGATAATCGACAAGAAAAATTGTATGTAGAATGTAGACGTCATGTGCCACCGTTCATATGTCAAAGTTCTGTCAAACACTGATTTTGTAGGGAAGGTTGAAGAGAAATGGCATGAATCCTTTAAGGAATGAAGATTAACAAATAAATTACGCTTCGAAAATGTGTATTTTATTGGGTAACAAGACATGAGACATTTTATTTTTGTAAACCTGAAAATGGGTTAAGTTTTCACATGAGCATTGTTTAACTTTACTCGTTTAAATATTATATGTCGATGCTTATCCTTAATCATGAACTTTTATCGATATAAATATCGACTTTGCGCAGCATTTGAGTAGCGAGAATTTAAAGTGACAGAATGATAGAAAGTTCTAGATAAATAAATAGTACTATTCATAGATTATATCATTCTTCAGATGGAGTACTGCTAACAACATTTTGTGGTTCCATAATGAGCCAGTGTCCTCGTGATTACGCACTACACACACATACGCACAACAATAATGAGCCGCTCCCCCGACAGTCGTGTCCAAACGTCTATGCAGTCAAGTGCTGTTAAAAAAGAATTAAAATATGCCGTCGTGCGTTGTCAAATGCTGCAGAAATGCCACCGGTCAAAAGAAAAAAACGGATGGTGTAACTTTTTACCGTTAAGTAAACAATTCATTGCGTAATCATATTAAAAATCAGTAAATTCGTAAACTATTAACTTCACGGTAGTGGTGTTGCCAGGTGGTTGAATAGGCAAACTTCCCGAACTTAAGGGGGTCTATAATCGCCGCGATATGTTGTCAATACGATATTGACGTCACCACTCCTAACTAGACGTTTTATATTCGTTGAAAACGTGCGTGAAATGTTTTCAACGAATATTATAACGTTACCTAATATTTAACAACTTTTATGCTTTTGTGAGCTAATTATTCTTTATTATTTTTTGAATACAATTTTGTAGGGGATATCACTAGGATTATAAAATAAACCAGTACTTTACCAGTATTTACACTTGTATTCGTTTGTTACAAGGTTTAAATATGAATAAATTACACTATATGACAATAATATTTTCAAGACGTCTTTCCCAAAATCTGGTCAAGATCCGAATGGCGGCCGCAGCTGTATACCCGTCATTTTATAACATCAAAATGGCGGAAACGAGCAACAAGGAATAGTCAAGTGACAGTCTTTTAAGATGATGTTAAATAAAAAGTATCCTTACAAGTGTATTTATCAATAATAATGCTTACAGCTCGGCCATCCTAATCGAGGCGAGACCCTTCGCCAAAACTTAATGAAATAATAGCTCAAATAAAATAATTTACAGATCAATTCTGACAATAAAAAGGTAATGAATACAAACTGTTTAAATACCTATATTAATAACATAATTAGAGTTTTGGATCTTAACACATCGAATTTAATACATTTTCTCTTGTAATAAGTTAATGAAATAATGTTTTTATATTACTCATGAACATGTCAACACTTGACTGTCAGTTTCACATCATTGTAGTATATTATTATAAATAATTATACAATGTAAAATGAATTATCATCGATAATAAAGTATAGAACGATCGATAAGAAAGATAATAATAATAACTCAAATAAGATAATTTACAGATCAATTCTGACAATAAAAGGTAATGAATACAAACTGTTTAAATACCCATATTAATAACATAATTAGAGTTTTGAATCTTAACACATCGGATTTAATACATTTTCTCTTGTAATAAGTTAATGAAATAATGTTTTTATTTTACTCATGGTCATGTTAACCCTTGACTATGAGTTTCACATCATTGTAGTATATTATTATAAATGATTATACAATGTAAAATTAACTATCATCGATAATAAAATATAGAACTTCACAAGAAGTTCACAAAGAGTTGATTACTCATTATCTTTATGATTAAGTTGGCCTTTGTGCATAAGTGCTCATTGTAAAAGTAGTACAAGTTTATTTCATTCAGTGTAAACAACAAAGGAAATAAATGATTATTCTGCCGACTTCTTAACTTCATAATATATTGCTTATCGACTTCATAATATATAATTATTAGGACTTTATCATCAAGTTTGAGTATTACGAATAAGATATATCATAACAGTTAAAATTATTGAATAGTAATGGAGTTTGATATATCAATACAGCAAAGATCAAAATAATAATTCTTCTTCATAATATTTAATTACCATGACTTCATCATCAAGCTTAAGTAATACCAATAAGGTGTAACACAGTCGTTAAAATGATTGAATAATGATAGAGTTTGATATATCAATACAGCAAAGATCAAACCAATAGTTATTTTACATGATATTTAATTAAGAAGACTTCATCATCAAGGTTAAATAATAACAACAGTGATTAAGTTTGATATATTTCTATACAGCAGCAAAGATCAAACCAGTAGTTAATTTGTAAGCGCAATTATTGTTTACGTTATTGAATAAAATATTATTAGACTGTTTAATGCATTTTAAAATTCAAATTAGAAGGAAACTTTATAACATAAAATACATACAAATAACATAATACTTATCACTTTCACATGAATATCGCACAACACCACATGTATAACCACATGATTGATACAGACCAATTTTATTAACACTCACAACGTAGTTGAATACATAACGACAGCGGAGAGTCGTGCAGAGTGGCGTGGCGTTCTGGACCACACCACTACACATGCCGTGACGACCATTATCATTCTTTCGAGAGCGTAGCGTCAGAGAAGATGTAGGTGAAGATGATGCCTTTTTTGAAGAAGAAGAATATCATAACCCTAGCCATCTCACTTTGGCGCTCCTGGGTCGGAAGTGTTTTACACCCCGACCCTCTCACCTGGGCACTCCTGGGTGGTAAAGAAATACCAAACCCTGGCCCTTTCACCTGGACGCTCCTGGGTCATCAGTCTGAAACTTGTAACACTTTCTTTAGAAACGTGAATAATTTAGTCTTGTTATTTTCAACATATGTGATTACCTAAATATTATAATGACAATTACGTAATTTTTTATTTACGTTTTAAAAGTATAAGTTTAAGAATCAAATATTATTAACTATCTATTAAGTATTGCAAGAAATAAATGATTATATTATGAAGTAAGTAACTTTTGTTTGATTAACGTTTGGTAATATACAACTTGACGCGTTACGAAAAGAGTAACATTTTGGATTGAAATATTTTTTTTTTCAGGCGCGGAGTTGTTTTAATTTATTTTAATTTGGTTTCATTTATTTTAAGTTGAACTTCGAAGTGTTCTACTGTGGTTAGTTATCTAATAAGTATAGTGATATACGTTTTAATGTTATCTACCGTTAAGTTGAACTTCGAAGTGTTCCACTGTGGTTAGTTACCTAGTTAGTATAGTGATATACGTTTTAATGTTATCTACCGATAATTGTCTAAAAGTACAATAAGGCAATGCTAATGCAACGCAAACTTATTCTTTTGTAAGTATATTATTGACTTTGATTTTTAAAACATATAGGCAATTTATGTTGCGTTAATTTTACTTTGTCACGATTATTTAGCCGCGCTAAGATATTTTTATTATACAAGTTTATTATCATAATTTAACTAATGTAAATAAGCAGTAATAAGTATGTGGTTTTGCAAAGTTTTTATTATGCAAGTCCCTTACGAACCTCAATTTGCACTCTGCAGTAGTCGCAGAAAGTTAAAACTGGATACATGAATTTAACAAACCTAATTTTGCCCTTTTGTCACTGATCTCAGGACATAACATGATAACGAATAATATTAACTATAATGTTTAATTCCTTTATTTATTCTTCTTATGTTTATTATTGTTACTATATTATTTTAACTAACTGTACGGATAATATTAAATATGTTGTTTAATTCCTCTAATTTCTCTTCTTATGTTTATTATAGTTACTACATTCTTTTAACTAACTGTAAGATGCATTCAGCCATTTAGTGAAAGGGATTTGTCTGTTACCTAGCTTTCATGTTAAATGTCGTCAACGTTTACTATTAGGTTAAATGTAGGTAGGTAATTCATAGAAATAGGTATTGCACTCCATTAAATTAAAATTCTCAAACTGCATAAACGATTGAATTAACGTCTGATATTTGTTAGGCATACATACAAAATATTACAATGATAATTGATGAGCTTTAATAATAAAATAGTAAATGTAATCAGAGACCACTGAAACCACTTTTTTGACGTCTTATTTGATTTGATTATCTGTGATTTATTTCATTTGAGTTGTCCATACTATACATGACTACAGATGAAAGTATTGGCGTTTTACGTACACGTACAAGAGCCAAGCTCTTAAATATATGATGATGTATATCGTTCATTCTCATAATCGTATGAAATTCAAAGTTTATTGATCACTTTCCTAAAATATTGCTAGGTATTATATTACGGTAAAACTGAATGAGAGTTTCGCACATTCTTCACGTGCGTTGCGCATATCAAACTATACTTATTGTATTGAAGGTCAGGTCATAAAAGTTGATTTTAAATAACAGGACATGTTTTTATGGATTGTGAAGTTATCTTTATTAGGAATGATGACAACAATATCCGACTTACTATTCTCTCTGATAATTAACTATATTGATTATGTAACAACATAACAAAAATCTCCATCTAACATGTGCATATCCAAAAGAGCAACCTTTGGCAAAATGTCCATGTAAGACTAACCATATAAACCTCCGGACTTACTCCGTTACGGAAAATACAGTTTACCTTCAATTATCAATAAACATACCATCTAACATGTGCATATCCAAAAGAGTAACCTTTGGCAAAATGTCCATGCAAGATTAACCATATAAACCTCCGGAATTACTCCGTTACGGAAAATACAGTTTACCTTCAATTATCAATAAACATACCATCCAACATGTGCATATCCAAAAGAGTAACCTTTGGCAAAATGACCATGTTAAACTAACCATATAAACCTCCGGACTTACTCCGTTACGGAAAATATAGTTTCACCAATCAATCTAATTTATTATTTAAAATAATAAAAAATGAAAACCTTACGTTTTTGTGCGGCGTGGCAAAAATCCTGTCGATTTTTGTTAGATCCCACTGCTCAGATGTAGGGGATATGACTAGGATTATAAAATAAACCAGTACTTTACCAGTATTTACACTTGTATTCGTTTGTTACAAGGTTTAAATATGAATAAATTACACTATATGACAATAATATTTTCAAGACGTCTTTACCACAATCTGGTCAAGATCCGAATGGCGGCCGCAGCTGTATACCCGTCATTTTATAACATCAAAATGGCGGAAACGAGCAACAAGGAATAGTCAAGTGACAGTCTTTTAAGATGATGTTAAATAAAAAGTAGTTATCCTTACAAGTTAAAGTATTTATCAATAATAATGCTTACAATTTGTAAATAAACAAAATTATATATATCTTAAAATTATTCCAAAAACTTCGTAAAACGAAAAGCCCATATCTAATCGTACATTGCACGCGCGAAGTTATGTCACCAGATCACCACCATCTGTCAAACTTTCGTCTCATTCTAACTATCGCTCCCTCTCACTCAAGCGCTTTAAACGAGATTGAACTATAGTTGGAATGACAGGTCAGCTCTTAAGGTAGTACTATTAGTTATTCTGTGTCTTAAGTCAAACCGATTGTGTTGATCGATCGAGGAGCATTTTTAACCAACTTCAAAAAAAGGAGGTTCTCAGTTTGACCCGTATGTTTGTATGTATGTTTGTTCGCGATTATCTTGCGTTTGGTTGAACCGATTTTGATGCAGTTTTCAAAAAGTTTTTGTTACATTCTAAACATTAGTATAAAACAAGGCGTCGTTCATTGATTACGTAAGACATTTTTTGCCAGAGACCCCCTTCCGCTACGTAAGAAAAATAATAATAATAATAATCCTCTCTGCAGTAGGAGTAAGACATGGTCAATTCCCCTCCCCCCTAAATCGTGTTACGTAATAAATGAATACGTTATAACACTTTTAGTTGTCTTCGTCTTAGCGAGGGCACTGCCGTGCCTCCAGATTAAAAAGGTATAAAGTATGCTGAAAATAATAGTATTGGGACGACAAGAGAGGCCACTACACTCAACAGTATTCGTGTAATGTTAATAAATAGTAAATTTGGATTTTTTTTAATTTTACCTTTTAGTCGCCTTTTCAGAAATATATTTCATCAAATTTATTAAAACAGGTGCTTATTCATTCTATTTAACCATATATATTAATTATCAATTTTTTTTAATTCAAAAATACTGTATTAATAATTGGGAAAATTTGTATTACATGGCAACACTCGTCTGGGCACATACATTCAAACCAGCCGCCATCTTGCGTCACAGTTTGTTGTACAGGCATGCTCCATCCTTTTAATTTATTCATCCAAGGTACTATTATTTACTTGGTGGTACTACCAATGCGCAACATAGATTACCTCACTAAGATTCCGCATTATATCGTTAATGAAGGCTGGCAGTCGTTATCTATATGCTGTTTTATTTATTAAATATTGAGCCGCCTGTCGCACCAGTGGATTGTAGGTTATGTACAATATTTGAAACTACAAAACCTAACGCCTACTCAATGAACTCGATTCATTTCTCATTTTGTAAGAAAGATTGGCGCCATTCGTATGCGGGAACACTCATACTTTGGCCATATATCGATTTTAAAAACACGTTGGCACATTATTTTTGTTTGGATGATTCCCTGTCATACGCTTAGAATACTCTCGAAGAATGGTAACAATAACACTGTTAGTTTCCTTGAAAGGAGAGGTTTTGTGTTTTTGATAACTACGGACTGCATAGGTTTAAAAACTTCCTGCCCGTGAGTACCAAAAAACTGCTTGTGCAGGCCTTAATTTTTCCTATTATAGACTAAGCTGATGTGTGCACTACCAACATTTCCCAGGCTTCCCTAAACAGACTCGATCGTATATTAAATAATAGAAAACGCTTTATTTTCGGCTTGCGTAAATTAGATTACGTCTCAGGTTATCGTTACCAACTGTACATTAGTTTTGGGATATCCCTTAGGATTTAGGATTTTTATTGTATAGGTTTCAAACGGCTGTACTTACTTGTGTTTAGTCACTACACAATATAATCAAAGACTAAATATTTTCATTATTCCTTATTGATAATATAAAAAAAATAGCCATTTTAAAAATCGTTTTCCTACCTGCACTCAATTTTCTATTCTTTAAAACAATAGATTATTTTTAATTAGTAGGTACAGTCGCCATCAAATATATCGGAGCGGCCAAGGTACTCAAAAATATCTAAACTTACACTTTATCGCCTTGACAATAGAGGCGTTGTTCAGATATTTGTGACCACCTTGGCCACTTCGATATATCTGATGGCGACTGTACTTAAATTATTAACGCTAATATATGCAGTGATCACGCGAGTCGTTTTGTATGCTCAATCTAATGTGCAACATAAGTTGTGCCGTTATTCCCACCAATAGTTGTGTGCACCTTGGCGAGCCAACTGCTCAAACTACCAGTGTAACATGACCGCGAGATTCGTAGCAATGCAGCACACTTATACTGGTTTATTTTCTACTGCTCACCCGTGCTAGGTCAGCAGTTGGAATTCAAATGTCATACCCTGTCTATGTTTAGTAGATATTAGCGCAATCTATTGACGAGTAACTGTATTATGATGTGGCTCTGTAAGCTAAGTTCATTATCAGAACAAAACCTAATATGTCACATATTTTTTTATAACAATTTAAACCGAGAATCCTGGCTGTTAAAGTCGATTTCCTACTTAGAAATAACTATCGGTAATATCGTCTTGGCATGGAAAGCTGTCAACTAATAAGTTTTATTCCAGCGCCTGATTAATTACAAACAGTTTTCACAGATCAGAAGAAAATAAAACGCAGGCGTCCGGTATAAATGCATTTAACTTCAACCTGCCTCTTTTCCCCCCCACTGAGACATCTTCCACGTTATGTTCCAATTATATACATCAAATGCCACGATATCGTACTAAAGCAAGAACTCTCAGTATTGCGTTTTTAAACAACTTTTCTGGTCTGCTACTCTTGAACACCCCGGCTTAAAGCTGCCAGATTGCCAGATTAGGTAATAACAATAGTATAGCAGTCTAACTATATCAATTTCGTTGCTCTCATTATTGTGTCATTCCTGCCGTGGCCAGCTCTTAGTCCATCATTTATTCCATGTTCTATTGAACCTATATACATATGTGTCGTACAAAAATCTCGATAGCGCGATGTATTTAGTCGATAGTACAGCGCCATCTACTTTTCTATTTTTGGCCGAACCAACTTTTCGCCGATGCGTCACTTTGACAACTATTAGCAAATTTTTGTATGATAACGTTTCATTTGGTGGCTCATAACTTTTGGGATACTTACTTATCATCTGTCAAATCTTTCACTAGGCTAAACAACTATTAAACGAATAACGTTTCGTCAGTAAGTAGAGAATCGACCTTTTTTAATATAAAAAAACCTAAAACATAATCTTATGAAAACAAAAATACCTGTATAATTTGCCCTAGTGAAAAATGTCATCCACACGAAATGAATATTATGCAAACTAAAATATTCTACTACTCGAAAAGTGACTTTATAAAAAACAGACCAAATGTACAGTTGGTAACTGTGAGGTTAGGAAATAAAACAAAATCTTTTAATAAGTTGGCACATGATCATTCCACGAAATAAATTTATGCAAAAAATTGATTGGGAACTGATAATCGGCAATACAATTTTCAATATTATATTTTCAGATTTTACTTCACCACCTTATCGGTGTGATTAATACACATACTCATACTAAATTTCAGTTTTCTAGTACTAACGATCACTGAACTTTCTGGGGGATAAAGCTGTTCGCGTCCGTGGGCTTTAGCTCTAGATACCCACACGTGTCCCCTGGGTAGCGCCAAATGAACAGCCCTTTCAGGTGGTAGGTTTTTTGACCGCGGCTTGTCACCACCCTCCTGCACTAAACCTCGCCGCCAAATGGCTTAGGCCGTGTTCCGGTGTGAAGTCAGGAGTAGCCATCAGGAGGAGGACGGGTCTGAATAGGACCGCTCTGCTCGCTTACTAGTTTCAGTGCCTTTGGTTTGCTGCACCGGGTGCCTGGTCGCGGAGGGTAGCGGGATCCGAAGCACGGTTTTCCGTTGGCCGACCGCAGGTAGTTGGGGGCCCAAGTAGAGGTTTCGCCAATCTTGAAAGGCTGCCCCGCCAACTCGCGAAAAATCCCGTAGATGCGCTGTAGTGCCGGTTGGCGACCGGAGAGAGGACCCGACAGACGTCTACGGGGGGGTTCGGGCGTCCCCGCAGTCTCCAGACCAGGTACTTATAATTAGTGTAGTCGACTTTAGTGTACTGCTGGGTGAGTAGCATTGCACCTGTTCAACTGCCGTCTTCCCCAGCCTATTCACATCCCACAAATGAAATGAAAGTCAAAAAAAGAGCAAGTAAAAACAGCGGAATGCACCTCCTCTCACTAAAAGTGCACCTCTCAAACATTCGAGGTCTGCACTCCAATCTCACTGCGGTCCATCATCATCTTGAGACTGAAAAGCCCCACTTGCTCTGCCTAACCGAAACCCAAATCGGGTGTCCTACGGATGCGGCGTATTTACATTACCCAGGGTATACCCTGGAGCACACTTTTAAACCCCGCGCTGGTGTATGTATATACGCTCGAGATAACATATGTTGTCGACGTCTCCGTAATCTCGAAGCTTCCAGCTTCTCTACTCTGTGGCTGCTGGTGGATTTGGGCGTGTCACAAATTGTGTACGCTTTGATTTATAGGTCGCACAGTGGTGACCTGGAGACAACTAGGCTTTTCCAACACCTCACTGAGGCGGCGGAGGTAACACAGCAACGATACCCGCGTGCGCAGTTGGTTTTTCTGGGGGACTTCAATGCCCACCATGAGGAGTGGTTGTGCCCATACCAACTTACGGACCATGCTGGGAGAGAGACCCGCAAGTTTGCACTATCACTCGATCTCACCCAGCTGGTTGATCAGCCGACTCGTGTTCCGGACGTTGCTGGCCACACACCCAATTGCTTGGACCTTCTGCTGACAACAGATCCAGACCGGTACAATGTGTCTGTGTCTTCCCCCTTGGGAACCTCTGACCACTGTCTGGTGAAATCTGTATCGTTCTATTCTCCGCAGGATCACAGCCCGAGAGGCTCTCGCAGAGTGTGGCGATACAAGTCAGCAGACTGGGATGAGTTGCGGCACTTCTTTGCATCTTATTCTTGGCAGCAAACCTGTTTCACCAGTGATGATCCGTCGATTTGCGCGAATGCTATCACCGATGTGTTGCGTCAGGGCATGGAATACTATATTCCCTACTCTGACGTAGCAACCGGTGACACAGCTCGTCCATGGTTTAACGCAGAGTGTAAACAGGCAGAAGCTCTAAAGCAAACGGCCTATTTATCATGGGTTGACGCTCGTAATCGTAAAGGTCCGGATGTACACGCAAAGAAACAGTCGTTCAACAAAGCTGCTAAGTTTTGCAAGAAGGTTATGCGGAAGGCTCGATTTCTCCACGTTTGCCGTATCGGCGCCAAGCTGGCCTCTTACCCGCCAGGAAGTAAGGCATTTTGGTCACTGGCAAAGTCGGTGGAATCAAATTTCTGTCGTCCCTCTTTACCTCCATTGCTGAGGCCGGATGGATCATTGGCACATACCGCGAAAGAGAAGGCCAACTTGTTTGCCTCTCTATTTGCTGAAAATTCACGTCTGGATGCTGGCGTCGCTAGGCCTACCTCCTTACCTGCCTTTGGAGCCTCAATGCCTGAAGTCAAAATACACCAAAAGGAGGTATTGAAAGTATTGAGCTGCCTAGACGTGAACAAAGCTAGTGGTCCTGATGGAATTCCAGCGATTGTACTGAAAACATGTGCACCTGAGTTGTCTCCAGTACTAACACGCTTGTTTCGTCTCTCCCTGAGGTTGGGTCAAGTCCCCGAGTCGTGGAAGCTTGCAAATGTACAGCCTGTACCTAAAAAAGGTAGTCGTGCTGACCCGTCAAATTATCGGCCTATCGCGATCACCTCCATACTTTGTAAGACTATGGAGCGTGTATTAAACACCAAGCTCTTGGCATATCTCGAAGGTAACGATCTCCTCAGTGATCGGCAATACGGGTTTCGCCGGAACCGGTCTACTGGGGACCTTCTGATTTACGCCACTCACCTTTGGGGCGAGGCTATTGAGAGACATGGTGAGGCTATCGCCGTGTCCCTCGACATTTCTAAGACTTTTGACAGAGTCTGGCACGAGAGCCTATTAAGCAAGCTACCCGCGTATGGGATATCCTCTGGCCTGTGCTCCTGGATCACTGACTTCCTGAGGAACCGATCTATTCGAGTTGTCCTGGATGGGTGCTCGTCTGATCTTTTGGCTATTAATGCCGGGGTGCCTCAGGGCTCAGTCCTCTCTGCGACCCTTTTTCTGCTGCACATTAACGATCTGCTCAAGCCCGGTATCTTTGGGTATGCGGATGACAGCACGGTTACGGAGAGATATCTTTCTGGCGCGAGGGCTAGTACAAGTGATAACGAAACCCTCAGGGAGGCCATGGTGGAGCGGATGAATTTGTCTTTGGACGCCGTGGCCGATTGGGGCGAGGCGAACTTGGTTGGATTCAACGCCACCAAAACTCAGGCGTGTTTATTCACCGCAAAACGAAGCCAGTTCACCTTAGCTCCCACTTTCCAGAATGTGTCCCTTCCCGTGACCAACCATCTTGAGCTTCTTGGTCTAAGTTTAAAATCCAACTTAAACTTCGGGTTGGCTATCGAGTCCAGGGCTAAAACTGCTGCCAAAAAACTCGGTGTCTTATTTAAGGTGAGACGATATTTCACGCCGAATCAGCTTCTAACCCTATACAAAGCACAGGTTCGTTCGTGTATGGAATACTGTTGCCACCTATGGGACGGTTCCGCCAAGTATCAGCTGGCGACCCTGGATGCGGTAGAGCACCGGGCTCATAGACTTTTTGGCGATGACCCTGCTGTCAAGTCAAAATTACAGAGCCTGGAGCATCGCCGTCGAGTCGCTTGTCTATCGGTGTTCTATCGGATACATTTTGGGGAGTGCGCACAAGAACTTCATGACCTGATTCCACCTTCCCCTTTCCATCATCGGACTACCAGGCGCGGGGAGCAAATGCACCCGTTCGTTGTTAGCATTCCCTTTGTGCGCACGAAGCGATTTGCTTCATCTTTTTTGGTGCGGACTGCCAAGGAATGGAATGCGCTCCCGCCATCTGTATTCCCTGATAAATACGATCTCGGCATTTTTAAAGCAAGAGTGAATAGGCTATTACTGAACCGGTGAGCTCCATCTTAGGCCCTGTCTTCACTTTCCATCAGGTGAGATTAGGGCCAATCGCTGGTCAGTCCCATAATAAAAAAAAAAAAAAAAAAAAAACTAGGCCGCGGGCAGACGAACAGACCGACAGACGGACATGGCGAAACTATAAGGGTTCCTAGTTGATTACGGAACCCTAAAACGAGGGGACGCCTTTGCCCAGCAGTGAGATACCAAAACAGGGTAAGGAAAAAAATATGTTGTGCTTGCCACTCATTTACATCACTCAAGGTTTCAGTG
The DNA here is from genome assembly GCA_947086415.1 of Pammene aurita. Lineage (NCBI taxonomy): Eukaryota > Metazoa > Arthropoda > Insecta > Lepidoptera > Tortricidae > Pammene > Pammene aurita. The sequence continues at coordinate 29,560,011 of OX352298.1, forward strand.
AATAGTTATTTGTTATACAAGGGTGCAAAGTTGTATTTTAACCGCGAATGTAGAATTGAAGCACGAGCTAGCGATTGGATTCTATAGTTGCATGGTTCGAAAATAGAATCCTGAGCGAAGCGAGTAGTTCAAAAATAGAATCCTGAGCATAGCTCGCTATGCTGCAACACACGAGACGTAAAAATAACTTTGCAGCCGTGTGTAACACAAAACTTTTCACCTCACTAAAGCGAGGAATATATGTAAAACCAGCCTTTATTTTTAATTAAATACAATTAAATATAAAATTATTTTTACGCCCACAGCACCTGATTTGATCAGATAAATTTTTTTTTTTATACCACGACGACGGTGGCAAACAAGCATACGGCCCGCCTGATGGTAAGCAGCTACCGTAACCTATGGACGCCTGCAACTCCAAAGGAGTCACATGCGCGTTGAATCTAATCAGATGGGCGAATATTGTCTTGTCTGGACTGAAGTGGCCTTTACATGTTATTATGTTTTAAAAAGTAGCTCACACGTTCGAAATTCATATATTTTTTGCACTCTTATGAATAAAATGCAGTTAAGCTGTCTGTTTTTAAAGAATAAAAAAGCGCTTTTATGAAAAACTTCTTACCTTACCGAATGTGATAAGACGAACTTACTTTGTTTCACTGATTGATTAAACTTCACCTACAAAAACAAGATACTCGTAATTATTTTTCTTTTGTGTACATTAAGGGCTTTTGCAGTACTCTTAGTTATTCTGTACTTTTGCTGTCTATTACACGATGAGATTTTAAGTGTCAAAGAATTTTTACTTTTCAACAGTTGTAATATATTTTATGATCCCGGACATCCGGGTCATTGCGGCTAAGGGTGTGCAAGATGTGTAAGGTTTAAGAAAAAGTATTTTTTATTTTAAAATTCCGAGGCTATTTTTAGATATCTTAATATTATGTAGTACAAGTAAATCACCGCAACCGCTAGAACCAATTCTCAATTTTTTAGGTTGCTTACTACCACACCACCCCAAGTATTTTTAACATTTGATTTCAGCCTTTTAAATGGTTGGCAATCTTTTATTTAATAAACATTATTAAAAAGCATTTAGCTGCTCAGTGTTCCAAGTGTTGACTCCTTTGATAAATGATTTAATTTAGCGGAAAGGAGACCGTCAATTCCAGGCCCACTAGCGATAATGGCCTCGTATAAGGTTTGTTCTGCAATTTTAAGCAAATACCCATTTTATTACGAAACTAGACAAAATATTTCATGAAAATGAAACGGGAATTAGAAATACAAAATAAAAAGTAATTTCGTTGATCCTTCCGCGATCCAAATAGTGCTTAATAAGTTGTTAACGTCTTTACAGCATTGACATAAGGTTAACTTTACCTGGACTGAGACGAAACAGACATTTTTAGAAAGGAGTTACGTTTGCTATACTAATCTAGTTTGACACTGTCATCCAAGTCTGCCGCATGAAGTTATAATTTTAAACTGGAGTATACTCTTCGGCCACAAAGTGGGGCCGAAAGAAAGGGAGCTGCGTTTCATTTTGACTTAGGGCGTTATGACGGCATTATATCATGCTCTTTCGATAACGAAACGCATTTTTTTTTCAATTTAGTAATGTCTGATACTCGTATGGATTTATAAAAAGTCGATGTAATTGTTGCACTTTTTCCCTAACCACAGATGAACCTTATTACCGTGCAAAACAGTCGTGCATAGGTGATTAGAAAAAAAACGGTCCGATAGAGGGGATAATAAACTTTAGATTAAATATGTTTGTATGCATGTTGTTGTCGCGAATAGATGTTTTCTATTTCTATTTTTTTAATTATGGGGGCGGTGCCTCACTCGCGCTCGTTACGAAATTGACACACATTGACATTTTGACTTGTTGTCATGCTGGCATTATTGTCTAATGACGACATAACTCCCTAAGTCAAAACGATACGCAGCTCCCTGTATTACTCTCTTTCGGCCTCACTTTGTGGCCCAAGAGTATACTCCAGTTTAAAATTATAACTTCATGGATACTAGTAGTAGCGCACTAACAGAGCTAAACCTTATCTCTTTGTAATTAGTTCTACGATTGTTTAGTTCATAGTAGCAATGATAGTTTGACAGTCATTATCTTTGTTTATCTAAATACAAGAAATCAGCGGCAGGATCAAAATATGACTTTTTATTATTTTATTACGATTTTCGTTTCATTATCATGTCAGATTTTGTAGATATTCTTTAAAAAACCGGTAGTTATTTTGTGTTATACTGTAAATCATAAACATGTACGCTTTTAAATATTGTCCTTATCACGTTCACGTTTTTTCATCCCCGATTTCTCAATTTTCCCGTTAGATTTCATGATTATTTTATGACCGTCCTGATCTAGAAATTAAGGCGAATGTTTTGATACCTACTTCATAATTATACGCACCTTAATGAGCTGGGGCAAATCGCCTAACAAAATTGACGATCTCCTTTGACGGAACTGTTGAAACCGGACTGGGTATTTATTATGTTATGGCTGATATTTTTTAAATTTAGTTTTTAAAGTCATGCCATTTGAGTCCCTTTCACAATGGAAAATTAAGGAACAAAACGAAAGGATAAAAATAATAAGTGGAAAGGAACCCGCAGAGTAAAGAATTTACGGGGTCAACAATGTTGCAGGACGTGACTTATTAGTACCGATGTACCTACTACCTAACAATAAATAAAGGATGATTCTGGTAGGGCCCTATCCTACAAAACTTACAAGTTTATAAAATTATTTAAAAGAGAATATCTGTAGGCCCTAAATATTTTTTCAAATCGGTCCAGCCGTCTTCGAATAATCAGTGAACATACATAAAATATAAAAATAAAAAATAGCAACAAAGATTCCGAGAACTTCCTCCTTAGAAATCCTTGCCCAAATAACACCCGCCATTTGTATATTTTATGTGCAATAAAGTTTAAATAAATAAATAACATTCAATAATAGGTATCTGGTAAATATTGCGAATGCATGGCGCTCTTTCATTTTTTAGTTAGGTAACGATGCTGGGGGTGCTGTATTTTAATTTTAAAAAACCATAAACAATATAAAGATGGATAAAAGATATTTATTCGTCAATTTAGGCACATTACAATGCACTTCTGAACATCAGAGAAAAAAAAACTACCATCGGTTCTAACCCTACACCTCTGACACGAGAAGTATTATGACCGGCAATAAACTCGGCGGGACTTATTTTTTCAAAACAGTGATACATTAGATCTTAAAGATACACAATAATGAGTAGTTCTATAAGAAGTTAATAAGTTCTATTTGATAAAAACAGCTTGAGAGACAGACAATGTACTATCGGGTTCATAATTGCATACCCAATTTATGAATGAATTCATTGATGAATTGGGTATGCAATTATGAACCCGATGGTACCTATTGTTTACTTAAAATAAAATAAAATGAAATAGCAATAATAAAATCCAAATCTGATTGCTTCACAAAACGTTTGATATGCTTACCTATCTGAACTGTGTCCTCTAATTGTTAGATGATTTTGTAGTAGTTTCTGGTTTTGGCCATGCATTTTTGTCCGTCATGTAGTCCTCGACCCTGTAATAACCCTTTTACATAAAAGTTTTTTTTTTCAAATATTTCTTAAGAGTGGGAAATGATAAATTTAAAGCATGGACGGGTAAATTGTTATAAATGTGAATACCGTGACCAAAAAATTACTTATACCTATATGCTTTGCGGATACAACTACTTCTGATAGCAAGCTTGTTTTTATTTCTAGTGTTATAGCTGTGGATGTCAGATTTTTTTAAATGTATGTATGTATATTCTTTACAACAAAAATAATATTGTCATAGATATATTGGGACGCAACAGTTAAAATATTAATTTCTTTAAATAGTTCTCTAACTGATGCACCTGCCTTTAAGTTATACCGAAAGCGAATGGCTCTTTTTTGTAAAAGAAATATAGTCTGTCTGTATGTCAGCTGCTTTGTCCCAAACCAGAATACCATAGGACATACCATAATACATTAAAAACCGGCCAAGAGCGTGTCGGACCACGCATAATGGAGGGTTCCGTACCGGCTATCGAAAAAAATAATATCGCAAGGTCGTACCTGCCTATCTACGTTGTTTTTTGGAGATATTTCAAAAACGTCTAAACCGATAATGTTCAAAATAATTTTCGTGGAAAGAATATTCGAAGATGTATCTTCTTGATTTTTTTCATAATTTTTGGACTTACGGTTCAAAAGTTACAGGGGGGGAACAACTTTTTTTACTTTCGGAGTGATCAAAAAAATTTCACAGGAACCTCAATGTTATTTTTCAAGACCTATCGATTGATAAGCATCATGTTAATATTTGGTAGATTTTTTTTTGACAATTAGTTACATGTATGGAGTGCCCCCCTAAGAATTTTTTTTTCATTAATTTCAGTACAGAACTAAGTAGCGGCACACAAAATATTATACACCTTATGTTAAAATTTGATAAAGATACGTTTCATAGTTTCCGAGTAAAATGGCCGTGACATACGGACGGAATGACGGACGGACAGACGGACATGACGAAACTATAAGGGTTCCGTTTTTGCCATTTTGGCTACGGAACCCTAAAAACACAATCTTTCTCAAACATAACTCCAACATACAACAAATATTCAAGCAATATTGAAGTTGCATTGAATTATTTTCAAGCCAATCCTGATATTTCTGATTCAGACGTTTAGGTGTCAGCTGTATTGCGTGGTTAATGCATTGCATTTAAGTTGTATTTAAGTTGGACCGTATCGAAACGTGTTTTAAAGTTAGAATACGGCCCCTAGTTTGAAACGCTCAGAGAATGCCCAAGTTTTCAATACTTCCCCTGATAGCGACACAAAATGTTACACAAGAGGCTTAGGATGAAATATCGCTCTCGAAATATTTACTATTTAGTATAGAGATCACGAAGTTCGTAAATATTTAATCATAGCAATCATAGGTCATGACATGACCTTATGGCCCAGCCGTGAAGTTCAAGAGACTTAGACCTTAGGCATTCAGGTCTTTAAGTATACATTGAAGCACTGGATGGGTAATTCACGTTCTTGCCATTTATATAAGGAATTTTTAAACATTGCTTATTTTGGATGTACATGGGATGGGTCATAGGTCAAAGTCACAATCACAAGATATTAGTTATAGTTTACACGGACTAACGCTGAATATTTACGTGTTTATATTAGTAGGTATACATACACAGAATGGATTTTCTTTTTGGGTCAGTGAGGGCAGATCCCGTGCTGCTACGCGAAAATGCTACCTTCCTGCATTGATTTATACAAAAAGGGAGATATGGTACCAGGCGCTGCCATCAAATATAGGTTCTATATTGAGTTAGACGTGTGGCAGTCTCTCAGTCACACTTTGTGCAATGCGCAAAATATGGAGGTCTCCCTTACATACCCGTGTTAAATATACATAGGTTTATCTCTTTTGCCCATTATGCACATACATTATATCGGTGTGTCGCATTTTACAAGTGTGTAGGTGCAGGACCAAATTTTAGTTTTGTTTACTATGAACGTCACTCATCTTCCTTTTTGTTTATGTCTATGCCTACCTTGTTACGTAGATATTTTATTCTCTGTTATTATGGTTACCCTACATAAACAAATCAATAGAGATAAAACCTCTTTAACAATCATGAACAGCACTTTGATTATGAGTAAAAAACAATTGTCAAATTAAGAGTCCGTAAACGATTTGAAAACGAAAATTGCTTATAATGAAATAACGCACATGAATTGCAATTGCATCAGTCTTTTTATTGCAAAAAAATACTTTTCACAAACATACTCCGAAATGTATGCGTTAATGTCACGAAATGAAGACATGAAGTTGCTCATTTATGGCTCCTTACATTACTTATTGGCTTTAGGCCTTAGGCCAAGAAGTAATGTAGGGAGTTAGTATGAAACGTACATTATTGTCCGCTGCTCTAACTTTTTAAATTTGCTCACTAAGGTTACCACTCTCTCTGTAAGTATACTTGCGACATTAAAATTAAAAAAGAAAAAACAAAATCTATGGTACTAAATTTATAAGCGGTTAAACATGGTGCTCGAATAGCTTTTTCAAATGTCAAGTTTAAAAAATAAAAAATGCGGCAATTTAAACTTATTTACTTGATTACTTAGTAGTTATTTTAATTATAATATTTTCTTACATTGTTTGAGAAAAGCACTATACAATCCTTGGCCGGAACAGGGATTGCAGGACTCGCTTTATCCGGCCTCGTCTACGACTCGGCCGTCTACCACAATCTCGTCCTTAAATCCCTTACTTCACGGCCTCTGCAGTAATGTACTATTATGTACACATTTATTATTATTTAATACCCGAAAATTCAATTCTTGCAGTTTGTTTAGTGAGGACGATCATTCGTGCAAACTTGTCGCTTTATTATTTATAATAATAATATATGCCCTCCAATATGTTTTATTTACATTATCTGATGAATTTTTATGAAATACTTTAAGATATTCCCAAAAACACCATTTCAACTTCAGCAATTTTACTTAAAATTGTTCTAGGTAAACATACTCTTGTTTAAAAAATATGTATGAAAATGAAAAAAACTGTTCCATTTATTCCTTAAACGACTCATTTTCCAACGTATTAATATATTTTACATACTAGTTTAACATCACTTTAATCAATTAAAATCTTACTTTTTTCACCTCTCCAAGCAAAAATCATGGAACAGCTGTGAGATTAATGTGAATTATTTATAAATGAAACAGAGAATCAAAAAAGTGTTCCAGTTTTAAAATAAACTATCTTTCAAAGTATGTATTCAAACTAATAGTAGTCATATAGTTACTGTAAAATAGAATCGAAAAGTTGAAATCGAAAAAAACTTTATCTACACTCATATTGTAAGTTCTCTAAAACGTGTTCGAAAACGGTAGGCAATGGCTAGCATATTACCACGACCGATTTTACTATGATAAGCTTTTTATCCGTGGCAGTAACGTAATTTTAACTTTTCATGCTCAATTATTGATGTGCTATGAGTTTTGATAACATAATGTACACCTGCACCCTCCCGCGCATCCGCCGACAGCCCGACACGCGCCTCCCCGACACAATGGAGTTGGTCATGGCGGTGCAATGGCGGCCATTCTATGGTTTCCGAATACGGCATTTTGGATAAATAATATGAGTGTAGATAAAGCAGTGTATGCAACTGTACGTAATTAGGCCTTAAAACGTAACAGTTACATAAACTACTATTACCGGACTCATAACTAAGTGTGTAGGGTTGTTCCTGCTCACGTCTTCTGAGTCACCCTGCATACTTAAATTCATATGGAATGGACTACAAGATTAATGATTTTAAACAAACTCCAAATGCAATACTCCAAACAATCCTGCATCCAACATCTAGACATAAGTATATTATGTACATCTACGGCCGAGTTCAAAGTCGCGGTAAGAAATTCCATTTCCTCAGTTGTCTGTGCAAATAGGTTCTGGTGACTCGATATCGAGCGGTTCGGCGGTAGAGATGGGAAAAATAATCGATAAATAGATTCGAGAGTTTTCAGAATAAAGGGCTTTTATGAATTGATTCTCATATAAACAAAATCGATAAATGTTTCATAACAATTTAATTTAATTAATCAATTCACACTTAAAAAGATTTTCAACCGACTTAAATGCCTACAGATTTCGAAGGAGGAGGTTCTCAATTCGTCGGGATCTTTGTTATTTTTTAAATGTATCTTCACCGATTTATAATTGCTTTTTGTGTGAAAGATACTTCACAGTTGGTCCCATTGTCATCAGGTCAGGATCTGATGATGGGATCCTGGAGAAATCGAGGGAACTCTTCAAATATTATAGGCACACCTATAGTTATTTGAGTATTTTGTGCAGTAGCTCGGGCATTTGCTTCTGGAAAGGTGGAGGCTAAGTGAAGTCGGTTCTTTTTGTTTAAAATTATTTAGTACCGATTACTTAACGATTAGTTAAATTAGTGTCGATTACTGTTAAATAATATGTAGGTTATAAATAAGATAAACAAGTAAGTCCCAAAATTTTTTTTGGGACACACTTGTGGCTGACTGTACCTAGTAGATAGCATTCGGACACCGGGAAGTGGTCGAAATTCAACTTACAAGATTTGAAGCACATATATACGAGTTCAAGCTAAATAAAAGTGTGTAAAATGGATTAAATAGCCAATCGATTATAATTGTGATATTTTCATGTCAAAGGTACATGTCATTGTCGATTGTTAATAGAGTTTATTTCTAAATTATTTTTTATAGCAGTAACGCCTTATTGACAAGACAAGACAACCGACAATGATGTGCCTTTGACTTAAAAAACATCACAACGTATTTCTGATAAAAAAATTAAAAATTCAAATAATTTATTGTCTAACTTACAGTTTTTACAGTAGCTGTGCTAGTTAGTATCTCTTTTTAAGTATTTTTGATACTTGTATCAAGAGATACTGCTCTTCCACATATGGTAGGTTACAATGATAATGTAAAATAATACAGTTTCATGACTTACAAAATTAAAACAATAGAATAAATTAAATTAAATTGACTATTTCTAACCTTCAAATTTGCATGCTAAATAAAACTAAACTTATCATTAGAATTTACAGGAGATTATTACATAAAGCATCTGATAAAAAGCTCAATAAGTAATCGATTTTCGGTGTCCTTTTTTTTTGTTAAAAGTCTCTTCCCTACTCAGCGGCCGTCTGTTTGAGAATTTAAAACAGAGTACTGGGAGAGCATTTGACCGTGATTGGAATTATTGGCCTGACATTATACGGGATCCATAGGATACTCTACAGTCGATAAAATAAACGTAGGTTCTTATTTAAATAGTTTTACTCTACCGACGAAGATATTTTTCAAGTTTGTATTCGGCGGTTTGACCCTGTTAAAATAACTCAATTTCCGTCAAACATATTGCGTTGCGGCACCTATTTAAGAGGGGTTAGTATCATAAGGGCCGCGATTCGAAAAATAAACACACACACTGGAAAGACACAGCTCCAACCCAACTCAACTCAACGCTATAACGACATTGACATTTGCTATTCGAACAGATATTCATTCAACATTGGTATCACATTGGTCTCACATTGGTCACACATTGGTCGCACATTGTAGCAATGTTGTACCAATGTGCGACCAATGTGAGACCAATGTGAGACCAATGTGATACCAATGTTGAATGAATATCTGTTCGAATAGCAAATGTCAATGTCGTTATAGCGTTGAGTTGAGTTGGGTTGGAGCTGTGTCTGTCCAGTGTGTATGTTTATTTTTCGAATCGCGGCCATGGTCAAAAACGCAGGTCGTCTACGGCGTCAACTCACCTAAAAATCATTTGGGCAAATTTGCAGATAGTCTAAAACGTAAGCGGTCCATGAAGCAACTCCTCACAAAATGATTTTTTTCTTACAGACCTTTTTTGCGACATTTTTTTTATACATGCCTAATTTAATTTTCGAAACTACATTTTTAAAAATATCGATACAACTATCTTAAATCGGTATAGTGGGGGACGGTCTAGAGCGCAAAATGTCTTCAGCATTTTCGTCGGTTATCTTTACGTGCGGTTTGGCCTATTTCTGTGCGGTTTGGCCTTCGGCCATTAGAAGATAACTAACGAACCTAACCTACCTATGACTGGTCATTTTGTGTTCTAAACCGTTCGCGATGTAGACTAAAAGCGATATAGACTTCTAGACCGTCCGCGACTATACCGATTTAAGATAGTTGTTTCGATAATTTTAAAAATGTAGTTTCGAAAATTAAATTAGGCATGTATAAAAAAAATGTCGCAAAAAAGGTCTGTAAGAAGAAAATCATTTTGTGACGAGTTGCTTAATGGACCGCTTACGTTTTAGACTATCTGCAAATTTGCCCAAATGATTTTTAGGTGAGTTGACGCCGTAGACGACCTGCGTTTTTGACCATATGATACTAACCCTTTAAGAGGCCGGTAAAGCTCAACTTTTTGACACTATTTTACAGTAACTGAATGACTGCTATTAGTTTGTATACATATATTGAAAGATAGTTTCTTCTTATACTGCATAAGTGGAACACTTTTTTGATTTCATGTCTCATTTATAAACAATTCAACTTATGGCCTGTTTCACAATCTCCAGTTAAAGCATATCTGTCAGATAAATGTTTGCTGTCCTTTTCTTTTATATGACTGGAGTAAAGGATAGCAATAATTTTAACTGGCAGATAAGTTTATCTGGAGATTGTGAAATAGGCCCTTAATCTAACAGCTGTTTCGATTTTTGCTTGGAGAGATGAAAAACGTTTTACGGATTTTTATTGATTAAAGTGATGTTAAACTAGTATGAAAAATATATAAATACGTTGGAAAATGAGTCGTTTAAGGAATAAGTGGAACAGTTTTTTTCATTTTCATACATATTTTTAAGCAAGATGATTTTGTTTACCTAAAGCAATTTAAAAAATTGCCGAAATTTAAGTGGTGTTTTCAGAATGAATTAAAATGTAGAAATAAACTTGGCTTTATGCTTTATTCACACAATATAAAACATATTGGGGGGCATAACAAATAATTATAAAAAATCTAGCGACAAGTTTGCACGAATCATCGTCCTCACTAATTCTTTAGTGAGGACGATGCTCTAGTAGCTCTGCAAGAATTGAGTTTTCGGGTATTAAATAGTAATAAATGTATACCAAAAGTAAATTTTTGCAAAAACAAGACTTCAAACTATCTTATCAAATGCAATTTATGTGCGTTATTTCGTTATTAGCGATTTTCGTTTTCAAATCATTACCGGACTCTTAATACAGAAAACAAAGGTAGATTAGATATATAACTGGCCACCATTCAGTTACTGGCCACCTATACCTACTAAAATGAATTCTGTGTATAGGTCAATAGAACTCATTTTTGTAAGAGGCGGCCAGTTATTGAACGAGTGGCTAGTAGGCAAATCTCCAGTAACTGGCCATTTTCCTCATACTAAAATGAGTTCTCTTCACCTTTAAATAGAATTCATTTTTGGTATAGGTGGCCAGTAACTAAAATGTGGCCAGTTATTGAAATTTTTACTTAATTTATACCTTGTACTAAAATGAACTTTATTCACCTATAAATAGAAATCATAAGGTGGCCAGTTACTAAAAGGTGGCCAGTTACTGGCGATTTACCCTATAGCCTGCATGTTGGAGCAATGCGATGGTGTGACGGTATTGCAGTGTAGGTTAATATGGTACTAATAGGTACTTTTGAAATTTTCTCGAAAACGGATATGTTAGATATTTATGTATCAGTAAACGGTAGTTCTGTCTGCAATCTGGTTTCTCACAGATCTCGAGCACACATTTTTGTAATCAACTAATATCACCCAAAGGCTTTAATAAACCCGATTGGAAACAGCCCACAATCGTTGGCATAAAAAACGCATAAAACTTTATGTGTGCATAAACGAAATTGCGGAAGGTAAAAATCCTGGTACGAAACAATTCACTTTGTTTCAGCTAAAAAAGTATTTCTGTGTCGTTATTTACTGGCGTAGAATATGTTTTTCGTTAAAACATATACGCAAAAAGGCTGGATTTTTATAAACGAAAACCTTTGCGGCAAATTTTAAAATTTTATGGAAAATACCGGTTAGTCAGTTTACTTGCGGTAATTTTCTATTCTATATCGAGGCTTGATCGAGGCTATTATTAGGAACTATGGGATCAATAAGCTTTAACACTATGGACCACTGGTGACCTGTTTTGAACGTAAGTTTATTACTTGCTAAGAGTGCTAACACTAATTAAGACTTAAGAATTCCTCCACACCTACTGGACCGTGTTCATTTTAACTAACTTAGTGTAAGTATTATGCTCGACTTGGCGGGGGCACTGCCGTGCCCCCAGATACTAACTTGGTCTGAGTAAGCATATAGTGCCTCCCGAGTATTTCTGTTCACCAGACAATGCAATAGATCGTTCATTTTTTAGAACTTTAGCATTTAAGTTTTTTAGAACGCGGAGAGAATGTGTAAGTGATTTTCTGTATGGTTTTCCGCTATTAGTGTTATAATGAATAATGTTTCAAAATACTTTCCAAGAATATTAAATTTGTACACTTACGGGACTAGCAACACGCAACATCATCAAAACTTAAACCGTGTTCATTTTAACTAACTTAGTGTAAGTATTATACTAACTTGGTGTAAGTAAGCATCGAGTTCTAAGAACATTTAAAGTTCTCAGAGACATCCTCCTGAGTATTACAGTTCGCCACACAGTGCAACAGATTGTTCGCTTGTACGAACTTTAGCATTTAAGTTTCTTGGAACGTGAATACAATCTGTAATTGATTTTCTGTATGGCCGTATTCTGTATTTTATACGGCTAGTATTTAAAACGAATAATGGTTAAAAATACTTTCTAGGAATATTTGCCTACTTAAAACTTAAACCGTGTTCATTTTAACTAATAACTAACTTAGTGTAACTATTATACTAACTTGTTACTTACACGTCTACAGTTTCAGGAGCATTTAAAGTTCTCAGAGACATCCTCCTGAGTATTCCAGTTCGCCACACAGTGCAACAGATTGTTCACTTGTTCAAACTTTATCATTTGAGTTTCTTGGAACGTGGATAGAATTTAATACTGATATTCTTCTTGGTTTGTCAGTAGACTAGTGTGAGAGCGTTCATAGACTTCAATTCCTATCGGTCTCCCTAATTTTTTAAATTTAAAAATGAAAAGTTAAGTATTTTAACATGTTTTAACTTTCCCAAAAAGTGCCATGAAATAAGCCAATTCGTAGTTTTGTGACCTTATTTTAATTAAACTTCTTTTTTAGAGTTCCGTAGTCAACTAGGACCCCTTAAGTATAGTTTCGCCATGTCTGTCCGTCCGTCCGTCCGTCCGCGGATAATCTCAGTGACCGTTAGCACTAGAAAGCTGAAATTTGGTACTAATATGTATATCAATCACGCCGACAAAGTGGTAAAATAAAAAGTGGAAAAAGATGTTTTATTAGGGTCTCCTCCCCTATACGTAAAGTGGGGGGTAATTTTTTTTTTCATTTCAACTCTAACGTGTGATATTGTTGGATATGTATTTAAAAATAAATATGGGTTTAGTAAAATCATTTTTTGATAATGTAAATATTTTCGGAAATAATCGCTCCAGAATTAAAATTTATAAAAACTTTCTAGGAAAATTATTTTGAACTTGATAGGTTGAATAGTTTTTGAAAAAAAATTACAATAGTAGTTTATGTAACTGTTACGTAATAAGGGTCCTTAAAACATGAGTGTGGTTTTATGAAATGAGCCGCAGGCGAATTTCATAATAAGATCACACGAGTGTTTTAAGGCCTAATTACGTACAGTTGCATACACTGCTTTATCTACACTCATATTATTTAATCTTAATGCCTTATTTGGAAACCATAGAATGGCCGCCATTGCACCGCCACCATGGCCAACTCGATTGTGCCGGCGGTCGCGCGGGCGCGTGTCGGGCTGTCGGCGGATCCCCGGGAGGGTGCAGGTGTACATTATGTTATCAAAACTCATAGCACATCAATAATTGAGCATGAAAAGTTAAAATTACGTAACTGCTACGGATAAAATAGTAGTTTATGTAACTGTTACGTAATAAGGGTCCTTAAAACATGAGTGTGGTTTTATGAAATGAGCCGCAGGCGAATTTCATAATAAGATCACACGAGTGTTTTAAGGCCTAATTACGTACAGTTGCATACACTGCTTTATCTACACTCATATTATTTATTCTAAATGCCTTATTTGGAAACCATAGAATGGCCGCCATTGCACCGCCACCATGCCAACTCTCGTGTGCCGGCGGTCGCGCGGGCGCGTGTCGGGCTGTCGGCGGATCCCCGGGAGGGTGCAGGTGTACATTATGTGATCAAAACTCATAGCACATCAATAATTGAGCATGAAAAGTTAAAATTACGTTACTGCTACGGATAAAAAGCTTATCATAGTAAAATCGGTCGTGGTAATGCTAGCCATTGCCTACCGTTTTCGAACACGTTTTAGAGAACTTACAATATGAGTGTAGATAAAGCTTATCATAGTAAAATCGGTCGTGGTAATACTAGCCATTGCCTACCGTTTTCGAACACGTTTTAGAGAACTTAAAATTAAGAAATAATTTCTGAACTAAGATTGTAATTTAACCTTATAAGCAGGTGTTTATTGTACCTGTAATTTCTACAAAATCACAATGAAATGACGTGCTTTCAAATAAAGTTTTGAAAAAACCCATTTTTTTTACTTTTAAGTGGGGACACTTACTGTGGCGGACGGAAAACTACGTAACCCTACACTGAGCGTGGCCCGACACGCTCTTGGCCGGTTTTTAAATAATATTTTCTCAACCTTCTTAATCGCAAGATTTAAAATATTTTTACCCCCAAATACTAATTTCGCATCTGTAAGCGTACCCATTTTCTAAATGTATTAAACATTAGGTATGCTGATATTGCTGATTCGTCAAGTGCACAAAATTATTTTTAATTCTGAGAGAGGTTCTCATTCGGCTCACGTACTTGGGAGCTCGTAATTGGGCAAACCACACGCTGACCGGCCGTTTTAAAAATTACCTTTTAAATTAAGAGGACACAGCAGCCGTATTCAGCTTTTGTAGGTAGGCACATCTGTTATTAATTTGACGTTAAAAAAATCAAACACCAATTTTAAAATCTGAAAACCACTGCCGGGCAGCGGTGAAATATTAAGTATTTGAAGGTAACGTTTAAGCCCAGTTCTCTGAATATTCTGAAATATACAGTCACACACACTTACAGTGAATATTATGACTTATGAGAATTCAGTAGCATTTTAACTACCTACTTATATGTAAAATGTCAAATAACAAATCAATAATCAATGAGGTGGTTTTCATTACTACATGATACCTACAAAATGTCTTTCATTCTGTACGCACGACAGAACATATAAATTCCTCATAAGCCAGAAATTTTACATGAACTCGTGTATCTATGTGTATGTGTATCATGTTAAATAATTATATTATCTGCGTCAGTTATTTAACAAACAGCGAGCTTAGAGGATAATCACGCCGGAAGCGTGGCGCTTGGAACAAATTATTTGCTCACATTAGTCGCAACACACTCGGGGCGGTGCCACGCCGAGCTCTGCTATATTAACAAGCATATGACAGTGACAGACCGCTTTAAGAAGGCACTCGTCTGTGCGGTACAAAGTGTGTGTATGATATTCACGCCCGCTGCCCGCACCTAGCCGGTCTTCTTACCCCTTTGATTGTTCTTTAACAATTTTAATTCAGAAAGTTGATTAGGAACGAGACTAGGCTAAAACCAGCTTAGAAACAAAATACTAATTAACTGCACGCAGCCAAAGCTTCAACTATAGGTATCAACCATAGCAACTCTTTACCATCTATGTTAAGCGATAAACCTAGTAACTAGTAAGTACACGTTGTCGTGCGAAGTTAAATATGTAAGTAACCCACGAACTTGATTGCGGGTGACCGCAAGCCCCGCAAGGACAATGACTGCACTATCCACTGTACTGCATTAGTTTACTAAGCTTCACCATCTAAAACCCTAATCTGGTGATGAGCAGTCATGCAGAATACTGGTTATATAATCCTAAACAATACCAATTACCTACGTAATCTACGTATGCCTATCGCGTTGCCGTTAGCGCAATCGAGCGTTTCTAAAGTTTTACTGTTTGAGTGATGTATGTATGTATGTATACCTAACAGTTGTCCGACAACTACTTCGGTCGTCGTTGATCGGACGTATTCAAATTTATCAGTATCACGGCAAACGTAATAATATCTCCTATAGCCCCGATATCCAATCCATCCAACATTCAAATCAATAGCCTATGACCTTAGTTCCCATCGCAACACAAAAGTGCTGCACTGCAATAGTCTGCACCTGGCAGGGACCATCTCTGGGTGTATCATGTTGAGCGTTCGGAGATGGTATCTGCCATGTGTATCCCTCACTTTTAGATTATATTGTTTTAAATGGCCTAAGCGCTGTTTGCGTCGGCTCCCGAGATATGGTAAAAACAAACAAATAATGAGAATAATATGAAGAAATACATTTAATAATCAAATAAGCCTGATTAGCAGTCACAAGTACATACCTACATCACACCGCCGCGGAGCGCTGCGCAACATGAATCCGTGTGTTTCGGGCCTTAGTCTGCCGGGGCCGAGTTCACCCATTATCCTGGACGTTAATGAATTAAAAAGGCACGAACTCGAAACAACGGTAATGCAGTTGTTTCTAAGCCTTTCGCTCTAATGGCTACAGATCAAAACTTTGAGTGCCTTTTAATCTACATTATATAAAGTAAATCTGCGCGTATTTATATATATGTTGCCAATTTATATTTGAAATATGTACCTACATAATAAAGTCTTACCTATCGTTATAGACAATTAGGTGGGTATGTCGTTGTTAAGGCCAAATGGTTTTACTAAATATTGGTTGAAAATTATAGTTTCATATTTTCCCCTGCTCCGAAAGAGCTTACGAAATTTATAATTGCCTTTAAAAAAATTCCTGCACAACGATGGCTATTTAAAGTGTATCGACGCACATATTTCACCGTCAGGCGCGACACGGATACAGATTAAGCGCGCGTCAGATCGCTTGTCAAACTTTTCCAATTTGCTCGCTAGTTAATAGCAAATGCCCGCTTGACGCATAATCGTTAGAGTGTGAACTGAGTGGACGCATGAGCAGCGCGATCAGCGTGCAGCGGAGCGTCCGGAGTCACTGCGCCAATGGTCTTGTATCTGAACATTCTGAACCTATGTTTCCTAGTGTTTTTTTTATTGCTTATCAGATGACCAGCAACTGTCCTATATAAAATGGTATCCCATTTTTATGCAACCCATTTGACATGAAAGCTCCAATATTACTCTTCATAACACTCTTTTAAAAAGCGTACGCCTATTTGCCTGCACATTGATGCCTATTAAAAGAGTATTGACGCACATATTTCATCGTCATGCACGACACGACTACAAATTAAGCGCGCGTCAGAATGCCCATCAAACTTTTCCTATGGGAAAAGTTTGATGGGCAAATATATTTGCCTAGTTGGGTTGGCAAGGCTGACACAGAATAACAAATGCCCGCTCGACGCACGATCGTTAGGCTGCGAACTAGGTGGACGCAAAGCGGCGCGACCTGCGGACGGTCCGGAGTCACTGTGTCTTGTATCTGGACCCATATTTTCTAGTGTTTTTTTATTGCTTATCATATCACCTGCTGGTCCTAAATAAAATGGTATTCCATTTTGACGCAAGCCACACACGATCATGCAATGAGGCTCTTGTGCTCAGAATATAATACATATATGGACACGTTGTCGCAACGCTGCTCGGTCTACCGAATCCGCTGCACCCTTACCACTGAGACCGTACGCTTAAACTTTTATAAAAGTGTCCCAGCGATCTAGATTTATTTTCTCAAATACAAGCTATCCGTGGAATGTCAATAGTTTGCAGTATTGCTGAGCTCGGCAAATATTAGTGAAGCAATGGTTAGAAGCTGAAAATCTTTTCAATCGTAAATTAAAATCGCTTTTGAAAGAATAAATAGAAAAGGATAGCCTTAGTAGTAGTTAATGTAGCTACGTTATATTTACATTTCCATTTGGCTTAATAGGTTGCTAATAGGCTTAACACAATGTTTTTATATAACATTTATTATCATTACACTATGTGAAATGCACAGATATAACTTGTATACCTGTTATTTTTTATTTATCCATTGATTAATTTTATATTAGAAGAAAATAAAGGCTATGGATATCTTAGCGATACATCTCAACTTTTGAAATGAAAAGTGACTGACTAAGTTAGTAGGTGTATAAAAAATATTCGGGGACAAACTAACTTAAGCTTACTACTACATAACATCCACTTGTAGGCTAAGAAAATTAGATTTTTTTGAATAATTAATTCCTAGCAGGCTGGAAATCGTGTTAATACCTTCACGTGGTCCTAAATGCATGTGATCTGAGTTTGCCCAATCCCAGGAGGTGTGCATAACTTTTTAGCGAAATTTTTGCTCTTTGTCAGTTTTTTGCTTCTAGCTCGAAAACGGTACGTCCGACGGAAAATGTCAATATTAAAGATGGTTAAATTCTGCGTCGAATGAGCATCTTAACTTATAATTCAGTTCAGCGGTACAGCCAAAATCAAAAATTATAAATCGGGAAAATGTCTCATTTAATTGAAAAACTAATATTTTGACTTCCATACCACATATCTTTGAAACAGATGACTCCTGTTGAAAAACCTATAGAATAAAAGTTGAAGAGAAAACAATTTCACGATATATAGATATCTCAATATTCAAATTCAGTTACTTTGAAAGGCTAAATTCGGCATGAATTCAAAATCGTTTTTTTTTTTTCTAAATCCTTCTAAGTTGCATATTTTCCATAAATATGATGTGTGAGGCCTACATTTATTGCATTGTTAAAACTAAGAATATTTAAGTGCAAAATTCTAAAACGTACCTCGTGTAAACTATACACCGTGTTTTTTTTTCCCGGTAATTTCAAGGGTATATTTCTGAGCTTAACTTAAGTTTATTTCTCAAAGACGCCAGTGTCATAATTCGCTCCAGTTCTGAGGTAATCGATATATCATTTAAGTCTTTCTAATTGTGTAAACCTACATTAATTTTTTTTTTTACTCTGAGCACCCGCTACTTAATGATGGACCTGTGTGTTAAGTCAATACAATATGCTTCCTTTGTGTCTCAGGCTGTTAATGTTTGAAATGGAATTACATTGACATGTCTAGTTTTCAATTATTTGGTTTAGGGGCCGATTGAGGAATCAATCAATAACTGCTGAACCTACTTAGATGAAACGTTGTATAGAGATTGAGATAGTTTGAGTCCGTAAAAAGTACATGTTTTCATCCCAAAATACCAACTCTTAAGGGGCTGAAAAGTGGGTAAGAAGTTAGTATGAAGAGTTATTAATATAGTTAAACCGATTTAGATGAAATTTGGTACCTATGAAAATAGTTTGAGTTCTGGGGAGTTTTTATCCCAGAAACCATCCCTGAAGGGTTTGAAAAGGGGGCAAAAGTTATTTGTATGGGGAATCAATATCCACTGAACTGATTTCAGTCCATAGATAAAATTTGGTATGGAGATAGTTTAAGTTCTGGAAAAGGAAATAGAATAGTTTTTATCTCAGAAGTCATCCCTTAAGAGGTAAACAGGGAAGTGGGTTACTATCTCTATACTAAGTCTCATCTAAATAGGTTCAGCAGTTATTGATTGATTCCCCAATCGGTCCCTAATGTAAATAAGGTATTTTAACTCATTCAAACAATTGAACATTATGACATGTCAATGAAATTTCGAACATTGACAATCCAAGATACAAAGGAACCATATTGTAGTGACTTAACACACAGTTACATGATTTTATAGCGGGTTCTCATACTAAAAGAATAATTAAATGTAGGTTTACACAATTAGAAAGACAAAAAATAAATATCGATTACCACATAACTGGAGCAAATTAGGGCAGGACACATTACACGCTACGACAGCTCGAGATGGGCAAAAAGAGTGACAGAGTGGAGAGTCCCGGGGAGTGGAGACAGAAGCGTGGGGCGCCCGCTCAAGCATTGGGCAGACGATATTCGTACAATCGCCGGCAGGAGCTGGTTCTCTTTAGCTCAAGACCGAGATATATGGCAAAAACTGGAGGAGGAAAAATATATATATATATATATATATATATGTGTGTACAAAATACTATGAAGGAGACTAATGAAATATTATCTAGTTTACAAGTGTTTAGCATGCAACACAAGGTGTAGGGATCAGAAAAATAAAGGCTTTTTATTTTTATTTTTATTTTTATTTTATTTACCACATAACTGGAGCAAATTAGGGCACTGGCGTCTTTAAGAAATATAGTTAAGTTAAGCTCAGGAATGTACCCTTGGAATTACTAGAAAAAAAAAACAGGGTGTATAAATAGTTTTCTGATTAGGTACGTTTTAGAAATTTGCACTGAAATATTATTCGTTGTAACGATGCATGCCTCACACATCATATTTTATGGAAAATGTGCAACTCAGAAGAATTTAGAAAAAACTGATTTTGAATTCATGCCAATTTAGTCTTTCAAAATCACTGTATTTGAAAATTGAGATGTCGATATAACGTGAACTTATATTCTCTACAACTTTTATTATTTAAGTTTTTCAACATGAGTCATCTGTTTCAAAGATATGTGGTATGGAAGTCAAAATATGAGTTTTTCAATTAAATGAGACATTTTCCCGGTATATAACTTTTGATTTCGGCTGTACCGCTGAACCGAATTAAAACTTTAAGTGCGCAATCGACGCAGAATTTAACCCTCTTTAATATTGATATGAATGACATTTTCCGTCGGACGTATCGTTTTCGAGTTACAAACAAAAAATTTACAAAGAACAAAAATTTCGCTAAAAAGTTATGCACACCTCTTGGGATTAGGCAAACTCGGATTACATGCATTTAGGACCACATGAAGGTATTAAAGCGATTTCTAGCCTGCTGGGAATTAATTCCTCAAAACACTTTTTATAGATCTTATTTGCTTGGCCTATTGTGTTTACTTGGGAACAAATATTCATGATAAACACAGAAATAAATGCCCGTACCGGTTTTCGAACCCAGGACCTCCATCTTTCTTAGGCTGGATTACCAGTAACTAGGCCACGTTGGCTAATACTTTGTCATAGACAGGATCGGTAATGTTATGGATGTAGATGACACTGTGCTGCATAGTTTACGTGGATTACGCAGACGGTAAACGACAACGACTCGTACTTATATTCCGACTTCGCCTGTCAAGCTCAGGAGTTGGAGTGAAAAGCAACCAAAAACAACGAACCTTTACTAACCATCGAATTGATTTTTAAAAGGTTTAGTATTCCTTCTTAGCTTAAATTCTACCCGGGTAAGAGACGTACCTGGTGAGGTTCTGTTAGGCCCTTTTTCTTCGGTATAGCTACCATATGGTAGTTAGCGGAAAATACAATAAAATATAGCAACAATCGGTAATGATCGCGAAACTACGAATATGTCAGTAATGGTTTAGACGACGATGACGATGTCATTAATGATGACATGACCAAGAATGTCATTACTTAATCATAAAACATTCTGAAACAAAACATATTGATAAGCGTCTTAGGCAAAACTGACAAAAGCACCCCCTTGCTCACTTGATTCCCGCAAATAGTTTTCGATAACCAGGCGCTCCTGATACGCAATACCTAATGTCAGGCATACACTCTATAAAATAGTTTTACCTAAAAGTTTATGCCTAGATAAGCAAGAGAAGCGATGTCATCCGATACACTTAGCGCGACACAACCTCCATTATCGCTGCTCGCTCCCCGGCTTTATCGCCCGATATCGTAAATATTGATGCTTATTTCCTCTATTAACGCTCGTAAGCGAGAACTAGGTATCTTTTTCGTAGACACAGGGGGTCCTTTTATACCTACTTATGTACGTGCTGTTTAGTGTTTTAAACCTGGAAAGATTTCATGGCTCGAATAAGTAGTATTGATAGCTCTATTGTTTTTGAAAATGAGACTGATAACTCGGATTCAGGACATAACGAAGTTTACTTGCTTGACGCTTGTTGGGTACTCGCCCTAAATACGTATAAACATCCATCAAAGAAGTTAAAAAGTTCGCGTATAGGCTAATCTATAAATGAATGTCGTAACTTTTCTAGTAAACAAAAACGGCTAAATGACGGTCGCAACAAAGGCATGGCAATCGATGAGCGACGACCGGCCGTACACTTCGCAATCGGAATAATAAATCTCACCATCAAGGCAAATTTACTGTCATACGTCGGTTCACCCGTGCACGTATTTTTGAGGTTTATTTGACCTAAAAGTAATATGCTGTTGATGAAAATGGTTGGAAACTGAAAATGTGCTTCATTTAAAAGAAAATGGGAGCGAAGATTTTTGACTACATGCGCATACCTATAACAACAGTAGTTTTAAAAGATAGCACGTATCCCGTATGCATGATTCAGTAGAGTCTATTTATATCACATTTATATCATTAATACAAATAATACGTAAAGCTCTGACTTGTGTGAATTTGTTCAACGATAATAAAAAAAAATTAAACATGAACAAATATATCTGCAAATTTTGATATTACAAGAACAAGTAAGCGCGGCGCAAATGTTGTGTATTTAATCGTCAGTATCTCGGGCATTAAATCGTTTATTTTGACTCCGATCCTCTGAAACTTTTCCATTGATGTCGCATTATGAGACTTTTATTTTCAGTTCATTAATCCCTCGCTCAGCTTTCGGCTTCCATCGGTTCGCTTCCAGCTCAAGTTGCTTTGAGTGCACAATCGTGTACTAACTCGGGATGTGGCTCGTTCAGATAAATGTGCTCTTTTGCTCAACCTGCTATCGTTTGTTTCTTACATACAGTTCGATTAAGTGGATATTATGTTGTGTTTATATTTACGCTTTCCAGATATCTGAGTCGTCTTGCTTAGTTCCTAAAATTGGGCCATGGTCTGCCATGTTACTCTGGTAACATATATGATTAGTGATTATGTATGATTGTATAGTGACACTGATATGGTTACTTTTGAATTTTGTTGCGATTATGATGCAGAATTGCATTACTACCCAATTTATTAATGAATTTATGTTTGCAGCCTATTTATTTATTTATTTAACCTTTATTGCACAAAAGAAAAACTCAAAGTACAAAAGGCGGACTTAATGCTATATGGCATTCCTATTCTATCTAAAATGTGTAATTTACAGAGTGTCGGATTTAAAATCTTACGACTATCAAAAAAGAGAAATGGGGCGCCAAGTACTGTAAAGTTTGAACACACAAAAAATTAATTAAACGCTGTTACTTCAATCTTCAGCACGAGAACGTACGTGTGTTCCCAAGTGTGTGTACGTGTGTTGCAAAGCCGAATTTGGGTTTGTCGAATCCGAAATATCTGGTCGCACTGTGCACCAATAAATAAAAGCTGTTGGTGGTTTGTGAGATTCAAAGAGAATCCAGAATGAAAAAGACAGTGAGCACCAAAGAGTGGCTACGAAATGTGACTAACCCTTTGTTTTAATTTTATGATTGAAGAAAAAATTTAAATATTCACCGCATCGCGCCAGATTCGAATTTGCGAGTATTTGTAGCACCGACCGGTCCGATCGCTCGGACCATCTGGGTGCGTAGCCAACGTGCCAATCGTTAACGCTCCGTAGCGTGTCGTAGTCATCTCTCTGTATCGCTCTTCCATATTAGTGCGACAGTGACAGTTGCGTTTTGTTCGCTACAGAGCGTTAACGATTGGCACGTTGACTACGCACCCTGAGCTATCGACGCTTACACGACCTCTCTCAGTTGGTTAGAGCGATCAGACGGAGCGAGGAGACTTTTCTGCACAGAACTAACACTTTTTGTTTGTTCCAGCAAGCACCAACCTAGTGGGGAAGTTCACGCAGAGCGTCCGCCGCATCGTACAGGACGTCAAGGACGAGGGGGCTTCCAGTAAGTTCTTTTTAATATACTGATATTGAAATGATTTAGTTGTGGGTACAGTTCCGGACTTAAATTGTTGAGCTATTTACGGTTCAAGCTATTTTCTTTTGTTTAATACTTACTGTATGAAACGTCTAATGTAAAATGAACCCTAAATGGCTCAACTATCAAAGTCCGTGACCTAACCTACACAGACGACATTTCACAATAAGGTAATAAATGCGTCTGTGTAAAATGAAAAGTCTGTTACCTCTTCACGCTTGCGGAGATTGAGCCTCGTAAAGGAATTTTTATCACGGAAATTGTCCCTTAAGGGGGTAAAAAGGGGGAATTTACTTAGGAATTTCTAATTCTAAGCAGACAAAGTCACAGTTCACAATCGATAGGTCTTTCAAAATAACATTGAGGTTTCTTTGATTATTTTGTGATTAAGTGAATATTTTCTGAAATAATCGCTTCGAAAGTCAGAAAAGTTGTATAGCCCCCCCCCCCCCGTAACTTTTGAACCGTAAGTTCAAAAAATATGAAAAAATTTGAAGAGATGCGCCTTATCATATACTTTCTACTTAAATTGTTTAAACATTATCGGTTCAGCCATTTTTGAGTTATCTCCAAAAAAACTTCTTCCATAGGCATCAGATACGACCTTTTGGTATTAGTTTGGTTCTTATTCCATTGAAGGTACGGAACCCTCCTATGCGTAGTCCGACACGCACTTGGCCGGTTTTTATTTCTGTCGTGGTATTCTGTACTCTTGATTCTCCAGAGGCAAGGCTCTGATTTATATAATTCAATCAAATCAACTAAGATTTTGTTTCGCTTACGAGACATGTTTTTCGAGCAAACGCAATCTACCCCCTTCCGCGATCACTGGACAACTGAGACTGCGCAGGCGAACGCCACACATGCTCAGTTTTACCTGCACAGTTCAATTACCCACAGGTAAAAAATATGTATTTTCATATTTGCGCAGGTAACCCGTACAGTCGTAGAAAACTGCTGCACAGTTTTCTACCACACACGCTCATGTTTACCTGTGCAGTTGAACTGTACAGGCAAAACTGCGCAGGCATGCCCTACATAGTGTGTATGGCCAGCTTAATGGTTCTTACTGCTATTTTATAAAGCTAAATTAATTACTAAAACTTTAAACTGGTTTCCAAAAAACTCAAATTACAAGTTGAATCTGCAGTTAAAACTTCTGATCCAAACTTCTAAGGAAGTGAAAAAGCACTTTGCATGTTGCTTTGATTGTTGAATAGCACGCTTTACATCACGATCTTTTGTTTCAGGGCCTAAGTCTCTCAAATCCTCATTTTAACTTCGTACCACTTTATTTAAAGTGACTTCTCTTCTAAACTTGAAACTGCATTGCTCCTTGTGTATTGCAACGACATCCACGCAGTTTAATTCGCTTAAAGATGCTAAATTAAGTACAAAAGGAAAGATAATAAGTAGTTTTACGCGAACTGCGTTAGTTTTATCCTCTCATCAAAGCGCTTCATCAGCTTACACCGAATTCAGTTAGAAGAAGCCTTGTAAAAGGCTATTAGGTATTCGGTGAAGGAGAGATTATAAGGGATGCGTATCCGGGCAGATACAGCTATTTCACTGAAGTAGAATTTCGAACTAGCGTTTCATTTACTTATACAAAAATATCTGTCTCGGAATCATCAGTTCTATATTTATTTTCTACCTTTTAAATTGACCTTAAATAGATTTTGTTATTTACCTACTCGTGCTATAGAACTGTCATTTGTACTCCCCTACTATTTATTAGCACAACTTAGATTGTCGGTGTTGACATTCTTCAAGATAGACTCGAAGTATGCATTCGCGCGCTACTTCGTAAGTCATCCTAGGGGGTCTGGTTACTCTAGTTTACTAATGCGTGATGAAACCGGAAAGAAGACCCTTGCAAAATATTAAGATTCCTCAGGGAAAACCACGAGCGGTTTCTCATGTTTCGGATATTGTCGACATTCGCTGCTTATTCAAGGATATCGTGGCCCTTAAAACAAGTTTAGCACAGATAATTTTGAAGTTTGAAGCAGCCCAAGTCACTATTGCTGAGTTACGCAACTAAGTTAACAGTTTGCGAAAAAGTGCTTCAACTCGGTCGGAGGCATCCAATTTCAAGAGCGATGACCGCCCGCTGTTATAAACGCTGTCTGTCAGTTTGCGTGTTACTGACACTGTAATATGTGCCGCACCCGCCGTTGTACCGCATGCGCGTTGCGCGTCCCCCGCATGTGCGACCGCCTCCTGTTTCTAAATTACGTTAGCGTGCTTATGCTGACGTCGCCGCCGGTTAGCCAGTCGCAGCTAACCGGGTACGGGTTCCCGTAAAGGGAAAATCCTCCCGTACCAATGTAGATAAGAAGAAAGACAAGAAGCGCAGGGCGCCCGTCAAGACTGTGTAGCACTGCGAAACCGGGTCAGTCTGGTCTTCGGATTGCATTAACTAGTAGGGCGATTTACGTGTCGCGCTTGCATCACTCCGCCGTGGCTGACTTCAGCTTCACTTCAGCTCGTGCATGGTGCGCGTGCCGCGGCCGCTGCAGGACACCATCGCGAGTGCAGACTTCTGGCCGAAGGGGCGGTTTTCGACGATTCTGGGGCAGGGCGCCAGATCAGACGACGCAACGGAGCAACGCAATTCCGTCGCCTAAATCGCCCTAGTATTAAGTTATTTCATATATTTTTGTAGTTCGTAGTGCCTTGGTTTTTACTGTAATGCAGTGTAACTGGTTTGAATAATAAATAAATAAATAAAAATAGATTACAAAGTTGACACCAGTCGTTTCGGCCCCATGGCACCTTAAAAGTACTTCGGAGATTTGGATAGACAGGCAAAGCGAGCTGCTCATTTTCTATTGAATTACGTAAAACGATAATATTAGTTTTCGAATTGATTGGATCTACGATTTTTATTTTTAATAGAGAAGGTATATCATATTTACACAGCACATCCGTCCCTTGTAGGCTGCTGTCTCCCTGACGGGAATGCTAACGTCTATTGATTAGTTGAGGAGGCCTGCGTGACGATTCATTAGGCCTATCTCCGGACCTTCCGAAGTTTACGTAAAGGTTTGGAGATGTTGCTGAAAATAAAAATGTTTGTGTCTTTGTGTTGATTGGTGGAATATAGCTAGCGTCTATTACGTATGAATTAGAAATATCAGAATATGCTTGAAAATTATTCCAATACCACTTTAATATTGGTTGATTTTTTGTTGTGTTGGAGTTATGTTTGAGATAGATTGTGTTTTTAATGTATTTTAAAATTAGAAGACGGCACCAGGCAACTGCAAAGCCCGCGGCACCACAATCAGATGTGCATTTATTTGTTCGACACGCACCGATCCTATCAGTGATTAATGCGCAATGTTTCAGCGGAGTGACGTGTAACGTTTTTATAAATGACTTTTTTTTAATTCAGGAAGAATTCGATTAGGTAAACGATGAGGTGAACTCGTCATGTTCATCAGGACCTTCTACTGGCACGGTTAACTATTAAAATACATTTTTCTTTGAGCCTCAATTCAGCAAATGTTTAGTTGTGATTGCTAGTTCGAGTGATCTTGCTTGCAAACCAATACAATTATATAAATCGCATCCAAGTGGTTCACAAAAATCCATTTAGAGTCAAAATTTATTTTGGTTGACCGCCCATTGGTAAAAAATATCGTGAGGAGGCAATTAGTGTCGTAATTAATATGAATTAACAAGCAAAATATCCATTTTTTTTATTTTATTTACCTGGGGCCGTATTCTAACTTTAAAACAGGTTATGGCTGCAAAAAATATTTTGGCCGAGCGACCAATTCATAAAAAACTATCATAAGGAAGCTATTATTATCATAATTAATATTACTTAAAGCAAATTTTATTTAATTTACCTGTTCTGAATTCAAATCATGTGCTGAAAATCGTCAATCGTAAATGGCTCAACAATTAATTAAAGTACGTGACTTGTATAGTCTGCACGGCTAGCACATGTTACGCGTGACAGGCGCGAGAAGAGACAGATCGGTGTGACTTAATGCGTTGTCGCTAGTTGGCAGCACAACTTGCGCGTGAAAGGAGCGACAGACCCGCGATCGAATGCCACTGTCATAAAATGACAGTGACTCGCGACTTTGAACTAAAATCCTTAGCACAACTGGCACAACTGCCGATTTTGACACAACTTAGACTCGCGTCTTTACGTTAAAGCGCGACTCCAAGTCTACGCGGCATCAAGACCGCGACTCGCTCACGCGGGTGGTTTTTTGGAGATCGTGTGCCAATTTCACTAGAAAATTCTTACTTTAAATAAGTAATTAACCTGTTTTACAAGTATTCTAAAGCCAAAAATATTTTGCTACCCTATATCACAGAGCGTCATTAGAAGTTAGCTTCTTAAAACGGAAGGAACACATGTTTAAATTACGCACGGCACAACACTGAAGGTCATGCACGATGTTTGAGTGCACAAAATGGTACTTTTCTTGTATAAATATATATCATAACGAATAAAATAACTCTTCTTTAATTTGGTAAAAAGCATGCTTTGAACCCATATTTTCAGTCTTGGTGTTAAAAACGCATTGAGTGTTCTCAATGTTATCATTCTGCATAGGTATTTGAGGATCGACAGCATCGTCTTATACTTATACGAGATAATTTGCAGTACCTATGTACCTATACATTAACAAATTATAACTTCCGGAAATACTAACAAATCAATATCAATAGCAGCTCACTGTGGGAGCTAGAATCGAAATGTCTTAATTCGACTTATCCGACAGACTGGTGCCGGCGTTGGATGGTGAGCCTACAGACAGATGCACACTTAGTGCATCATTTAGGCCTATATGTAACCATGCAAAAGTAGATGCCACATGTGCAGTGCTAATCTACCATCATATTCATAGCCATTCAGCGCCAGTTCTTGTGAATTTACCTGTACCTCCTGTTTTTATATTTTAAGTAAAAAAAAATCGCAAATCGAGGAAAATAAACAATAAAGAATAGTCATATTGTTATAATATTTTATTTAACTCATAATTACTATTATTAGAAACAGTATATAAACATGTGCGGTTCGGCACCGCGACGAGCGTTGTTTCTAGCTTCTGAGGATTTGAGTTACGTTCAGTGATGCATTTGTTAACTATTTATTGCCCGTAGCTAACCGCCGCCGCCATCGCCACCGCTCCAGTTTGCACCCTTTCTTTTTTCTGTGAAAAGCGACCATTGTAAAACCATTGGGTAGTGCCTGAAATTAAATTAGTTTTGTTAATAAATAAGAAACTAAAAAGATTGTGTCCGCCCCATGGTATACCTAATGATTCTAATGAATGAGATACACCGAGAAAATATTACAAAATATTACAGGTCCCTTGGCACATTCACGTTGTAATAGTAAATTTTACGTTAGGTGTTTTGATATTTGGGAATGTGATGAGGGACTTATTCTGAAAAATAATATATTTTCAATTTACGATCAGAATACATTATGAGATTGAATTACATGAAAAAGTGGAAGTTTCGAAACTACTACGTGCATATTTATTTATGGAGCGAGTGTGAAAAACACAAAACGGGAGAAGTTATTAAATTACCGAAAGGCGTAAATAAATAAAACTCTAATACTTACAAATATTCTTGCTGTGAAATGTTAACAAAATTTGAAAGTTCATGACTTTGACAGCAAAAAACTAAACCATTGAGAATAATTTGTTTTTTTTACCATCAAAGAACGAATGGAATTTCTCCACTCTATTACCGATTCAGTGTTGTCCCACGTAAAAACATTTTTTTTAACACTTTGATTTCATTAGGGAACACTGAGGACTCGCGCCGCGACTTTGAGTTCTCTTCGTGTCAATTGCTGTCACGAGTGCAAGTTATGCTACCGGAAAGCGAGATTTTTGACAGGCGCGGGAAGGTTTTCCCTATTCGCGACTTAAGTCGCGCTTGTAACATGTGCTAGCCGTGCTGTTCTTGTATAGTGTGCGCCATACTTAAATTATGGTGCATTTGTCCTTAAGCCGCCGGACAAACTATACCTATGTCTTTTCCATAATCTACCTGTGTCTCTTTCTTTTTATACTTATAACGTTTTAAGGTTCTCCCTGGCGCCAATGACCTTAATTCTAAATCCCTTAGTTCTCTAATGATTTTTATAGCTTATCATATTATCAGTAACGACCTTAAACAATATAGTATCCTATATTTACTTCAATATTCATTGTCTTCGAGATATTTGTCATTGTCGAACAATTTTAGGCCAAAAAAAAGTGTTTTCTGGATATAACTTTTGTGTTAATTAGTTTAAAATGAAGATCTCTCGTCAGTATTTAGAGACGTCAAAGCCCTAATGTGTAGATTCCGTATATGTAAGATTCTTTACAGTATTCGAATACCGATAAAAGTGTTCTTTAAACTATTTTTTCTTTAAACATTAAAAATAAGTGCTCATTTATTTCAAAATCCGGCTCTACAGAATGGAAATAAAGTGATAAAAGATCCAAGAACCGATAACCGTTTGCCTTATTTTTCTATCTGTAGTGCAAATGTTGGAATATCGACTTAAAACTGGTCAAAGATCGATAAAAAAAATGTGGAGCCCCTTCAAGCAGGTAGATGTAGCGGTAAATTTTAGACAGTCCGCACAAGTCCGAGGAAGCCAAACGTACCCCCTTTTGCCCCCAACTTCTGTACCAGTCAGTGGTGTCTCTTCAATTGGTTGTCGGATATTCCCGACATGTAATTAATTGCGTTAGTGAAAATGAAAACGTGTCATTCGTTAAGGGACAACATTATCCATGATTATTAAACTCTGTATAGTTGTACACTTGTACAGTCAGCAGCAGAAGTAGCTAAGCGGATGAGGTGTTCGATATGAGCTTGATACGACTTAATTATTTGGAGAATAAGAGCGTGTGAAGGTCATTTTTAACACCTCACCCGTTAAGCTACTTCTTCTGCTGATTGTATAGTAGATGCTAAAGTGTCCGTCTGCTTCCTCAGAATCTTCGGACTTTGTGCACTAACTTTAGTTATTAAACTTAACTTAATTATTCTGTTTGTACCAGGCGGCCAGACTAAAGAAGAGGTGATAGAGACGAACGAGCGGCTGCGCATGGTACGGATACGTTTGGACGAGAACTATGACACCGCCAAGAAGGCACTGGTGACGCTCATGACGCGCTACAACGAGTCCAAGGCGCAGCGGAACCTGTTCACCAGATACGCCATGCTGAAGGTCATGATCAAGGTAAGAGATACTTTATCAGTTTTTTTTTAATACCACATCGGGGCAAACAAACATACAACCCCCTTGATGGTAGGCAATCACCATAGCCTCGGGTATTACAAGGACACTCCGTTTCTTTCGGTGTCGAGTGTCAACTATTAAAGGTTGACATTGTCAGGCACGCCGTGTTGGTGTCGAGTGTGAACCGTTCGGGGTTGACACTGCCAAGTGTCAGGAGTGTCAGCCGGTCGTGGGTTTCATTGCAAGTACACAAAAACGGGTCACTCTTTATACGATTTCCATACAAAGTGACCCGTTGTAACCGTTGTACAGAATTGTATTCGCCGTGCATAACCACGACGGTTAATTTAATTCCTTGATACAATTAAACAAGGCGGACAGAGACAGGCGGTAACTGTGCCGCACCTCGTCTGAGAGACGTAACAACCATTTGAAACCTAATTTGAATATAGAACTTAGGACACGGGAATAAGGTCGACAGTTAAATTAATTTTCGCACGGTTAGTGCTGTTTGCGATGTTGGGCAGAACTACCGAGCCAGTGCAACTGACTACCTTTTGTGATATTCTCCGCGTTTTATTTTCAATTGTCCGGGTCATTTAGTTTATTAAAGTGTTAATGGAATTAGATACGCGACAATTCTGTGCGGCTAAATATTATGGTTTATTATTTATTTGTACCCATTTTTTCATATAAATTGCTATCAAGCATAAATAAATAAATAACTATTATTGGACAATCTTACACAAATCAAACTATTTTTATTAGGCTTGTGCTGTGGTTACAAGCCGACGATATATATAGAAAGAAAGAAAGAAAGAAAGAAAATACATTTATTAACGTCACACCAATTAAATGGAAAAAGGAAAGGTTACAAACATTAAGGACGGTAAAAGGGACCCCCCACTCAGCATAATGCCGCAGCAAGCCACGGCGCTGATTTTCGGTAGGGACCTAAATTATGGGACAATCTTACACAAATCAAACTAGTCCCACAGTAAGCTCAATTTTATTAGGCTTGTGTTGTGGTTACAAGCCGACGATATATATAGAAAGAAAGAAAGAAAGAAAGAAAGAAAATACATTTATTAACGTCACACCAATTAAATGGAAAAAGGAAAGGTTACAAACATTAAGGACGGTAAAAGGGACCCCCCACTCAGCATAATGCCGCAGCAAGCCACGGCGCTGATTTTCGGTAGGGACCTAAATTATAACTAATTTATAACTAACTTACAGCTAACTTATAACTAACGAATAACAACACAAATGCAGACAAAAAACAAAAGCAAACCAAGAAAAAATAAATAAACAAGAAAATGGTAAGACCGGTTACAAGATAAATCTCTTCACCCTTATGTAATATATAATTTAAAAAGAAGGAGAAAAGAAAAGGAATGTACACTTAAAAACTATTTTGATTAGCTGCAGTTAGGCGTTCAATTGATGTATATGTATAAGAGATATATACATATAAATACTTAAATACATAGAATACATGCATAACTCAAGAACAAATATCCGTAATAAACACAAATAAATTGCCCTGACCAGGATTCAAACTGGGGTCCTCCTGCTTCATTCATAGGCAGTGTCACCGCCAACTAGGAGGCCGCTATATAAAGAATTACGACGAAGAATTACGTTATATAAAGAAATATTAACTATCAGTCATTTGTCAACAAAATGTTATACACTAGCTCGAACTCTCTTCGCAATATACAAAATAAAGATAACTTTATTTCGTTTCAAAGTGGTTCTGAAAGCAATCTTGCAGTACTTATGAAACACATCCAAGAATACTAATATAATTCACTTACTCGGGCCGCAAACTTGGATATTGCTGGCTTTACACGCCTACTTTTTCTTTCGGACATCTGTAATTGGGTAGAAATTGTAAGTGAGTTAGTGGGGAGAGGGGACGTGCCCAGAAGCCGTGTAGTGCCGTGCCGGGTTCACACTCTCTGACAACGAAAATTTGTTCTATTTAATATTTTAGTGAATTATATCCACTTTATTAAAGTTTACACAACTCACGTGTACTGTCTAGGAATCACATCACAACGATGTGAACGATGGACAGGAGTAGCGCGCCATGACAGACTGTAGGTACAGGACCTACTGTTCCTACGATCTGTGATGGTTCCTACGATCTGTGGTGTAGGCTATATACAGGTCCGTTAGGACAGAGCTTTAAATAATGAGCCATTTAAGTTTCATTTTACATGGGACATGAGGGCAATATATCATTTTGTTAGGAGCGTTTTGAAAAATAAGTGCGAATGTCGCGCGCGCTCTGACAGAGCTTGTTGATGGTGGTCGTCATGCCTATTCAATAAACTTAAAGTGAGTAATAATCTTAATATTTGCGTTCAAGTTCAATGTAAATTATTATATGTATGAAGTATGGACCTTATACGTAAATATAACGAATCAGTTAATTTCCACTAGCAGCCAGGTAAATGTAACATAAAGTTTACTTATGCATCAATAAAATAATTCATCACGACAATGTAAAGCCACCCCTAGCGTGCGCAGGTCACGTACAATCCTTTGGCAGTTGCGTCTATCTTCCAAATTCTTCGATTATATTTTTGTTTTGAAGACAAAATAAACAATCATCCTATTACGGTTCTGTAGGATGTTAAGATATTCTGTAAGCATCCCGCTTTCTATTTGAAAGGGTTTTAGTTTAACGGTTTTTATTTCTTCGTTTCTTTTTCATTACAGTATTATTTATTTTTTCGAGGCTAGGTAAAAAATAAGCCTAGTAGCGGTTCTTTAATAGCTTTTTATTATTTTAGCTTCTCTCCTTGGAATGCAAGTTTTTTGAAGCCAGTAAAACATCAGGTGTAGGAACAATGAACATAAGATCTCTTTCTTTGATTTTGATAATTATTGAAGTCTCACTTTATCACTATAAAAAATAAGTTGCTTTATCAAATTCTTAAAAACTTATTCATAAAATTCACTCTATTTTCAATTATTCACTCGGGTCTTACATCCCAGCCTCCTTCACTTGCGTAACGACGTCGTCTTTAAAGGTCGCGATAAAATCACGAGCGAAAGATCACACGCTTCATCTATCCGTTCCTTAAATGGATATGGATGGACGTAGATGATTATATATGTTGACTAACTGCGGATCATCGATAAACTCCATTTCACGAGAGTATTACGTCCCGGCACTCAGAGCAGTTCCAAACTTAAGTACTTGCGTTGAAAAGGCTTGCTTCTTTTACTTTATGATATGAAGTTAATATTTTTAAGTGACTTTTTTTTACTCTATATCTTGGTTTGCTATTATTTGTCTGGGTATATTTAATATTTTGGGTTTTTATTTTGTTTTCTGTATATATTTACTATTGGACATACTATTTACGACTAAATTGTGCTAGTCTTCTTGATGTTTTTTTTTCACCAGACTTCATGTTATCGCTTATATTCCACTAATTGGCTTCAGTCTAACAGAGCTTATTCAGTCTTTTCTTAAAACATAATATTAAACATTACTAAGTCACTGATTAAATGAACGTTCATATCAAAGAATAAAGACAACATATTTTGAAATGAAATGGGGAATGACTGACCCAGAATTCTAGTCTACATTTCTACAAAAATAGTTCAAGTAACACATTTTTATTGTTACCAATGAAATTACCCCAAAACGTGACAGAAGGGTCGGAAATCAAGGAAAGAGGAAATAAGAAAAGGGGTTTTGTGGCCGACATGACCCGACGTGCTGATATTAATTTAATGTTTTCTTTCGTCGTGGAAAAGTACGGACTTGTCTTTTTTGGAAAATTACAGAATGTGGATTACTCTTATATGACGATGTTGTGCGTTTTTATTCTGTGGTTATTTTATTTCTTATCGTGGCTGCGGTTTGTTCTTTTTAGGGTTCCGTAGTCAACTAGGAACCCTTATAGTTTCGCCATGTCTGCCCGTCCGTCCGTCCGTCCGTCCGCGGATAATCTCAGTGACCGTTAGCACTACATAGAAAGCTGAAATTTGGTACTAATATGTATATCAATCACGCCGACAAAGTGGTAAAATAAAAAGTGGAAAAAAATGTTTTATTAGGGTACCTCCCCTATACGTAAAGTGGGGAGTGATTTTTTTTTTCATTTCAACCCTAACGTGTGATATATTGTTGGATAGGGGTTTACTAAAATCATTTTGTTGATAATGTAAATATTTTCGGAAATAATCGCTCCAGAAGTAAAAAAAAATGTGTCCCCCCCCCCTCTAACTTTTGAACCATACGTTTCAAAAATATGAAAAAAATCTCAAAAGTAGAACTTTATAAAAACTTTCTAGGAAAATTATTTTGAACTTGATAGGTTGAATAGTTTTTGAAAAAAATTACAAAATAATTTCTGAACTAAGTTTGTAATTTAACCGTATAAGCAGGTGTTTATTGTACCTGTAATTTCTACAAAATCACAATGAAATGACGTGCTTTCAAATAAAGTAAAAACGGTGAAAATCGTTTCACGCAATAAAGAATTATCCCATAAAAATCATCTTCCATACTTTAAGCTCGCGCGCAATAGTTTACTTAATTTGCCGATATATGTCGCTGTACGTGGAACGCTCATATCATATCCTACATGGCGGTGTTATTTTAACTCTTAAGTGGGGACACTTACTGTGACGGACGGAAAACTACGGAACCCTACACTGAGCGTGGCCCGACACGCTCTTGGCCGGTTTTTATTTCAACAGGTCGGATGTATTGGTCTAAGAGCTAGCCACGTCAGATATGACACAATAATGAGAGCAACGAAACCTATCTAGTTAGACTGCTTTACCATCCTTATTGCTAGATCTGGACATCTGGCAGCTTTTAATGGGTGGAGGTCAGAGTGACAGACCAAAAATGTTTTTAAGTTGGAAAAAAGTAATACCAAAACAGGTAAAAACTGCCAAAGTTGTGTTAATCATAGAGGACAGGGCCTATATTTTAACATGAGTTTAAAAACCATTGTCTATTATTGCGGAAATAAAAACAGCAGGCGACTAACTAAAAATTGCATTATACATCATTTGGCACTACTTTCGCCCAACAGAAACTTCTGGATTTGATGTAATCTAATTAATTACAGAATTTCCCATGATATTGCATCAAAACCAGAACTTTAGGATTTGTTTTCTTCAAGTTATTTGCATTCTTTGACCTCCACCACTTTACAGCTGCCAGATGTCCGGATCTAGAAATAAGCATAGTATAGCAAAGTAACTAGAGGGGTTTCGTTGCTCTCATTATTGTGTCATATCTGACGTGGCCAGCTCTCCGTCTATATGTCTAGATCGTAATGAGATCAAGAACATATTATCATCTATTTTTAACCGACTTCCAGATTTCAAAAGAGGAGGTTCTCAATTCGGCGTGTATGTTTTTTTTTTTTTTTTATGTTTGTTACTCCATAACTCCGTCATGTCTGAACCGATTTTGAAAATTATTTTTTTTATTGTAAGTATATATATACAGATTGGTCCCGTTTTTGTCAAAACGCAGTTCTGATGATGGGATCCATGAGGAATCGAGGGAACTCCTCAAATCTTAAAGGCATACATATAGTGATTTTTATATTTTTATCAACAAATCCATCATTTTCATTCAAAACAGTGACATTTGATGAAGTAGAACTGCTGATGATGATCAGAACGGAACTCTTCAACGACGCATAGTTCACGTTTGGCGATTTGTCCTCTTCGCTGTGTTTGTTTAGCAAGTTTAATTGTCAGGACAAATTTTCGTCAAGCTCAAGTTCTGATGATGGGATCCATGAAGAATCGAGGGAACTCCTCAAATCTTAAGGGCTTACACATAGTGATTTTTGTATTTTTATCAACAAGTCAAAAATTTTCATTCAAAAGAGTGACATTTGATGAAGTGGAACTGCTGATGATGATCAGAACGGAACTCTTCAACGACGCATAGTTCACGTTTGGCGATTCGTCCCCTTCGCTGTGTTTGTTAAGCAAGTTAGATTGTCAGGACCAATTTTCGTCAAGCTCAAGTTCTGATGATGAGTTCCATGAGGAATCGAGGGAATTCCTCAAATCTTAAAGGCATACATATTTTATTTTTTATACCACGACGGTGGCAAACAAGCATACGGCCCGCCTGATGGTAAGCAGCTACCGTAACCTATGGACGCCTGTAACTCCAAAGGAGTCACATGCGCGTTGCCGACCCTTTACAAAAAGGAGGATTCACTGTGTTGACGACTAAAGGAACAAGAAGGTCCCTCATCGTCAACACACTGGGTCCTCTTTGAGCTCTTTGGCAACCTTACTCACCAGCAGGAACACAACACTATGAGTAGGGTCTAGTGCTATTTGGCTGTGGTTTTCTGTAAGGTGGAGGTACTTCCCCAGTCGGGCTCTGCTCCAGATTTGAGCGATGACATTCGCTGAACGTGCCCTACCACACTTAGCGAGATGCCATTCGCAGTGCCCATACCTCTCTTTTTGGCGTAGTTTAAGGACATACCCAGGTCCGGACGTAGTTTAAGGACATACCCCGGGTCCATAAAGTGACTTTTGTATTTTTATCAACAAATCAAGCATTTTCATTCAAAAGAGTGACATTTGATGAAGTGGAACTGCTGATGATGATCAGAATGGAACTCTTCAACGACGCATAGTTCAGGTTTGGCGATTTGTCCTCTCCGCTGCGTTTGTTAAGCAAGTTATTTCATTGTATGGAATCTAAGTGCACCATCTACAATAATGCTTCACCGGCTACCCCCATGGAAGTCGGTTTTTTTTTTCTTAAAAATTATTGATACACATAAGTATTTAGAAGTTTGACTATCACGAAAATTAAATCGACTCTACTATTCAATAACATGTCCCATTGTTGAGCTGGATACTGCGTTAACAACGCAAAAGCTTTATAAGTACACGTATTAATGCTTAATTCCTTAATTGGTTAAACATATTTTATTTATAGGTATCGGCTATTGAGGATATAGGTCATTGAACTACATTAAATTCCAATTGCAGGTATCTGAGAAAGTCAAAGAATAGAAACTAATACAACTGCAGCACAAATGAAACAATATAATATCTCGTTTAATTTGAAGGTACAACTGGCTTCTGCCTCGTTTGTTTGCTCTCCAATACCCTAATTGCTAAGACTGCAATCACTAAGCACTCCCCGGAGCTTAATTTAATCGTGCCACAAACACCGTGTGCATTCATAGAGGAATGCATTTGCATAAACAGTGTAAGCCCAACAATCTCCAGGCTCATGTAAATATAGCGGCACGGAACGAAATTCCTCATAAATAATTTATCAGCGTGAGATCGACCTTGTGGAGCTGTTTTTTGTATACATGATCAGGTGAGAAGTTACCCTAATTTATGACTACTGGTTAAAGGTTGTTAATTACCAGGAAATTAAAACATGTAAATAACTCTTCTATTAGTTAGAGAGGCCACGACCCTGAACCTAGTTCGATAAGTCTCCTAGATGAGATATATATAATTTGTTGCGTCTTTAATGGGGGAACACGAAACGCCGATGCTGCAATGCAATAAAAGTGGAGCGTATTTTAATTTTTTTTTGAATAAAAATAAAAAATCCGGTTTCTAGTACGATAAGTCTCCTAGATTTCCTTTGTTCCTCGAAGCAGGGGAGGGGTAGGGCTACGCGATAATGCGGTGCTGCAAGCCTCCATGCGTGGCCTTGTCAGTGGCAGCAGCATCAGAAGATTGTAGATGTATGAAAAAACAAAACGCCTGATCTTTTTATAACAAAAACAAGATGTTATGTAACCTAAACTTAGCGCCTGAACTGCAACAAGATGTTACGTTATTAAAATGATTTTATATTTTAAAACATCAGGCGCTTTATTTTTTCATACATCTACAATATTTTTATGCTGCTGCCACTGACAGAACATAGATAATATACTCGATGAAAAATCTAGTCTATTCCCCAAAATAACACTTGTTCTATAAAAGCGCCAAAATAGTATCGCGTAATCGCATACAAACACGACTATTAATATAAAATAAATTACTGCCAACCTAAGAAACCTAAATAAACGCAGCGTTTTTAGAAAAAAAAACTTTAAAAAAGAAAAATTGAATAGAACCACAGACATACTTTGTAGTTTTTTACGTTTCCCGTTCGTTTGTAGGGGCAAATTGCAAACTTTGAAAGTAATTTAGGTATTTTTACCACAGATCTAAATATACATCGATAACTTAAACACCTCAATCTGTATGAAAACCAACCGTGTCACTTTTTTTCTAACTACTGTGACGTCACAAGGGCGAATTAGTGATGTGAATTGCCCGTTGTCCGCACAAAATCGATTCAAAGGCGACGCCGCCGCCGCACGCGCCGTTCGGCTCGACTTGAGTCAGCCTGGCCGCAGATGCACGGAAAATCGGTACGGTTTCCATATGACAGACAGAGACAGAGACACTTTTTGACGTTATTTCGTTTGGAACCCGAACGCAATTCCGTGCGTGTGCGGCCAGAGGGCCTACCGCGAAACGAAAACGAACTCCGTTCGTGTATCTCCCTCTCTGCTGCACTTGCTAGTTCAAGCGACAAAGACGGAGATAATAAGATAAGACTAAAAATCACTAATCGATTCACATGAATGACATCGATTTTCTGACAGACGAATGATATAGACAGACGAATGATGTAGACAGATGAATGATATTAAACGGAATTATTAAATAAAGGATATTTGAATTACATTTTAAAAATAAAACTAGTAAGACTATTAGCTCTGTGAGCTGTAGATCTCGCTTTGTTTTGAAATGGTTGAAATTTGTAATTTTTTAAGTTTTTTACCTCCATATCTCTCCATTTTTTTTAATTTCGAAAAATTGTATAAAGTTCACAAGATTTTATGAGAATTGGCTGAAAATGCAAAGTCTAGGGCGTCTTAGGCCAAGCTGAAACTTGAAAATGATGAAGGTTGTTATGGCGTATCTTTATTCTGTAAAGCACAAATAAAATGAGTATATTATATCAGATATTTTATACAGTAATAATAAAAACACTGTTAAACATTAAATCTATTCACTAACCTCATTATCATTGTCAATGTGTTTTAGTAAATTAATAGTGGGAGACGCCGTTTTTTTTAACAATCTCAACTTCTTCCCTTCAATGAAACTGCTATTTTCAAAGTGTTTAGAACAAGTAATACTATGCTTAGTCGGGAACCAGTCTTTCCGTCCCGTGGCCGCAATCCATTTTTCTTTTGTGATAGGATTGTGTGGGAAACTAAAAAAAAGTAAGTGTTTCTTAAGCACAATAGAAATTTATAAACGTAATATACATTCAAAGGATAAACATGTCACATACATGAAGAACCCGAAGATATTACCCTCCATTGTTAAAGCTGTCGTGTAAAATTAGGACATATTTCGAGCTTGTTTGTATCAATAACTACTAAATTGGCGTTTTTAAAATGGTAAATATCATTCGTCTGTCCGATATCCATTAAAATCGATCATCGAAATAATGTTGTAGAACGAACAACACTAGTTGCTAGATTTGACAGACGAATGATAAGTTCCCTTGTACCACGAACTCCAAGTGATGCGCGATAGTATCGCTTGTTCTGATATTCATCGTCTCTTAACACACAACGTCAGATTACGTTTCGTTTCGTGTTCGTTTCGGTTAGGTTTCGTGTGTTGACGATGAGGGACCCTCTTGTTCCTTTAGCCGTCAACACAGTGAATCCTCCTTTTTGTAAAGGGTCGGCAACGCGCATGTGACTCCTGTGGAGTTACAGGCGTCCATAGGTTACGGTAGCTGCTTACCATCAGGCAGGCCGTATGCTTGTTTGCCACCGTCGTAGTATAAAAAAAAAAAAAAAAAAACGCTCAAAGCAAACGCGGAAATGTAATGTGAACATAGTTTACTTATAGTATACAGTCTTAGAATCACACCTCGGAATACTTAAAAAATTATTTAAAATGAATTTACGCATAATATCATTTGAAAATAACTTACGTGTGATAGGAAAAATGTCCTTACGTTTGGGTGCTTCCAATTTTTGGGCTATCGCACTTTAATACCATGCAAAAAGGCATTTTCTTAATTTTCACGGACAACCGGCTACCACAACAGACGCGCGCGGAATGTCAGTAACGACGGCCAACTCGGAGACCTACTCCGAGTTCCGACACGCGAAGTAGATGCATTTGCGTGATCTATGTATATTTATATCTGTGATTTTTAGGGTTCCGTACCTCGAAAGGAAAAAACGGAACCCTTATAGGATCACTTTGTTGTCCGTCTGTCTGTCTGTCTGTCAAGACCATTTTTCTCAGGAACGCGCGGAGGTATCAAGCTGAAATTTATATCAAATACTCTTCTATAGTCTATTGTCCCTTGGAGCTGTAAAAAAATCAAACTTAAAAGCCAACGCAAGCAAAAGATACAGTCGTTTATACTGCAAATTTTAGAGTTTTTCGGCACTCGCAAAACCTACGGGGGGGGTACTTCCCGTGAACTCAGAAATTTGAAATTTGGCACGAAGCAACGTTACAAAAATTACAAAAAGTAGACGTTTTTAGTAAAATCATAAAAAAAAATATTTTTTTTTAATTTTAAACTTACTACTTTTTTCCTCGTAAACGCGTGGAGGTATTAAATTGAAACTCATGTCAAATACTCAGGGCTATAGGACCTATTAGATGTAGCAAAACCCAACTTTTATATCAACGCAATCAAAAGAAATAGCAATTTAAATCGCATATTAT
Source organism: Pammene aurita (assembly GCA_947086415.1). Lineage (NCBI taxonomy): Eukaryota > Metazoa > Arthropoda > Insecta > Lepidoptera > Tortricidae > Pammene > Pammene aurita. The sequence continues at coordinate 29,601,692 of OX352298.1, forward strand.
GAAACTGAGTATTCGCAAGAAACTCAAAACCTAAAGGGTACTTCCCGTAAACTCAGAAACTTGAAACTTGGCACGAAGAAACTTCACATAGCATAGACAAAGGAAAAATTACGAATAGCACATAGACATTTTTAGTAAAATGATACACCTATACCTTTTTACTCGTAAACGCGTAGAGGTATTAAATTGTAATTGGTAATAAACATACTACAACTTTTGCTTGTTGTGGGTTTGTCGGAACCCTCGGTGCGCGAGTCCGACTCGCACTTGGCCGGTTTTTTACTAATCTCTATAGCTCTTTAATAATTGATCAAATAACGATGGTGTGTTTTTGTGATAGTAATGTTAGTATTCTTGAAAAATAGTTTTTTAAAACGTAAAACTTAAATGATTGTTGATTATGTTGACAAAATAACTGCAATATCCATGAAGTTTTCAATTTCGCATTTTATGTAAAAGTAAGTGTAGTCGTAGAAAAAGTATTGTATGCAACGTTGTATAAGTAGGTAAAAAAATGTTCGTGGCGTTTTTCTTAACAATTTTCGCCTATGGCTCAAATTGTTACCCACGCCACTCACCTTTTTTGACCCCTCTTATACAACCGTTGCATAATAGATGTTTATGTAACTGTTACGTAATAAGGGTCCTTAAAATACGAGTGTGGTTTTATTCATAATAAGATCACACGAGTGTTTTAAGGCCTAATTACGTACGTACAGTTGCATACACTGCTTTATCTACACTCATAGTATATATCCTAAATGAAGTGTTCGGAAACCATAGAATGACCGCCATTGCACCGCCATGGCCAACTCGATTGTACCGGCGGTCGCGCGGGCGCGTGCCGTTGGTCAGGAAGGAGGACAGGATTTACATTATGTTATCAAATTCGATGTTCGGAATTTGAAACTCATAACGTATTAATATATGAGCATGTAAAGTTAAAATTACGTTACTGCCACAGATAAAAAGATTATCATAGTAAAATCGGTTGTGGTAATTCTAGCCATTGCCTACCGTTTTTGAACACGTTTTAGAAGACTTACAATTTGAGTGTAGATAAAATACTATTAATTAACTTGAATCTAAGCGAGATTATTTCCCACTTTTTTTCGGTTATTATATCGTAAATACAAATTTAACTTTAGGTACCTTTCATTTCGGCATAATTTATCTTGTCGGATGTATTATTTCAGGAAATAAATTTTGCATAAGAAATAGAATATATATATATTGGCATTCTTTTTATAAAAGTAAAAGTAGTTAGAGTTTAATGCTTTTTTTTTCAATATCAGAATGTGGACCTTTGGTTCTCATTCATTTTTTGCGTCATATGTATTAAATTTAGTCCCCCTGTTATTTAAGCGCTCGGACTTGAAATTACTCGCAGTCTTAGTTTAAACTATGTAGGTGCCGTATTTAGGGTTGCAAAAAAACATTTTTTTTTCTGTCTTGAAAAAAAAACCTAAAAAAAAACCGTGAAAAAGAACAGTTTTTTTCTGGAATATGTTTTTTTTTTCAAAAGTACGAAATCTCAAAATTTGCAAGGCAGTTAATACTCTTATACGGTTGTTTTAGACTTTATGTCAACTATGTATTAAACTGATTTAATTTAACAACTTTAATTTCTGGTTTTATTAAACTTATATTAATGAATGAAATATGTAGTGGTACTATGCTGCTGATAGTTCTAGTGAATAAGTTCAAAGTTTTTTTTGCATTTACTGAGAATAGTTTAGTTACATAACAGACATACGAGTACCTACTTTAATGTACTTAGTTTTAAGTTACTTATATGAATAAATCACGAAAAACCGTGTTTGTCGTAATATTTGTTCATCTGAATAAAAACCTTATTTAGAAAAAAAAACAATGGTGCCAGGTTTTTTTTCATTTGAAAAAATGTTTTGTTTTTTTTTCTATTTGTAACCCTAGCCGTATTCTAATTTTAAAATAGGTACATAAACAATAACAGAGTTAGTATTGTTGGTTTCCTATACTCGTATTACTACTGCGGACGTTAAGCTTCATAATTACGATTTTATGATAAACTAACACTCAATGATATTTACTATGGATGGGTTATACTCTAACAAAATGAGCACAAAAAATACTTCCAAAGTTATTTCATAACCTACTAAAACTTATTTTGTTTATCTTTTTTGACAATCACTACATCTTTGTCACTCTCGTGGTTACAAAATTACAATTTGTCTCTTTTCCACGCGGGTGACGGGAGCTCATTAGCACGTCCGCATCACTCGCTTGCGGGTGCGCGACTAGAGACAATTGTTTGAATTCACTCATTATAAGAGCTTCACTTTTGAAGCGTGCATAACCCATCCGTCATTATTATATATCATAGCTAACAGTGCTAACAATACGCTCAGAGAACGTATTTTCCGGTAAACAACTATGTACAATATATTGCGAGACATAATAAACAGAAGATATCAATACCGCAATAACAACATTACATTGAACAATACAATAAAACAGTTCCAGCACACAATAAATAATCGACCAATACTGAAGTTGTATTGGAGTTACATCGGAATAAGTTTCAAGCAAATTCTGATATTTTTGATTCAGACGTTTAGGCGCTAGCTGCATTGAGAAGTGATTGGGAAGTTGATGGAGTTGTATTGAACTTCGATCGTGTCTAAACGTGTATTAAAGTTAAAATACGGCCCTAGGTCATTTAGCTATCAAGCATCAGTCTTGTTACAGTTTCGTTAGCACTATACGTATCTTTTCTATGCCATTATCCGTAACAGTATAGTTAGTTTTATTGTTCCAAGCCGCGAGTAACTTGAGACGTGTATTGCTTCAGACAGAACTGCTTTGTTGTGTCAGGGCTAGGGAATGCAACCGGTTAATATTTTGTATGAGAATTACCGGTAATTTACCGGTTAACCGGTAATTTCTATGCAATTATTTACCGGTTTGCATTCCCTAGTCAGGGCATTTTCACTTAACTATATGTACCTACCATTTAAGGCCGGTTAGCAATCGTCACAAAACTGACGATCAATGTCAAAACCTAAACATTTAGTCAGGAATGTGACGGTTAGACGTTACTGAAACACGACTTAAGTCGTGATTTAAAGTACAAGTTAAAATAAAAATGCCCATCAACGCAACTGCTAGTTTCTGAAATCGCAATTATAGTGAAGGAATCGTTTACTCGGGAGCCATTGTTTAAATGTTTAGGTTCCACATTATATTGAACAATACATAGGTAGGTGTATCTAAACTGTGCGTCATATCATACATTTTTATTATCCACCTTAGAAATAGCTTCCCAATACCAACTCTGCATTAGTAAAAAACGGGCCAAGTGCGAGTCGGACTCGCGCACGAAGCCACTATTGTCCAGGCGGACAATAAGAAAGTCCAGTAATTTCAACAGGTTTATTACTAGGTTTAAGTACAAAATAAAATTACAAAAAATAGCTCTGAGCGGCGCGTGCGCGCTGCAGATTTAACTCGCCGACTACCGGCCCGAGCGACCGCGATCCTCGACGTCGTTGCGTCCCGCACCTCTCATCCCGCGCGTCATCAGTCGCTCGTACATCCTCCCGGCGTAGAAAGCCTGGCTTTCAACTATGCAATTGCAAAAGTTCTTTGAGTTGCCTTTCACGGGTCTAGAATGGCAATCTCGTCAACCCTCCGACAACCTGCAATGCCTGTAAATTGATCCATGAAATTGCAGAAATTCTTTATGTTGCCTTTCACGGGTCTAGAATGGCAATCTAGTCAACCCTTCGACAACCTGCAATGCCTGTAAATTGGCTCGATGCACGGAATTGCAGAAATTCTTTATGTTGCCTTTCGCAGGTCTAGAATAGTGATCTAGTCAACCCTTTGACAACCTGCAATTCCGTGCTTGATGCAACATGTTTAATCTTAAAATAAAGTTTCTTATTATTTGGCTCGAAGGACCAAGACATATCTTCTTTTGGTCTTTTTCAGGTAGTGTTACAAAGTCCCTTCTACAGAATTCAGAGTTTGTTGCCCTTTAATGGGTAGGTAAACCATTCTTTCCTTCGACAACGTCAGTAGTCGGGATGATACACATCTTGCTAATGGCTCTTCTTATTGTTCCTCTGTTTGTGATTACATCAGCAACACGGTTGACTCCATCAATCCCAGGATACAGACGACTTATGCGTACAACCCGCCATTGAAGAGGAGGCAGCTGATCTTCTTTTAATATGACGAGGTCCCCGACTCGAAGTTTTTGCTGTCTCGTCTTCCATTTTGTACGTTGCTGGAGCTCTGCTACGTACTCTCGCCGCCATCGGTCCCAGAAGTGTTGTCTCAACTGCTCTATGCGCTCGTATCTGTTAGGGTACTTAGTAGTGATGGTTTGAGATGGCACTGAAGTGAGAGGCCGGCCGATCAGAAAATGCCCAGGAGTGAGAGGAGATGGGTCAGCAGGATCAGAGGAGAGTGGGGATAAAGGTCTAGAGTTCAAAATTGCTTCAATTTGAGAAAACAAACATCCTAGTTCCTCAAACGTCAGGGAAGCCTTCCCGGCAATACGTCGAAGATTATAATAATAATAATAATAATAATAAATACTCTTTATTGCACACCTCATACAGTTACAAGCACACATTTTACAATTAGATAAATTTAGGTAGAGGTAACAACAGGCAGTCTTATCGCTAATGAGCTATTTCTTCCAGACAACCTTTGGGTAGTGGAGACTAGAGAAAAACAATAAGCAGTAGGTGGTGCATAGACACAAAAGAGACGATATCTATTTCGTCTCAAGTCAAGACACAGCACATTCATATGAATATACATACTTAAATAAATACAAAATAAACATACATATACGTACATATATACATATATAATACACACAGTAAGAAACAACAGTGTCAACTTAAAAACCTAAGGAAGAGATAAATAGTATTCCTTAAGTTGCGATTTAAAGCTACCAATAGATTGCGCGCGTTTTATGTTGAGAGGGAGAGAATTCCACAAACGAACGGCCTGGAACGTAAATGAGCAATTATAAAATTTGGAAGATGAAGATGGCACTTTTAGGAGCAATTTTTGAGAGGATCTAATAGAATTAAGATAAGAGAAACGCTCTTTGAGGTAGCGGGGAGTTGCAGGGTTAAAAAGTATAGAAAAGAGTAAAGAAAGTATGTGAGAGTTACGGCGGTGACGGATAGGGAGCCATTTGAGTTGAGAACGAAAACTAGAAACATGGTCGAATTTGCGTAATCCGAAAATGAACCGAATGCAGGCATTTTGAATACGCTCAAGCTTATTAAGTTGCTCCTCGGTTAGGTCTAAATAGGAGATATCTGCATAATCAAGAATGGGGAGAAGTAACGACTGAGCAAGCGCAATTTTAGTAGCAATTGGCAGGAAATTCCGGAGCCGTCTGAGAGACCCTATGGCAGCAAACATCTTCCTGCTCACTTCACTCACCTGAGGCACCCATGATAGACAACGATCCATGATTACGCCAAGATTTTTCACTTGGTTGGAAAAAGGAATTTGGATACCATCGAAGACTATCGGAGGGAGCCTGAGAAAGTCAATTTTGGAGATTTGTTTAGCGCTACCCATCACAATTACCTGTGACTTTAGGGGGTTTACTTTTAAACCGTAATTTTGACTCCAATTTGATATGCGGAGCAGATCAAGATTCGTGGCTTCTATAACTAAATTGAGATCGCTATGCATACCCTGCGAATATATTTGAAGGTCGTCGGCATAGAGGTGATACGAAGAAGAGAGATCAAGAGTTATGGAATTAATGAAGATAGAAAATAAAAGAGGAGACAGCACACCACCCTGTGGGACACCAGCTGATGTGCTGCACCAGGAAGAACACGAAGAATCTAGTTTTATTCTTTGCCGACGACCAACCAAATAGCTGCGGAACCAGTCAATCGCTGCAGCCGATATGTTAAGAGACTGTAAGAACGCGAGCAAAATGTCAAAATCGACCGTGTTAAAGGCATTACTGAAATCTAGAAGTGCAAGAACTGTAAGCTTCTGGTCATTCATACCCAAACGGATGTCATCGGTAACCTTGACAAGAGCCGAGGTAGTACTGTGGCCCGGACGAAAACCAGATTGAAATGGGTTTAGGAGGTCATTTCTATTCAGGAAGGAAGTTAGTTGCTGATGCACTAGCCGTTCGAGGACTTTGGATAGGAAAGGAAGAATGGAGATGGGGCGATAGTCAGAGAAGGAACTGGGGTTAGATTTTTTGGGTAAAGGAATAATATTGGCATCCTTCCACAGACTGGGAAAAGTACTTGATGAAATGGAAAAATTCAGAATACCGGTGAAAATAGGAACAAACAAATCAAGGAGAGGGAGTATCATATTTCGGCTAACACAGTCAACACCAACGGCGTTAGAAGTGATATTCAATATACCCTTCCTAACATCACTCTCACAGAAATGGCTAAAATAGAAAGAAGAGAAATCTAAGGCAGGAAGTGATGAAAGATGATGAAGTGAGTTAGATTTTTTAGGACCACTGAAACAGGTGGACGATGAAAAATGCTGGTTAAGCTGGTCAACGCTAATATTGTTTAAATTGGTTGCCTGTTGAGATTTGCCAACTCCGAGACCTTTCAAAAATTTCCACACTTTGGCTGGATTTCCATCTTCAACAGAACTGTGAATATGACGCCTCTGAGCATCTCGACATATAGTGCTACAGCGATTGCGCAGGGTATGATATTTAAGTTTATTTTTCTCAGAGTTGTTAGCCTTATACTTAGATTTAGATTGATTCTTCCTCTCTATAAGGGCTTTAATTTATATTTAGCTGATTATATTTAGCTGATTTAACTCCAGCTTCCCAAATACCACCGAAGTTGGGAGAGTAGGCTGGACTGAACATGAACTTAATTCCTTCCTCATTTGCAAAACTAGTTACCGACTGACGACTGGACTTAACCAATTTACTCAGTTCATTGTTTGCTCCCTTAAAATTTGACCCATTGTCACAAAATATTACTGATGGCTTGCCTCTGCACGACACAAATCGTCGCAGGGCCAGAATAAATGCTTCAGTACTAAGGTCGCTTACCAGCTCAAGGTGCACCGCTTTAGTAGCTAGGCATACAAATAAACATAAATAACATTTGGAAGTGCGGCTCCCTCTTCCTTTCTTACTAGCAATCATGAACGGACCTGCCATATCGACCCCACATGTAAAGAAAGCGTACGGGAGTTTACTCGCTCATTGGACACGTTACCCATGATTGGTTGCACGGTTTTTCCTCTAAAACGTATACAAATTACGCATTTTTGAACTATGCTGCGGGCCAAGTTTCTACCTCCTATGGGCCAAAATAATTCCCTAACTGTAGCTAACAGAAGTTGAGAACCGGCATGAAATAAGCGCAAGTGCTCGTGTCTCATTATTAGTCTAGTCAACTGATGCTTAGCATCTATATGATAGGATGTTTCTTGTCGTATTCGAATTGCGAGTTTTGGAGTCGACCCCCAACCCGAAGGACCCCATTTGAGTCAACGAATGGATTTAACGATAGCAATTTTAACCTACGGTTAATTGAATTACCCTGAGCTATATCTTTAATGTCATTATCAAAGCATTCAGACTGACACACCTTTACCAAACATTGCAACGAATGATCTAATTCAATAATATCCAGTTGTCCAGTCAATTTGGGATTACGAACCTTACAATTATTTATAAAGCGTAAGACATATGCGTAAGTTCGCTTTAATCTATTAAAATCTGAGAACCTATTAAAATGGACAATACTATCAGAAGTGACTCCTACATGGCACTTTATGGTACTATTTTCTTTAGAAGTTCTTACCTCAGGCAAATCAACAGTAGATATGCGTGTGTGGTTTTGAGTAGGCCAGTCACAAGATTCAGTCTTGAGAAATGGTGGCCCGTTCCACCAAAGCGAACAAGAAAGCAACGATTTAGGATCAGTACCTCTGGACGCAATGTCTGCAGAGTTTTCGTCGGTAGGTACATGATTAAAAATATAGTCCGCCTTCAACTCGTGTATTTCAATTTGGCGGTACATTTTGTCAATGTCGGCAATTAAACCATACTTATGTTGAGACATCAAATTACTCTGTACGATAGGTCCAACCTGCTGTAAGTATTTAATGACTTTCCAGATGACGTTTTACAAGAAGCATTAAAAACTACCCTCAATTTTGTGATTTCGCGATTTTCATTATGAAGGAAGGTACACCCCGAATTTAGGCCTCTCAATTTCTGTTAAATGACCTAAGTCGGCATATTCCTGTAAAAATTCTTTATATTTTTGCTTTACGTTCGGGTGCCTAACAAATTTCCCAAAATCCGTACCATTATCTATAAAAACGGCAAAAAACTCATGTCTGTTGTATGGGAGCCCCCTTAAATATTTATTTTATTCTGTTTTCAGTATTTGTTGTTATAGCGGCAACAGAGTTACATCATCTGTGAAAATTTCAACTGTCTAACTATCACGGTTCATGGGATACAGCCTGGTGACAGACGGACAGACGGTCAGCGGAGTCTTAGTAGGGTACCGTTTTTACCTTTTGGATACAGAACCCAAAAAAAGCAAATTGTAAAAAAAAACTTGTAAAACTATTTTTTATTTAGAACACTATGCGACCTCGTAGGCCTAGGTCGTCAAGCGTCCGAGATTGCCTTAACATTGTGAAATAAAACAGCACTAAACCTTTGCCCTTAAAATGCCAGTATATTAGGGTCTAACGATCTTCATTACACTCCTTTCGCAAGGCCAAAAGCAACAATGGTAGAAACAAATTGGGGCCGGAAGATTTCCATTTTGATATTAGTCTAGTTTTTAAATGTACACTACGCCATTGTTAATTGTGCCAGTGCACAATGCACAGTAGTGGTTAAAATAGTTTTTTTTTAAGTTATCCGATTGTTAATAAAATAATTTTAAACAAAAAAGAACCGACTTCACTAATACTCCACCTTTCCAAAAGGAAATGCTGGAGCTACTGTAAAAAATATTTAAATCACTATAGGTGTGTCTATAATATTTGAAGAGTTCCCTCGATTTCTCCAGGATCCCATCATCAGATCCTGACCTGGTTACAATGAGACCAACTGTGAAGTAACTCTTTCAAATAAAAAAAGAATTTTCCAAATCGGTCCAGCCGTCTTCGAATAATCGGTGAACATACATTATAAAAAGGAAAAACAAAGATCCCGACGAATTGAGAACCTCCTTCTTCTTCTTGAATCTTGAAGTCGGTTGAAAATACGACTACGTATTTAATCCATTAATTGTAATGTGTTTAAAATGAATACATAAACATTGTTGGCAGAATTCAAATCAAATCTAACCTACTTTAAGATCTCACATTTTTAAATAACAGCAATTGTTATAGGTATCCAATAAAGCAAAGAAATAGAGTTTAATACTTGTTCATAATGTTATTTTGTTCCTATAAATACATATTTGGATTTTGTATAGAACTTGGCACTCATTTAGATCTCCATTCTTTTTGCGGCGAAGCCCACGGCCAAGCATAATTTTTGTATTGAACTTGGCTCTCCTTTTTTACATTTATGTTTTTGGTGGGTACATTTTACAAGTTCCAGTAAAATTGTGTCGTTTCTTAATAAAGGGATAAATGCCTTTGTCTTAACTGACTGACTGACTGACTGATCCACGCAGAGCCGAAACTACTGAAGCTAGAAAGTTGAAAATTTCAGGTCTGGTTACATTTGTAACGTGTACAAGTAATAAGAAGCGATTTTGAAAAATTCTACCCCTAAGGGGGTAAAAAGGGGGTTGAAAGTTTGTATGGATGGGGTTTAAAATTTAAAGTTAGAGATTTAAAACTTTGTACAGTTACTGATAATAAAAAATAATAAAAATGATTTCTGCGTTTTGTCAAATTCAACCTATAACAGGGTAAAAAAACCGGCCAAGAGCGTGTCGGGCCACGCTCACTGTAGGGTTCCGTAGTTTTCCGTCCGTCACAGTAAGTGTCCCCACTTAAGAGTTAATAACACCGCCATGTAGGATATGATATGAGAGTTCCAAGTACAGCGACATCTATCGGCAAATTAAGTAAACTATTGCGCGCGAGCATAAAGTATGGAAGATGATTTTTATGGGATAATTCTTTATTGCGTGAACCGATTTTCACCGTTTTTACTTTATTTGAAAGCACGTCATTTCATTGTAATTTTGTAGAAATTACAGGTACAATAAACACCTGCTTATACGGTTAAATTCATCCTATCATGTTCAAAATAATTTTCCTAGAAAGTTTTTATAAAGTTCTACTTTTGAGATTTTTTTCATATTTTTAAAACTTATGGTTCAAAAGTTAGAGTGGGGGGGACGCATATTTTTTTACTTCTGGAGCGATTATTTCCGAAAATATTTACATTATCGAAAAATGATTTTAGGAAACCCCTATTCATTTTTAAATACCTATCCAATAATATATCACACGTTAGGGTTGAAATGAAAAAAAAAATCACTCCCCACTTTACGTATAGGGGAGGTACCCTAATAAAATAAAAATTCCACTTTTTATTTTACCACTTTGTCGGCGTGATTGATATACATATTAGTACCAAATTTCAGCTTTCTAGTGCTAACGGTCACTGAGATTATCCGCGGACGGACGGACGGACGGACGGGCAGACATGGCGAAACTATAAGGGTTCCTAGTTGACTACGGAACCCTAAAAAGGAGTTGAAAGTTTGTATAGAGATTACAATTTTTTTTGTGACAGACTTGAAATTTCGTTTGCAGGCTACTAACTTATAAGCAAAAAAAACTGATTTCAGCGTTTTTCAAAATTCCACCCCAGAGGAGTTGAAACGGGGTTGAAAAGCTTGTATTAAAGCGCGGCCGTAACAACTGAAGCTAGAAAGTTGTAATTTTCAGGTCGGGTTACATTTATAATTTATACAAATAATAAGAAGCGATTTTGAAAAATTCATCCCCTAAGGGCGTAAAAAGAGGGTTAAAAGTTTGTATGTATAGGATTTTACGTTAGAGACTTGACATTTCGTGTGTTCGCTGATATTTAAAAAATAATAAAAGTGATTGATGAAGTGTGCAAAGTTTGTATGGGTGAAATTTTTTTTTTTTGAGCTAGAGACTTTTAACTTTGTAGGAAGATTACTTATAATGCAATAGAAGTGCTTTCAGCGTTTTGGCAAATTCTACTCCTGAGAGGGTTAAATAGGGGTGCTAACTTTGTATGGCGGAAATTTCTTTTTTTAAACTAGAGACTTTAACTTTAACTCTGTGGGAAAATTACTTATTAATACACAATAAAACTACTTTCAGTGTTTTGGAAAATATCACCCCTGAGGGGGTTAAAAAGGGGTGCTAAGTTTGCATGAGGGAAATCACCTTTTTGAGCTAGAGAATTTTAAATTTGTGGGAAGATAACTTATTAAAATACAATAAAAGTCCTTTCAGCGTTATGGAAAATTCTACCCCTGAGGGGGTTAAATAGGGGTGCGAAAATAACTATTATCTGCTGCAATACTTACATTGTTTTTTCAAACATATACAACAAGTTTAGGCTTTCAAAGTGTGATATCGTTTGTGTATTATACACAATGATGTATTTGTATGATTTCTACAATAATCGTATGTTTGAAGCGCGTAATTATTATACATATATTCTGTATTGCAAGCTCCATATTAGTTGCTTCAGAAAATCAAAATCAGTCCAAAAAGTACATTCTATAGAATTGTTACTTTATGTTTCATATCAGAATTATCACAGCGTGCTTGTGTATAATATTAGTTCGTTAATTTCTTATCAAAATCACTTTCTGCTCGCCTTATTTTTCTTTGTACTTTTAAATCATAATAATAAGTAACTAACGCGATTTCTTTTTATGGTATTGGCAAGGATTTATTTGAAAACAATGAAAAAATCGTAATATTTTGCCAAATGTCACTTCAAATAACAAACCATTGACACAATTGTCATTGAAAAAACCGGCCAAGTGCGAGTCGGACTCGCGCACCGAGGGTTCCGTACAAACCTGTAAGTATATAGGGGTAGTAAATTTTACGGTCTTCGCAATTTTTCCTTTATTTGTGCTATAAGACGTTGCTCCGTACCTAATTTCAAGACCCTGTAGGTTTTGATTCCCTTTGCGAGTTACGAAAATTTGTGAAAATTTGCGGCATAAACAGCTGTATCTTTTGATTGCGTTGACTTAGAAGTTTGATTTTTTCACAAATACCCTTGGAAGGGACAGTACACCTGAGTATTTGGTATAAATTTCAGCTTGATACCTCCACGCGTTCCTGAGAAAAAGGGTCTTGACAGACGGACGGACGGACGGACGGACGGACGGACGGGCGGACGGACAGACGGACGGGTGGACGGACGGACGGACAACAAAGTAAGGGTTCCGTTTTTCCTTTCGAGGTACGGAACCCTAAAAAGTTTCCATTTAAACTTTTTAAGTGGCATCGTCAAGATCGTGTGAAGATCGTCGTACGAACATTATTATAGGAACACTAACCCGATGGATAAACCAACTGCAAGCTTCAACTGTCCGTACGTCCGTCTATCTATTTGTGTACTTGCCAGCAAGTCAGTAGGTTCTAGTTTAAGAACCTTAAAGTAGAAAAATGTTTTTTCTTAGAATACCCATGAATCCAGCCTTTCTCGTCTCATTTCCCGTGAACTAACCTATCAAAACACATGGGAGATTGTCTGCCGACAAAAATTACCGACGGGCAATAAATTCTCCGGTGGTAGACTTTAATTTCCTTTGCCAGGCAATTGATTTTCTCGGAAAATAGACTTTTGTTCCGTGTTATTGTTTCTTATATATTCTGGGAAGAAAAATACAAACTATAGGAAGCTATTTACTCTAAAATTTAATATGATATTTATTGCTTGTTTAGGTTAAATGGATATACTTAGATTACAAGTACCCATATTAAAGAAGAGCAGGTTCTACTGATACAGGTGTTTACATACAAGTAGGATCCAAGTCGAATTGTTTTAAGAATGTATACTATTTATCCCATTTTGAAGGAGACTGGTATCCCTGTAGGTACAAGTATTATGCCAACCGGTGACATGAGAATTTCTGAGTACGATGAGCTGAATCCCTGTTAAATATCAACTATGAATAAAATATTAATGATTGTCTTAAGGCTTGAATTTTTGAGATCATATTTTTTAGGATTTTACTCGGTTTTGATAGACATTATATTAAGCCGAAACTTGAGTTGTACCAGTTTATTAAGAGTTGTTTCTTTTGTAGGAATATGTCTTTGTAAAAAAGAATTTAAAATTCATGGCCTTCACACGTAACTTTTTAAATTCATTAAAAATGATTCTTACATTTAATCACTATTATTAAGATAGAACCTATAAATTGGTCAAGGGATCTGTAAGCGATAGTTCCTATTTTCATTGCAAAACATATTTGTATTTATAGATTTAGTTAAGTATTTAAATGTTAAGTCTGTTCCTAGAATATGAAAACCGGAAATGTTCCTTTACTGTAAAATAAAGTGTCTGGCTACCTATTACCTATTTAATTAGTTATAACATTAATTGTAAAGATTTATTTCGTGGATACCAACTCCATCTGTTGAACTTTACCTGCATAATTTCAATTTTATAATTGAAAGAAAAATGGAAAAATTCACCGCGTCGAGCATGATTCGAACTTGCGATCTTTCGGAACACCGGTCCGACCGGTCCGGTTTTTTCTTCCAATTGTAAAATTGAAATTTCGCTTGTAGCCGTTACTTCTTAGTGGATAATTATTTTACGTGCATTATGCAAATAAAGTCTCAAGAGGGCGCTGGCGTGTACGTACACCTAACCTATGATACCTACAACTTGTGCAATTTACCGTTACCTATCTGCTCACCACGCGAAACGAGAGCACTCTCTCATATTTCAATCTGAGGTTTGTTACCATTTTCCACCTGCATACCCAACAGAATCTTTATTAAAAGACTTAAATCCTTTTCAGTTACCTACGTTCCAATACCTCTTTACTCACAACTCAACACTTTGATGTCTTTTAAGAGTTGAGTCTGATCGTTAAACTGAGTCAAATCTAATTTAAAATCATAACGCTCGAGTTCTTGCCAACTCATACTACAAGCGTCTGCAAGATGCGCTGTGAAAACGTTTTCACAAGACCATTCGAGCGAACTCACTGGAAGACTATCGGTTGTAATGCTCTTAGTTCAGAAGATTTAAAGACAAGCCAGGTTTTTGTGGCACTGGCACGGGGCCAGCGAACTTAGCCACTTGAGACATGATTGCACGGAGCATAGCTGGGATTAGGTTAGGAAAATATGGCTTTCGGGCCTTTTTCTGCTTGAGAAGCTTTGCTACAATTATTATTCCCGCAATTTTGTTTTGAATGGAGCTTGTTGTGCGTTTATTGGGTGGAAATGATTCACCGATGTGCTTGGAGAGAACAAATTTTCCTGTGCAATTTAGTCATTTAAATGATAAATTCGACTCATCTGTAAAAAAATGTTAATTAACCAAGCTTAGACTCTATTGTAAAATAAACATGCTACTAAGGGACTCCATTAATCTGTGGCAATCAAATTAAGTACTTACTTATAAACAAAACAATATTTTCTCGAAGTGGCCCAGCATTTAACGCAAAAGAAACTTTCTCAAAGGACTTTAAGTACATCTAAACTCCGCAATATTGATGGAAGTTATAAACAGAATCACGTACTTTTAAAAGTCCTCGGTGAAGTTACACAATGGGCACCAGCTGCCGTAGTTAACGCGACAAAGAGAAATACTTTCCGATTGAGTTCATAACAAGGTAGTTTACCGACAAAAACGCTGCAAAAACAATAGTTTTTACATCGGCAGCTATCTCTTTTAAACATTATTGGAAACACGATTCTAGCGCCATATAAATAAAGTTAAAATTTCAAAGGCATGTACATTGTGATACGAGCCTGTGATAGTAAATTTGCGCCTGAAACTTTTACGCTCCAAGGGGACTTAATTATATTTTTCCACAAATGTATCCAATTTCCCGATGTTTCGCTTGCACTAGAGTATGATGTAACGCTTGTTCGCACTTCAATTAAATTATCGAGTATAAAAATAATATTTATGCAAATAAACCTTTTTTCCTTGCGTTAAACAGTACTATTAGTTATTCTGTGGTTAAACTGGCGTAAGAAGTAGTAGCACAGAAAATTCACTCCTTCACAAAAGGCAGATTTAGGTATAAAATTATACCTATACTCGCCGCTTGCAAGCAAAATTGAAACTTATAACCGCGCACGAACCGTGAATCTTCTTTGCGCGCCGCAGTTTTATGACCGAGCTGTGAGGGTTGTGACTTGACAAGTTTTTGTACCTTTTTTTTTTTTTTTTTAATTTATTTATATCATAAGGAAATACAGAAAATAAACCTTAACTAAGATGCGCCACTGAAACCTGTTAAGGTTTATGCGTGGTGCAAATGCATCGCATCGCTTGCAACAATTTAAATACATTATGACAGCGTCATCACCCATCACACAACGTCATCCTTTTTGTAAACAAATACTTTCTTAAATGCGTTTTTACATGTATTTTTATTTTTAAGGGTATTTGTATATATATCTTCTGGTAAATCATTAAGTATGCTAGGTAAGATGTATTCCCACGTCCTTTTGCCGTACTCATTAACTTGCCTAGGTAGAAAATATCGAGGTTGATGAACTGTGTTACGCAATTTTATATGCCTACATTTTTTTACTAATAATTTTATTTTATCATACTCATCTAGAATTATCGACATCTTAATTTTATCAAATATTGACATTACTTTACAGTGCTTAAAAATATCATTTTCATTATCGAATTTATTATTTAAGTATGTGGGTATAATGATTTTAAGTATACTAAGCTGTAGTTTGTATATGTAATTTATGTATGTTTTGTAAGTTCGTCCGTAGCTACTTAACCCATAGCTTATCACAGAGTCTGCTAGCGAAATATATAATAATCTAAGTGTATTAAACGGCAATTTATTTTTCAGTATGTTCATTTTAGAACGCAGTGATCTTAACTTGTTACATACATGCTCAACGTGAGGCTTCCAGTTAAAGTTTTTATCAATAACAAGGCCCAAGTAGGTATGCTGATCCACCAGCTGGAGCGGCGCACACGTGCACTGCGCGTGCACGTGCGCGCCGTGCCAGCAGGTGTGCGTGTGAGCAATAACTGTTGGTATTGAATTGATACTTTTTGAATATGGGGAGCGTATATGAACAAGCTTGGTCTTACTGGCGTTGATAACTAAGCCTACATCATGGGCCCATTTACATAAGGTGTCAAAGTTAGTTTGCATGATCTCTTGAGCCTCATTGATGCTTTTACCATATGTGACTAAGCATGTATCATCGGCAAATTGGTATACAGAGCCCTTTGTGAAAAGGTTACACATGTCGTTCACGTACGTTAAATATTCGATTGGACTCAAGATTGAACCTTGGGCCGTACCTCGTTGCGTGGATATGGGGTCACTATCTTGTCCGTTGATGCGCACTACGGTCTTTCGGTTTCTGTGGTAGTCACGGAACCACTCCATCGCGGGACCCTGTATACCAACTTGTTCAAGCCTTAGAAAAAGTGTGGAATAATTTAATGTATCGAATTACCTACTGATTTATTATTTTTAAGATAAATATGTAGGAATTACAAACGTTGATTCTGTAAACATGAAATTTTTATCCGAAGATAGTATGTCTGATTCTCACGGAAGTAGGTATCCCACAGCCGTATTATTTTGAAGATATGTCGGTCAGTTCCTAATATTGTTTCTGGGCAACCAATATTCAATAAATTAAGGATGTTTATTTTAACTATTACCTACTAAGTAAGGACTTCGGGACCTTTCAATATCATCCGGAATTTAAAAAAATTATTCTGCTTCTTTATTTTTCCGTTTATTCAGACATCCGTAAACAGAACAATATATTTTATACGGATTAGATCGAGATTTAGGTTTTGGAGCCATTGTGTATTTTCAATTTTGCTTGAACGTGTCACGCACGACTATCGTGCGAGCCGAGCGGCAGCCCACGGCCATACGCCTGCCCGGGAGGCGCGCCGGCCAAATATACCTAAACTGCGTAGTGACACCCCCCTGGTAGTAGGCATACTTAGTATGTGTATACGTAGTGTTGTACGGGTTAATTTCACGAGCTTTCTACCCCGGTTTATTCGTGTTACGAATTTATAACATTTACTTATTATATTAATACTTACTCTATTTATCAGTCACACTGACTTAACATAAATCCTTTATTTATTTCACAAGTGCAATTGACAAACATGTTTAGTTTGTTTGAAAAATTTTCACACAAGTTTAGATCAATACATCATTAAAAATGATCCCTATATTAGATTTAAATGAAACCCATATACAAGCTCTATTTTTACCTGATTTGCTCTGCCAGACACAATATATATTTAAAAAATCTGGCCACGTCCGAGTCGGACACCAAGTGTTTCGTAGTTACCACAAGGTTAACTAATAATCCTCACCGTGTGACCTTAAGAGGGCTTTTATGTTATACTAGCTATACCCGAGGCTTCGCTCACGTGCGTTTTAGTAGGCTTTACCACTTTTCGTTACCCTCAACAGTCCATTGCTAAAAGTTGCCTACGCATTCAACATGTCAAAAAGTCAGTGCAGCAGTTTACTAAGAGCAAAATCAATGATCAAAAGCATATGAGCGGGAAGATCTGCCGAGCTGAAGGCAAAGCTGCCCCGTAGAGCCGAACGCCCGAAGCGTCGTAGTAGAAAATGCCTCTGCAGTAGCTGGACAGAGATCGAACACAAATTAATGATTAATGTCATCAAGTGAACCGGAGCGTGGAAAGCCCGACAATAAAGCAGCATTTTCATTGAGGCGGAGATGAGAGGAAACGTGCGAGAACCAACCAATAGCTTTGTACTGTAACGCTTTTAAGGCTGCGTTTCCAGCAGCCAGCAGCGATGAGCGAGGATGCGTTGCCAGGGGGGTTTCACTACGCAATTTAGGTACATTTGGCCGGCGCGCCTCCCGGACAGGCGTATGGCAGGGGGTTGCCGCTCGGCTCGCACGATACTCGTGTCACGTGGCGCTCGCGCAAAATTTAAAATACACAATGGGTTCGAAATTCGAAACCTATCTCGATCTAATCCGTATAAAACATGTATTTACGGATGTCTGAATAAACGGAAGAACAAGGAAGCAGAAATAACATTTTTAAATTCCGGACGATATTGAAACGTCCCAAAGTCCTTACTTAGTAATAGTTAAAATAAACATCCTTAATTTATTCAATATCGGTTGCCCAGAAACTGACCGACATATTTTTAAAGGAATACGGCTGTGGCATACCTACTTCCGTGAGAATCAGACATAATCTCTATAAAAATTTATATCTCCGGATAAAAATTTCATGTTTACAGAATCAACGTTTGTAATTCCTACATATTTATCTTAAAAATAATAAATCAGTAGGTATAGGTACAAAAACTTGTCAAGTGACAACCCCGTGCCGACGCTCACAGCTGGGTCATAAAACTGCGGCGCGCAAAGAAGATTCACGGTTCGTGCGCGGTTATAAGTTTTAATTTTGCTTGCAGGCGGCGAGTATAGGTATAATTTTATACCTAAATCTGACTTTTGTTAAGGAATGAATTTTCTGTACGGTAGTACTATTAGTTACTAGCTTTTGCCCGCGGCTTCGCTTGCGTTAAATTCGGGGTAACACGGTGCTCCTGATTGCCCCCCGGAATGCTCCATACAAACTTCCACCCCCCATTTTTGGGAAGTGGGGGTTAGAAAGAGATAAAAGGTAGCCTATGTCGCTCTCCATCCCTTCAACTATCTCCACTCAAAAATCACCTCAATTCGTCGCCCCGTTTTGCCGTGAAAGACGGACAAACCAACAAACCAACAAACACACACATACACTTTCCCATTTATAATATTAGTATGGAAGTATGGATTCTGTGGCGTTGCTAAGAATGTGTTTGTAAAGAACCAACCCTAGAGCTGCGCTGTACGAGGATAAACAAATTAAGCGATTCTATTGGTGCTTCACAAACACATTCCTCGCAACGCATCTTCCCTCATCTCTGGTGACCCGTGACCGTGAAGAATGCATTGCTATTGATCGATTCCCGCATGCCCACACTTATCTCCGTTCATCTCCGCATTAAAAGAAAAGCAGCCTTTAGGAGGAATACCTTGTGACTTAAGAGTTCTTAACCTAGGTGCGGAACCAACATTCGAAAACAGAAGGTGCAGTACGATTATTGTCTGTCTTCGGAGAATGTAAGTGAACTAGTTGTGGGCTGGCACATCTCCCGAGAGGCCTCTTGTTCAGATCACAGATGGATCCGCAATTCTAGGAAGACAGACCGATACATCTTCAGGAAGACTCCGGGTAAGAGTCTAGAAAAACTCCCTCCAAAGTACGACATTCGGAGGCCAGCACAGATAGAAAAACAGGTAAACATCCTAACTTACATCCTAGTAGACAGCTGTCACACGGTTTGCCCGCTGAATCCACTATTGGAACCGGCCATAGCAGGTCATCAGTGGTGGGGTCCTGAACTGGAGAGACTCCGGAAAAAAGCCAGGAAACTCTTTAACAGGGCTATAAACACCACGGCTGGGCCAAATATTATGATGCCAAAGCCAAGTACAAAAAACGACTGCGGTGTTGGAGGTCTCTTTCATAGAAGAACTTCTGCAGCAGCATCGAAACACTAGATCATGCAAATCGGGTAAGGAAAGCCAAAAGATCCATCACTCAGCTGGGATCGCTGCGGAAACTCGAATATTTACAATACTTTAGACAACAACAAACAAATGGCGAAAAGAATCATCACCGCTAAAAAGATCAGGGGCCATCGACAGTTTCCAGCCCTTCCAGGCAGCCGGTCCGGATGGTATCTTCCCCGCTGTATTACAGTGGGGTTTAGGACTCATCCTGGGAACCCTGATCGAGTTCATGAAAGCCTGCCTAACCTGGGGCTACGTGCATTGGCTATGGAGGGATAAAAACGTACTATTTATTTATTTTTATTCATTTATATTCGTACCTCAACCAGGTAAGAGTGACTACACAGGTGCTAAATCCTATACTTAGGCCGATTATTCTCACATCATTTCTGCTGAAGACACTGGAAAACTGTGCGACAGGGACCCTAAGCCATCGTTAGATTGTAGCGTTAGCTAAGGAATATACCGATGTACGACAACCAACACGCATACTGCATACATCTTAAGTAAATCTACAGAATCGGCTCTTCACATGGTCGTTAGCCGTATCGGGAAGGCTATTGGTGACAAGGAAATGTACCCCAGCACGTTCATTAACATCAGGCGCTTTCAATAAGACCAACTTTGCCAGTAAAGGGAATGCCTTAAATAATCACGGCAGGGAACCCGAACTGATCAAGTGGATCATCAACACAACATGCTCAACAAAAGGACTATAATGTATACAGGTGAGCCGCAGGCTGTAGCGGCGGTGCGACGATGCCTTCAAGGGGGAGGGAAGTCGTATCACCGCTGTTATGGAACCTAGTAGTAAACAACCATAACCAACCTGAACAAGGAACACTTCTTCACCATAGGCCATTCTGATAATCTGACAATACTAATATAAGGTAAATTCACCAGCAAGGTCTGTGACCTCACCCAAACCGCTCTAAAAATCGTGGAGTAATTATGCGAGCAATTTGACCTATCAGTAAACCCCACCAAGACAGAAATGGTAATGATTACCAACAAAAGGGCACTTGGCAACTTTACCAAACCAAAACTGTTCCAATCTAAGCTACAACCTACAACTGACAAATGAGGTAAAGTATTTAGGACTGACTCTTGACAGCAGACTCCATTGGACCAACCGCATAACAAGGCGGAAGTCATCTTCTGACGACGCAGATAGATGATTGGTAACAGGTGGGGACACAGCCCAAAAATCGCTCTTTGGCTCTACAAGACGCGCTGGTTTGGTAGCCAAGAACAAACATAGCCAACGTACGGAACAAATTGCAGGGACTACAGAGGCTTGCATGTGTGGCTACCACAGGTTGCTTGAGGAGCACTCCGACCTCAGCTTAGAAATGCTGAATCTTCCACCGCTTCACCTCCACACATATAATACCCTCAACGTATGGTCTTATTTGAATACTCTGCACATAATATGCGAGATCGGATTTACAAACGTGTTATCTTCGACAAAAGGTACACAATACCGTTACACGAGGACGACAATCATGAAAGTCTCAACTCCCGTGTATTGAGAATCTTGACTGACGGATCTAAAACAGACTTGGGGTCAGTTTGCGGAACATTCTCAGAAGACCTAAACGTATCTCTAATCACTCCGCTGGGCGCTCACAACTCAGTATTCCATGGGCATCATCAATGCGGCGGCCGCCATCACTGCAAGGAAAGTAACAGGAGCCTTCATCCGTATACTCTCCGACAGTAGGGCTGTTACTCTATACATCAATGTTGTTAATGTTTATGTTGCAACCTGTTTCTTCCGTGCCTCGGACTTAGTTCGGCTTACTCGCAGCCCGTGACGCTCCAACTCATCAAGCCATGTTAAATGTATTTTTTAGAGCGTTTGTTCGAATAGTAATGGTATTACCGTCTGTTTGAACCTCGTGATATGGTCCATAATAAGGTTAAACAGTGAAAGACTGATTGTTAAACCTTGGTACTCCTACGCGGACTTGGAACGGATCACTTAGTCACCTACATCCCAGCGGGCTCTTGATCTGTATACAAGCACTATCCCATATGTCTTGAATCAAGGTGATGTATGCCGTATGAGTACGTCAGGAGATGATTTAGAGTGGCTCCAGTGGCTGAAAATCTTAAGGAAAACCGACTCCGATGGTTCGGTCACAAAAGTAAAAGAGACGACGTTTATTCTGTAAAGGCAGTACTCAATATCCCCACAAAACCTCGTATTAAAGGAAAATCCTCCTCTATTTGGTGGACAAGAATCGAGAAGGATCTAAAAGCCCTGAATATCGCACCATCGACAACCCAGGGCCGAAAGTCCTGGCGCCTACATACAAAGCGGCCCGGTTCCAATTTAAATGGAAAAGAGGTCGGAAGAAGAAGATAAAGAAAGATACTAAGTGATGAATGATGTCATATTATTTCTACATAATTATAATATCCAGTATGACCGTACGTAGATCTTAAGCAAGGATGATATAGACATGGATGGATAATACCCATACAAAATCGCGTTCTCTTTTCAGGTTAAAGCACTGGCGTCATCTATCGGTCACACCAGACACTAAATCCTAGTTTCTAATACTTTGTTCGTCGCTTAACGCTGACAGAATAACTCGACTCCAGACTCAACAGATGGCGCTGTGGCACTGTGTATCGAAAACAGACGTATAGCCTGAACGCGATTTTGTATAGGCATTGTCAATCCATGTCTTATATCATCATCCTTGATGCCTATACAAAATCGGCTTCCTCGAACCTTCAGGCTATACGTCTCTTTTCGGTACGAAGTGCCACAGCGCCATCTGTCAGTCTGTAGTATTTGGCATTAAGTGAACCTTGAACCTAAACGGCAACATTACTTTTCCCATATTCGAAAATACCAATAAGAAATGACCGCAACAGGTTCATTTACCCTATTATTTCAATACGTATGAAGTGCATGACTATCAATGTGCAGATTTTAATTAAATATAACGGTTTGCATTGAAGTATTACTTGAATGTTAGCATCTGTACATGAATTTCTCGTCGTTCCAAGTTATTATAGACCGTAAGCCAGGAACAAATTTCGTTAGTCATCGTTAGGGGCGCGTCCCAGGCGATAACTTGTGAAGTGGTTAAGGGCGATGTGTAATGAAGCCTCGTGAAGGTCAGCTGCATCTCCGTTGGTGGGTTCAGGAACGGCAGACATTTAATCGATATAAAAAAAATGATCATCGCGTCTCGATTGAAACTTTGTCAGATGATAGTTTATATCCTATTATAAATATAAGAAATCGTCAGTCAGCTGTATCGCAGTGAAAACACCGTCAGCTGATCACGTGAACATACGATCTTCAGGGCATCCG
This sequence comes from Pammene aurita, assembly GCA_947086415.1. Taxonomy (NCBI): domain Eukaryota; kingdom Metazoa; phylum Arthropoda; class Insecta; order Lepidoptera; family Tortricidae; genus Pammene; species Pammene aurita. The sequence continues at coordinate 29,624,811 of OX352298.1, forward strand.
CTGACGGTCTTTCCACCTAGATACAGCCGGCTGACGGTTTTTCATGTTTGTAAGAGCATATAAACGATCATCTGGCAAATTTTCAATCGTGACGTGATGACCGTTTTTTTTAAGTGATTAAATAGCTGCCGTTCCTCAACCCACCAACGGAGCGGCAGCTGACCTTCACAAGGCTTCATTATACATCGCCCTTAACCAGTTCACAAGTTATCGCCTGGGACGCGATTGGTCATGAAATTTGTTCCTGGCTTACGGTCCATTAACATCGATACTTTGAGGAGGCTGACCAGAAAAACTGCCAGGCTGATGGCAAGCATCCCTATATATTCGTGAATGGCACGCCTAGAGCTATCGATCTGCATCAATTTCATCTTGCCACCTGATGAGGTAAATTACCCCATTTTTTGGCCTCATAAAACATGGCTGAGCTTGAAATCTGCCAGGTTTTTGGCTGGCAACCTATGCGGGATCGGATCACCAAAAGTATCTCTTTCGATGGGTAAACGTTTCGATCTGCCACCTTATGATGTAATTTTTGGTAAAAATTGTGGTATAAGAATGAAAAAAAAACTATGTTCTTCCAGGCTATGCCATGGCAACCTACCATAATCGAGTGTCCCTAAGTATTATCTATTGCTGTAGTATATGTCTGATTTGCCACCGTGTGAGGTAAGGTTTTATGCAATGGGAGCTTAGACTATTAAAGGCCTGTTCGAAATTTAAACTTATGTTATCTACTATCTCATAAAAACAAGAAAACAGCAATGAAGTATGGAGTTCTATATTCAAAAATGTTGCAAAAACTTCATATAAAATATCCTTGGGTAGGAAGGCTCGTTCAATATTTACACCGTTGAGTAAAGTTTAATTTTGTATGTACTATTTTTCTCTTATGCTTTTAATATATAAATCATAGGAAATTACCACTGTAAATTGACTATAGGTACATATCGAGTCCTATAGTAACCTTAGGTCAATCTGTGGTCTGAAAACTGTTAATGATAGGTCTACAAAATAATTATGCCGTCATCTGCAGGGTCTGTTTAGTGGACTATTCAGCTCTCAGTTGCTAGTTAGCTTTAGTTTCTGAAAAAAACGCGGGGACTGAGTCGTAATTTTTGTATGAAAACTGCATTTTCAAATGCGTTTTTTATCAAAACTACTGCTCGTAAAATGAAGTCAAAATCAGTCAGCTGTTCTAACTTTTTGTAGGCTTTCTATTGGTACCCCACACGATTCTAATCTTACAAATGAAAAATAAAATTCACTTTCCCCCTGAATCCCCCAAACTCCCTCATAAAATTAAATTTAAGCAGTTATAGCCTCGGTACCTTGTTACAGCCGACATTTTCTATACCTATTCCAAATTTCAGCTTTCTACGTTAAACCGTTTCCGAGAAAGACGCGTTTTACCGATTTCGGCGACCGGAGTGATCCCATAAGTGTTTCGTAAACCAATACGTATACCACGTATTGGTACGAAACACTAAAAATTAACAAATCATGTGTTTTCACGCTACTGTTCGGAAATGTGACAAAAGATGGTCAAAATCCAAGCTGGAAAGTAAGCATTTGCACCTGAACCACCACTACAGCAATGTTATTGTAGCGATGAAATGTCATTAGTTGGAAAGTAAATTGTCCAGTTATGTCATTGCATTCATTAAAAACATTAAAAGGTCTTTTTTTGGCACAACTTTGTTTCAAAAATAAAATAAGGTTGTTTATCGGGCCAACTAACTGTTTTAAAAAAAAAGAAGCGTCGCGTTTTTTAGCCGTTTGTGGTTTTCTATCAAAACGCCTCTAAGTAATGAGTCGGTTTGAAGCAAACAACAGAAAAACGCTTCTTGAAAGTGAAAAAAAAAGTAAAATGGAATACTGAATTGGATATTCTATTAAAGCATTTATATTATTATGACAAATGTTTTTTTTATTTCCTTACAGTAGTCGTGAAAAGCACTATGTAATATCTCGGCCGAAAGCGCTATAGGGGGACTCGTATATTCCTCCCCTGGCGGGTCGGCCCTCGAACTAACTCGATCCACCTATAGCTTACTTTCAAGCCTCTACAACAATGTACTATAGAGTCTGTACGGAAAGAGAAATTTTGTAGTATATAATATAAGGTTCCATATACCACGAGTCTTTTGTTTCCACACAAACTCTAAACTCCTTTTCTTTCTACCGAACAAATCAACTGCATTTTATATAGATTTAACAGACGTTAAAGCATAGCTTCAAAGCTGAGAAAACATTGTAAACAACCAATAACTATGCCGAGCTGCATTTCCGCCGGCCAGTTGCAGCTGAAGCCGGCAGTTCAGAGCCGGCGCTAACAATTTTTTTTCATGTAACAACGTTTTAGTTGTAGAGTTCTCAATTCAAGTTTAAAGCCGATTGTTGCTTTTTTTGGTGGGTGTTAAAAAACCTTTGGTTTTAAACCATACATACCTATTACCTTTTTGTTTGACGACGAAACCATTTTGTCATAGTAAGTAATAGTTACTTTACATCAAAGAGTTTTCGTTAGACACAAAGGTGTAAAATTCGTCGGCTGACATTTAAACTTTCCCAGCAGAAAGAATAAAAACTATAAAAACTATTATCGCAGCAGTTTGCAACGGATTGATGTAACGAGCAACGTTACTCCATCAACTTGATTGATGCACAGGACCTGCTCCTGTCAGATCTCCGTCATAAATATTAAACTACACTTATTTCCATTGTTAAAGCTATGCATTGTTATCAGGCTACTTGCATACAAAAGCAATTTTTGAGCCAGTATTCCTACTTATTATGCAGACAAAGCGACATTTGGAAATTTTGCGACCGTATTTCTCAAGTCCATCCAAGATTCGAGAGATATGTATTTTTTGTTTTTCCATAAACACATTAACGTCAGGTGGGGTATGAGAAACATCGCATATTTTGTCCAGTATAGAAATTCCATACAAGCATTTTTCTTACCCCATCTCACTTTAAATCGGTTCCTAACGCAAATTTCCGCTAATTTTAAATCATTCCTGTGTTAGGTATTTAAGCTTCCACATAAACATATACGTTTATGCATCCACCTTCGCCTCATGTGACACATCATACTAAACTTCATAAGAGAATCCTTTTCATTCGTTTGCGTGAGTTTGGAATATCCTACTTAATGGTTTGGAACTGGCGTAAGCTGGCGAGAGGTGGTGGAGGAAACCCACCGGTTTTGGCCTTTTTGTGTCACAGGCCAAGAGTAGAGTTTGGTGCAATTGCGCCTGCCTAATTAGTATTTTCATCACCATGTATTTAAGAGCTAGGCTCTTGTCGGTGGAGCAATTTTCATGCATGTATGTCATATGCCTTCTCTTTTACAGCCTGCTACGACTCGACGTTAACTTTTTCCTTTACTTGACTATGTATATGTATATCGTTAACCGTTAAGTCTTCATAAATCCTTTCTAAGCGTTTCTTTTCCCTTTCCAGGACGTCATCCGTCTGGAGACCCAGTACTGGTCGTTGGTGGAGATCCCTCGGCAGGAGAAGGCGGAGACGGTGCCGGCGTTCGTGCTTCGCGCGTGCGCCATTATGGAGAAGACGCAGAAATCTGGAGAAGGAGTCAAGACCTCGTCCAAGCTGGCCGAGGAGGCCGCTGATCGCAGGGACAGGATAGAAAGGCTGAGCGGTAAGCGTTCCAAGCTCTTTGGTACTGGGGGAGATCCCTCAGCAGAAGGTGACCATGCCAGCGTTTGTGCTACGCACTTGCACAATCATGAATGTGACGCAGATGTCTGGAGGAGTAAAGACCTCGTCCAAGCTAGCCGAAGCAGCAGCTGATCTCAAGGACAGGGTAGAAAGGCCGAGCGGTAAGGATTTCAATGAGCTTTTTACGAAATCGGCGTTCTGTAGGTAATTGCTAATCAAATTTTCTGAGGATTATTCAAGTCGGGTGGGTTATTTTGTCCCGGGAAAGGAAAACAGTATGGAAAATCCATACCCGTGTTCCCCTTATCTGGGAGTTCCACTTACCCCAACCTCGCTTGATCTTATAAATAGAACTATCTTATTCTATGTAAAGTGAGGAAAAAATGCCTAAATAGAAAAATAATACGGATTGAAAACGCAGAAACATTAATAATGTAGGAAAAAATGTTCATGGAATGAGCGGCATGACCGTTTAAGCTCCTGTCCCATTTATTGTAGGAGGGTTAATATCTCGAAAAGCCGATTGGATATCATTTGATGAAAAGATAATTGAGAACAAAATTAATAAATACTACTTAGCTCAAAATTAACTAAATAGAACACGTTTTTGTTCAACAATCTTTCACTCTTTCAGCAAGTCCACATTCACCTAATAGGTACTATTCAAAGATTGAAATAGAGTCAAATACAGCAGTACTGAGTACCTAATAGTTGCCAGGGGCTTATCCGAGTTTCGAAGTATGTCGATCGATCCTCTCTGAATCCTCAGGGAATACGCTTATTCCCTCGATATCTAAAGAAATTTCTATTATTTTTTTCTTTTCTTTTATCATGAATACTTCTGGAATTTAATAATATATATACGTTAAACTTTTCCGCAAGGAGACGATCGGATGGATTGTGCTGCGGAGCAACCAATAAAGTCTCTAAGTATTTTCTTATTTGGCAATTTTCTCCCTCACTAAATCCCATTTGTAAGATAAAATCTATATAGATCGTAATAGAATTATTTTGAAGTTGCTACACGCATTGCTTTACATACTGGTTTACTAGGTGTCTATACATATATTAGTTACCTATTTAAATAATAAACAAATATTATGGGACAATCTTTTACAAATCGACCAAGTCCCACAGTAAGCTCAATAAGGTTAGTGTTTTGGGTAATAGCCGACGATACCTATATTTATAATAATTAATAAACAGATATATATATATATATATAAATACTTAAATATATAGAAAACATCCATAACACAGGAACAAATATTTGTGATTAAACACAAAAAATGCCCTGACCAGGATTCAAACCTGGGACCTACTGCTTCATAGGCAGAGTCACTATCGACGAGGCTAGGAGGTCGTTAAACCGAGAAACGGTATTTGAAACCGATAATATCGAATTTGGAAAAATTGGTTAACTTATTAGTGAAACATTATGTTTCCAAAGGATAAACAGGTCTTCCAATTTCTCAGAATGACAAAGAGTATAGCGTAAAACGTTGTCAAAAGTTTTCTCAAATGTAAAGTAAGCTTCCATCTAATAATGGCTCAAAAATGCGAGCGCCTCTCCCAGGTTTACATTTGGCCGGCGCCTGCATCGGCGCTCTTGCAAAAATAAAGTGTTGCCGTATGGACATTAAATTTGCCTAAACCGCCTCCGATAACAAGGCTGGCCCGAAGCCAACTTTTAGCTTTCTAACGCTGAGAAAGGGGATCGTCCCGGGTCCAATACCAAAGCCTAATTACATTCCGACACCCGGGACTCGCGTTAGGTTCTTGATTGCACAAAAAAGTTAGAAATAAAGCGGAAAACTAATTGAATTAAAATTTAACGAGTTTGTGGATCCCGGAGTAAACAATCAAACTGGCGAACCCGAAACAGTTAAAGAGGACCGCCTACGTCAAATTGCAAACATAACTTTAAACGTGCCTACCTACCTATAAAAAAACTGTTGAAATAGCTATTAATACATAAAACTTTTGTTGTGCTTTATTTGTACAGGTTTTAAAATAATAACGCAACGGTCACACCTGTTTCAGATATGACAACATCCCAAATAGAAGCCGAGAATACGCAGATGACAAACGACTTGTACCGTCTCCTGAAAAAGTACACCGGCTTAAGAAATCTTATAAGGGAATTAAAGGTAAACTAATTTAATACTTGACTTATTTATACCTTTTACTACTACTTTACTCGTTAAAGTTTTCAAGTCCCTTAAGTTACGACAAGTCAACAAGTTGGAACTTTATAAATTTCCCACTAACCACTCTCGGGCCGAAAGCAAATATTTGACTTTAACACTAAGTAGTTGTCGAGATTTAGCATGACATTTAAAACTTTCTCTGGTTCTATACAACACCGGAATTTTGGGATAAATTACCAGCTGTACAATACAAGGGATGAATAGACAGTTTCTCAATAAAATGAACGCCAATAAGTTAGTTGAGCGATATTTCATCAGAGCCTTTCATGCTTTTCAGTGGTTCTCGTTACAGCAATGCAAGTTAAGCTTGAGAGACGTGTCATTGACGACGCGATTCAAATCGCGTCTTCCCGCGATAAGCGGCCTTTGTGCGAGGCAGCTTTGTTCGCCCGCTGTGTACCTTTTCTGTGTCACCCGCTTAGCGCAGTATACATTTTTTCGGCAGATAAGGTTCATTACCTGTAACTTTCAGGTTGAGCACATTGCAAAGAATCTTCCTCATTGAGAATACCTACATTCAATGAGTCGATTAGTTATTTACCCCAAAGCAAAATGAAACTAAATACGATACCTCACCTTACCTATCTGAAAATAAATTATTATTATTCAAACCTGAGAACACAACCGAAGTCGATGCAATCATAATAATTATTTTTCAAATAATTGGCTTTGTCCATTCTTTTCCAGTCGGAGTACGTAAGCACCAAAGTGTACCCGATGTTCCCACGGTACACGATGCTCAAAGACATGATAAAGGACATCATGCACGACCCTGACTACATGGAGGTGTGCCATGAGGTGGACCCATAGCGCGGGGTTCGCAAATAAATGAGGCGCTCTTTCACCGACCGCGCGCGGTCGAGTCGTCGCTAGCCGGGACGAAGGTCAAAATCGGGAGAAGGCTCCGGAGTAATCGATGCCCAGAAATCGGCGCGGCAGTAAGTCGTCACATTTTCGTGACGTGCGGTGCTCTGGCTCATGCACAGAGAACCTCCTCATCTGTGGGCTTATGCTAGCGACGAGTAGTGCGACGAGTACTCGTTTATTTGCGATCATTTGTTATTGGACTTTGTTTAGTGTAAGCTTAGATTCTAATTTAGTGTACTCGTCCTTTCATGACTTCAGTGAACTTCTTCGTTCTAATTTTTCTTCAAAAACATTTTCTTGCTACATGACTTGTTTCATTAATGTTATTTCGTCTGATTAAATATCACTTACTTATGTTTATGTAGATATAGATCTTCCAAAGTCTCTATATATTCAACTTCCTCTTACTTCCTCTATTTGTCGATAATTATTTGACGATTTTATCAAGTATAAAATATTCTTATTAATTAACAAATAGATGAAAACATAATTATTTTTAATAGTGTAACCTTTTAAATACTATTAATGGAATTATTAATTAGTAGTGCGATGTTTAAAATTCAATTTATTTTTTTCAGTCAGCAATGTATTTTGTTGAATAACAAATTGGAAATGATGCTGATGTTGGCAAAATTAGCGGCTTTTCTGATAAAAATTGTTATGTTTTATCGTAATTATAAATGAAACATGTTATTTGGATCGTTGTTAAATAGATACCTATAATTTTTGTATGTGTTTTCTGTTTACTATATTAATGCAGTGAAGCGTGAGTCTGAAAGCTTTCCGAATGTAACTCTACATAATCACTACCTACGCAATATGCATATTTACTCGACATATCATATTCTATACAAATATTCAATCAATCTACAATCTAAGCAACTTTACTGTTTATCAAATCTTCATAATCACAAATTACTACTACTTATTATACTTATAAGAAACGTTAGATTTATAATAGTGGAATGTGTGTGCAAGATTAAAATGCCATTGCATGTGTTCATCATTAAAATAGATAACATATATGAAGATCCTATCCAATTATATATTGTGTTTGATATTAATTATACTTGGTTGTTACTTACGCACATAAATAAGTGCTGTCAATGCTGTCATTTCATTAAATATAATATTGCATATTATGTGTTTTTTTTACGACTTTTTTCAAAATATTATTATGGCTAAATTTGGTTTAAAATTTAATTGACAGCAGTATTTATTATCATATCATGTATGAACGTGCGTCGAAATAAATAGAATAGTTTTGGTACAAATATTTACTTTCGATATCCTTGTTGCTTAGGTATAATATTGACAAATCGAGTATTTCTACAAATGAAGTTTTCTAATTAACTGACAATTATTAATTATTAATTAAATAACACGAAATATAAAAGAGACGTGAAAGGCTTTTTCTGTAGAAATACTTCATTATGCTGTCATTGTTTGAACATGCTGTGCGTTCATGGATTTGGATAATATTTTGTATTTAATATCAATAAGATTATCGTTAGAGGTGTTAATGATTTTAATAATAGAATTTTAATAATTTGAAAACTGTGATTGTATTTCGATTAGATAGTTTGAACTATGTAAGTACATGATGCTAGAGACTACTTTCATAAGTATTTGGCGACCCAATTTATTTGTAAGGAAACCCATGAAAATAATTGTCACAATAATTTTTAGGAAAGTATTTATTTATCTACCGTAAATTAATTAGGATAAGGCGGATGTCCTTTTTGCACGGGTTGACGGTTGCTGCATGTATAACTGCGATATGTTTAAGAGTCCGGTAACGATTTTAAAAATCGCTAAAAATGAAATAACGCTAATAATGAATTGCATTTGATAAGATGGTTTGAAGTCTTTTTATTGCAAAAAAATACAGGAAAACTCAATTCTTACAGAGCTTGTGTGTACGTTGTTTCGTGCAAACTTGTACTTGATTTTTTATTATTATTTGTTATGCCCTCGCATATGTTTTTAATATCTGATTAAAGTATAAAGTCAAATTTATTTCTACATTTTTATTTTTACGAAATATTTTAATACATTTCCAAAACTTCCACCTTTAAACTTGGGCATTTTTTCTTAAAATTTAATTACTCTAGCTAAACATACTTTTTTTTTTTATATTTATGAAAATGAAAAAAACTGTTCCACTTACTCCTAAGACGACAAATTTTCTAAGGTATTTATATATTTTAAGTACTAGCTTAAAATAATTTTAATCACTTAAAATCTTACTTGGTTCACCTCTTCATGCAAAAATAAAGATTTAGAAATGAAACAGTAATTCGAAAAAGTATTCCACTTATGCAGTTTAAAAAGAAACCATTTTTCAAAATACGTATACAAAATAATATAAATTTTGTTAGTTACAGCAAAATAGTAACAAAAAGATAAGCGAAATCGAAAAAAAATTTACCGGACTCTTGACATTGAAACTTCAAAGTAACATCCCCCTTTTTTATATTAGGCCAAAAAGCAAGTTAAATGAAAGTAGTCTTTGGAGTATATCTGAATAATTTATAATACTTAATAAATTGCCAAATTATAACGTTGTTCTTAATATAATTCGTGTAAGCGATTACGCTCAGTGTAACGTATATAATGTAGGTATTAAATTAAATGTTAACATGAAAGCGAATAGTGAGGCCGATTCTGTAGATTTAAGATAACGCGAGACAATGTACCTAACTCATTACTGATGCTAGATGGCTCTGGTAAATTATTGTTATAATAAAACATATTTACCAGATTCATCTATTCTGTAGTGCTTATTAAATGCAAGTAATTCTCCCAAACATTTATATTGCCTTAATCTGATTACCTTAAAGGAGCAATAATTGTTATTTAAAATATATAATTAATAATATCAATGCGAGTACGTAAAGGAGCAGGCTTAATTTTATCTAATACACTGACAGGTTTTACTATCAATAGTCTGTTATTAGGTCAACGTGACACATTGTTGTAGGATATCTAGGAGTTACAATTTGACACCAATTTGCTCCCTTGGTGACTGGCGAGGGCGCGTGAATCCGTAGGCCACTCCGATGTGCAAAAGGGACATCGGTATGTACATGCATAGTGCTGTTAGTGCTGTTTCGCGCACACGCCGGACCGGCGTGCGGATCCGTATCAGTGTGATAACCGCGATTTATACACACATACTCATAGTTATAAGCGCGCAACATATCGGCCCTATGAGGGGCGTATTTACCCTAGGGCCAAGAGGGCCACGGCCTGGGCGGCAAGACGCCAGGGGCGGCGTCTGCCGCCCTACGCGGGTCCTGCTGTCCGGGCCCTGGGTTCAGGGCGCCGGTCAGTCATAAGGCGCCCATAAGGCCTTTATGGCCCAGGCCGCCCAATTTTTAAATACGCCTCTGCGCCCTATTCAGTAACGTGTTTCTAAATCCCTAACTTTCATTTACCCCTTGGTCAACAATCAAATAAATAAAAAATTGCTTTTCCGTGTCCCAAAATTACCTTAGCGACCTATTTCTACGTGCCACAAACACTAAGTAGTATAACGTAGAATAGATTTCAATACTCAACAATATTTACTGCTTATCCTTGGTAGAATATTGTAATAGCGCTTGCTATGTAGAAGTAAGTAAAGATTGATTTAATGTATTTATACTGTTTATGTTACTGCAGTAGAGCAATTAGTTGGTTACATAGTCCTTTGACCGTCAGGTAGGTGTAGGTACAGGTTTAATAAATAATGTATGTTAAGACCTCAGGCTCAGAGTTAAAAAACTTATTCGTTCTGTTTGGTCCATTATTATCCAGATTATAACAGATCACTTTCTACATATTGAAAAGGCCTTTATATCGGCTGGCTCTTACGCCTTTATTGCTTGAAAATCATATTGAATCTGTACAAAGGCTACAACGTAAGCGCCTTTCGCCATAAGGGCCCTTTCAATATGTATTGACCTATCTGCCAAATCACTCATAAGAGCCGTCGCTGCTTTTCGTCTCATAGATAAAAATAATGACCAAACCTTTTGCAATATTCTTAACTAAAAGTATGAAACCAATCAATTTGATATGAGCGACACAATGTTCATTTGCGCTAGTGCGTAAATTATTGCCATATATACTGTTTGAACTGATTGATGTCTTCGTATATTTTTTGTAAACTGTACCTAAGAACCAATATCAAATTAAAATGTTGTTAACGAAGATGGTGGTCAAAGGTATGTTTAATATTGTATAGTCTAGTAGATATACGCAATTAATTACTAGCTAGCAGTATTTAGATAATGCTTAGGTAAATTACGTTTACCAAGTAACACGGAATTTGTTCTTAAGGCTTTTAGAATATGCATGTTGATGAATTCATTGATATCCTCATTTCACTAAATCTAAGTAGATTCCTTAAATAGGTACCTAGTTTAGCTCATGCTGAAACGTAAAAACCAGGAACAAATGGGCTCCTTTTCAAAACAATCTTGTATCTTGTAATACCTACATAATCATTAATCATATATGTGTCCTGTACAAGCTTTCTTGAAGGCCTTATTTTAAAGCCGGGGTAGAAGTAACGTTTCTGTCCACACTTTGTTCACACGTTCGACATAAATAGTTATGTATACTCAGAATCATAACTTTACCCCAGTGTGTAAAAGGACACTAGGTACTATTTTTTAAAGAAAACGTAGTTTTTGGTAGAACGTAAAATATCTATCTATTGACTTATAACTATTCAAAAAGATTTAAGAATAGATTTCATAAAATATGCGATAAATAATATGGGAAACTGCCATTTAGTTAGAAGGTATATCTAGTTTTTAGAGTCATTGTTTATAGCAATAAGTATTAAAATATGAACAATACACATATCTTATGGCCTGGGATTATGGATTCGGTCCGCGGCTTGAGTTGACGTTGGTATTTAGAATATTAAGGCAGTTATTACACCATTGCCTTTACTGGATGACACTTATGAGACTCATGACCTCAATCTTTGAGAGATACAGTGGAGATTTTTGGATTACTTATTTTGTTTCTTAGTCCGATATAATGGATACAAATATAGTAATTCCAAATCATGAAAAAAAAAGTTATACTTATCCAATCCCACTCAAATGTAACTTTTTTAACATGAACGCGGCCACACCGCTCGATCGTCCCACTCTATCACATCTACTTATTAGCTTTTACCTTTGGTTTCCTTTCCCAATGAAGGAACATACCTCAAACATGCAAAAACGTGAAACTGTCTAGAGGTAGGAATCTCATATCTGGAGATGGTATAATAGCGAAAATTAGAACATAGACAGTCTTTGGCAAGGAGCATGGAATCACTGTACTTATTTCAGGCCATTGTTGGGCATTGCAGGCAATGTTAAGCTGAGAGATACATGCGTAAAATACTTGCGTAGCATAACTATAATCATTAAATGTCCTTGGCTGAAGAGCCAGAAACCTAGAACAATAAAAGATAATTATGTTTTTCTAATTTGCTAGTCAGTGAGACTGACTTGTGGTTTGACCATAACTTTAAATTGAACCAATATGTAATTATTTTATGCGAATTATATATCGTCCTCGTCTAACGTAGCTGCTTTACGTGTGCTTCCCTATTGTTTTTGTAGTATACACATACGAACTTAAACACAAATGTAAGATGTTTATTAGACACTTTAATAATAAAGACTAATAATCTCCGATAAGTACCTAGCGTTTCTCATGATGATTGTAAGTACGTGTACCTGATGGTGTTACATTAGAAAGATTCCAATTTCATACATTTTGTAAGGACTCAAGGTATTTACCAGAGGCACTAAGTATTATTGTACAGTCGCCATCAAATATATCGGAGCGGCCAAGATACTGAAAAATATCTGAACATCCACTTTATCGTCTTGACAATAGAGGCGTTGTTCAGATATTTGTGACCACCTTGGCCGCTCCGATATATCGGATGGCGACTGTACATAGAGTCCGTCTAAGCTACGTGCCACTTAAGGCGGTTAATAGTCGTCTCATGCTAGAACCGTATCAGTGTGATAAAGTTAAGTATGGCGCTGCCATCCATTGTCACTGCCAACTTGCCAAGAGTGCCAAACCGATGGAAAACTTGAAATAAAACGGACTCTCTTACCTCTACCTTAGGTAGACGAGAATTCTTAAGATGCTCGAAAATATACATGGAACTTACTTAGTATTTTATGATTTAAATTTAAATATGAAATTTGAACATTATTATATAATGGTTAGGTACCTCTCAAAGAAGTGTGGCATAGCCTATGGATACGACTACATGACACCTTTATGCGTTCTTGGCGTCCAAAACGTTAAACGCTGTAAGTGATGTAATCATATGTAATGTATGGATTTGAAATCTCGCTAAGTGAAGTAACGCCATCTAAACAATGGTAATGAACGCTGTGGAATGGACATTGACTAGCTATACTTTATACTATGTCTCGAGTTTCAACCTAAAGATCCACCGATAACTAGTTATAATATGCTACAACTATTATATTTTACATGTATGTATAGGTATCGATATGGTATGATGTCGCGGATAATCGTCTAATTAAATGCTTTGTTATAAATATGTAATAAAATATTTTTTGTGCTAATAATGTCGTTTTATTGTTTTCTTGCCATGTTCCTTTTCTTTTTCGTAAGGTGCGTTAGGGTAAGAATTAGTGTTTTCTTGAAAGCTACATTGTACACAGGACATGAGGAGGAAGGGATCATATTTTTCTTTACATTTGAATTTTTTTAAAAGACGCTTTCAGCAAATTTTTACTTTAAATAAAGTTACACTTGTGACTCAAAAAACCTGGGTCAAGATGAAATGGGATAAGATTGATATAGTTTTTAAAATCGTTTATAGCTATAATCGTCGTAGAAATATTGTATACATATATTGTATACAAACAATCCCACGGTATGGCAACGTAACTATTTAAAACTTCACATAATTTGAAAAAAAAAACATTATTTACCGCTTTAATTAGATTTTCCAAAAAGTGATATTTGAATCTAACCCCATTTTGAAGTGAAGTGGAGTAGGGTTATCAAACTACACTAGTTGAAACATATACATAAAAAAATAAAAATAAAATTACAGTAAAGTTGTTTAATTAAAATAATGTACTCTAGAGGTAGTGTAACTAACCTCGATAGTACTACGTCTACTGGTAGTACCTAGGTATATTGAAAGCAACAAGTTATGCCCACATTTTGAGAACCACTTGCTATCACTATGAGATTTGAAAGCGGGTTAAGATGAAAAAATTAATATTGCCGTCTTATCTCACGAAAAGTAGCCGGGTCAAGATAAATACTTAACAAATAATAAAGATAAATTAAATAATCATTGACAGGTGATTAATATAACAATAATGAGCAAACTTATCAACCCAGAATATTTATGGCAGCTGCACTGCCAAAGAAGTTACAGAAAATTTGGTTTCGAAAAATGCACCTTGTCGAAAATTGCCAATAACACATACCCACTCTCACTTAGCGGACGGCACCAACTGAGGGGCGGGGAACAAGAAAATGACGTTCCCAATAAGGTGGCCAGGAACAAAAAATGTCCCAGAAGTAGAGAGTTACAAAGGGCTTTTTAACTTCCCCCAGTACCACTTACCCCAACGCACCTTAGAACTGTTTGTATGGGTTATGTGTACATTCGACTACAAAGAAATGTATCCGCTTTTTCACCTTATGGCGTTCTAATAAGGCCCAAAGTGGATAAGTACAGTCGACTGGTCTTAATTAATATAATAACAAATAGTATTTTGTTATATCGTTACATAAATGAAGAGCTTTTCAGTCGAGTACCTTCCGTGTTTAGTCCACGAAACTTGCTGAGTGGCCTAAGTAAGGTACGAGATTAAAAAGCTTAATTATGTCACTATTAAATACAATACTTTTTCTACGCATGCTCAAAATAGGCAAGCCGGTAAGAATTAAGTTCGACGAATGACTCACAACATGCTCCCTCTATGCAATTTAGTAGCTTCATTCATACTCCCGGTGGATTGTGCGGGCCGGCACGGCCGTGCTATTATATTGTATGAAAATCCATTACAGCATAGTCGACGATGCTAAAATATGCGACGATACGAGTAAAAGCTCCATCTAAAAGTATGCTCTAGCTAGTAGTTCGGTCTACAAAACAAAGTCTCAACTGAAGCATTAGTGTCGACGAGTAGAAAAAAAAGGTAATTTTTATTTTATTTTATACCACGACGGTGGCAAACAAGCATACGGCTCGCCTGATGGTAAGCAGCTACCGTAACCTGTGGACGCCTGCAACTCCAAAGGAGTCACATGCGTGCTGCCGACCCTTTACAAAAAGGAGGATTCACTGTGTTGATCGCTAAAGGAACAAGAAGGTCCCTCATCGTCAACACACTGGGTCCTCTTTGAGCTCTTTGGGAACCTTACTCACCAGCAGGAACACAATACTATGAGTAGGGTCTAATGCTATTTGGCTGTGGTTTTCTGTAAGGTGGAGGTACTTCCCCAGTCGGGCTCTGCTCCAGATTTGAGCGAGATGACATTCGCTGAACGTACCCTACCACACTTAGCAAGATGCCATTCGCAGTGCCCATACCTCTCTTTTTGGCGTAGTTTAAAGACATACCCAAGTCCGGACGTAGTTTTAGGAGGTACCCCGGGTCCAATGTCCGGTTAAATATAATAATTAAGTAACGTTGTATAATATAAAATATTATTACATCTAAATTACAAATACGTAGTTTAGGTAACTAAACAACACTAAAGTAGTATTTTTAATTCAAGCCAGTAATCTGACGGCTCATGCCATACAAAGTGGTTTACAATGTATGGCAGAAGCTGTCAGATTACTATCTTGAATTAAAAATACTACTTAGTTAATTTTTTATTTTCTTGTTAAAACATGTCCATAATAAGGTTAATAGCGCCATCTGTTGCATTATTGATAATCATAATATCATTTTTTTATAATTGCGCCACCTAGCGTCAATTTGTAACATTTGCTCTTTCATGGGACACAAAAGTAAAACAGTGTGCCATGTAGTTTCTATGTGTACCGCAAGATGGCACTAAATAACATTGTAGTGTGACCAGGACAGAAAATTAAATATCTGAATAGGGTAATTATCGCTAGATTTTTTTGCCCTAATGTTATTTTATTTTTCATATGCAGTGGTTACAGAACAGCGCGTGCAGCAAAACTGTGCAAAAGATGACAAAAACAGACTAGTAGTTCTTTTTTCTTCTGCTACTGACAAATTTGGTTGGCCGTACTATATTGAAATTGGCGCATAAAAAAAATGAATAATATTACTTTGAACCGTTCCTACTTGCAGTTTATTTAATATATTTTTGACATGATAACGTCTTATAAATCGATAAACGTGATGATCGTGTGGTGATGTAGCGTGCTCGAAAAAGTGTCACGTTGTGGACAGATCTCCATCGTAACGTTGATCTTATGACGTTATCACGCAAAATTATCGTCCGTAAACTAAACCGACTTTACAGACAACCATATTTTTATGGACAGTTTTATAATAAGAGGATTACCATGCAGAAAAAGACAGAGCGTTGTCGCAGAATGATCTATGAATTCTACTGTGTGCTCAAATTTTTATTCAACATTCAACCGCATTTTTTAAAAGTTATTACGTATTACAAAAATCATTATTATAATATTTTTGATACCATAGTAATTATTAAAGCAAAAAGTGTTAAGTTACTGTTGCTGAGTTTAGCCAGCCGAACTTTGAAAATATGGTCTTGCTAGCGGTAACCGTTAACAAAAAGGTGATTCTTTTTATGGGTAATGTAACCTTCTTTATTTATATTATTTTTATTTTGCAGTTTTTGTTATAAGTAACAAAAATGTTTTGTAAGCCAAACTATATTTACTCGATGCCCTAAAAGTATGGAAATAATAAATACCAATTTATACAACATTATGCGTTATAAAACAATAATTATACGTGCATCATCATTATTGCATTCAATTATAAATGTTTTAATATTGTGAGGAGGAAATTTTCGAACCGTATATGGCAACACTGGAGTCGCGTTCATTCATTTCAATTTCAATCGGCCAGCAGCTGGGGCATATAGAGGCTGTGGCGTGTCGTTCACCGTTATGGCGGGATTTCGTGAAACAAAAGTTTCCACCAAACTTTTTAACTTGAAAAACTTTAATTAAATGTTGCACTGTTAACTGAAATAAAGTAAAAACTAAATAGCGCTAAGCTAAAAAAGTTATATCAGTGAAAGTTCACCGGTCAGGATGTCGGTTAATTCAAAGTGGCGGTTACCTGACGTTTTTTGTGTTGTGTGTTGAATGGATGACGGAATTAAGATTATTTTGCGCGGGGATGGGTGAGTAAGTGGTTCAAGGTGTTTTGAGACAGTCGCGATGCCTTTCGTGCAACGTGTGGTGGAACCGAAGTTTCTGTCTCGGACTAGTTTACGTGACGAGGATGGGAGGCCTAGGGTCACCGATGAGGAGCTTCAGGCGGTCACTAACTGCACCCTGAGCAACGCCTTGAGGCAGCTGGCGTCCCTCGTGCTCCTTGCCGAGGACATCTTCAGCGAGCTGACGGCTCAGCTTCAAGGGATAACCGAGCGGTCGAAGGTCGCGCAAGCAAAAATTGAAGTGATCAATGGAATCGTCGAGAAATATGACCCCAAGAAAGTACCAGTCCGTGAGTATTATTCACATTATTATTTTCTTTATTAGTTGTTTTTTTCATTACAAGACGCCACCGTGGTAATGAGGGTTTAAGTGCCGTAGAGCAGAAGTGCACCCAGTCGTCAAGGTGCGTTTTATTACTGCGTTTATATGCATATTGGCCTTTAGCTCTTAACGCACTTAAAATATTAACATTTTAACTGAATAAGCTGTGATGGGCTGAATATCGCACATCTCAATAATAATCGGTTACCCGCGACCCATGACCACGAACGCTGGAAAGGAGAAAACTACTTAAACTTTAAACTTTTTTTAAGACAAGTAGAGTATTTCAGTGATACCTATAAGTAGGTATTTTATTTATTCTAGTAAGCTAGGAGGCAGTCAGGCAGTTGAATTGTAATAAGGGAAATATTTCAAAACATCTTGCTTCGCTAGATGCGGCCATTCACCTCAAAACTTACCGAAAGTCGTGACCTCCTAGATTCCACCATGCAAATTCTTATAAAAAGGCACAACCTAGGAACACTTTAAATCATTTCATTGCTTAGGTACCTACGGAAATTAGCTATTAAACTATGTATATGGGTGGTATTTAGTTTTTAAATAGTCTATAGGTATGTCCTTGAGCATACTAGGTAGTTGTGTAGGTAACTTGTGTAAGTAGGTAATACATAAGTAAGCAGGTGAGATTTTCCTAGCCATTATAGGTACATACCTATGTAGATACCTTACCTATTAGATGTACGAAAATTCGTATTCGTGAATATTCGCAGGTTTTAATAGATATTCCTGAGACCGCATTCGTATCCGCACGATTTATTTTGCGCAAAGTGCCTAGAACCTTGTTGATACCATTATAAAATGCGATTTCAGGACCTTGGGTTTCAAAGGGTCACGCCAAAACCATTTGACTACCTACCGTAAATTCCCGTAATCCAATATTAATTATTTAACCTGATCGAACCGGATCGATTGACATAAAAAAATAGTTTGTCAAAAATGACTTTTTTCTCGCATCCTGTATGTTTTTCCAAAATTTGTGAACCCCAATCTTAATTAATTTGAAATCAAGGGACCTTTCCTTTAGTTACCACCATGCATGTATGGTGGTAAGTCCTTACTTCTAAGACCATTTTCCCATAGCAGCATGGGATCTGGTAGTTGCCGTCACTGAGAACGAAAATCCACGCTGTATATGTATAACTGTCTAGGTACTTACACTGTACTACTGCTGTACTAAGTTTACAGCACAGGTGACCATTAGGTAGGTACATATATTTTTTCCCAAAACGTTTGTCCTTATTTTGTATGTCGTTAGCCGTTTTTACACACAACAGATAATTGTAATTATTGTTATTAATGATAGCCCTCGACAATTGCACATCTTGCCCGCACAACCCCTTTTTTATAATTACATAATTCATATAAAAATAATATTTATAAACCAGTGCCTCAAAGCTGTGTGGCCTTCGTTAATTTATAATCCTGTAATTAAATGAATTGAAATAACTTTATTAGGTATCAGGTCTTATTATTTTGTTGTTCCTAGTATCGTAATAATATTATAGGTAGTTAACAGCGTAACAACAATTCAATTAGGAAGTAGGTAAAGAAAAACTATTAAAAGTCCTAATACTCAGAATATTCCCGATATATGTCTCCGTCAATTTAGTACCTTTGGATAAAACTGCCCTAAAAACAGGGTGGTCAACCTACAGATAACCCTCCATCATTCTAATCAGAACAATAATGAGCTAGACGACTGAATGAAATGACCTAAAATTTATTAATTGCTGGTCTAATCAGTCAATAAACCTGGTTGCGTGAGAAATAGAGATAAATGATTGATTATATGCAAAATTACTAACACAGTCGTGCTTATTCATAACCATTCAAAATTTAGCGTAGGTACCTATTCTCGTTTAATTATATACGCAACGCATAAACCTTTAACAGGTTTCTGTGGCGTATCTTAGTTTAAGTTTTGTTTTGTAATTTCTTTATTGATATAAATAAGTAAAAAATGGATTACGTGACTATAAAAATGATGTTGACATACAAGGGGCAGTATTCTAACTTTAATACAACTCCAATGCAAAACAGCTAACGACTAAACGTCCAAATAAGAAAAATCTAAATTTGGTCTCAAATATTCCGATGCAATTTTAATATTGGCTTCAATATTGTTTGATTTATTAGTTGTGTTGGAGTTATGTTGTTGATATATTTAGTTTTAAACATAGACATAAACAAAAGTTTTAAATGTATTGCTCGTGTATTTTTAAATTAGAATAGGGCACAAGTCCTTGTTGCCTTGACAATAAAGTCTCCATAGTATTTTTGACTCCAGCTATTGAGCGAGGTGTTCATATTGATGAACACCTCGGCCGCTTAGCTAGTACTGCTGCTACCTATACTAGGTACGTAGGTAGGTACCTATATTGTCTGTCTGTCCGTCATCAATAGGACTCCGTCATCAAGGGAACTCTTGATAGATTCAAGTTAGTATTTTTTATTATTTCATTCTTTCAAATAGAGAGCGAAATGAAAACACAGTATTAAATTAAATGACCCGAAACGTTCCCTTTCAAGTCATTTTATTAACATGATGCACCATTACCCTGAGCCCACCACAGCCATCAAAGCTATCTCGCCATGCCATAGACAACATAGCCTTAGCATTTGTAAATTAATCCGACGAATAAAGGACCACATACTCATTATCTTGTACTCTTGAAGGCGCCGCCACTAAAACGTACAGTCAACTGCATTCAAAACATTAAAAAAAAAGTTCAATCGTAGTTTTCAGACCATATAAAGACGTGTTGACTTTTGGTACTTAAACATAACTGTATATTTCAACGTTTTAACGAACTCTTAGTATGTTTTTACCTAATTAAGGGTAAATTTTAGCAGCCCATCTATCTGAGTCCGATCTTTTCTTAGAACCAGGCGTTAATAACCCGCCTAAATAATTGAATTAGAGATTAATTATTGAATAAGTAAAACTAAACGAAATTATTATTGCAATTATTATTAGCCGGTTGTTGATATATTAATACACACTATCCACATAGTAAAGTAACGGTACCTAAAGGTATTACGAGTATTTTTAGCTCAGGATGCATTTCACTCAAACACTCGAGAGAATTTCAATGCTGCGCTGCGTCTAACAAATACCTATCATAGCATCGATTCGACGCGCTTGTTTTAAACGCTCCGCAAGATCGATTTGATCGACCAATACTCAATGTAAACGTTCTCAACTGTACCGCGTGATGCATTGCTGGACGCTATCTAAAAACCTGTTTGGGCATTCGGGCCTGCTATGGGAAAAAAAACTCCCAGATTCCGACGCGAGGCACAAAAACTTGAAGATAATTTCCCTTCCAATGCCACAGGACGCGCGCTACGTTTGACCGCTGGAGTATTTAGCGAGTAGGATGTTATTCGACTTACTTTAATGACATTTCGTGACATGGTGATCACCATGCATGCATGTGGCCTCATCCTAAAACATGGCGTAAAGTTAGACCGAAAAATGGGGAATTTCGAGCTATATCACGCTTAGCGTATCAAGATTCGCCTATATGGAATACGTCTACCAATTTCAAAACAGTGACGATTTGCGCCTTGAACAAGCTACCAGATGAGACAAGTTATATAAAAATTTATTTTTTTCACCGGATGCTGTTACGAGTAGGTACTATAGAGTTGATTTCATTTTGTTTTGATTCACGGACATATTGAACGTTACTTGTGAAACGTTCAGCACGCAACGAAACGCGAAATGAATAGAAAATAAAGGACAGCCAAATTTAAATCTTAAACTGCATAATATGACAAAATAAACTTTCTTCATCTTTTCTCTAAATTGCATCTTAAAATGGAGGCCGATAACCACTTCTAAAAGTGCTCTATCTTCACGCTTGGCCTGTCCTAAAATAGCAGTCTCTTCAAAAAGTTGGTACTAATACAAATTCTACTTACATATATAAGCAGCTTAAACCTGGTTTAATGTTTTTAAGGAATGAACATTTTGTAACCCCTAATGGCGCCGTTCAGATTATCACGCCTTACCTTCTTTTCTACTTACGTTTTACCTTGCGAAACCTTATTTTAAGATTGTCCATGAACTGAGTTTTTATATTAGTGTTCAAAGCTATGGCACAATGATCAATCAACTACTACATACTAGCTAGATGTTTCTGTATGAGCCATTTTGGTAATTAATTTTCACTTATGTATGTATATTAAAGTCGCGTTTGATACTAGAAACAGCTATGTAGTGTAGTACTTACTATTTAAATATTTAGTATTTGACAGACTTAACTTTAAGGAAAAGTGATGTAGTAAAATATTTGATCGAAATTTAATTTTATTCAAAGCTAGAAAAATAAATATGATTATTTCAGAACCGGATGCATTTGGTCCAAAGTATCCATATATCGTTGTAGAGGTTCCTTTGGGAAGGCCTTGATCGCATAGATTATCTTTCGGCTAATATGATGATGATCATGATGAAAGTTACAGCTGCTTTTATTCTAGAGCCTGTCTGCGCCAAGTTTGCTCCGACTTGGTAACACTTTACTTGACATAGCACTTAAAAAGAAAACTTAACAATTACCAGTATCTTAACCTCGTAAGGCCCAGTCCTATTTTTAGGACAAGTAGAATAGTGACTCAGTGTCCTAAAAATAGTACATCATATTTTAAAATTTCAGCTTCTGGAACAAGGTCTAATTTTGAATAAAAAAGTTGACCTCGTGGGCCATTATGACAAAATTTTACCGTCCTAATAATAGGCCATTGGGCCTTACGAGGTTAAGTATATAACTTTTTCAACATTCAATTAGTAACAGTTTTAAAGCATCGACGACCAAGCGCCAAAGTTCAATTTAAAAGTTTCGTAATATCACAAGTGTTCGATTTAATTAAGTCCCTTCCATTTAGTATTTACATAAACTCATCGTAAATCTGGACACAGCTACGCATAGCGTGGTCCACACAGCTCACTGGCCATTCATGAACCCTAATTTCAAAGCTGTAAGGTCTTATTTTGGTTACTTAGGTAAGTGCCGTAAGTACATACATAATACAGTGATTGGAATCCAAAGGAAAATTAAATCTTACTTTAAACTGTCTTTTCAAACTTTATTCGTTTTCAACGATACCGTAATTTATCTCATAAATATTGTATGTAAGAAAAATAATGAGATATTTAACGAGCCTCTGCATTTTTATATAAACATACAGGCTTTAGTATAAATGTGGCCTTTAGGCGGTTCGTTAATGTTCAACAGACGTATATTATATACTATATAAGTTATTTAAGACACTTTGCAACCTTTACTTGCAGCCCAATTAAAAAATATTCCTTGTGAATTAAGCACTACACTACACACAAGTAGGTTGTAGTAAAACCCAGTTTAAATGGTTTTGACTTAGTAGAGAATGCCATTGGGGTTTAATTCTGCCGTTTGTACATTTTTCGTAGTTTTGCTTCAATAAATGATGGACCTACATGTCAAAGTGAAGCGCTGGTGGTCTGGCGGTAAGACGTCAGACTTTCAATCCGAAGGCCGCGGGTTCAAACCCCGGGTCGTACCACTGAGTTTTTCGGAATTTACGTAAGAAATATCACTTGATATATAAATATCAAGTGATATTTCTTACATAAATTCCAGTTTTTATTGGTAACAGTAAGGAAACCGGATCTAATCCCAACAAAAAAACGCTAGGAAGAAGAAGAAACTATGTCAAAGTGAGGTTATATTCTAAATAACAAGCTAGGTATTTGCCAAATGCTTCAAGCATTGTACAGTGGTTTACAAATATATGACACGTGAGTAACTTGAGTGCACTAAAAAAGTAACATTCCACACCCGGAAAGGTAACTTAAACAAGATAAACATTCACGATGCTTTTGTCGCCGACTATTTGTCACAGTCCAAATACATTTCTAAAGGAATAACAAAGTAACATTGACTGCTTCCCACAGACTCTACATTTTGTAGCATACTTGCAAAAGATACCACATCAGATTGTCGGTGATCGATAATGGCGATTTAAATCGCTTTCTTCCTTTTGGTTATAACGCCTTCTTGACAACCGACAAAAGTTGTTATTTGTTCGAAAATGGTAAATATGAATCCTTGCAGTTATCCCTAGACATTGCTGAACCTTCACTTGTAAAGAAATAATTACGCTGGGGGCGCAATGTTGATCTGTAGTACAAAATGTTACACTATGCTGCACACGTTTTTTGATCGATTTTTGACCAGTTTTGAGTCGATATTCGAACATTTTCACTACCGATAGAATTATAAGGCAAACGACTATCGGTTCTTGAATTTTTTATCTCTATTCTGTACAGCCAGATCTTGAAATAAATGAGCCGTTATTTTTTTATGTTTTTTTAAAATATGGTCAAAAAAACACTTTTATCGATATTCGAATGGTTTAAAGAACTATCATATACGTAATCTACATATTAGGGTTCCTCTTTGACGTCTCTAAAAACAGTAGAGAGAGATTTTAATTTTAAACTAATTAACACAAAAGTTATGACCAGAAAACCACTTTTTTGGCCTAAAACTGTTCGACTTTGATGTTAAATATTTCGAAGACAATGAATATTGAAGTAAATATAGGAACTATATTGTTTAGAGCCGTTACGGATAATATGATAAGTTATAAAAATCATTAGAAAACTAAGGGAATCAGATCGAAGGTCATTGGCGCCAGAAAGCCCCTTAAACTCATTTTATAAATTTTTAGGAATCGAAACAAACTGTCGCGCTCTTTTATACATTAACACTAACGTCTTCGTAGGTATCTATAGGTATCGTCTTATAAGCCATCTAGTGAGTAAGAGATCTGTAGCAGCGTTCGAACGGTTTAAGTAAACACAAACTCGCCTAGATGACCTGACCTGACATCGTTTTTCGATGCGAGCGTAAACACCACGATTCCCTACCTTTCACCTGGCGATAACAGCTAAATAAACGTTCTACCGTCTGTTTCGCTTGACCTTTACAGTTTATCACTCAAAACCTTTAAACCATGTCTCGTTAAACGAAGAATTTAATCAAACTTTGAGGAACGTTAAGGGTACTTTGCATGACAAAATGTATTTTGACTGCTTAGTGTTTATCGTCCACTCCTTTCCATTTGTCCTCTAATAACCGTGGTGGAATCAATTTGTGAATTACGAACAATACGTTCTTTGAAGAAAGTATCTGGTTGCTGATAAAAGTCGTCGTAATCAGTCTACGTGCTTTTCCACTAAGTGCTTGTTTTTTAAATTATTAGTTTTTTAAATCTAATAAATCACGTAGGTTACGTGTTGCATATAAAAAATTGCTTTTGACCATATCGCAGGGCTCGAAGTGGACGCACAGGGGCTACTTTTAAACTAATAACTGTTTGTTTGGATATGATATGATCTCTCGAGCTCTACTCTGTTTATCAAAAATGTATAGTCCTCAAAACAAATGCAAAGTACCGAACATTACGAAACTGGGGCCAGAGAGGCTGAATCAATTAAAATTAGATAAAACTATTGTAATACGTTCGCGTGTTATAACTTCGCCTTGTCTTCGCAATGTTTGCGCAATTGTTATTGGTTCGTTGGCCGATAACTCCTTATCAGCTTTCTTTGAGACTGGCAAACGAGTACGTATCAATTAATTACACACACGCTTACAAAAAACCCAAACGGAGATAAGGATCTCTAAATAAATTAGAAATTGCTCAAATTTAATTGAATTACCTTCCGAAGATTTGTCAAGATACTGTAATACTAGGGTACTTATCCCGACGAGTTACGGTCTACAGTAGGCTAGCTTACTGTACTGTACCTATCATGCCTAATTATATATCTTCCTTAATGATTGTTTAGTTAATTGTGCTGTTACTAGGAAATTAAGTTTAAAAATATGTCTTACTTTAATTAATAAAGTTATTTTATTTTTTATAAGTCCTTGAAAGATCAAGCAGTTTTGTAAAGCTGAGCGTTTGGCAGGAGTTGCAACGTCTATATGTTACTTCGTTACATTCTTCTATCAGGCGGGGTGCATGCAATGCATGTATCCCACTGACATGTATATAAAAAATAGAAAACATCTCTTGTATTTGCCTTCAGTCTCGTGATGTATTCGGCTTCTGGCGTTTTGCATAAATGGCTGTTGTGTACAAGCGATCAAATGTCAGCCGTGTTGTATGGCCACAGAACAATATGCGACAGGTTTCCCATGCCTGATTTATCTCTGCGTGAGAAACATTCTATGAAGCGTCTGTACACTGTTGTCAATATACCAGTCCCCCTCTGAATCTCAAAGGCACTTCAAAGCATAAGAAATACTGCCTTGATCGACTGTTCTTTTACAAGCCAATTGATTTTTTTTAAAGGAAGACTATTGCATATATAAGCGTACGCCATAACCTAAATTTGAGCGAGTACTTCAAAAAAGTTACGTGTCCGTCACTGACTCTTAAAAGTATAATTCGATTTTTCTCTGTGTTGCTGTTGACAGCTCATAGACAGGTTCCACGCCGTCAATCCTCGGGAGCTCTGGCAACTTTCATTATAAAAAACAAAAAACGAATACCTACTGAACAGAAATTAACAGAACACCTATTACAATTAAGGTGCTTTGAGCGCTTAGTCGCTACAAAACAAATCTGTAAATTCCTCTATAACGACTCCGTCCAGAGGTGGTCCCTGTTCCAATTCCAAATCTGACATTAATACTTGTACTTAAGTGGTTTATAGCCAGTATCTGGTATAAAGGAGGTTCATAAAACCGAATTATGAACAAAACCGCGTCTCCTTCGACCTTAACACTCAAATAACGATAGAACGCACGATAGTGTCATCATAAATCTCTGCTCCTTAAATATTATATGGGAGGAAATTAGAGAGTGTTTCCGCGGCCCGCATCTAGGGTAAGGAGAAATTATATTTAACTGGATAATACTGAGCGTACAGTCGTTTGCAATATAAAACGCATTTATTTCCCATAAAGCTATGTATTTAGTATTGACAAAGGTAAACAATATTACTGTATCCTGGACATATTTGCTGCTTCATTTTCATAACTACGACAGCATTTTAAATCGATTACGGATGCGGAAAAGGTGATCGCTCTTCGAACATATTTCTATATCTGAATCTCGTAAAAATTAAAATGTGAAAATCATTACATACTTACAGAAGTAGACCGACAATGCATAAAACCATTTAACTGAAATATTAATTTGTGTTTTATATGGCTCTCTATACCGGACGAGATGTATTCTGCGATAGGAGGGTTATTAGCTGGACCAGTTGATTCATACACTAGATTCTAAGTGGTTAATCTAGCGCCGCGATAACGTTAGGTTAATAATCACAATCTGATCAACAAGCCACTTCCCCCCTTTGAATTTGCAAATCGACTCCTGAGCTACCATCGACCAAATACAAATTCACAAACAATCTGTTAACTTTTGGTAACTTTTGAGGAGTTGTTAGGGATTCTTACTATTTTATAACTTGACTTGAATCTTGATTTTGATTAACTTGTTTTGAAGGTTTGAGTCTCCTACGACAACGGCTTTTATAACTCTTATTTAGATAGGGCGTCCAAAAAAATTCGGTCATCTTGAATCCCATTTTCAAAATACTAGATAAAGAAGACTAAACTTCAAAGACGTCTTTGTTCGCGGGAAATATTTGAGGCGCAGTATCGTAAAATATACGGATTCGGAGTTGACTTAGTAAGACTCAAATCTCGCTAAATCAACTCGAGGATATGAGATCAAATGTATCAGAGACGTTTCCAATTACTCCTGTCCATT
Source organism: Pammene aurita (assembly GCA_947086415.1). Classification (NCBI taxonomy): domain Eukaryota; kingdom Metazoa; phylum Arthropoda; class Insecta; order Lepidoptera; family Tortricidae; genus Pammene; species Pammene aurita. The sequence goes on from OX352298.1 coordinate 29,652,105, forward strand.
TCAGTCTTGATATAGCTGTCGTCCAATAAATATTAATTTCGCATCGAATAAAACTTTATCGCTCGTCAGGCAACGTTCTGTCTATCATAATAAGGATCTCAACGTATACGGGTTGCGTGTTTAACGAGGTCTCATCAGGCGGACACGCCAAATGGGACTTATCGCTAAAGTAGTCTCAAGTGAATTTTCGAAATTGCACTTAGCTGGTGCCCGTGTTGACAAATTGTCTTATAGACAGCCGACCGCGTCGGCCGAGACCGTGAATTTGATTTATTTTTGCCCCTTGTGATATTAAAAGACTTGCTATTTTCACACGTGCTGCCCTTGCAGCATATTGAAAGTTATTTTGACTGAACATGCGGTTCCACTTCTTTCACCACAAATAAGAAACCTTTTTTTATCTGACTTAAAGAAAAGTAGAGGGTTCTCATCTCATCTCACCTCTCCTGAATCTAATACGAGTAGGTACTCCTATATTTTATACGTCAAGTATATGCATCTTGTTTTCCGCATAAGGTAAGCGCGCGCTTTCAAAATAATAGTGTTTCTATACTGTACCTTAGTCACCTATAAGTCTAATGCCACAGGCATCGGTGTCGCCTTTCGTCCCCGATACTCTTGAGCATTTCCTTGTATAGCGGTGCTGGCGTAGACTATTCAATGTCCACACTACGTGTTAAGAATCTGCTAGACCTCTTTTCTTTGACTTCAAAGGTGATGTGTTTTTCACTTAAAATCTAAATTGAATAAATTATACCAGATTGCAAAACTATGTTAAAGTTTATTATATTTCAGTGAGTATCTTGTATTTTAAAAGGGTAGCATGACGGAAACTTAAGCAAGGCTTAGCCGGTAATCTGATCGGCAGCTTAAAACTAACGACTTCAAACCTAATGCGTTATGCCTGAATAAATTACGAAAAATAATACCTCACAGGGCTTAGTGCGTCGACCTGACGAATAACCGGAATATTGCGAAAGAAGCCGCTTAATAATTTGCGGTTAAAGATAATGAACGTATTCAAAGTACTTAGAACCTAGTTGCGTTAGGGTTTTATTATCTCACTCCACAAATAGTAGTCGACAAAAACCACACTTGAGGAGTTCACCCCTCTCAGTCATTGTGGGAACTCTAAACAAACAGGGAAGCATTTTTTGTCATCCTATTCTTAGAAACTAAGAGACGTCCAGGTAGGTCGGTACTAATTCGAACCTTTATGCATGCTAATGACAAAAAATGCAAATGGCGGGGGACCCGAACGAGGAATTCTGCAACGATTATAAGCTTTATTTTTGAACTGTTACATTGTTTACGAATGCAATTACTTGCGCCATAAATTAAGCATTGATACCGAACAAATTGTTTTAATTAATTGCTGTTTTGATGTAACTTTATCGATGCAACTACGTGTGTAAATTATTGTAGTTATTAGTGTTTGATTGATTGTTTTGGAATACATTTCAAAGCGCCGCGCCGTTCGTAGTTATAATAGGAAATGTAATTTGTAGTTTACGATCCGACTAGGTGCTAATACTTACGCAGGCAATTAGTTACAATTACGATAATATCCCCGCGTAGAAATATGCCCGAGAAGCAAGTTTACATCAAACATCAAGCAATACTGAAAAGACGTGCTTCTGGGTTTAATATTTACGTAGAAATTACAGATTGACTAACAATTTTTTTTGTTCCGGATTCCCATAAAGGTATTGGCTGATTATTATAAACTAGCTGACCCGGCAAACTTCGTACCGCCAACTTCCACCGACTCCCAATGACGTTAACGTCCTCAATTTCACTATGTGCAGTTTATTTTTCATCTATATTTTGAGAGTTATTCTGTTATTCGGGGCGTAGATAAATCAAAAAAATCAAACATCATTAAAATTGGTTCAGCCGTACTTGAGTTATAAATGGTGTAACGACTTTGTTTTATTATAGATAGATGTCGCTAACTTTTATAAACTCTGTCAAACCTCTATTGTTAGTTGAAATACTGTTTAATTGGTTTGTGCCTTTATTTTTTTTAGAAACACTAATCCTAGGCGAACTCTGACAGAGTATCTCAATTTTTCATAAATTTGATTATAGTTTTGTTAATATTGATGGCCTAAGCTAGATGTAGACAAGCATTCCGACCATACTCTACGTAAGACGTAGCACAAAACCACAGAATATTCTTACATAAGTAACACAAGATTATTTTATAATTACTGTGAGAATGTTGTTCCATATATGAAATAATATTCCCACACCCATCAAATTGCAAGCTAGCTGTAACAGACAGCATTATCCAATTGCCATATCGCATTAAGTATACAATGCGCATTCCGAGAACGCATTGAGCCCCCGTCTGCATTTCGCAGACGAATTTATTTAAAGCTCCATGATTATCGAGTAAATTTAATAATACATGCGTAGAACAATAGGCCTATTTTAATTCTAGTTCCTGCTGCAGCTGCGACAATGACCTTTCTCAGCCCACGCTAATTATACACCGTCTACGGGATAGGTGCCCGACTTGCTATGGGTAGAATGTAGGACGGGCGGACTACGTGTTGTATAGCGGGATTCGAAATTACTTTTAAAGACACTGGAACTTGTTGCCTATACATACAGTTCAGTTTATTTAGGTTGCGTTTGCTAAACGGTAAGTACGGCAACGCTGCTTAATATCCGATGCCGACCCCATATTTATGACATTCATGGTAATCTGATTGCGCGTGTAAGTTCCCACAAGCCAGACATCACATAAATTATCAGGCCACTAATACGACCAAGAACACCCAAAACCCAACACAATTGTTAAAAATCTGCCTCGACTACTTAATTCTGTTACAAAGGCCGATTCATCCCTCCAAGGCTCTCCTGTCAACGGTTGAGCAATAGGGAGAGAAAAAGAGCCGATTTTTACTTGGCAAATTAACTTTGCATGAGTATTTACCTCGAAAATGTTCTTTCGAGGAGGTAAACAAAATGATCGAATTAGAGATCGACAACGCTCATAAGCTCATAACGCAGACGGAAGACTGGTAATAAATTCAGCTCACCCCTCCTGTTACCGACATACGGTGCGTTGCTAATACACTTATCGGATATAATTTCCTACCGAACGGCATAAAGTTGAGCCCAAATTATGAGTCAGGATTAAACGACTTCATGTGAAATCGTCGTGATTTGATTTGTCTTTGTGAAAATATTTTATACGTAATAACAATAAAAATGGATTGCGAGGAAACCTAAACGATTTTGACCAGTAGGGGTAGAATAACATAGTGACTTGGGGAGAAATGTAATAGAAATTAACGGTAGCTTCACATTTCGTTCCTTTCCCCTGCCCTGTAACCACAGTAACAAATTTGCGTGCTGCTTCCCCTTCGAAGCTTTTCTATTGACATGGGTAGGTACATAATCGAGGTATCCCTTTGGGCTTACGATGGTCAGGTTATTTAGCATATTTTTTATCACGCGATACTATAATAAGTTTTGAAAGTATATTCGCCCAGAGCGGCAAACACTAAAATTGGAGGCCAATGCCGCGCCTTAATTAAATGGATTTCACAACATACAAATCATCACTATTAGGACTATTTCGCTGTAGGTATTACTTTTAACGTTTCTAGAGGCACAACTCTGCGGGGCCAACACAATTCAGTTCAGGCTCTATATGGTAAATTTCTAAATTTTCCGGCTGAGAATTAAACTCAGCACCTTAATAAAAAGCCGCGAGTTGGCTCGCTGGAATTGGAAGAAGTCGACTTCGACGCGTTAGTCACATATTTGAAGAAGCCCCGTAAAAATCAGGGGAGCGCGGCAGCTGATCGGAAGTCCTGGCCTTTGTTCGCCTCTACACCGCATTATTGTCGAGGAAGGAAGGAAACGGGGAATCTTACCTAAGTATATTGATCTGACTCCGCAACTCGTATTTTGACTTCAAGCAAACATTTCAGCATAACATCGCAGCGGAGCAGAATTTTTATTTCCAGTGCGATCACGATTTTTATGTTACGCGCCATTGTCCCTTTACGAAATATCCGTGCGTTTTTTATTCGCACAATGCAGGAAAGTTCCATTATTCAGAAAATTTGGGACAATGGCGGCTATGGCGCGCGCGCAGCGTGTGATCCGCGTCGAGATCGATTGTTCGCGATCCAGAGGCGGTTATTCAAAATTTTGGCTTTTGTCGCGCAAGTATAAAGATAAAAGAGTACTACACCTATGAGATCCGCCTTTCAAATTTTATTATCTACTTCCTGCCACTCCTTGCTGAGTGTCCATTCGAGTTTTTTTTCATCCTGCACTAGGTACTATTTCCATTCAAGAATGGTACACTAACTTTATCTACCGTATTGGCTTATACTGAATACATTTCCTACGTAAGGATACATTAAAGGATATGAAACTCGATTTCTATCTGATATTGGCCTTTAAATTCCATTGACACTGATATTCATATGAGAAAAAAAAATCTCGCCTTCGTTTGTTTAACATATCAAGTACCAACTTACTTCCCCGTATATGTAAACATGTCACAACCATAAAACTATTAAGCTAGTTTAGCCTAATCAAGGGACAACATGTCTGTTATCCCAGTCGGTGCAACGTCACGTGCACTAACAATAATTGCTTTAATAGCTGCTACGGATTGCGGCGGGCCACGTGGCGGGGCGGCTCTCAAGCGAGACTTCTGTGGCTTCTGCAAATAGCGTTTATTGCAGCCACCAAGTTATAAGGAAGGATTGAAATAACGCATTAACGCACCGACCACCAATAGCGTCCCGTCTGCTATGAATGTTATGATACTTATGATCGCCTACAAGCCATCAAGATAACAGTCGCATGTAACTTAATATAGAAGCGACATGACATAACATGTGTATAACAATTCTAGCATGTGCATTCAATCTGATATGATTTGTAATTATTTCTGTTAATGGTCCATTACGATCGCATGACGTACCAGCGTATAGCTACGATATACTGTATCATAACATAACATCCTGCGATCCTGCTCTTCATTTTGGAAAGAAATTTATTACATGATCGCCCTGTAAAAGGCTTGATTCTGGAACTTTTTGGAGCGAGAAGTGTAAAAAATGTTCGTTTGATAAGTTATCGTATGACAGGATCACGATTCCAGCGCGGGTTTATCGAGGCTGGCTTTTAAAAGAAGCTTTCGCATTAAATCACTGGGTTACAGTATAATATCATTTCTTATCTCAACGCTGATATTCCATTCCATTTCTATCCTGGGATTTATGTCTGTGTAAACTGATTTAGCGTGAAAATTAGACTGTATTTTAAAATGAATCGCTGCAGTTTCAATTATGTAGAAGGTAGCGTCCATATTCATTCGTTGGATGGGGAGTGTGGACCAGCTGGACGCTTTTGTAACAGATCTCAATAACAAGCACCCAAAGATCAAGTTTAAGAAGGAACTAGAACAGAACGGCTCACTCAAATTTCTTGATTTAACGCTCACAAGGATAAATCACAAACATCAGTTCCATATTTACCGCAAGCCAACACATACCGACACGGTGATTCCGGCATCTTCCACTCATCCATGGCAGCATAAGTTAGCGGCATTTCATTGTTATGTCCATAGGTTGTTAACCGTGCCTCTTTCTGATGAGCATTATCAGATGGAATTAGATAATATTTATCATTTAGCTATCTCGAATGGCTACGATAGGTCTGTCGTGGATGGTATCATCAGAAAGAAGCAAAATAGTCTGGTTAGCAATATGTTGTATGCTGCACGATCGTCTGATCCCATTAAAAAGTTTCAAGCGAGCATTACGTATGTCGGAAAGTTATCCGATGCAATTCATAACACTTTAAAATCCAACAATATTAATGTAGCTTTTAAGACCAATAACACCTTGCGCTCAAGACTTTGTAATGGGAAAGATATACTAGAGAATGGGAAGAAGTCTGGAGTGTATAAGTTGACTTGTGACGACTGCCATAAAGTGTATGTGGGGCAAACGGGACGTAGTTTTAACACAAGATATAAGGAGCATGTTGCTTCATATAGACATAACCATCCGGAACGATCCAATTTCGCGAAACATTTGTTGGAAAATGGTCATTCTCTGCCTGAGGATCATTCTTTTGATCTTTTACATGTTTGTGAAAAAGGATTGCGTCTGAGCGTTCTAGAACATTTAGAAATAATTAGGTACAACAATAGGGGAATAATTATTAACGAACAGTTGAATGTTGCGTCATCGCCGTTACTTCGAATTTTTGCATCTCACTCGCACTTGCACGGTAGGGGTGGTAGTAATGCTATAAATATGGCCGACCATTCTGGACACGTCATTCCGTTGCCGGACGTCAGACCGACAACATCTCCAGCAGCTCCTGAGGATGCCTCGTAGAGAGGCGAAACACGTGTCGAGTTGTGGTATTATTGGTGGTGGTTTGTTGTATTTGTTTGCGTATTTGTTTTTGCGGCGGGAGGGTGGGAACATTAATGCATGCAAAAAATACGCAAATAAGTATAACGGGTAGTCACTAATCAACTGGCACGTTATTATACCGCGGAATAGCAAAGCAATATTATTGTAGTTGATACTTTGCAAAAACAATCATCCAGCCATACGTATGCATTACGAGTATCACTCGTATACTGTTAGGTAAAGTAGCTCGCCTTAACCTAGAGCTTCCTCGAAATGAATCAAGTTTGCGTACACCGTTGCTCTCATTAGCGTAGTGTGGTCACACATCCCGCACGAGGGGACCGGTCAGCGGCGATATGGCAAGACCGCCTTCATCCATATTGCAGGCTCCCGTCCGATCGGTTCATTTATATTGCAGGCGGATGTTGCCGTTGTGGGCTACTTTGGATTCGCCTTTAAAGCCGTTTAAATATGCGAGTTCGACCGTAGTGCAAACTACAAATACTACAAATAAGAGTAACCTAGCGCCTCACACTCGTAATCAGATATTTCTGTTTTATGTTGAACAGAGTGGTTAACTGCCATTGTCTCTCTTGCCAGACTGAAACTGACGACAGGATGACAGATTGCATAGGTATATCTCTCTGGATTAGTAATTGCATGTTATAATAGAGTTAGCCTCTTCTGACCGACCTTTGTACATAGAAAGTGCGGATAATGCACATTGTCGGCCATCACATTGTGCAACAAAATTGCTGATGAATAAATACATTTTGATGCCGAGAAGCCACGTCATTCAAAATTGACGCTTCTCGAATTACCAAATTATTCATTCCAAGCGCTGCTTTGTTATACAGCATGATTTGTCTGTTTAGGACGGGCCTCGGCCATGTATTTTGTGATCCATTGCGGACATTTTCAACGTAAGCGCCTTCGTTAATATTCCACAAACGTCTATAAAAGCTTTGCTATCGACTTTGAATGGGACAGATTGCAATCGTTATTCAAATGTAAAATTTAAGTACGGCCAGGTGGTTTTAGGCTGTAATTTGTTCGTATTTAGCGTAATTTCAAAAGGGGAAAACGGAATTAAGCTTCACACGAAACCATAAAAAATTCAACACACATTTGCGCTATCGTATTTTATCGCATTGCATCCATATGAATCACGTATATTGTTTCAGGCGAGTGACAGTACAGAATGAAGGTAAAATGGCTGATGGCACAACGTATGGTTTAGATAAGGATGCACGAACGCGCCATAATGGCAGTAAACATGCCGCCTGATGATATATGCTACACCGACTGGATATTTTCATAACAGCGAGGATAGATCTCTTCTCTGATTGCTTAAGAGAATGGACTCTATCGGTAAAATACACCAAACATCATAATAGGCGCAGGTTTAGGGATCTGTTTGTTAAAGTGAGTAGCGCTAATTATTATTTGGAAACCACTAAGTACCTACTACCCTACTTATTGTCACAGCCCGAATAAGAGTCCAAATCTGTTCTTATTAAATGTCCTGAAACGAAAAACGCTTATGTTTTACTTTGAGAGATAATAATACCATGCACATGGCATTATGTCCGCCTTTTGTACATTAAGATTTACTCTGCAGTATTTTGTGCAAGGAATTCCTTGCGTCCTGCGTCCTTGTACATAGTCGCAAACATTGCTTCAGGAACACAAGAGTTGCTATTTCTTTGAAGGTTTTTAGTGTCGCTCGGTACTAATGCATATCTAAATTCATCATTTATCACCTGCTCCACAGCGGGTGGGGTAAATTGCAAGCTCAGCAAATTCCCGCCAACCCGTCGCGGTTCGCGCGGAAATTCGCGGTCGTCTCGCAGCCAGTTACCGGCATTCTTGTTGCTTCTATTTTACGAGGGCCTTTTGTAAAAACAAAGCTAGTTTCTATTGTGTTTACAACGTCGCCACCCTTTGTAAATTTCGGTTAAGTTTATGGCTTTGGAACCAACTTTGACTGCAAACAAATTGATTAGAAATTTCAGCAGCTTCCGTAAAGTTCGTTGATGAAGTTTCCTTTACACAATTTTATGGCCCCGTAGCCTGTGTAAAGTGTGTAATTACCGTCCCATAAAGTTACTTTGTAGCCCTTCCACAACGAATAGCTTCACAGTTTGTATATCTGTAAGCGTCTTGCATCACTTTTTACACTAAAAGATGTCTTGGGATCAGCAAAAAAATACTTTTTGTACGCCACCGATAAATCTTCAGTGATTCAAAAAGGATAACAACAATAATAGCATATGTGTTTCTCTTAAACTTATGTCGTGAGAAACACTAGCTTTCACAAGCATTTTGAAAAAGTCCAACCCTATCATCGTTTTGATTTTGTATACAATAATGATGTTCTATTTTACTTTACATACTTCTAAGTACGTACTTAGAAGTATGCAAAGCTTAAAATAGAATACTTTTTCAAAATGCTATTGGAGAAAGCTAATGTTTCTCACGACGTAAGTTCAAGAGATATATGCTTATTGTTGTTCTCAACTTTCCTTACTAAACGTTAGTAATGCCTATAGCTCGTTGAGAAAGTTTTTACCAAAAAATACCTAGCAATCCGACAAAATAATTCAGAAATAAAACCAAGGTACTCATAAAAAACACTTTCCAGGTGCTTGTCGGCTTAAGTCTTCACCCGATTTTGGCCAATCCAATAAGACAAGTTCGAAATGGTTCCATACATTTGATTTGAATACAATAATATGCTGTTTAAAGAAATTATATGGACTGATACAGTTCTAAGTCACTATATTGGATGCAACAGGCATGTGCTGCGTTGCATGCAACTCATGCAAGTCCGTTTGGCCGTAAAACCCGGTCCTACAGGGTTTTAACCAGAATGCCTGCAGTAGCGCTCCCGATTTCTCACCGGATTGGATCTTAACGATAACCTACATCCAGATACACAATATATGCTTCGATTTGTAGTTGACGTAAATGTACTAACTATAGAACTTATATATGTTTAATTCCGCATAGTAAGAGGCCACACATACAAATAGTATAACGATTGAACTTTCACTCACAGTTATTCTGTTGGTCAGGAGAAAAGCTCAAAAAATCTATAGATTGGCTAACCTCAAACTTTAGTTTTAAGATAAATCTCATAGAACATAGAACGGAAATATTGAGGTCCACGTGTTGTCTAGACGGAGGCGGAGGCAGCGCGGTGTGGTGTCAGTGGTGTGAACGAACTCTGTCACGTTGTGCTACAGGTTTCGGAGGTTCGAGCGAGCGTATTGCCGTGCCGGCCGAACTTCATTCACTAAATCCATCTATTTTTACTCTGTTCAGTTACATACTGCATGGACGTAGCTAATTATATTGCGTCAATTTTAAAGTAACATTACGTTTGCGGGCCCTTATATAGATACAAAATATTTCGATTCAATCCTTTAGGTCGACTGGTTTAGAAAGCGGCCGGGTGTCACACGGACCTTTCACGGGCCCTTTTCGGTGCAGCATTGATTGGGGACATATTGTTCGGGAGGATGATCTAAAAACCTACAACGACATGTACCCAATCCAATAAGATTTAAATAAAAGTTGTTCACATGAAAAAAAAGGAGGTGTCTATTTGTCGGTAGCCAATAAGGAGCTGTTCTTAAACAAGTTAAACAACCCGGTGTTAACTTTGAGAATGTCACAAATGTAGATATATGCGTGGCGCTTCTTACCACAACAAGACGCGTTATAAGAAATGAATGACTACTTGGATAATAACCCTACCTCACCTGTCCCAATCTGCACCTCGTCGAGGAAACAGCTGCCGTCGAGTTTAGTAGACGCAAACACAATGAATAACATCCGTTTCTTTTTATCTAGTAAGGTGAGAATACACGCGAGCTGTATTGGAGGCCAAGTCCATCCGTGTTTACGATTTTTTAAGACAACTCTTTAGGCTTGTAACGACCGACTGGATAATAATAATAATAATAATAATAATAAATACTCTTTATTGCACACCTCATACAGTTACAAGCACAAATTTTACAATTAGATAAATTTAGGTAGAGGTAACAACAGGCGGTCTTATCGCTAATGAGCGATTTCTTCCAGACAACCTTTGGGTAGTGGAGACTAGAGAAAAACAATAAGCAGTAGATGGATAATGTAAAGATTATCCATCTTTCCTTTTTTCGGGAGGTTATTTAAGAATAAAATCCCTTAATTATTACTACTACTTCGGGAGTTTAGAATATGTGACTAACAGAATATCATCGACATAAAATAGATAGGCCATATGGCCTATGACTGCCTGTCAATGCTAGTGAATAGGGCATCATCGTGCCTATTCGGGATCCCATACAAGTGACATTGACGTCCATGCAATCATATGATGGGCTAGGGATGCATCTTAATGGAATAGAGAATTGGACCACTAAGCCAATTACTTTTCTTTCATTTACATTTTCCTTGATGAAAAAAAAATGGAATGTTTTTGGAAGTGTTTGTCATTTGTAATTCTTGCTATCACGATTAATGTGCCTAGATTATGTATGACATTTTGATATCAAGCGCAACAAACTTAAGTAACGATATTTCAAGAAAGATAACGAGCCGGCATTGTATTTTTGATAACAAGCGTGCGAGCTGGTTTATACATGTACATGTAACATGTAGGTGCTCTATTCGTATTCGCTACCGTGCATTTTATGCGTAAAATATGTATATGCACGCGCATTACAGTCTTTCGAATGCTATAGATGCTATATTATTATTTACAATTATATGTAACTAACCCTAAATTTTAAGCTTTCTTTAGCCCTTCTCTAGCTGTATGTACTAACAAGCTATGAAATACATAAATTGAATTGAATTAAAAACTACACTAAACGTCCTAGCGCTACACGCTAAAGCCCAATAGTTGATAGCATGCTGTCACCTTTATTTTGAAATCTCTGACGTTTACCTTATATAGTTTAAAAGGTGTTAACGCAAGTTTAGTATAAATTACTAACATCAACTTAACTACGTACAGTACAGTAAATAATAATGAGTTTGCAGCCTTAAATGAGTTTTTAAGAGAAACACGACACTTCATCCGAACGTTAAATGTTATAAAACATTATTAACTTAATATCTGTTAGGAAATTGCGTCATAATTCGTAAAGAATGAAAACTATTTAATTTCTATTGCATTGGTTTTGATAGATGTTGGAAGCAAACACTGGAAGATTAAACGGCCAAATATATAAAGGTACACCCATCATACCGTCATGGAATTCACAATAACCGTGATATAAACAAGTCATCGATACCACAGGATACGTCCGGAAGCGATTAGTGATACGCCTTAAGTGATAAACACATCCGAATTGCCAACAAACTGTTAGTAAACAATAAAAAACCATATAATCCCCGTTACTGCGAGCAGCTGCCATCACGAATCAGTGCAGCTTACCCAAATTATTAAAAGCCATAAAACGAGTCCTGATAGAAGGGTGACTACCCCAACTTACGTGTCTAAAAATCGCTTGAGCGTTTTATTATTTCGAAGTGTCCCTATTCCCTACCCCATCGATTTAAAGTTACGTTACACCTATACATTACCGTTATTCAACACAGGTAGAAATTATCAAAACCAATACTATTTTCTCCACAAAAGTCGTTAACGCTTTTTATATCATAATGCTGATTCCTTAATTAGTTTTTAATGTCATTATGCTTCGTATTTTTACCGCATGCGGTTTTATTACTGTAAGATTGATATACGATTATGGTTGCGTATAAACCAGAGATATTATGTTCAAAGATTGTGGATACTATTTACAGAAGTGCTTGTATAACCATTTGACTGTTGGGATGACTGACACTTTATTGTAATTGTAACATGCATTTGAATTGAATGGCTATAAATTGAAAGTCGTTGCATTCCATATACGAGTATGTACAATCTGATATTTCAAATTGTTTAAAGTGAACAGCCTAACCTTATGGATTTCTGGATGTCGGATACTTATGTACCTAATCTATTTATTTTGAGGTAAGTATGTAGGTACATATAATAAGTATAATTATGCTGCAACATGCCCATATCTTAACACATTATATTCCACGTTTTCACGGTCTACGTTACTACTAAGTAAACAATAAACATATGCATTCAAGTATACCACGACCACCCCATCCGACGACAACGGAACGCCATCACATAGGCATGTCGCCTGTATTGTTCAAAACGCAGGTGAACGCATGTTCAAACGATCCAGTATAAGTTCGCTCTCCGATTGCGTATATTTATACTAAATCCCAAGACACAATTATACTAGTCCGTTTAACGTTTGGGAATAAGTACACGGCCAGCAACCGGGCAAAGCGCGACCGTTACATTGCCCACCTGCTCTGTGTCCCTTGCAAAAGGCACTAACTACATATTCAGCTTCTGCACACTGAATGCACTTCTAAATTCTAACACGCCACGCCAGACGCTTGCCCACTGAACCGCGAGCGACGTGTGCCCGGGCACGTGTACTTGTATCACGTGTGTAGTGATGGTAGTGTTTACAAAGGGTGCTAGGCAAATCGGACGGACGTAGATGAACTTCCAACTCCGATGAAACGTCCGTTCCGAACCATTGGGGTCGGGAGTATCTACATTGTTGAAGTGGTCTATAGGCAAATGAAATACAATTTAATTTGAAACCAACACCTAGCCAAATATGGCAATCCATTAAAAAGATCCTGCTGAAATTTTTGTGACATATTTTAAAGTGGATCTAATATATACTTACTGTAGGAAAGGTTTTAAGGTACATAAAGTACTTAAAAACTATCTATCTGAAGTGTCCTCACAATTTATCATAATACTCGTAATGGGAAAAACTCCGCTTTATCCCTATGATCTCACAAATGAAATTGTATTGAGTTACCCGTATCGAGTAATAATTACCATGGAAACCATTTAGTAAATTGATAACATTGAGCCATATGATACGTAATACAACACATATGTTGGTCAATACCAAAACTCTCCCCATTTCGTTAAATATACGGTTTATTCGTTAAATAATTAATTAATCCGGTACAGGTACTATCGGATTCAGAATTGCATGGCCAATTTATGAATGAATTCATTGATAAATTGACCATGCAATTTTTAACCTGATGGTACACATGTTACTATATCTGTAGTGACAAGAGTCCGACATCAATAAACGTATGCTGTAAAAGTGTTATATAACAGACAACATACCTGTTATGGAGCAACCTTTATGACCATAATTAAACATTAACCCGATGTACCGCAGCAATCATTAATCGCCAGTCGAACGCGAGCGAGATAAGCATATCGATTCGTGACGAGCGATCGCATTACGACATAGAAACCCAACACTGTGACACTTAGCCACCGGCGTTTGTTTGCACTATTTCTTGAGGCACTTGTAACATTTAGACGTACCTAAAATCTAACGAATCGAACATGTCCGGATTACTCAAATCTTTATCAACGAATAATCATTGTAGCCATCTGCCACATTGCTATAATTATTTATTTAATACGTATTACATTAACAAAATACATTAAAATCCATACTACTTAATATTATAAATGGGAAAGTGTGTGTGTTTGTTTGTTTGTCCGTTTTGAGCTGAAATGGTCGTATTTTCGTCGAGAAAATTCACAGATTATTAAGGTATATAGATCACAAATTCGTATGCATTCTTAAATGTTAGCGCACTTACAATGCAAAAAAAACAACATGAACTTAACTTACGTAGAATTAAAACGATATCCAGACTGATGCAGTTGGATTGTGAACACAGCCTCGACGGTAAGTCTCAAGTTCTCATTGCATTCGACCTAGTTCCGAGAATGGGCAGCTATATCTACATTTGATTCCAAACATGAATAATATTTATTCATTATGATCTTCACGTTTCATATTCAACTTAGTACACTTGGGAAAAGCAGGCAAATAAGTGTACACAAACACAAGCATTCTGCTTGAGGGAATTGAAATGTCACAGCAGCAGCGTCGGCTCAGTTACTCTTGTGTGAAAATTAAAAATCTGGCGCTGGTACATACGAAAACGAGCCTCTTGAGGCAAGGGCGTGAAAAATATGCAAATTATATGACTACATTTGTAAAATTAGTATTTTGGCCTCAAAAACTCATGTGAAAAATTTACCAGACTTTCAAGCTGCAATGTAGTCGCGAAAAACATGTTTTTGTGAAATTTTACGAAAGAAATGATATCTATTATGTTGCCGTCAACATGAATATATGTCATACAGCAAGACGACGAAATGGGAATATTAATGTATTCAGCAGTAGGTGACGAGGCTTTTTTACGAAACATTCGCTTCGTAATGCTTTAGAGATTCGTAAAAAATTGTCTGAAAGATGAAATCATGAATAACATCCTAAACTACCTAATCGGTATCTACAATCAACATTGTCCTCTTGTTTTAATATGACCTATTTGATCAAGACGGTAATATGTGTATTGTAAAACATCTTATTGGAAAGTCTCGAAAAGATTGGTAACATAAAGTTATGAATCCAGAATAAGATCGAATGCATCCGTATTCAATTCTGACTGTGGAGCTGTTGATTTTGACGGGAATCCGAAAAATATGGAAAAGGAATAGTGCATGACATGGCGCCTACCAAAGCCGAGTTATTGTGATGTAAATAAGGTTTGATCACGTACAATAGCGCGTGGGAAGGGAGTGGGCAGGACGGCCCTTTTCTCTTATAAACAGTACCACCCTGTCTTACCATTGACACGAGCGTGCTTTTCATAAACTCGATGATGTGTCGGTAGATTCCTGTCTAAAAGACAATGTTTCCAAAACGAGTACCCTCGATTCTCCTGGCAGTAAGATAACATGGACTTAAATTGTACTTTTGGTGAGCTTAAAAGAAGAATAACGCGAGCCTACTAAAGACATGGAAATTCTTATCAATACAGCGCAGGTTTTTTGTAAAATCCAATAATCGAAGTATTTGAAAAGTCTCACTAAAGCCTTTAAAGTCTGTTTTCGATGCGCCGTTATAATCAGGTTCTTAAAGACCCCGCGTGACCTACTTAACTGACTTAAATTTCTGAATTTGAATTTCGTGTCCCACCGAGAGCTTAAGCAATGCATTAATTAAGAGCACCCGAATGTCATTTGGTCTCGCGAATGTATCAATGTACCAGCCGCGACATTGCTGCACGATTGCATGGTAAAGTGCAGAGGGATAATTTACATTTGCTTTCGAATGATTACTAGTCATCGTAGCGTGATAATTAGGCTAGTTCAAGTTTCGCTGACGGGTGTAAGGTTGCTGGCATTCAAATGGACAGAGAAAGCAAACACACTGTCAGCTCACATAATGCATCTCTGGAGTGATACTTGACACCTTGCCCTTCATTACGGAGCCCGGTTAGCCCGTCATACTTGTCTGAGGCTGTCACAAAAGGAAATAGAGAGTCTGAAAAATGGGTACCAAATTAATATGAATGAGTTTAAAAAGAGTAGAAATTTATTTTTTATATGGAAAGATAAAAATGGTCACAATTTCCAAACTGGCTTGCTCATCCTATAACATTGTTTTAATAAGATCGCTATTAAATAGTAGCCAACCTATGCTGAGTTCTAATCTGAATCTCTTTTTCTAAGCTGCGACTTTGTGCAGATGTACTATCGGGTTCAGAATTGCATGGCCATTTTATAAATGAATTCATTGATAAATTGACCATGCAATTTTGAACCTGATGGTACCTAAATTTGATGTAATTTGAAGAAAGCGCTACGGTTGATAAAAAAACACCATCAGCAATAAAAAAAACCGGCCAAGAGCGTGTCCGGCCACGCTCAGTGTAGGGTTCCGTAGTTTTCTGTCCGTCACAGTAAGTGTCCCCACTTAAGAGTTTTTGAAAGCACGTCATTTCATTGTGATTTTGTAGAAATTACAGGTACAATAAACATCTGCTTATACGGTTAAAACAAACTTAGTTCAGAAATTATTTTGTAATTTTTTTTCAACAACTATACAACCTATCAAGTTCAAAATAAATTTCCTAGAAAGTTTTTATAAAGTTCTACTTTTGAGATTTTTTTTCATATTTTTAAAACTTATGGTTCAAAAGTTAGAGGGTGGGGCACATTTTTTTTTACTTCTGGAGCGATTATTTCCGAAAATATTCACATTATCAAAAAATGATTTTAGTAAACCCCTATTCATTTTTAAATACCTATCCAACAATATATCACACGTTAGGGTTGAAATGAAAAAAAAAATCACTCCCCACTTGACGTATAGGGGAGGTACCCTAATAAAACATTTTTTTCCACTTTTTATTTTACCACTTTGTCGGCGTGATTGATATGATATATTATTACCAAATTTCAGCTTTCTAGTGCTAACGGTCACTGAGATTATCCGCGGACGGACGGACGGACGGGCAGACATGGCGAAACTATAAGGGTTCCTAGTTGACTACGGAACCCTAAAAAAGGTTTCATGTAATCCCAATTTCATTCGCTTAAATTAATGAGACCCCGCAAGCGAATGGCAACACACGGTGTCTGCTGCAATTTACTCTGTCATATATTGTTTCCAATTTTGAACGAGTGCAGTGGTGCCCCGATAATAATCGAGTTCATAATTCATGTCACGGCCAAGTTCAACTACCTCGTACAATCAGCAGCAGAAACGAAATGCTCTTTTTGATCTGCAGACGACCTTATTGTCATTAAAATAAGGCTTGTTTAAAACATTTTGAGCATGATATGTTGCGTAACAACCTGTGCTGCTAACTGAATGTATGCAGATCGCTCTGATTGACAAATTGACCTTTTCAAACAAAGTTGGTGTTCTCATGAGAAACAGATTCGTACTGCTGGCACGTACTGCAAGTTTCATTCAATATTTATACAGTGTTTCCTTTACATTTATGTGAAACGATTATAAGACTATCTTATCTTATCGTAGAAGTGTGGCGCGTTAGTACACATACACATTCGATAATGCAATGTTATCTATATATTAAGTCTATACTATACACACAAGCATGGTGTTAAAATTACAACACGTCAACAGAAAGGTTCCAACGACGTGCAAATTTTATACAATCATACTGCCTTTTCCAATATATAAAATACGAGTTATTTCATAAGGGAAATGTTTTCACGAATTACGTGACTCGCAGCGCCGTACATGGTGCCGTCGTTTCAAGTTGGCTTCAGAGCGGTGGCGGTGCTATAGATCTCAAAAATGCCTTTACGCCATTACGACTAACTGCATTTAATCGCTGCTTCAGTCATCTCGGAAAGCGTCAATCGTTCCATAAAATTTTTATTTTTAAACGTATTAAAAAGCACTACGTACGAGTACGAGTATTAATAGATTAAGTACTAAATTTCATATCATCGTGTAACCTTAACAAGTTTAAGAAGAAGATTGAATCGCTTGGACATGTAATGAGTTTTCGGATTAGATGCCAGCTGGAGGGTGATATTAATCTGTATTCAATTTTCTCATCCTGAACGTCTCACCTATACTATGAAGCAATTAAGTTGCTTGTCGACAGCCGTAAAATTGAGGAAAAATCGATCTGACATACGGTTGGTTTATTATTTGATAGTATGCCGTACAGTTAGACGCGTAGGCGACCTGTGGGGTCGAGGCGTACTCGACGACAGACCTCTTGAGAAACTCCTACGCATTCTATAATGTAACGTGTTTATGCCTTTATGTAGTAATGTTATGTAAGTTATTTATATAAAGATCATATATACGCCTGATGAAATAATTATCCTTCGATAAGTTTTATTTCATAATATTTCTTGCCTTTATAGGAACCATGGCATAAAGCCTCCATAAATGGATTGTTAATTAGCATCATCACACTAATTCTATTAGAAAGTAGCACGTTCCCCTACAGAATTCTCGTGCTAACTTCAAAAACCAACAAAGGGGCCACTTCCAGTTGATGCAGAGACTTCCCGTGCGTTCAAAGTTAATTTCTGCGAACAAATTGAGGAAAAAGTTTGGGTATGCGGCAAGTCTGCAAGTCACCCCACCTTCTAAAATAGCTCCGTGCGGCTAAGGTAATCAAACTACATGACATTACACGTGCAAGGTGTGAACCGAAGTAAAACACGTATTCCGCCCTTCATTATTTTATTTTTAGTCTAAACCGTGAACATAATAAATACGGCTATTCTAATGACGGCTCTGCAGCAGGCGCAAAGTTATTATTGTTATACTGGAGTGTCTGGACTTTGTTTGTAAATCACTCTACACTACAAGGTTTCTTTTTTGTCAGGTATTACTGATGAGGGTACTTGAGTATCCGAGGCTTTTAATTTAAATAGCAATTGTTGGGAGAATTTTGATGTTATTGCTATTTAGATATTTTCCTCAATCTCCAGTGCCTGCTGTAAAAGCTACAAAATCGATTATGCTTTAAACAAGAACCTTGTAATAACAAGCAAGGTAACACAAATTCGATTTCAATCTCAAACATTCAATCAGGCCCAGACAATACCGACTCAAATTTCGATTTATTGGAGTACGCCTACAGTAAAGAAAACCGGTACCGGCAAGTTTCGTGCCGGGTTAACCGTCGAATTTTTATTCCAGTGCCTCTTGAATGTTTCGGATATAGAAACCAGATACCGCGGCGCTCTATTGAGGTTCCCAAAGCAGCGACCTAAAGCGGCTGGAAGGGCAGCGTAGGCGTGACTTGCATGGAACAATTCGATTTAAAATGTTGATGTTTACGCCTGGTTGGTAATTTGAACATTGCTCTCTGCTCTGTGAGTTGGCGTTTATGTTTCGGAATGTATCACAAAAAAAACACAGCAGCCTTTACACTAACGAGACTACACCACGGTCCAATCAGCGGTTGGTAACAATAGAGAAACTAAATTACTTTGTAAAGTTTAATACCTAGTTAAGTTTAGGTCGATGGTTTGTTTTATAGGGCCCCGTCCGCCGGCGCCCGCGGCGCTCACGTCACAACAAAACAAACACCGCCTTTTTAAACGAACTTGAACCCAATTGATCACTTAACCGTATATGGCCGGCAATTGCTTAATGCCGTGTCCTGTCAGCCGGACAACCAAACATAGACACTTTCGATCTCTATGTCTTATTAATAGTCTATAGGAGACATGTTCTGACGTACCTCGTGTCATCGGATATGTCTTCAAATGCATTGTAAAAGTATGTCACTTTTAAGAATCGTTAAGGGTTTTATGGCGCAGCGTTTAGTAGCTGCCGCATTACGTACTTACAATTTTAATTATTTCTTCTTGAAAGAGATGACATAAAAAATCTCCAAAAAAATATTCTCATTTCTCTTTAGATTACCATCCTACGCCTTCTAATTAAACTTCCTTTACGAAATATTCCTTTACAAGAGCAATAATTGTGGGTGGCTTAAAAGCAGCTCAATATACTTTGTAAATATGAGCTATCCTGCATGACTTGGTGCGTGAAACGACTACCAGATCATTTCCCGGGCTTACAAATAATGTGCAGCGCGTCTAAATCGTGCCCTGAGGCATTTATGATATTAAATAAAGGGCGTTTGCCGCCGCGTGTAATCCCGTCCATACAAGTTACAGGCTTACAGAGTGACAGTGAAAACATTAGTCTACATTACTTAGCAACAAAGACAAAGTATAAGTTCCGCCTGTTCGGGGACGGTAAAGACGGTTAAAATAATAAGGCGGCTAAAGCTGAGCCCTTCGTTATAGCGACGCTGGGAAATTTCTAAGCAACAAAACACACATTCAACTTCATAATGTAACTCTTCTTTTGTTTGGTAACTTTGCCATAATAATGAATGAAAAGAGCAATTTTAGATATATTGTGCTTGAAGTGGCTGTTTAAGTTAATTTATTTGTTTTTTCCTGGGAAAATGATGCGTTTTATGCTCCGTTCGCCGAGCCTAATGGCTCAATGAGTCTTTCGATACGATACTTAGGGCAAAATTGGTTCTAAATAGTTTTCTCATAATTTTTTATTGATTCGGATTGTAGTCCAGTTTAACGATGTGCTTCTTAATCCATAAAACCCTTAATTATATTCTTAGAACGTTATGAATCAAGTGTTCTCGAGTAAGATCTATGTAATATTTACTATGTACAAGGTTGCATGTTTGAGGATAATACTCGTAATAGGTAGTGACTGGTATTTATCAATCCTACGGATCAAATGTTATACGAGTATAGCTCCTTAGCATTTCTAGATAAACATCGTAATGTATTTGTAGCAAGCGACTCCTTGACATGTGGGATGAGTTAATGATATTGTACATATGCGGTATATGGACTCCTTATGTTATTTTGTAACAGATAAATTACATATTTGTATTTAAATGTATTAAACATGTAACTTGCACTTAATTCGATAAATAAATATTAAGTAACCTCACATGTTTTTATGGAAATGGCTGGTTGTAAAACTATATTATAGAAAGTGTAACGTGTTATATTACTTTTCAGTAATGTTCTTGTTTGTTCTGAAGAGACTACACAATTGATAGCAGCTTAAATTAAAAGTCCGATTTAGTTTAAAATAATAAGAACACATCGTTTGTGGCCATTACCGGCTGTAAACAAATATTGACTGTCAGGACTGTCAGGAGTAATCAGCCGGAAAATAAACACGACTCCCTTAAGATTGGCAAGCCGTACAGCATTACTGGAATCCAGTCTGGGAGGTCCCGAGGTCTACATTGAATACAAGTTATGATTGGAAAACTTTTCGTCATCTATTTTTGTTTACAATTTAGCAACCGCACCACAACCACAAATATAGGTATAAGTAAATTGTACAAAGGTTTAATAAATAAATAAATAAATATTATGGGACAATCTTACACAAATCAACCTAGTCCCACAGTAAGCTCAATAAGGCTTGTGTTGTGGGTACTAGGCGACGATATATATAATAGATATATACGTATAAATACTTAAATACATAGAAAACATCCATAACTCAGGAACAAATATCCGTGATAAACACACAAATAAATGCCCTGACCAGGTTCGAACCCGGAACCTCCTGCTTCATAGGCAGGGTCACTACCGACTAGGCTAGGAGGCCGTTAATGTAAGTCGATTACCGATAATGTGGTAAATAGAGTGCCTTATTCTTCATAGACCGAGACAAGGCAAAAGGATACATAGTTAATCTTCAGTATACATAAACAGTTAGTATTTACCTACAGAAAGATGTATTCAAGTATGATACATTAAAAACATTTCCTTATGGCTTAGATTAATTTCATTACGAAATTAACTGTGGGACTAACAAGTCCTATAGTTAATTTATTTACACACAAAAAGAAGCGTTTTGTCGTTTATAATGCGCTATCTATAATAATATCATATCTCCGCAACAATTATCATTTCAATGCATAGTACCTTTTGATATCTACACAGACAACAGATGGGCGGTGTTGTCGTAAAAAAACTTTTTATTACGCCAAAAAAACCACTCTACCAAATGCCGAATTATAACAAAGCTTTAAAAGTACTGTTATTCTACATATGGTTAGTAATTACGCGGTTAGGCCACCCTCATGCACTTTGACCTTTCTATTCCATAGTCTATTCAAAGCCGCAATTATTATAAAGGATAATTATTAAGCCAGAGAGCGGGACGCTTTAATATCTTCTGAGCAGACCTAGTTGCACTAAAGATAAGTATGATGCAAGGATAAGCGCTGATAACTTATCGTAGAAATTCCTTGACCGTTTTCTAAAACTTGACATCTAAAATATATGTAATGAACTTCAAGTTCCAATATGTGTATTTGGTATGTACAGTACATAGACTTTGTACGAAAGAGATGTCTTTTTGTTTATGGGACTCATACATTCTAGAGAACTTTTCTTTCTGCGTAGACTCTACCTCTAAAACTAGGACTTCGATATTTTAAAACAGTAATTCATTAAAAAGAACACAGTTTAAGCTGTGTTGCGCATTATTATTGTAACGGTATACTCTACACGAGAAATCTGGTTATTGATTGTGACAGTTGCATTTTTACAAAAGGCCATGTGGCGCAGTGAGGTCATTGTATTCGCTGCAACAGAGAAACAGATGATAGGTGATAGTGTATGACGGATAATGCACATATCAGCAACACAATAACTTTCATAAGCCGCCGCTTTTTACCCCACAACATCTGCCCCAGCACGTGCCCCGATTGGACGTATGCATAATAATCATCGTATTAACTATCCTAATTAATTACGTCATAACATGTAAACTTTGAAGTTAATTACAAAAACACTTAATTGTGTAATGCTATTAGTTGTTTAAATTTAAGGAAGGATGTGCTTCAAGTGCTTTTAAGTGGAACTTAATGTATTCTAATATTGTCATGTTCACGGTCTTTAGTTACCAGACTGGGGGTCCAAATGACCAGTTCACGACGTTCGTGGCCAGTGCAACCACAATTCGTTATAATGAGCCTCGTATCGTCACCGAACGGCCACTTTTTCTTTTCTTGGCACATTAGTGCCCGTAAAAGTCGCCCTCGCGAAAGTTATCAATGTTAATATCCTCAGGAAAAATGTTATAGCTGCGGTTGCAATTATAAACTCGTTATTTTATCTGACTCTTTACGTGTTATTCTCCGTTTATTGTTATTCTGCGCAAATTCTCTTTTAAAAATCGGAGGGCTATTGTGATTTCTGTGTAATAATTTGAAATTAATTTGATGCACTGCATTAGTGGGCCGCATCATTATCACGGTTATCACTTCGAAATAGCTTTTTGATACTTGCCAGATGGTATTCCATCTCCCCTCCGAAGCGTCACGGTTGAAGCGGCCTAACCTATCTAACTCTGATCCACTTTTCACAATTTAATTTCGCAGGATATATTCGTAATAGTCGTATTAAAATTCAATATATTTAGCGCCTGAGGCTTATCCTTTTAATCCTTCACTGGATTTTATAAAAAAAAAACTCTCCAGCCAGTTAAATTTAGTTAATTAAACGGTTTCATGTTTACATTTTTTATGTATTCGCTTATTAATCAATGATGAACAAATATCATTGCACGTTTTAATAGGCACAACCACCTTTATCTCATACCTAAATTTATGTAAATATGTATGGACACGCATTTTTTTGGCGAACCAATGCGCCTAATTCAAAGAAATATAATTGAGAAATAACCTTTTTTTCAACTGCGCCTCAATCACAGAACATTCGACGGCTTGCAAATTGGCCAGCATCTGTCCCCAGCGTGCGCGCAAACATCTGTTGTGTAATGATGCCCTTAGCTTCCTGACCTATTGGGCTATTATTTATCTATCAGCGGCCCTCACGTTTAATTAGGCCCTATTCACTTATCGCCGCATTCCTATTTCGATCGGTACACATTTTCACGCTCGCCTGCGCCCGCGCTGCTCGTGGTAACAATGCTTCATTGATCGACGATTAGAGTTAAATTTTGTTCCACTGCACGTGCAGTCGGACTTTTACTTAACACATTTGAATAGCTCTTTCGTCAGAGCATAGGGTCAGTTAAATGAAGATTTATTTAACCGCTAATCTAATTGTCCTCTGATAATGAAAGTTAAGTTCATTTCTTTTACAGAACAATAACAACAACCACACGCAATAACGTGAAAGTCGAGAAGGTACTTTATTTATTTCCCGTCCATGGAAGCGAATTAATTCCATAAGCGCAAAGGGCAATAT
Organism: Pammene aurita; assembly: GCA_947086415.1. Lineage (NCBI taxonomy): Eukaryota > Metazoa > Arthropoda > Insecta > Lepidoptera > Tortricidae > Pammene > Pammene aurita. The sequence continues at coordinate 29,676,216 of OX352298.1, forward strand.
ATAACTTTTGTTACGGGTGTGAGTAACACGGTATTTTAACCTCGCCCACTCATAAATCATACAAAATCCTCGCATGGCTACACAATCGAATTTGTAAGCATTTTTCAATTATCCGTCGTTGACCACAATGGCCGAAGTTATTGGTCTTTTCGATGTCATAAACAATTTGTACTGGGGGATCATATGTACAAAGTACACAAATATAACTCTTACACGATACACGTAAGGCACGTAATAATGTTAATTTGTTCGACCAAAATCGATCCCGCAGCCCTGTTCGATGTAAGGGGGTCGACCTACTTGAATAATTCGATTGTTGCCGCGCCTGCATTCTAAAGCAACTTGTGCAACCGCTAAAACAATAAAACGCTCATAAAATCTTTTTCTGTGCCTTTTTGATGACGTGTACAAGTACATTGTATCCCATTTCAGCGGCTCGTTTCAATTAACTTTTGTAATTTCAACTTGTATCAAACTTTAATCGAATCTTTTTATGTTTCAGGTAAGTACCACCGATGTGTCAAGTTTTCAACGGAAGATAAGTAGATTGGCTACGTTTGATGCGGAAAGTTTCACGATTTATTACTAAGCCGAGTTCCTTTTTTCCTCTTGGACGTTTACGTTTCTTGAAGCAAATTTCTCAATTCATTCTCTTATGGCGGCTTAATTAAGGTCTGCCTATCCAGTGACCCTTCATTTGTACAGATGGGTCCCGACGACCTTATTGCGAAGCAAATTGCTCTCAGCCGCTCCTTGCTTGCTACTTACCAAGAGAGCTTTCCGAAATGATTATTTACGCAGCTATGTCTATCCACAGCCATCTTTATCCTCCGCATTTACATTGCTGAGTAATTTTATCCGAGAGAGTCTCCTACATATTTCAAAGCTCTTTTATCTGTCGGTATGTCACGCAATTAATATTACCCGTAGATAAATAAATCCCGCTTATAATAATGCTCGCAGGAATCGTAATCGCGTATAAAACACGACTTACCATGAAAGAGGAATCTGACAAGTTGGCTTTTATTTTTATCATAAACTTGAGCGTAGAATAACGATTCTCCGAGTAAATAAAACGGTTATCTTAAAACTCCATCAGTGTTAGTCACGAATGGCGGTGGTATGAAAGGGCGAGCGTCGGATCTGTTTATCTGTTTGTGTGGACAAAAGTGCAAAGTAAACATCGCCGCTCGCAACCTGACAACCTGAAGAGCACTCCACTACTCCCTACAATTGTTCGCGATATGATAGAATGAACATCAGACACTTACTTGTACAATGACAACAATGCTAACGCATTTGCGTAAAATGCTTAAAACTCCCTTAAGAATTAATCTTTCTCTTTTAAGAAATAATGTAAGCAGCTTGAAAGAAGAGCGGAACTTAATAACCTTTTCGGCCTTTGCTCATTCCGGCCCTTGCTTTGAGTATACTCTTTTAAATTCGTCCCGCGCCAAGCGCCTCGATAGGCGAATTTGTCGGGTTTAATTAAGGACCTATCGAACAAGTGGCCGGCGCTGAATAGTAAAATGTTTAATCTCAAATTAATTACACCTTGCTCAATCACACGGCCTCTACTTAATTTGCACCTTTATACCTACAAAATGTTAAACTAATACATAGAAAAACAAGAAGCAAAGAATAAATAACAACAAGCGTTGTGGTTTACAGTTTCAAAAGGATGTTTAAAGCTAATGCAATTCGTATCTTGATAACTTACAGGAATAAACGGAAGACTTCGGATGCTATTTCTAAAGATTAACAAGATATAGTGTAAATCCTTACACAGAGCCCTCTTAGTCAAAGGGCTCAGTTAGGTAAACACCAAGACTTTGGATATTTGTTGTTACTTCTACGTGAGTAGTAAAGATATGGCACAAGTTCGCAAGAACTTATCTTCTGGGCTCATTACTAGCCCCACTTTATTCGCTTCTGTAATGGACATCGCTCGCAGACTTATTGGAGTTATGAAGCTTATGGGTTATAAAACGTGCCCACTGTTATTTCTGTAATTTTACTACGCACACTTCAAAAACGCCTAGCACATATCAGGCAAGTGATTTTTATCGGCTATCCACTTGTAGGTTATTATGTTTAACTAGCGTCATTAACTTTATTTACATCAGGGGTTCTCAGGGGCTTTTTTGCTTGGCGCCCTAAAAACAAAACGAGTATCATGTCTTTTTCTTTATCAGTAAAGCTCGCGGTTGAAGACTCCTGATTTACATCATGTTCGTCCTTTATTTATTTTTGGTTGTTATACCATGCCAACCATACGCCAAGGTAATTAGGATAATTATTATATCAGTCATTTAAAAATCGCGCTGCACGCGGACATTGTGTTTGACGGAACTTAATTAATGGATGTCGGTTTCCAACACTCATTTGCCCAGTCATCGCTTTGTAATTATGTAAGACAAATACAACTTTTAAATTAGAAACAAGTCACTCCATGGCGACGATATCAAAATAAATCTAACGGAAATTCCAGAAGAATATTCCTTTCACGTTTTATGATTCATCGTATCGCAAAATGTCTGTATTGAATTTCAAACGTTACAGCGTTTTTCGATTTTGCCTGTTTCCAAATTTATTAAATTGAGTCTGTTACTTGATATCCGGCAAACAAGGGGATGACGTAACGTCGATTATCTAACTTCCTCCATTCTTTGTACAACATGGCGACACTTCCGGGTCGCGAAGTGCCCTCTGCACGGGACGCCGCGCCGGAACACTTGAATCGCCGACTTCACTTGCGACTTCCGCTTTCAAATTATGACATGGAACCATGGAATTGCCCACTACTAGGAAATGTTTTCTTTACGAAAACTTTGTTTGGCTTCACTCCCTTTATTTGCTTATTAGTATCATTAAGCTTCAGTCAACTGCAATATCCAAATATGTCTTGCAAATATGCCATTTTAAACCTCGTTTGCATTATATTGTCTCATATTATGTGTTGTTTTTATGTTGTTTACGCTCGTTATCAAAACATAATAAGAAGTACCTGTTTACAGCCAAAAATCATCTTAAACGAGAACCGAATCTCAAGTAGATGTTGCCACGGATTTTAGAGCGAATTGGCTATTGTTGGTTGCCTTATGGATTATACATAGTTAGAAAAACAAGGGTCTCCTTTTGTCCGTATGTAATTCGAGCAGTAGAGAGTGTTATCGGCTTTAACCGGCCGGCAAGGCCCTTGACTTGACTCCGCTGCCTAATCCCACTTCTGATTATCTTCCATCGAGGGTGCAATTATGCTTACATCAGAACTCATTGAAAAGGATTTTCCAATTAGGGATTCGCATTGAATTAATGGGCGGCCTGAACATTGATAAAACACCTCTCCTCCGTCATTTCAACGTTATAAGAACCATCATTAAGATAAATATTTCCCCTTGAATTTGAATTTTGTGCATCTCTTATCTTATTGTCATTTTCTGTATAAAATAGCCTAAAGACTTCTTTATTTGCTACAACAATATTGCAAATGCTCGGTTTTATTACGTAAGTAATTCGCTGTCGTTTGATTCTAAGGAATTCGTTTTAGTCTCGGCTACAATACCAACTAAAAGTGTTCTTCGTAGACACGGGCGCAAATAGAGTTGTAGCGGGCAAACCATAAATCTTCTCATTGTTTTGTCAATATTCACTAGCATGCATCTCTAGAAATCTCACGTCTTTAATATTACACAGGAATGCTTATTGTTTGATGAGGATCCCGGAAATTTCACAAGTATTTAACGATCTGGGTGACAGTGATTCGCGAACTTAGCAAACAGTTTCCAACGAGGCGTCCCAAGCTTGCAGCCAGCTCAAACAATGGGACCATAACTTAGCTGAGCGAAAAGCTAGCGTTGACAAGGGTAACGTCCTGTTGTTATTTACGTCCCGCTTCTATCTGCGCTAAAGTGAAAAATACCTCTTTAAATAGTTTTCCAATTCAAGCATGGATACTTAGAAGTTTTTTATAACTTTAAAACTCTGTGCCTGAAGATCACGATCATCTGACGTCTTTCAATTCAATTCAGTTCAATATTTATTCATAAAATAATAATTTTACACGTCACATTTTATCACAATGATAGAACTTTTTCATTAATTTTAATTACAATGGTGTACTCATAATCATTTGTGTCCGACACTTTTAATTTCTTCTTTAAGAGTAGTACGATTGGCTTTCATCGATTCCTATCCTATTTGTTCATTGATAGATATGTTTGGTCTATCATTGTCCGATATACTCCTGATCCATATTACTCCTTCGGCAGACTAATGACTGAAGTTTAGTGTTATCCCAATAACGTGGCTAGAAATTTACCGACTAAATTCAATTGTTTACCATCACGAGAGTCTCCGGAGAAACTATATCAATACCTATATTATTATTACACAAAAGCTTATATTATTCTCCGTAGATAAATGCAGTACTAAATGAGAAAGAATATAAGATAATAGCAAGGATCACCAACTTTTCAAGGAATAGCGCAATCCTTAAAACATTTGTACAGATACTTATAGATAATATAGTCGAGAGAGAGCTATGCAACCTGCTATACTTGGTTATATGACGCTGATTTATAGCTAGCTTTGTCCTAAAATATGGGCCTAGCTTTGCGACAGTCGCTTCCAGGAAGTTGATCTCTATCTGATGTCATATTAAATATACTTATATCGCCGACTTTCATATTAACATACAGCGCAGAATTAATGCTTGAGCTTAAGAAAGGCGTTCTTAATCGTTCTATACACAATATAAAATTCAGCTTCGGTTACTTAACAACTAATATTGTTTTTAGGGTTCCGTAGCCAAATGGAAAAAAACGGATGTCTGTCTGTGTCTGTCCGTCCGTATGTCGCAGCCATTTTACTCGGAAACTATACGACGTATCTGAATAAAATTTACACATAAGGTGTATTCTGTATGCCGCTACTTAGTTATGCAGTTAAATTTGAAAAAAAAAAAAATTTTTTAAGGGGGCGCTCCATACATGTAACTAAATTAAAAAAAAATGTTTTAACCAAATATCAACATGTGACACATCAATCGATAGGTCTTTAAAAATAACATTGAGGTTTCTTTGGCCATTTTGTGATTAAATGAATATTTTCTGAAATAACTCTTCGAAAGTCAGAAAATTTGTGTCCCCCCTGTAACTTTTGAACCGTAAGTCCAAAAAAATTAAGGAGATGCGCCTTATCATATAGTTACTTTCTACGAAAATTGTTTTGAACATTATCGGTTCAGCCATTTTTGAGTTATCTCCAAAAAACTTCTTCCATAAGCATCAGATACGACCTTTTGTTATTAGTTTGGTTCTTATTCCATCGAAGGTACGGAACCCTCCTATGCGTGGTCCGACACGCACTTGGCCGGGTTTTTTTTTGATGCAATCGTACTTTACCGCCCAAGTGTACAAAGCCTAAGTTTGTTTATGAAACAGATAGGTTAAATTTATTACTTCCTCTATAGATAATTTGCAAATTAATCTTTCGGCCCATGCCTCGCAGACAGCTCCATAAAGACGCGCTTTGAAAATCTAATAAAAACTCAAGTGATATGCGAATAAAGGACGTCGGAAACACGATCTCTCGGGGGTTTTATTCTCGAACTTGCATTTCATTTGTCTAATCTAAATGATATCGAGAGTGTATTTTGTACTGTATACTTGTCCTCGGGTATTTTAGCTGCGTTTCGTTTCTTAATAACTACTTCATTCATTTACAACTCAAAAAAACTCTATCCACAATATAACAAAATGTTTCAATCGATAACAATGCACTCAATGAAAATATGCCATTTGATGCAATTGGAGTGAAGTCGTACCAGAAATATACCTAGGTACTTACATTTTTAATTTACTTCTTCTACTCACATGTCAACTTATATTTATATCATGAGTATAATATCTACTTCATACCGAATCTTTTTGCTTCACCTATAACAGGAAATTATATAATATCTATCACAATAACGAATGGTAAGCTAAAAAAAACATTAAGCCTATCCGAGTTACTCGGACTGCTCTTAAGGAGCGTGTTCACTTGTTTTCCGTTTACTTTCCAGAGTCGACATAGCAGTAGTATAGGTATTACATACATATATGTATGGGTAAAAGTATTATTTTATTTTGCTGCAAAACTAATTGACCTTTGAACCTGAAGGTGGGAAAGATTGAACATATTCAGACCCATGCTTATAAGGTATTTCCGTCTAATCGGTGGCACTAGAGTTTTAGACCATGAAGTGAAATTCAAAAAAGGTTGTTAATTTCTGGTAATTAATGTAAAGGCGTTAAATTTTGGCATAGTCCAACCTAATTTGGTTAAAATTCAATTGACACGGATGTGATCAATAAATCGTACTACTCGTTCGCCTGGAAAAGGCTGGGCGATTTCTAATAACCGCCGTATTCAATTCGCTTAGGAATCACTGGTCATTAGCACCATTAAGAAATTACTCCTATCGTGCACATACTTATAGCTTTCGCAACTAATTTAACCGTCCCTGTTAGTGTACATTGTCCCTTACAGCGATGGCAGATACCAATGTGGTCGGCCTTCAAAACGTTCCGCCAAATGTAGCAGTGGCCTTGTGTTTCTAACCGATGGTTTTAGTCACGCCACTCACATTACGAGCATGAGCTCTAATCCGTACGTTGAAGAGGTACTCTTTGAGCTCATTGGTAGATTAGCCTGTTGAATGGGCTTTGGCCTTTGCCTACACGCCGTAGTAAAAAATAAACCACTTCAATTGTTTTCAAGTAGAAATAAGTTAAAAAGCTAAAACATATGAAGGTGAAGCTGCTTTGTGTGTCATCTGCTGTAGTAATTAGGCAAGTTTTACGTTCGTCTGGTTTGCTAAGAATTAGGAAGTTTAGGAACATGCATGATTTTTTTGGAAGACGTCATTCGATTCTATTTTTATTTAAGGTATAAAAAAATGCCTAAAATTTTACGTTTTTAAACCGCAATATCTTAAAAAAAACTGTTAAAAATTATCACGGATTTCCACTTATTTATATTGATTTGGTGTTGTCGAACTTGTTTATTGAACAAATTAAATTAAATATTTTTCACCCATGTTCTCCATTCCCATGGTGATGGACACATTCATTTAAACATTGGCAAATAAGAAATCAAAAAATTACATACAGTCGTAGATGATTCGTAAATCATATCACACTATTGCCATATTGCGAAATGTGGAACTCACGAAGAAAATTGTGTCAAAACATTACGGCAATTTAGCTGGTAAATGTTAGTACACGCCATTAGGGTATTGGTCTTGAGCAGAGTCATTAGTTACGGCTTAGTTTAGTACGGGAACGCCTTTTTTACCTATAAAAATGAGATAACTCACAAGTCCGTTTTTATTGTGTGATTTGTTAGAATACGTTAAGTACTAATAATGAAAAATATTTTTTTACAATTGTTAGCATTGCGTATTTGTTTGCTACACAAAGAAAATATTACCTACTAGCTTTTGCCCGCGGCTTCGCTCGCGTTAAATTCGGGGTAACAAACCATACAAACTTCCACCCCCCATTTTATGGAAGTGGGGGGGTTAGAAAGATACAAAAAGTAGCCTATATCACTCTCCATCCCTTCAACTATCTCCATTTAAAAAATCACGTCAATTCGTCGCCCCGTTTTGCCATGAAAGACGGACAAACAAACAAACAAACACACACATACACTTTCCCATTTATAATATTAGTATGGATGCACGCTTTATTTTTTATTATTGCAACATAACTTCACATTTTAGAAGGGTTTTGTCAAGAGCATATATCGTCTTAGCCATTTGCCATTCGTTTAGAATTCAAGGTCACATATATTTTTACAGTTTTCCATTATGCTCGCATACATAATCTATTGACCAAACTGTAATAAAATGACAGATGACGTTGAAATAGTTGAATGCAATAGTATGGTAAAGAAAAATATATCTTGTATAATCTTTTATTGGTGTTATTAAGAAATATCTATATAATACCTGGTGCAACGTCACAAACTGTTAGAAAATATTTTTCACTATAAGTAATTATATTATATTATTCTCTAATTAAAAAAGAAATTCGCACTTGTGAGTTATCGAAGCTCTAAACTGTTCGCGTACTGTAGTATTGACTAAATTGTCGTCTATATACTCGTATGTTTTTAGTGTTTAGAAATAGCCAAATTGAAGGACTCTTATCATTACACTTTTCAGAGGTCATCATTTGATTTTCCAAATAAAATCCACTACTGAAATTAGTCATTTTTAGTGTTCCGTATCCAAAGGGCAAAACGGGACCCTACTACTAAGACTCCGCTGTCCGTCCGTCCGTCTGTCAACTAGGCTGTATCTCATGATGAACCGTGATAGTTAGACAGTTGAAATTTTCACAGATGATGTATTTCGTTTGCCGCTATAACAACAAATATTAAAAAACAGAAAAATAAATATTTAAGGGGGCCATTTTTATAGATAATGCTATGGAACCCTTCGTGCTCGAGTCCGACTCCTACTTGGTCGGTTTTTTCTCATTGATTTGACATGGTTCCATGGAGGTGGTTCCACATGACTGTAATATCTATTTCATTCTCAAATTATGCAGTGTGCGCTAGCCTATATTGGAAGTGCCGTAATATATTTTACTTGGCAAGTTAACGTGTTATGCAAATAATAACCGAAGTTGTTTCCCAGTAGTGCAGTTATGGGACCGCAATCAGTTCGACCTTCTACAATTTTATATCTTAACTGGAACATCATAAAATCGTATTTTGCGTGTATTCATTCTACAGTTTTCAGTATTTAGTTAATTTCTAGACGGAAGCCCGTTATTGGCACTATTAGTGGTTTATATTGTTTGTGGCCTCGGTCTACGACTCCGTTTTCGGATTCATTTGTCACACTAACTACGCTCGAACGCGATTGAAATTTATTAACAACCGTTAAGCGATGTTAAGTATACGCCTTATTTATATAGTTAGATCTTACAAGCGTTTGTCTGCAAGTGTTAGAAGTAGATACTTATTCTTTTTTTTATCGTCATGATTAACTAACCACGGCATATCCATGAATAGGAGACGTAGGTTGTAAAGTAATACTTTTAATGCACAAGAAGAATCTATATTTGTATTTGTGCTATTCTCGATTACATGCTAATAGATATCTAGGTCCACTCGGTTACCTGATCCAATAATAATAAAATGATTATTTTCTTGTGTTTTTCTAAAACATAAAACCCTTTTCAAGAATTTTGTGCCTAGCACGAGAGTGCAAAATAAAAGCGCAAAATGTAAACTTTGTCTCGAATCTTCGCTATCCCCTTCCCCAGCGTGTAATAATCGTAGTCAGTGGGTGCTTACGGGGTTAAAATGGCTTAGATAAGAACATTCTCACTACAAACTGCGAACATAATCTTATTTAAATATTTTATCGACTTTAAGCCGACATTAAACGGGCATAAAAGAAGACTTGGCTGAGGAAGGGAGGCATGACCCTTTTGGTAATCGAATGTTTGTCTAAAGTGATTTAAAGAGTTCACTGCCGCCAAAGCTGTGGCGTCAAAGTCAAAGCTCGGTTGCAAAACTGTTACGTGTAATTTTTTCGCGACTTAAGCGCGTAAAATGTTAAATTTAGCTCAACTTTACAGGCTTTTTGCTGGAAGTATTTCCACAGAACTTGGCATACCATTAGTTCAGATAAGATGGACTATAATAAGACCTTATAGAATATTAAAACGTGTAACAGCATAAACCATTAAGGAAAGTTAATAAAAGCCACTCAATACGCTCGTAAACTCGTAAAGCTCTTACGTGTGATCTTTTCGCGACTTAAGCGGATATTAAATTTAACTCGACGATATATATTTTTATTTGACTGTATTTTTAAAGAACACCAACGTTGGCATATACCTAATTATGTAGTTGAGGTTGGGCTTGAATTATGTACATAGGTTCCACAGTATAAAGACATTAAGTAAGTTCCTATTGATCAAGCTCATGAAATGACGTTACTGAAGTGCCGTTTGAGCTACTTAAACTTATAACAATGGGACAATCCTACTAGACTGACCTAATTCTAAACTAAGCAAGATTACTAGTGATACCTACCTGCGTATAGACTAAGGATTAATAAAACAGGCTCTTAATGGGATTCAAAGCCAGGATCATCAGCTTCGTATACAGAAACACTATTGTATAAACGAAGATACATTATACCTATATTGATACCTAATAGTATAAATTATACCGAACTCGGCTTATTAGTTGAGTTACTATTTGCGTCCCACACGCGTGAGTCACGCGCAGACGGCGCACAGACAAACAAACAAACAACTCGTCTAATGATTTCCTAAGTACGCAACCACCGTGGGATCGACATTAAGCCCTGTAGGTCTTTCTCGAATGTTTCTGATGTATTATCGGGTCAGTGATAAATTGCATGGTCTGTGAGCAAGAACATGTTAAATATTATTGAAGGACTATCTATGTACTAACTTGATGTACTCGTCAATATATGCGCGTGCGCACTGATAATCAGAATTTAACTCAGATCGAAAATAGTTATTTCCCCTCCGGTCGATTTTGGCCACTTCCTAATTTGTATCTTTCCAAACTTGTCCACTTCCTAACCTGTCTCTTTCATTTAATGAAAGGAGATCGTCAATTCTGGGCCAACTGATATAAACCGTATACAGTTTGTACTGCAATGTAAAATAAATACTCATTTTATTATTAAAGTAGACAAAATATTGCAAAAAAATGAAACGGGAATTAGAAATACTAAGTAAATAAACATTATGTTGATTTTTCCGCAATTAAAATACAGCAAGACAAGTTGTTAACGTCCTTATGGCATTGACATAAAGTTTAACTTCACCCTGGCCTGAAACGGGATTGTTTTTTTGTTTGACACTGTCAATGTATACCGTTACATAATCTGCGTTTTGATACTGTTCGGTAAGTTAGAACATTGTAATATTAAAATTGTATCTAAGCCTACGAATACGGAAGTTTAAATTAGAAATCGACTGTATTAAAACGCCTAAAGATTGAAAATGCGTATTTTTGCATTTTTGATCGGAGTTTGAATATTAAAAGTGGATTTCATAATGGCATAATATCATGCTCCTTCGATAACGAAACACATCTTTTTTTCAATTTTATAATGTCAGATTAGACGTGTGCGCCGCCATAAAAATCCGCGGCGGCGGCGCGCCGGGAATTTTTGGCGGCGTGGCTGCGCCACGCCGGCGTCAAGGTCACTTCTGCCTGCACTCGTAAGGCTCACGTTTCGCATTAAAAATATGTTAAATATCAAAAACTTTTTAGGAACAAGGAACATAAAACGACGATATATAAGGCCGTTTGCTTATTTCAAGGTGTTTTTTTTCTAGTACACTTCAGTCCTGCCTATTTTTCGGAAATCGATTTTATGTTGATGTTTTTCATAATTGTGATAAGTTAAGATCCTTTTAACCTTTTGACCGCCAAGCATTGAACAAAAATGACGCGCCACCGACGCCACTTAATCGCATTTTGTCAAGCGAAATTGAACTTTGCGGAAGCCCGCGTAGGTCCCTATTGCATTACAAAACCTGTCGGCTGTAGCCGTCGTTGGCGTCCATGGCACAACTTTTTGATGTCGGCCACAGCCGACTGTGGCGGTCAATAGGTTAAAGCAAACTCCATCTAAAGCGTGTACCAAGGCCAGCTACCATGAAATGTCTTGCGGGAGCTCGCCAGAAGGTTGCCTCTTAAGATAAAGGACGTTATAAGGGATCCTATTGAAGATACAGAGACAACATGGAATGGCTTCAAGGCGGTTGTGTCCGAAACAGCGAAAGAAGTTATCCGCACTCCTGGGAGCCAAGCAAGATGGAAACCCTAGATTTCTGATGCTACCTGGGAACTTATTGAGCGAAAAAAGACTCTCAAAGAACAAGGCCTTAGCACAGACATAGCAAGAAAGGAGTATTCCAGGCTACACACTTGCGGGAAAAGGGCATGCAGACGCGATAAGAATAATTCAATCCATGCTTTGTGTGACGAAATCGAAAACCATGCTGCAACTGCTCATTCTAAAGACTTGTTCTAGAAAGTGAAACTTCTCATCCGCGACTTCAAACCTAGAAGCTGGCAGATAGCGGATACTGATGAAGACACTTTATCAGACCTGGGAAAAGTGTTGGCTAGATGGAGAGACTATTTGGAACAACTCTATCGAGATGTTCCGGAACATCTTTTAGTGCAAAATGACGCTGTGAATCCACCAGAGCCAGACATATTTATTTTCTGAAGTGGAAGACGCTATCAGACGTCTGAAAGGTAATGCCGTCGGTACTGATGGTATATGCGCTAGTCTCCTAAAGAATCTAGGTGGCGAAGGTACACAGTTCTTACACCAGATTTGCTGCAAAGTGTGGAGAGAGACTGGACTGAATTCATGGTTATACCTCTCCATAAAAAAAGGCTCGACGCTAAAATGTGACAACTATAGAACTTTATCTATTATATCGCATGCCAGTAAAGTATTTCTTTACATCATGAATTTGCGATTGACAAAGTTACTGGAACGGCAAATACTTGCAGAGCAGGCTGGCTTTGTATTTGGGCGAGGGACACGGGAGTAGATTTTCATCGTGCGCCAGATCATCGACAGATGTCGTGAATGGAACAAGCCATTAGTCCTATGCTTCATAGATTATGCCAAAGCATTCGACTGTGTTAAATGGAATAATATGCTGTACGTGCTCCTGGAGATGGGTGTCCCTGCTCATTTAGCTCAGCTTATTGAGAACTTGTACGCCGAAAGTACTGCCAGAGTGCGCATCGAGAATACCTTGTCGGACCAGTTCAAGCCGGAAAGACGAGTAAGACAGGGCTGTATATTGCCTCCGAAGCTCTTTAATATCTACGGCGAATACATCTTTCGTAAGGTCACTGAGAACTGGGACGGTGGCATATCAATTGGCGGCAAAACGATCAGCAACCTACGCTATGTTGACGACACAACGCTCTTGGCTTCCAATGAGGAGGAGATGTGTCTTTTGTTCCGGCGAATAGAAGCGGAGAACATCGAAATGGGACTTCACGTCAACCATGCCAAAACCAAGTTAATGTTTGTACACCGAAAACAGTCTCCTCCCCGAAGCCTAGCACTGAAAGACCTAGAATGCATCTGCGCCTTCACCTACCTCGGCTCACTTCTATCTAGCGATGGTAGGTATCAACGTGAAATCATCCGGAGGATTCAAATAGCGAAGGGTGCTATGACTCGGTTAGATAGGATCTGGAGAGGTCGCGGCAGACTAAGGTTAGACTTATGCGTTTCCTGGTGTTTCCAATTTTCCTATGCGGTTCTGAAACTTGGACTATCAAGGCAGATTTGAAAAGCCGTATCGACGCGTTTGAGATGTGGTGTTGGCGAGGGCTTTTACGGATACCTTGGACTGCGATGCATACTAATCAGTCCATATTAGAGGAGCTACGCATAAAACGCTGGTTGTCTACGACGTGCCAGGACCACATACTTCGGACACCTCTCTCGACGCTCCTCGGATAACCTGGAGAGGATCATCATGACGGGAAAAGTTGAAGGCACAAGACTAAGAGGCCCTCCCCCTGCAAGATGGTGTGCCCAAATCACTGCACCCATGCAATTAAAACTGCAAGAAGCCATGCGCTTAGCAAGGGATAGAAGCCTACGGAGGAACCTGGTCTTCAATAGAAGGACATGATCCTCAGCTCTGAGGGAACGACTAGTGATAATGAAGATCCTTTTTTGACTCGCAGTAGGTCGAAACATACTGTTCTGTATTAAGGATCAATCCTGCCACCGAAAACACTTCTTTTCTCGGGATAATTTAGTTAGTGGTACAATTTTGATGGCAGATTTATTATTTTCGTTACCAATCTTATTAATAAAACCATCGATTTCATATTTGTTAGGTCAGTGGTTAAATCATACTCATTTATTAATCTCCCGAAAGAGAAGGAATTGACCAAATCCATACTATTTCAATGTATAGATGTTTTCATGGTTTAATTCGTCAATATACGTTGTTAAATGTTCAACTGACTGTCCTTCATCGGTAATTGTCATTGGCAATTTTTTTCCGAATTGTGAAATTTTGGCCAACGGCGTGGATTTTGAAATCCGCGGCGGCGGCGGCGGCGTGGGTCCCACGGCGCGGCTACGCCATGCACGCCGGCGCGGCGCACACGTCTATGTCAGATACTAGTGCTATCGCACTTAACGGTGGTAAATCTTATCCCTTCGCAATAGGTGTTAGGAATGTTCAGTTAATAGTATCAGTCTTTGTTTACCAAAATACAGGAACTATAAATACGATCAAAATATGACTTTTTATTATTTCATCATGGTTCCCGTTTTGTTTTTAAGTCCGCTTTTGTACATTATCTTTAAAAAATCGGTACTTTTTTTACATTAATATATAAATCATAGGCAAGCACGCTTTCAAATATTGTCCTTGTCAGATTCAAGTTTTAAATCCATGATTTTTCAATTTTCCATTAGATTTCGCAATATTTTTTATCTACACTCATATTGTAAGTTCTCTAAAATGTGTTCGAAAACGGTAGGCAATGGCTAGCATTACCACCACCGATTTTACTATGATAAGCTTTTTATCTGTGGCAGTAACGTAATTTTAACGTTACATGCTCAACTATTGATGTGTTATGAGTTTTGATAACATAATGTACACCTGCACCCTCCCGCGCATCCGCCGACAGCCCGACACGCGCCTCCCCGACCGCCGGCACAATCGAGTTGGCCATGGCGGTGCAATGGCGGCCATTCTATGGTTTCCGAATACGGCATTTTGGATAAATAATATGAGTGTAGATAAAGCAGTGTATGCAACTGTACGTAATTAGGCCTTAAAACGTAACTATACCACCATCCTGATCTAGAAATTATGACGATTCTTTAAAAGTAAGAACCATTCCTAAACGGTCCTAAATAATCTGGGCCAGATCACCTAACAAAAATTGACGATCTCCTTTTAAATTATTATTCTGAACATCAACCATAAAATATTTACAACAAAAAAACAGTAGGTACGTGGAAAACACGTTGGTGATTCTGTAAATTATTACGCAGGCTTTTTTCATTTATTTCCGAAGAATGTCAATCGACGATATCAATAGTTCACTTAAGTAGTAATACTGCAAAAAATTAGTTGCTCTTGGGATTTTCTATATCCTCGCGCTCGAGTTTCACCCGTACTAGACTTTACGAGCTAAGCATATTTTACAAAGACTAATGTTCAGTTCGGTTGCTATTACCAAGCAGATAAATAAGTACAATGAACGCTTCCCTACGGTTATTACTTCCGCGCGATGATGGTGCTTTTCACAGATTACGTCATGGCGTATTACTGGTAGGTAATTGGCTTTAAGTACTGGTCCACATAATGTTTAATTGTCAAACAAAATGTAACAAAGAATTTGTCTTGTCTATATAAAAAGTTACATTCTTCATACTTGTTGCATATAGTGTCACGTTAATGAGGTATTAAAGCTACTTAGAAAACTATTTCGGATAGTTCTCCAGCAACGTGTCGCTATAGTGTAAAGTTGTGATCAAATAGCGCCTTACAATTTTGTAAGTTTTGGTGCCTAATTAGCAAAGCCTCTGACCAAATGGTCAGAGGCTTTGCTAATTAGGCACCTACCCTACAACCATGAAGAAAACAATTTTGTGTGGAGCTTTGAGGTCTTAACTTTTCTTACCTTTTCTATGAAGCACTCAGAAGTGATTGGTAAAATCTACGAAGCGAACCAGTCGTATTTGCGATACCGTCAAATTGCAACGAACAGTGCAATTGAATTTTGTTTATCCAGAAATACAACGGGTGAGCATTGTTATTTGTGTACTAGCATCCTTGTAATTAAATTATATTTACTTAATTAAGTAGGATGCAATGGAGCGTAATTTAACTTGAACACATGTTGTTTAGACATATTTGCATGGACACATACACATCACAACGAATAATTTGTGTTTATATTCTTTGACTGTTTGTGTTCAATGGCTTGTAAACCAAAATTTCAAATAGAACTGTTGTTTGTTACTATTGTCAGCTACTATACTTCATATAAATCGGTTAAATGTGCCTGTTTCTACATTCTACCGTTAATTAAGATTTATTTTTTAAATGCTTAAAACTTGAACAGAATTTCTGGAAATAATCTTTACCATACCTTCGGTAAAGATATTAAGCTTCCTAACGAAGATTTAGCTTTCGAATTTCGGTAGTCGTGAATATTATTATGATATAGGTATATCTATTTGTGAATAAGCCTTGCCTTTTTTAAGTAGGTCGATATGTACACAAATATTTATTTTATAAGCACTTTGTTAAACAGCTCATTTTGTATACAAGCTTTTTGTAGACTATACTTGATAGTTACTTTGTCATTAAGTCCAGGTAGGTCAACCGTCGTCTTGGCTATAACCAAACATACAACTTATGCAAGGATTCTAAGAAAATGTATACAGATTGTTAATATAGTGACTAAAAATGCGGCTGCTGCCTCACCTCACTGTTGCAGTTACTTACAAAACTAAATACTCCAGTTTCATAAAATACTAGCTCTGAGTGTTCAAGAGCGATGAAAACAGATTCCTTTATAAAGAGATTCTATGGAAAGTTTTCCCATTTTCGTCGCTCTTAAACATTTAGTACTTATCTGCCCGAGTCCCACATTCTCCGTTTCGGAGCACGTAGCGGGACGACAATGAGACGCGATGAGAGATTAAACTGATGCCTCAGCGAACTGCTCCACTTACTAAATACTCTAATATCCTGCCATAGGAATTATCCTCTTGACATCTGACCGCTTTCTTTATGCATAGAGTATTGTTATGCAACTTCCGTATTTAACGTTGAGGAAAATGTGGTTTTTGTAGTAGGGTTTATATTCTGCACGCCCTACAGCACAACTATGTTGCGGCTCGATAAAATTGGAGCTAAATAACTTTAGTAACTTTACTTGAACCTGCAAAATTGAAGTCAGCATACCTTCTATGGGATTAAGGAAGCTAAGGTAGTTTCGCGATTAAATAGTACGGAAAAGGTTTTTAAATTACAAAACCGTGAAAATTGTTTGATCATCTCGCGCTGATCAAAACTGCGAAAAAATTAAATTGAACAGTTATACAAATAGAACTGATCATATTCTTCGCCATTGTAAAATGTATTTGCAGAGTTGTATTGGGAATACACTAATGATCCCGACTAACCTTAATTGCCTGTGAGAACTGTAATTTTCTCAAGTCACGATTATAGCTCGTTACATTATAAGTCAAATAGAAACAACATTATAAGCAATATCTCATTGTGCAAATAAATTCGGTATCAGCTTTGTAGGTACCGGTAATTCCTACCGGAATTTGAATCTCAAGGGTCAAGTAAAATGTTACGAAGATTTCGCAAGTTTTGATTTATTAATGTTTAGGATTACCGTACCTAAATAAACAAAATTTAATTAGTAATCTTCCTCAAGTTGGTTTAAACGGTATACTTAAACACTTTATAACAATTTATAAATAGATTAAGTCCAATGACTTAAATCGATTCTGGCAAAGTAATTTATACAAATTTTAGAATTAGGTACTACATAGGTTTGAATACTTAGCAAGAGTAAACAGTAGGTTAATAAGTTCTGTTTAAAAATCATCGATTTGCTGCTTTTTTATATTTTATACGAGGGCTGCTATTTATATATCCGGAAACCGGGATTACAATCTTCTTAAATAGCATATTTGACCTCCATGGTAAAATTTGAACTTTTTTAAGTACTGGCCGGTATATTTTTTCTTTCTTATTAACGCTCGTGTTTTGTTTTTGACGGGTTTTAAATGTCATCTCGCAGCAAGAATGGAACTCACTCGTGAAAATATTCGTGCTATGATTTATTATGATTTTCGGCGTGGTTTAACGCAACAACAGTGCATAGATCAACTAACTTCAACTTTTGGTGATAAAGCCCCATCTAAAACTACTGTGTATCACTGGTTTAGTGAGTTCAATCGTGGACGTAGTATGCTTACGGACGAAGTTAAGGCAGGTCGCCCGAAATCGGTCGTTGTACAACAAAATATCGAGTCTGTGCGAAAACTTATAATGGACGACCGACATGTTACGTACCGCGAGATAGAGGCGACTCTGGGTATTTCTATGACCAGCATTAATAGCATATTACATAATTATTTGGCTGTAAAAAAAATTTGTTCGCGTTGGATACCCCACAACTTAACAAAAGAGCAAAAAGATGCTCGCGTCGAATGGTGCAATAAAATGTTAAAAAAATATAACCGTGGTGACTCAAAAGCCGTTTATAACATCTATACAGGTGACGAATCCTGGATCTATGCATACGATCCCGAAACGAAGCAACAATCAACGGTATGGGTGTTTCAAAATGAGCCGAACCCTACGAAAGTTACTCGTGCAAAAAGTACATTGAAACAAATGGTGGCCTGCTTCTTCGGTATTAATGGCCATGTAGCTACAGTGCCACTAGAAAACCGTAGAACGGTTAATTCAGAGTGGTACACGACCATTTGCTTACCGGAAGTATTTGAACAAATTCGTAAAACTAACCAGCGACGAAGAATCATTCTTCATCATGACAATGCTGTCATACGTCACGCGAAACAACTCTATTTTTGGAGGGTCAAAATGTGGAATTAACGGGTCATCCGCCGTACAGCCCTGACTTGGCACCCAACGATTTTTATTTATTTCCAAATATAAAGAATAAATTACGCGGTCAACGATTTTCGACCACTGAAGATGCTGTCGACGCATTCAAACAACACGTTATGGAGGTACCTCAGGCGGAGTGGCAGAAGTGCTTTAAAAATTGGTTCACGCGAATGCAAAAGTGCATAGATCATCAAGGGGAATACTTTGAAAAACAATAAAACCATTTTCAGCCGTGTACGTTTGTTTGTTTTTTTGTTTCCGGATATATAAGTAGCAACCTATGTAGCACGTTAAAATCATAAATAAATCTTTAGTTGGGTAGAATAAACCAATATTTGAAACGTGACTAATACGTTATACGTAGCAGTAATTAGTTTTAACCAACGTTTAACATTCGACCGAAGACTATATATAATAGGCTGAACGTAGGCTGGTCAGTTAATTCGTAGTCGTGATTGAATTAACGAAGCTGCGCTTGGCAGAGCTCATTTCAAAGACCGTAAGATAGTATCGCCTGATGCCTTTATACTGACGGCCGGGCATGGTAAATGGTAATGATTGCTTGTGGCAGACGTTGCATAGATGTACATTACGAAGAAAAATGTTTCTTAGGGCAAATAGGTACTTTGTATGTAAGATATATCACGTCTATGTCAATAAGACCACATCTCTCATGATGCTAAAAGGGTATCAAGATCACGTTGACAACATGTACTGGTTTTTTGAAGAACTCTTTAGTCCCTCCAGATTCGCAACACCGATGCTACAATTTTAAATTCATATTGTATTCTTATATTAAATCTTTATCTTGCGCCGTCAACACGTCATGTTATCTATTCTTATTTTCTTAGATATCCCATCCTCCATACGGAAGTTAACAATAATTTAATTTCGTTTATCTAGAGAGCGTTCAATACTTATCTCTCTCAGATTAACGTCGTCACGACATTCCGTATCAGAGCAATCCCGCAGCGGGTAATGGAACGCAAACAGAGCACCGAATTAATAATTTCAAACTGAGCAGCGAATGGGAATGAATCGAGAGTTTCAATCCGGTTTGGAGTAACGACACTTGACAGAAGTCCTGAGTGCCTTTTAGGGGACCACGTGAATCCGATTGAAGATAGCACTTCCTCGTCATTGCATAAACAAAAGCCTGCTGCAAAAAGAACCTGCTCCATAAATAAAGCATAGAATGCAAACCGGTTATGATTCTCACTTGAATATATTTTAAACATCAACCTGAATATCTCGTGTGCGATTTATATCACAGCGGGCTAAGGCATCGCTTGCGCCTGTCCATTTGAAAATATCAGGCATACGTCAAGCTGCACCCAGTAAGCTCGCAAATTAATAAGTTACAATTATAGTCTTTATGCCTAGTCTTAAAGGTAGGTTTTGGGTTCATACGCAGTTCCAGACGGCTGAGTATGCTGTCTAACGAGGAGTGACGGCTCTAGGACACAATGGCTCAGGTGCTTGGAGGCAAGGAATGCTGAAAACATGCCAGCTCATTCTTAGTCCGAACCGACCGACATCATTAAATCGATCATGTTCAAGCGTAAATCACCGGGGCATTGATTTAGAAATTTCAACAATCCAACATTGCAAATGTATGCATTTGTTTATATATGACTTCACCATATTACTTTTAGGTAACAAAATGCGGTATGTTGGTAGAATTACAACGGACTACTCAGATTATATAATTTCCCATTTAAGGCAAATTAATATTCTGAATCTTGCATCTTGCATGACGCGGCTCTACTCGGTATCATAATTGGCCATAACATAAGTTAGGTACCGGCTACATTTAGAAATGCAGGCTTTTTCCATTACGCTCTAATTACTTATTGTGCTAAGATGAACCCATTTAACTAATTAAACTAATTGTTGAATTGTAGGACTTTCCATTTCGTGCTACATTTTATATTTCGTTACGATAACATACATAATTAGGAAATCTATATTCTCAGTTAATGTTCACGTGAATTATCTTCTTATTTCGCTGACTTCAAAGGCCTTAAGAGCCATCAACTAATATGAAAAGATTTTAATAAATTCTCAAAGTATGCACCTTTACTAAAGTAAAGTCCTCCTATGCCAATTCTACGGGGCGTCATATCAAGAACAAAGACCTGCGTATCGACGGCCCTTGACATGGAAAGGCTTTTTTGCCATTCACAATATAGGGCTGTATTTCTATCGCACACCGAGAGCAGGCGACTATTCGACTCTACAGAATCACAACTCTAAGAATAAGCTAAGAACGCATAGTTATTATGAGTCTCTCGAGGCAAAAGCCTGCCTGTAGACGCTCGGTAGGCGATGGTAATAGAGACTAGAAAAAGCGACCACCAGCTCCTGACGTTAAATTCGACCCATTTTCAACCTAAAAACCTTTCAAAAAGGGTTCAATTTAACATCTACGTAAATCTGTCCTACTCTATAGTGTCTAACACTTTGTTCGTAAAAGCATTCCATCCATTGTGATAACAGTAGCCCTGGAGACTCAATACCCAGGGCATATATTGGTAACGCGGTTGTGTAAATATGCATGTCATGTCTCTTCCGTATGAATATCGAAAGAGAAATAAATTGTCTA
Organism: Pammene aurita; assembly: GCA_947086415.1. Lineage (NCBI taxonomy): Eukaryota > Metazoa > Arthropoda > Insecta > Lepidoptera > Tortricidae > Pammene > Pammene aurita. The sequence goes on from OX352298.1 coordinate 29,697,555, forward strand.
GAGAAAACTGATACTTTTGTTGATGCATATTTTGGTTTATTTGCCTTCTATATCGTATTAGTAAATATGTACTTTGAGCAAACGGAAGCACAGAATTCTTAAGTTCTATTAGATCACAGCAAACATCCTTGCAGGAGTTGCCAGCATTGAATGTTATTATCGATATAAGCTCATTCATAGATAAATATGTCGAAATCACCGACATCAAATATAAGATAGCTCTAAAAACCAATATAAATTTAATAAATGCCTTCAAGGTGTTACGACACCAGATTATTAAAGTCCCTATAGTAAATGAATACATCTTACCCTATTGCATATTTGCGGCATCCCGCGTGGCAGAGCCTTGTAAAATTACGCGATATTTTGTAACCTCCAGGCGGCTGACAAATTGCAATCTCCAGCTAAAAGGAAAAGCGCGAAAATTCAATCTAGATAAAATAGTTTTGAAGCTATGAGATAGAGTTGTTTGGGGCAATATATTTGGCCCATATTTCTTCAAATTCCTTATATCGGAAAGGAAACTTCGTAAGTTCTGATCGCGTGGTCGAGATTGAAAAATTGTTGATCTCTGTCATGCGTCAACCAGTTGGAAAATTCGCTTGCGGCGGAGTTTTACATCTTCTTACATCTATTGGACTGTCTTCTACAACTCGTAATACTCAATCATTGCTAAACTATTATTCTATAGTAGAGATGTATTTTTAATTCCGTTGTTAGGGTTTTTTTTTAAACTTGTCGTCGACATCATCATCGACTTTACGCAGGACTCTAGACTGTCTGTTTCGGTGTCTAGTTTACCTACTTCTACTAGTTAAGTTCCTCATTCTCTATTATCTTAATTCTCAGGAGTAACATAAACGCAATTAACCATTATCTGGTAGAAATAGCCTTGGTGGCGGACCACACAGACGCCCACTGCCTGAAGCCACTCGTGAGCCATAAGTCCTGCGACCGCCCTGCGATAATAAAGACTTTCCCACTACGAACCAATCGGTATGAAGCTATAAAATAAAATCATTTTATTTGTTTCTATCCCGGGCTAAGTCGCTCAATTCGCATGGTTTGATTGCAGTTGTTCTAAAACTGTATGTTTTAACGGTTTTATGATTAAATATTGTCAGTTGATAATCATCCGTTATATTACCTTTATAGTCATAAAACGACAAGTTTAATTAAAATTATATTTTTATATTTCATTGAAAGGTAGAAAGAAGGACCTAACTTAGACTCCCCACTCGCATCCAATTTCAGTCATTGGTGCAAATTTTTTGGTAACATAAAAGTGGTTCACGCGAGATACCTGATACCTGCTTAGTTATCAAAATACAAGAGCGATGTCAAGCATGACTATGCAAAAGCACAAAGCTTACTGAGTAGTGGCCAGTCTGAACAAATTACAGTGTAGCAAGTACAGCACCGAATGCCGGAAGCCGGTCGCGCGTGGTCGACGGTCGTGCCCACGTGATTGACAGCTCACGCTAGAGGCCACATCTCTGCTCTGTGAAATACCGCACGTCTGCAAGCCTTGTCTGAGTCGAGTGTTTCAAATTTAAACAACCTGTAGCTTCACCTGCAGCGTTTATATGTTTACTAAGTTTACCAAGTTTGGCGTAATTGTTAATGCATAGTTTTTCGTTTAGATTATGTATTAGTGTAGTATATTTTACCACACTGGCAATGAGAGAAGATTTTGTCCAACTTGAAGCTTAATGGGCTTAGGTGCGTTAAATGTCATTGGATAGTTTCAATTTCTGCTTTCCCAGTACTACTATCACAAGGAAGAAATGCCTATCTATATCCAGTGACATGTAGCCATACGGTAAATAAATAAATTGTGAACGTAATAAGATTAAAAACCCACAAATTGTAATTGGTTCCGTTTTTGTTTTAAAACTATACACGAGCTTATAAACGTTTTTGGTCTATGGTGTAATGTAAGTATGGATTTGACATACCAAAGAGATGTTTTTAACGATCGCGACCTGCGCGTTGATTTGCGCGTTTATCCTCATTTACGAGTATGTAATAACACCCGACCGTTTTTAATTTCTCTTAACATTATACGAGTATGTAGACGGAGACCTAGCCACGACAGATATGACACAATAATGAGAGCAACAGAACCCCTCTAGTCAGTTTGCTATACTATGCTTATTTCTAGATCTGGACATCTGGTAGCTGTGGATGAAGAATGCAAACCACTTCAAGAAAACCAATTATTGATTTGGTTTGATGCAATATTATGAAAAAAAAAACCGGCCAAGTGCGAGTCGTACTCGCGCACCGAGAGTTCCGTACAAACCTGTAGGTATATATAGGGGTAGTAACTTTAAAATATTTTTATTATATGATGTAACAAAAAATTTACGGTTTTCGCAATTTTTCCTTTATCTGTGCTATAAGACGTTGCTTCGTACCAAATTTCAAGATTCTGAGTTCACGGGCAGTACCCTGTAGGTTTTGATTCCCTTGTGAGCGAAAATTTGCGGAAATTTGCGGTGTATATACCGTATCTTTTGATTGCGTTGGCTTAGAAGTCTGATTTTTTCACAGCTCCAAGGGACAGTAGACCTGAGTATTTGATATAAATTTCAGCATGATACCTCCACGCGTTCCTGAGAAAAATGGTCTTGACAGACAGACAGACAGACGGACAACAAAGTGATCCTATAAGGGTTCCGTTTTTTCCTTTCGAGGTACGGAAACCCCTAATTATAATTAATTAGATTATATCATTGCCAAAAGTTTCTGTTGTGGGGGAAGTAGTGAAAAACGACGTACACATAATGTAATTCACAGTTTGTCGCCTACTGTTTTTGTTTCCATAATAATACGCAATGATTTTTGCTCTAATGTTAAAATATCGGCCCTGTCCTTTATAACTAAGACAACTTCGGCAGTGTTAACGTATTTTGGTATTACTATTTTCCAATTCCAAAATTTTGCTAGTCTGTCACTCTGACCTCCACCCATTAAAAGCTGCCAGATGCCCGAATCTAGTAATAAGGATAGTATAACAATCTAACCAGATGGGTTTTGTTGCTCTCATTATTGTGTCATATCTGACGTGGCCAGCTCTTAGTTCATTACTTTGTTCGTACTTGGGTGAATTATAAAATTCCGATTTCGTCATGTGTATGTTGACATTACTGTCAACTTGTACTATCAAGTTTTACAAGAATAAAGGCTGGGCATCCGGCGAGGACTGGTCCATTGACACAATTGCAGCCGAATATGGCGTCCCATTCATTAACGATCTACTTTTTCATATGCCACTTAACTCGTTGTAAAAACACTGATTGGCATGTGGCAAGCAAGCATCTTGTCTTTAATATCTCTGCCATATTGTCTTACGTTAAGTTTTTGATCTGGAACGACTGGAACAGACCCTTTTATAATGATAATTAAATTAGAATCAAACATAATTTTAATGAATTTAATCAACCGAATTAAATCGACGTATACCTGTCGTATAAAATTATACACTGCGCTCTATAAAATGTGGCGAACCGTTGTTACGTCGTTAACTATACTTTATTTAACAAGGCGGCGTCACACTGATCGTAATTTGAGAAGTAAATACTGGGGCAAGGCTCGTATTACACTTGCCGCAAATAATTAACGCAAACTTTTGATCAGTTGTAGTGAAAATTTAATGAGGCAAACAACCTCCCTTCATAGACGCTAACAGATGCCAGCTTGGGTCACTTTAAACAAAATGTTAAGAGATCCGAAAGTAACTGGGTATCTAACAAGGACACTAACTGTAAAATAGAGGATTTACGTACGCTCATAAAATTTAAGCGTCAATTGAAACGCAACTGTGTTACTTGTTAATGGAAAGTATCTAGAAATTTGCATCAACTCAAAACTTTTAAAGTTTGTGTCTGTCTTATCTGGCTAATGTCTTAAAATTAATTCGCTCGGAGTGCTTGTTCTGATTTCGAACTACAATAACGAATTGCAAATTAAAGAGGGCGAAATATATTGAACAATGAGAATTTGTTTCAAATCCAATTAATTTGATTTAGGAAATACAATTGGAGGCTTATTGATATTTTAATAAGAACATAATGCGAAATTTGAAGTATTTAGTGAACAAGATTCACATTTTTATTAACTTAAGTATGTGGTGCAGTATGTTAGATGCTTTCTGCATTAAAGGTTTTACTATTCTAATTAATTATTTTCTAAATTTCATCAATAACAATTAAATTGACATAACGTAGTTAACTCTTAGCTGAAATTATCTTCGTAACACGCTTGCAGAACCAAGATCGGCACTTGTTATAATTGCTAGTGATTATTGCACCTCCTAGCTTACTTATCGGTAATTCGATGCTCCAGTGCGGAACTAGCCAATGTTCAAATACTTTAGAACTACCGTTTAAAGAGGAAGCTTTGCAGAAACTACAACTCAATCTTCTATTATTTTACTCTATGGACTTACATATATCTATACTTTAAATCATATAATGTAAATATAATTAAATATGTGTAAGAATTAACCGTATACAAGTATTATAAAATATTATATATTACGGTTAAGAACAACTGGAAAGGAAGGTACGAGTAGGTTAAGTAATTAATATCTTTTTGTGTTTACGATTTGAAATTAAATTACACGCAAACAAAATATGCGATGCTCAACCAAAGTGATTGCGTATCGTTTTACTCGAGCCGCGTATTCCGCAAACCACTCAAAACGATACCCGGCTCCAAGCGAAATAAATGCCTCCTCATTCCAGGGCCCGATTTGGCGAAACGGCTTCCGTAACCGTCTCGTTACTTGCTGATTTATTTAACATTGTACTCGGAACTACGGGTCATATGAATATAAATAAAAAGCACCGTTGGACTGCGCGTATTCAACCAACAAAACCAGGAACGCGGCGTGCCGTATGCTGAGCAAAAACAATAGGATCGGCTCCTTTAAAAATGCATTTCAAACTGGAATCTACTATGCGGGAGGCCTGTGCTCTGATCCCAGCTTTATAAGGTAACACATGTACAGGTTTAAGATTAACGGACGCTGCTCACTCTATGATTGAAGCATATGAGTCGGAAGTAATCCGTCCGTATTCATTTTAATATAAACACATGTAGTCTCGTATTAGAGAAGGCTGAGAGGCTTTTCGTTTTACAAATAGATTTTATATTATGCATAGGGGTACCTATGCATAATATACCGTACCGGCATAAAATTAAACAGCCGGTATCAGACCGTAACGGAAATGGGTTAACAACCTGTATATCTCTACAAGCGCAAGTTTAGTCAAATACTCGATCAGCATTGTGCTGCATTTGGAGCATTTAATAGGTCTACATGTTAATATAAGATAACTGTTGGCCGTTTCTGGCTCAGACGGAACCTGTTGCAAAATTTTAACTAGTAGTACCTACAATTGTTTACGCTTTCCCAATCCCAACACCATTTATAAATTACGTGCGTTACCGCTGATGATTTGATAAGCAAACATGGCACGTTTTGTTATAATACATTTAGCAGCATGTCTACTGTTACATGCGCGAGTGCATTCTCTATTTTGAGCCATTTTAATTATCACACAACGTAAACCCACCCGACGTGATTAGGTCAATCGGTGTCGATATTACAAACATTTTTTCATGTGGTTTATTTTAAGAGTTCCTGTGCCCGGTTTTGATGTAGACTTCACTTGGTCGTGGTTTCTTTATTTACAGCTTAGGCTTGAAAGATAAAAAAAAAATCGGCCAAGAGCGTGTCGGGCCACGCTCAGTGTAGGGTTCCGTAGTTTTCCGTCCGTCACAGTAAGTGTCCCCACTTGAGAGTTACAATAACACCGCCATGTAGGATATGATATGAGCGTTCCACGTACAGCGACATCTATCGGCAAATTAAGTAAACTATTGCGCGCGAGCTTAAAGTATGAAGATGATTTTTATGGGATAATTCTTTATTACGTTAACCGATTTTCACCGTTTTTACTTTATTTGAAAGCACGTCATTTCATTGTGATTTTGTAGAAATTACAGGTACAATAAACACCTGCTTATACGGTTAAATTACAAACTTAATTCAGAATTTATTTTGTAATTTTTTTCAAAAACCATTCAACCTATCAAGTTCAAAATAATTTTCCTAGAATTTTTTTATAAATTTCTACTTTTGAGATTTTTTTCATATTTTTAAAACTTATAGTTCGAAAGTTAGAGGGGGGGGGACACATTTTTTTTTACTTCTGGAGCGATTATTTTCGAAAATATTTACATTATCAAAAAATGATTTTCGTAAACCCGTATTCATTTTTAAATACCTATCCAACAATATATCACACGTTAGGGTTGAAATGAAAAAAAAAATCACTCCCCACTTTACGCATAGGGGAGGTACCCTAATAAAACATTTTTTTCCACTTTTTACTTTACCACTTTGTCGGCGTGATTGATATACATATTAGTACCAAATATCAGCTTTCTAGTGCTCACGGTCACTGAGATTATCCGCGGACGGACGGACGGACGGACGGACGGGCAGACATGGCGAAACTATAAGGGTTCCTAGTTGACTACGGAACCCTAATTATATACGATTTTATTGAGCATTTGAATCATTACATTTTAACGATGATATCGGGTCATAAACTGGAATGAAAGAACTTGCATTTATTTGATTACACGCTTAATATCTACAGCTACAATGTTTTTTACATTTTAATTCATAAATTTCACAAGTATATCGTACATTCCAAGCTGGGAATGGACAAACTGTAAGATGTGAAAAGACCGAGGTGTCGAGGTGTTGTTTGAGGGACGAGGAGCGAGGGAGTCAAACATCGTCCGCTCTTCAAAGCCGTGTTTGTTCTGTGTTTAAACAACTGACACCGCTAATGCAGCAACGCTCCGCCGTCACTTCGGACGTAGTTCGCTGCAGCAAGTGCAAATTAAATTTGCAAACATGTGATGCTTTTACAGAACTTTTGTCCCAGAGAACAAAGTTGTCCATTGTCTAAGTCACTTTATTTTCGTTACTTTCTCGTATTTATTTATTAAGCGTAGTTATTTCTTTAACAAATAACGCAAAACAATAATAGTTTACCCAACTTACTTACACACTCAATGTGTTATCAACAATCTGATCTGTTCTGCAAACATAACCAGTTGCCACCTAAGCGCCAACTGCACTCTCCGAGACACTTAACTTATATTTTGCACTCATATAGTTTTCCGAGTTACTGTTCTATTAATTTAATTTACCTTTTGTGACCAGTGCAGCTGCCGGCGTTGCCTCTGACAGTCGGGAATTAAAGCCGAGTTCTTATCGACCGGTGTTAAAAACGAAGCTAAGTGGACTAATTGACGTCTACATCTAAACCAGGCGGCGACGACAGTTTGTCATGTTTCGTTTGACTTGATTGTTTCGTAAAATCAGGGATGAAATATAAGTCTTTTCCTGTAAGAAGTCATTTTCCTCTTTATTTTACTTTAAATAGTGTAGATCAGAAAAAATATAGAAGGCCATGCAGGCAAATGCGATGAAAACCGTGAGGGAATGACCAGAAATAGAGATACAGAGTTAATTTACTAAACATACCTACTCGTACAAGAGTTTTCTAAACAAAAGTTCATGCAACTTATTAGTTTTTTTACGTTAAGGATTTTCGACTATAAATGCATGTAATGAAACTGAAATTTGCTTAATATTACACGTTGTTACAAATGGGACGATTTAGAATACCGCGTTCGCTGTTTTAAGAAATGGGTTTTGTTTTTTATGTGTTCTGCTACATATTTTGCAGCTGGCGAAACCCTCATCCATTTTTATTGCCGATGTTGCGGTTATCTTCACGGCTCCCTTTTATGCGCGTGCGTTCGTATCTGCTCTTAGCTTCGACCACAACCTATGCCCCCATTTCATGGCTATCAATGGTGCTCTGTAAATCTGGCCGTGTATACGATAACTGGTTACCCGAGCACTGGCGAGTTAATTTTACAATCCAACCAGCGTAACATGACCTTGAAATCAGTAGTCTCCATACCATATACCATGAAAATGAAATGAAAATGAAAAATGTTTATTTGGTATAAATTCAGTTTTATAAGCAGTAAAGGTTGGAGTCTCCTATTAAGCAATAATATACTTGTGTCAGGAGACACCATACCTTAGCATATTATTTTCTACGAAGGTCTTGGTTCAACTAACTAAAACTTATGATCGTCAAATTCAATTTTCGTTAGCTTAATTTTTAGGATATATAACGGTTGTCCGACAAGCGATTCGTCGAATAGTTTGTCAACGAACAGTTCATCGACGAATCGCTTGTCGGAGAACCGTTACCGATTCTCATATCTCACACAAGCTACTACTCAACTATCAAATAACTAATTATGTCCCATAGTCACCAAATCGGTGTCTACGACGTGTACGCGACGTGTGTTACCTATTCTTTGAGTCATAATATAACCGGTAAGCGATTTGAATAACCCTTGGACGAAATATTCCTAAAAGCTTTTAGCGGTACGGAGATTGCAGAAGAGTGGGATAAAATATGTGTCGAGAATATTTTCAATTCGAGCACGTGAAGTTGTTTATAAAAGATTCGTTTTAGTAAAGTTCGTCTCAAGGGCTTGTTCTTTGACAGTTTCGTGTTTACTTTGGTAACAAATACCATTTTCCATTGGCGGTATAAGATATTTAAACTTTAAAAGAAAGGCTTATTTCATTAACATCTACTGACCTACAAAGGCGGTAAAGTTATTTTCACACTATGTTGAACTATTGATGAAAAATATTGACGTTAACAATATTATTCATGTTTTTAAAGTCGAACACTTTAAAGTGGAATACTCCCCTCCATTCCCTCCAGTGTTTGTTTGATATTTAGCTCAAATGTCTTCGAAGTTTCATTATTCGGCTATGATTATTTAATTACTTACCCTAAAACATTATTTTCGGTCACTTAGTTTCCCGATTAAAGTTAACCGACGTCCATGATTTATGTAGGCACTTCTCAAAGTTATTGGCCCTCACAAGTTCGAGGCAAATCCCTAAGGATATCGAGCGTGTTTGAGTTTGATACGGTTATATGACTCGTGTGTCACAATTCGACGTTTTACGACGACTATGAAACGTTCAATAATCTGTAGCTATTTAAGATGTAACTTTTTGATTTGTTTATATCGTTGAATGATTGAGTGAGTGAGTTGTGCGAGTCGAGTGGTTTGGGCGTCGTAGGAATTAGTATAAACTTGTAATTTGAACGAAGTTAGCTAATTATAATCGTCAGATATAACTAACGTTGATATGTAGATTACGTTGTTACATATACGATTTACTTTCTGTTCGTTCTTAGCACCTATTTTATAAAACCAAGCAAAATTAATGCTTCTAGACTGTTTCATGAACACAAATAATCATCTGTCGAAATGACTTTAGAGCCCTACCAAGCGTCAAAAGCAAATTATATTAACGACTATTTAAGAAACTGGCCAGCCTAAAGGTAATGATGTAGTAGAGCATAATTAAGATGAATCTACGTAAACTACCCAACCAGCAAATTTTTATAGTAGGTTTAAACTTGTGGGTTATGTACTTAATTATGTTATAAATCCCTAATAAAACCCCATAAATTAAATGGCCACTTATCTGCAAGCTAGAAGAGCTATTAATTTGACGTATAGGCTTCCCAAGCCCGAGGTCATTGCCCCTGCGCGGGCGCACCTCGTGGGATGCTGCCAGTGCCAGCCTACCATAGTTCCCGGATGCCCGACGATCTAGGAAATACCTACTGTCTTTATCTTTACTACCTTTCACGTAGGAAAGAAAGTTGGATACGGACTCCGCACTTGTAGTCATTTTCTAGAAACTTATACATTTAATAAGTTGGTATTAGTACATACATTTATATTTACCTCGATTATTGTAAGTATGTAAGAAGGTTCACTAATTGCTCTAACTTAAGTTGTACCCACGTCGTTATACTAGTATTAAAAAGTAGATATTTATGTCGTGTACTGACTGTTAATAATAAATATGTGAGAAATATTATTGTATGAAATATATAATATGATCATAGATTTAATTACATGTAATTAAATATTAGGTATTAATTAAAGCTTAGGCAAGAAAAACTTATCACTGTGTTATGTAGGTATTAACTCGAAAAGTTATTGTAGGAAAACTTTTTAGATTGATTATATTTTCACTTAAAACATGTGAAAGCCACACAAAATAATGTTTATATTTATTAATTTATATTTAGACAAATAAAAATGTGTAAAAAGGCCGGACTTATTGCAAACGATAAGTAGTAAGCCCTTCATTATTTTGGCACAAAAATAATGGCGGAAATTGACCCGCCGACCCTTCGTCCGCAGACCGACACGGCAAAGCAAATGGCTCGTGAAGCAGCGGAAGACATAAATTAGTGCATACAACTCTATGTTAAAATAACGTCGGCCAAAATGTATGACTACTTCTGGCACTAACTTCTAAACAAAGAACTTTAAAAAAAGGCTTAGCAATTCGACGGCAAATAGTATCAACTCAAACAAAACATAATACAACCTACTAAAAGGAAATATTCTGAGCAAAAAGTTCAGCTACCTTTTAGATACATAATAATATTAGGTATGCTATCGTGCATTACAGCTAACTGCTGAATAACTAGCCGATTTAGAATTGTGTCGTGTCGTGAGAACATTTGCCAGCATCGCATTGCATCTAATCGGTTCTATATACCTAATACACATTCATACGTGTTGTAGGGGAAAAGGTCCCACTTTGACGAAATAGAGTTATTAGTACTTCTTAGTAAAAGAATGAAGTGTCTATGTAATATGTATAATCACGTCTGGTACCCGAAAGTAAAGGTAAAAATCCAGATTCCTGTTTGCTAATCCTGACATAATTCTTACACTCTTCTAGAATTTCTTCGGTGAACGTTCGAAAAGGCACTTACCCAAGAACAAACGCGTAGAAACAACCATGAAGCTACTCGTCTAGGTAACTGAATTGAGAATTTACAGCTCAAGTTTTGAATGCATTCACCCAATGCAGCAGTCACCAATCAATTCACGTTACTGTCATCGGGCCATATCCTCGTAACCCATGCATCCATTGTACCTTTACGTCGTGAATGCAGCTCTGGTGGACTGTTCTCATTGTTCACAAAACATTCTTCTCTGGCTAACCGGGACATATCTGATGTATCGATTGTATGATTACTTAGGTTAAGTTAGGTCGCAGTTATACTGGTTATTCTTAGACCATTTTTCGGTAGGCAATGTAAGTAAGAGCCCTGAAAATAGGGACACGTCACACCCATGAGTAGGCGGAGAATTGTATTGTGGAAACTTTTCCTAGGAATGACGGCACCAAGTTGTACTCCATACAAAGATGCTCCCTAAATGAAGTTTCTTTACATATGAATCGTCGTAACAATATTGTTTACGTCACACCTGGCCATAATGTGAGTTTTACCGCTCGCTACGCTTACGGTAAAACTCGCATTATGGCCAGGTGGGGACGTAAAATTGTGTACTCACCACGGGCAGTAAAAAAGAAAGCCCTCTATCGCATATTTACAACCCTCGCCTGCGGCTCGGGTCCCAAATACCTGCGATTTCGGGCTTTCTTTTTTTTACAGCCCTAGGTAAGTAATGTACTATTACGTTACGACTGACATTATATACATTGACTTTGAATTAGCTGGTATAAAGGTTATTATCAGAGGACTTTTATAAGTATGAAAGATAAATACTTACCTAGATATTAAACATAAAATAAATATAATATATAAAAATGCTCAGTATATAGGTTATTCAAATATATTGTTCAGTCACAAGCTCTAGTAGTTGTATTGACCCGATGAATTATATTTTTAATTGAACCTGCCCGTCAGTGGCAATGAATCTGTTCGTATCTCGGAAATTAACTTTTTCTAACAAATTTGTTGCTAAAGCGGAGTTTTCTGTGACCATTGTTTTAACTTCGCCAAAGTTTCATATTTCGTGGCAATTATAGAATCCGAACAGCGTTAAACCATACAATTGAGTACAATTTATATTCTTGGAGTTGCTGAAATGCGGAGTCGGTGCCACTCCCAGTCCGTGGTTTATTCGAGGCTTTGTTAGGTTTAAAATTTATAAGTTGAGCGTTAACGAGCCGCAGATTGTATCTTTATCCTGCTACCGCGCTATAGCACTGAACGAACCAACGGCTTCTACCGCAATTCTTCATTCGATTATACGAAGATTTATTATCTCCTGGGCCGTTAGGTATATCCAACATTGTTTCTGGACAAATGTTGATGTAACATGAGCGCATCATGTCTGACTATCAAATAGCAGAATTTTTCTGTTCGTCGATGAACGGTGAACGTTCTCTACTTTCTTTAAGGTATTTAAAGAGAGAAAAGCCTACCCCTATACCCATAGCTTTTATAATAACTTATAATTTAATGAACAATACAAATCACAAGTGCATGGTACGTTTAGCCAATTAAACGCAAATACCGACTACCTATTGTGCCATTGTCTAAGCAACTGTATACGAGCAATCGAACCACTTGAAACAAAAGTATATTTTCTCTTAAAGCTAACAAGAACCCTTCTGATTCCAAACATTCTTGCTTCTCAAATGCCTTTATGTTCAAAAATGTAGAATACAAATTGTTTCATTTGTATAAAAAAGGAGATGAACTGCTAAACAAATATTACAAGCGCACAAAATACTACTTAACTTTAGCACTAAAGGATTTTTCACACTAACAATTCTCATTTTACCCAAAAATTTAGAGCAACAATGGAGTCAGGTTGCTGAATAAAAATTTAACAAAAGCAAAAGCGCATTACTCTTCCCTAATTTAGGTTAAACTCGGCGATCCTTTATTATACGTGTTTACGCATTTCTTCGTAATTTGTGTAGGAACAGCTAATGTTGTGCTATAATCATTAAAGCGAGGGAGGCGAGCTGCCCTTAATTATAATTCATTACCTTATACCTTTTTGCAACGCGCTTTATATCGAATATTAATATTAATAAAGGAACTTCTACTGCAATGCATTGTCTCGTATCATATTTAGTGTAAACAAAGTAGAAGATATCTTATTTTTTCAAAGACGCCCCCAGCAGCAAAATGTGAGTGTGAAAATGATATTAAACTTCAGCAATCAAGATCTGAATAGATAAGTGAAAAGTGTTGAGGTGTGAGTAGGTACCGTAATTTGAAGACCAACATAGTCATTAATTAATCCTATGCGCTAAGAAACTTACGCACGATTAGCCCTGTACTTTGCATAACAGTAAGTGCATAAGTAAATGGAATACATTACACGCGTCGCCGACATCCTACGTAAAGCCTCGAGACCGGGAGTCCCGCAAACTGCGCTCGTCTGTCATTCGAAACGGCTTGGGTGGGTGCATACCCCGAACATGCCCAATCTACATGTGTGCGTGCAAAGCATTGCACGCATACAGAAATCAATTTTATCCACGGCCGCGAATACCGCAACGAATCACATTACATGCGGTCACTGACATTTCCCTTTATTGCATGTATAAAAAAAAGATTTCCTAGTTGCTATGACGAAGCTTTATCATGCATTCAGATGAGGACAGGTGCGTATTCGGCTAAACATAATTCGTAAAAGCTAACCGGCGATTTCATTGTTTGACCAAAATTGCCTAGATCAGAAATCTATTAACGTTTGGAATCCCGCAATAATGTGTTTCTTCAGAATATGAGGTCCTTGAAGTAACGAATTGTCGCTTGTGAATTGTGAATCGCTACCTTTTTTAGTCAATTTATTGCTTGAATAGAAGTAGGCGTTACAACACTAACATCTGTTTATACCTTGTCCTTGTTTAATGCTCTTTCCCTTAAGAAACTAACAACTAACGGGATTCAGAGCTTCATATAAAACTCCATACCTTTCCTAATGGACCACCGCACCTATTCTATCAAGTTAATAAGGAGGCGATTATTTTTTCCCGTCCATTTTTCCTGCGAGGCACGCAGTTGAACCAGTCTTTGGCCGCTTCCTGGTGTTGTCCTTAAATGGCCGTATACATCAATTGATGCGTGTAATTTTCTTCATACAACTTTTTGTGGCGAACACATTTAGCGGCATAGACAGCTAATGTTTATTGCATAGGGTTCCCATCCTTGATATCCTGCTATACAGTTTTTTACAATAAAATGAAACGTTTCACAATGTTAAGTGCACTATTATGTGCACTGAGATGGTGGGTAGGTGGGTCGTCGACGTCGTCGTACAATGTTGGTGTGATATCTCCACGTTAGGTAGTTCCAACTTTATTAAAAATGTCACCAGATTCTTCATTTAAGAATGAACTCATGTACTTGTCATAATTCTTCTTTACTTTGCGTCTACCTGGGAACATATGCATTTTATAGCAGATTTCCCGTGTAGCCTCTTTAAGATTCACATTTTGGCACTGGCTCAACTTTTATGAAATATCTCGAGCACAGGGTTGATCTTGCTTTCCTACAACGCAAATATATTAAACCCGTCTCGCACGTTCCGACGGCTATTACACGTCGCCGTTTTCCACACTTTATTTTACAAAATAAAAGCATTTTCCTCCTTTACCTATTCAAAAGGTAATACCTAGAGTAAATTGATAAAATGCAGGTTGTTACTTTGAATTATCGAGTCGTTTGAAGGTAGCAACCCTGGGCCGCTCATCCAGAATTCAGAAGGCGCGTCAGCTGGTCCTGTGATTTATTCTCGAAGCGTCCGTGAAATCTACTCCCACCGTTCTCGGGGAACGGAAAAGTCTTCGCTATACTTACAGCCATTACAGTGATTGGGACGTAATTGAAAATTTAGAGTGCTCGCGAAAACTCAGTGGGCCCTACATTATTAGAGCAGGTGCGGAGGAACCAAAAGCCTTCTCATTCGTATTATAAAACTTTTTTCAATTTCCTCTCTAGATAAAGTGTCTAATTCGAATTGCTTGATTTGCTTGCTTGCTTGCTTGAAATGTAGCCTTGGATTCTTTCAAGCAATTAGGTATCACTCGATAAAAAAGTAGGAATATTTTGCAAGATACATTTAAATTAGGGAACGTTTCTTGCTAGTATCATCGCATTACATTTAGTAATTATTTCCTTAGGTCAGATTATCGCATCGATGAATTTCACACCATTCTTAATTGTCTTGTGTTTCACGCCCCACCGGCTCCGAATTGATCGGGATTGAAAACAAGGCGTAGACTGCCATAACTGTTTGTTTTGGTTAAAACGTTTAAACAGCTTAATGATCTTGCCGTGATATAGTAAGTTAAACAATTTTAGGTTTTATTTACTTACGTCAATGTTTTAAAGTTTTCCGTTATCTGTTGTCTGTTTTTCTAGTAAGATTAGGTGTCTTACTTAAGTGCCCTTAAAACAATTTTACGGATTTTTTAAATAATACATATGGAGCATGAACACCTATAAAATCTCTCTTAACTTTGCAGAAATGGTAGAAAGTCTTCTGTTATAAAAACACCCTTCCCTTACAATCTTTGTTGTATTAGAGTCCAATCTCAACATTTGGATAAATATTTGTTTGAACGGAAACAAGCACCGTGTTTGGGTTGGGACTTTTCCTTTACCCTTTACGGCTTCGTCTCATATTTCGTTGCGACAATTTGATACCCTAGTTTTATTGATCATCTTTCCGTAACAAAAAACTAAAACAAGTGCTACTGGGAGTACTGTAAAACGTTGCTTAAGAACTTACAGCTGTATATAACATCTTGGAGGTCGAGGAAGTTTTGGACGAAACTGATATATGACGAAAACAATAGGTAACAAAAAAATACGCGTATGATAAAATTATTACAGATATTTTTACGTTCCTAAGGAAATACTAATTTCAATAGAGAAAACAAATTTTTGATATTTATTCGGTACTAAATCTATTTGTAGATGGTATCTGCGACTATCAAGATATTGAGGTTCGTCTCGTTGAAATATTAAAGTTATCCTTCTACATATAAGATTTATGAGAATTGCGCCTGTAGTGTCATCGATAAATTCATGACTTGCATCGTAAGGCTCGTCCGGTCTGAAACCTTACCTAATGCTGAATTTATGATGTGCAGTTCTATGGAACCTACACCTGTACAGACTTTGAGATACATTTTCACGACAGGCACGTGAGATGTTTATGAAAACACTTATTGAATATCGATTTCCGCTTGTTGACTCTTAAATATAGTATATAACTAAATATTGATGTAAAAATTCGCATAATCAGCTTTCTCCGAAAATAATATCCTTATCTAACTTTACTTACAAACCTATTATACCCGATTTGTCCAGAATTATCATTTTGGATGCAACTTTCTAACACTGTATTTACGTTTGAACAGCCAAACTTATTTAATCTAGTCAACCGTGCAATTTGATACTGCCTCCCCATTTTTACTGCCAAATGAAATGAAAGGTCGCTCCGGGTCAATCGTTCAGCTACACCATACACCTCCACCAAACATGTCTATAAAAACGTAATCCAAAAATTTTCAGTCATTGCCCTCGAGTATCACGAAAAGTATTGAGGGAGCGGGACTCTACCAATATCCAATTCTGGCTTGCAATTCTAAAAAGGATCATCAACCGGCGACATTCATAGGGTGATAAAACTTTTTAAATTTGCGGCCTGACTTGGGTTTACGCCAGGATACGTGCTTTGTAAATAAACATTCACGTGTTACTGTTATTACGTTTTAACTATTTTGGATTTCAAGTGGGTCCCCCAATGTTTAAATAATAAATTGCCTGAACAACGCTTATAGCCAGTACGTGTCCAGACTGGCCATAGCATTGAATATCTTTTGCTAACTTTAGCCAACTACTTTATGAATACTTTACTTTACATGCTGCACGACACGTTTTATCCTTGAAAATGCTTTTGGTGTTTTGCACCCGATTTCACTCAAAATTCTGTATATCATAAATAACCCAAACAAGACTATCCAACTTCTAGGCACAAGGAGAAAAACTGCATGATATCAGAAGAAATTCTACTGAATCCATCAAAATGTATACGATACTATTATACAACCTTTTACGAATAAAACCCAAATCTTATTATGTCTCGTTTTGTACCTACATCCTTTTAAGAATATCTCAAAAATTTGTCACCACCTTAAGAACATCAATTCTGCGATTCAAATTATCTTGTAAGAGGCCATTCTGAAAGAACACTTGTGTCCTGATTTAACGTCCCATACGTGTCGATAGTGTCCTGCTGTAAATCTCGCCGACAATAAAAGTGTCTGCTTTATTGCCTGCTAGTAATTCCTACTTATTTAACAAACACTAGAGGGATTATTTCGACACTTGCCGTGACATTTGTTAGGTTAGGGTGGCTTCATGTTGCTGCAACTCAGGTTACAAGTTGTAAAAGATAGTTGTCATGAGTTGACAATCCAGGATTGTAAAAGGAGAAAGTTATAGAAAAATAATTGTGTTGGACAAACTATATGGTGCTATCTACGAGTCTCAAACATGAGAACATATTAATAATTCCAAACGACGGCGACGGCTGTCCTCAACATTATGGCGAAAGTTTTAATTAGTCACATAAATACGTTTCTATTGAAAATTTAGCGGTCATTCTCCCAATAACAGAGCCCCTTGTGAGCGAAATGGGAGTTGCGGTACTTAACTAAAAGGTCCACATTGTCGGCGGATGGCTGCCGTGTGACAGTCACATGTGACCAGCGATATTCATCCTCTCAACCCTCGACCCTTCGCCTTCGGTCATAATAATAATGGCCCGCTACATGCCTTCAACTTTTAGCTTTGCGTCCATTGTAAGAAATATCGCTGTCCTCACCATAGTCGGCGACATTCGCATAATTTTTTGCCTTAATTTACATTTTGTTTACCAAACAAGGATACGTCTTTGTTAGAATAGGTCTATTAGGCACACGAAATAAACATTTATGGTAAATAATTTAATACGCCATTTACGGGCAACTTTGGAAATAAATCATTTTACCATCCGGTGTATAATTGACTTAATAATTTCGGCAGCATAATTACTCGCGTGCATGTTGCCTCTCATCCAAATTATTAGATGAGAAGGATTTATCCTGTTCATTTTCAATTAAAATGTTTAAATTTACTAATAATACCTCAAATACCTGCTGTTACTTTTCTAATTAAAATATGGGGTAAAGTTTACGTCAAAAACATGAAAGCGTGTGTGCATTGCAACTCCAGGAGAGTTGCACTTTTTTTGGGTATCTTATACTTAGTAGGCGTCAAAGTTGTTTTATAGTGGACACTTCCCTAAACTTTAGGTCAAACCAATAAAGGTCAGTGATGAAAGTGCATAAATTGTGTACTAAAAATGTATACAATCTCCTTTTACTTCAAAGGAAGTAGGTACTTAGAATAGAGCTGATATCAGCAATTCATGAAGCCTTCCTTTCCTTGCAAAACAAGTGAATGCCTTATTATTTGTCGCTGAATCGACGACGGGCGAAAACAATATTTATGAGGGATTGTTACTGCATCATGCAAAGCATCTGTTTACGTCTATCTCGGCGATCCTGATTCTCACAGCGCAAATTACGTCTCAAGACTAGAACTTTTTTAAACGTATTTTTTTCAGAATATGTTTACATATTTGGATTTATATAGTTCAAAACATTAGTTGTACTATTTATAGAAATCGTCATTGTTAAGGGCTGTTGTGTTCGTTGTCGTGGTCTTTTGTTTTCGTGACTGGGATTGCGTTCTTTTATTATCTAGTTCATTTAGTCAACTTTAGCTTCATCATTGTCTACATTGTACGACTTTCTGTAGCTGTATAGCTTCGACATTTTAATAATTTGGATCCATACATAACTATTTTAACTACAATTTTATAATCCGCAACGCAGGCTTCGTCAGGTGTATACACAAAAAAGATCAACCCCAGGTTTCGTCACATAACAATCAAAGATGATAGCCGCCACACGCTTTGTCAATTTCAAACACACATTAACCTTAACCTCAGTAACACTGACTACTCCGGACCGTAGCTGGCTCAAACGTCCCCATGACACTAGCAGCATTCCCACGCTGAATCGCCAAGGCAATTTGTTGAACCAGGTACGATCCGGAGCGAGGATCGCAACCCCTCTCTCTGAGTCGACGACCCAAGCCCCTGATAAACTCCATGGCCTCCGCACCCCACGACCCTGCAGTCTCTACCGCAACCGGTATGAAGTCATACGTCGGCTCCAAGGCAGAGTACTTAGCATGCTTTTGCTTAGCTGCATACTCAGCAGCCGACCCAGCAGCCCTTATGGTTTGGCCCAGATGGGATGGGGCAAAGGTACTGACGCATGTAGCGTCCCATAAGAGGCACTGGCCCTTCTGCCACGGAACCAACGTAAGGCCATCAGGCCGCTTGCCATCCGAGCGGCACAACCCTGGAGGCTCCAGAACACAGGGTACGTTGGCTGAAACCAAAGCCCGGCGAACTATCTCGTTGATCGCATGGTGACGCGAAAAACGCCCTGCACACTTCTGGCAGCTAAGGCCATGGTGTCCATCCTCTTGCACCATGACCCCGCAAACGCACCGATGCACCTCGCACACTTTGCAGCCCAACCGTAAGGCAACCGCTATCCTTAACGAGTCATTGTCTAGAATCGTGCCTAACTGGGGGGACGGCAACGCGTGCAACCATGCTCCTGATTCGCACCTGGAGGCTGCCTTGAGACGCGCTAAATCTGAGCCGCTTGCCTTTTCCAACATATCCGTCAACGATTTCTTGCACAAAATGTCGTCCCAGCCTCTTTGAGCAGCAGGACTTTTTGGCCGCTCATTGTCCTGACAAATGGTAGACCACTCGACCAATGCCTCCGCAACAAATGGTATCTGGGGGTTGCCGCCGTGGTCAGACAATATCCGAGCGACTAGTCCCAAAGTTCCATGAGCCGAGGCAAGAAAAGCGACCACGCCTACCTCACGACACCGACGTATCCCAAGCCCACCGTAACGCACCGGAAGAGCAGCCTGACACCACTGCGCCTCGTTCAGATGTACGTTCAATATGGACTGCAATGCTAATTTGAGTGTGTCGTCCAACTTACATACGTCATCTTCAAACATCCAAGTAGGAGAGGTTCTTAGAATGTACATCATCCGAGGCATTGCAAAGCAATTCCGAAGCAGAACCAGCGAGACGTGCGATGACAAATTAAACAAGTGTGCTTGGGCCTTAACTAAAGCCAACCTTTTCTCTTCCAATGCAGAACGGACTCCTTCCGGAAAAACAGGAGCGCACAAAAGAGAAAAGGTTGACTTTTGCAAGGGCCGCACACCTGGCAGCAATGACTCAAATTCCGATAGAGTACTCACGTCCCCGGCGTCGCAACAGAATAGCTCGCACTTACCAGGGTTTATCTCTAAGCCGATTCCCTTCAACGCTGGCACAAGCTTACTAAGATCGCCCAGGACTGTCCGAGGACTACCGCCGATCGTGCCGTCATATAGGTACCATACGTTTAGAGGCGAATCCAGAGACGAGATAACCTTATGTATGGCCAAACAAAATATTAAGGGCCCCAATGGATCTCCCTGCTGAGCACCCACCTGCGAAGTAATGAGAGTGTCATTATTAATATAATAAATTGCTATCAGCCTGGTAACATTGGTAAAGAAACGGATACAGTAAGGGTACCTTGTCCACAACTTCGCTAAGAATAGCGTCCCTCTCTACACTATTGAACGCGTTCTTGATGTCTATCTTCAAAATAACAGTATCCGTATCCTTATTTGCTAGTGCAAAAGCACGAGTGGCATGAATAGCTGCTTCGCACCCCTGCGCGGTACCAAAACCTATTTGAACTGGCTGGAGATAATCTGCCATAGGCTCCTTAACCGCTCGGCAGCACAGTTTAGCAGCGAGACGACGAATTGTGCAACCTATGGCTATCGGTCTAATACCGCCATCCTTTTTTGTAAGAGCGCACAGGGAAGCTCCATACAAATAAGGAGCCACAAGTGGATTGAGTGACCCCTTTAAAAGGAAATTGCAAAGATTCGTCAACGAATCTAGCAGCCGGGTGCCGTTGCTACCCGCTGCAGAAGATGTTAGTTCCTTAAGATGTTGTGGTCGCAAACCATCCAACCCCGACGCCGACCCGTTGTAAAAAGAACCTAACGCTTCCCCCACTTCGGCTGGTGTCACTGACAAACTAGGGCCCGAGACATCTGGTTCCGGCGGAAACACCAGAGGCCTGGATGGTGACGGGTGTTTCTCTCGGAGCGAAGCCACAGTTTCACCGTCCGAAGGAGCTAGCGAGGAGTCAGACAGAAGGAGCCGGACCGCGCCTCTCAGATCACCGTCGTGAACCTTGCCCTCTATACTCTTATACAAAGACCCAGCCTTCCGCCATGAGTTATCTGGGAAGTATAAAGTTGCACTACCCACGTTTTCCTTCACCTTGGAAGTCAAGGACTTCTTTGTACCTCTTTCTGGAACTCTCAGAGCAGAGAAAGAAAACGTCAGCAAAGAAAACCAATCCTCAACGGTGTTAGACTGAACGCACTTATCCATAATGGATCTCAGTTTCTCCGCCGCCAAACATCTTGCGCCCTTAGGGATGTGTTTTAGGACACTAACTTTACTTTTAAGTTCGCCCAATTTGTCAAGGCAATTTTGGCGAGTGGCTCCTGTCTCATTCGAACCGCCATTACTAGGTGACCCAAGCGTTGCACCAGGTTCTGGGACCCCCAAGGTGCTGGAACCAGGAGTTAAAACATCCCGATGGACACGTGCGATGTGCACGTTAAGGCCCCTCGGTACTACGTAGAGCTTTGGAGATCCAGGACAATAAGGACATGCAGATTTCGAGGGGCTACTCATTATTAGATAATAGGTATCATCAAAAATATGAATTATACTAAGTAAAAATCAAGTTACTACACTTAGCTAAACTACACTGAAACTAATTTACAAACATGAATATAAATAAATTTAAAATATAGACACGTCATTTAAATAATCACCGTATATAAAAAAAAACATAAGCAATTCACATTAAAAATATTAACAGATTGGTAAATGTTTTCTCATGTCAAGAAATAAAAAAGACAATATACTAGTATGTATCTATACAAAACGTTTCCAAATGTATCTAAACTGTCATTATAAGAAATTAATACTTAGCAAAACTAGCATGAAAGAAAAATAAAATACAATCTTTAAAAAATAAATGTCATCAAAGTTACAATTAAAAAATATTTGCTTAATATTATATAAAAAAAACCAGTATTATTTAAAAATAAAATAAAAATAATTACAATAAAAATAAAACACCTTAGGAGATGTAAAAATAAACTAAAAGTCCAAAAAAAAAAAAAAATTGTTCTACGCTGTATCCAGGACTCGAACCACCGTCCACGCAGCGAGCGATCCTCGTTTAAGTCGAATGATGTACCAACTCATCCATAGAAGCAGTTACAAAAACGGCGAAAAGCTGTATCTTTTGCATCAAGTCGGCACGACAGAATAATTATATGAGCGTACCCTCAATACTAGTTTAAGTAACCACTGAGACACAAAAATAACAAAAGCGTTTTTTATCACTTTCACTTAAGCACAGTTCATCTTCATTCCTAATCAGGGAAATAAGAATCACGGCTTGATGAACACCCGAAGGGCTTTTAACACGCATATTCCACAGTTTAGTTGTCGTATTAGCTTGTTATTCGCATAGCCATTGCCGCCTTATCACAACACGGTTTTGGTCACTGTTACCGGGGACTAGAGCGAGATAACATTTTTACTTGCGTTTTGCGAGAGGAGATTGAGATTGTAAATAACTTGAAGATTCGGTGTTTCTTGCACTTGACTAATTTATAGCGATAAAATTATACGGAGTCTGATGTAAACAGTGTGGGTGATCTACCCTCCCACCTTCTTCTCAGCTTCGACATTAATGTCATCAAATTTAGTTATACAAGACTGCTGATTTTAGATTAACTGCCAGCAAGTAATGTCAGAAGCACAAACGATCCTGTAAAATAAAAGCAATGAAGCACACCAAAATAAGGTGGAAATGCTTTAACATAACAAATTACATTGTTCAAAAGGCTTCGTAACAATGCCTTGTTGGATCGCTTTTAGCTGACTGCACCTGCTGTCTGCATTCCAGCAGGACATTTTCAGAAAATTCCCTTCCAGACGTCAGTAACTGATTGAAAGGCAAAGATTTACGCCGCGACAAATGAGTCGAGGCTGGCGGCATTTGTTGTGATTCCCAGACGATCCCGAAATAGATGGAGTTACATTAAATGACTCATGTGTTAGTACATTACATTCATTACATTTTCTAATGAAGGAATACAGTGAATGGATATGAAGTTTAGGCAAGCTTAACATGCAGTAGCGGTAATTCATACCCAGTTTTTCGGAAACTTAACCGTCGATTTATTTGCGATTGCTTTACGTATTTTTATCAAAATAGTCAAGCTTGAAAAGATAAACTGTTTTGTAGTTACGTATGACATTTGTCCCAAAGACTTCTGATTTATATATATATATACCATTATACACTTATACAATAGCAACCTATAGGTCTACGGATAATATCATGGTTAATTTTAATTTAATTTACATAATATTTCTGGATTTCCATTATTTTACATAAACGTACTTCCTTGGTCTCGATACGACTGTCAAAGAGAGCACGCGTGCAATATTCAATATTAACTTAATATACAAAACAGCACTTAATATACTCTGTTAGCGTTATGGAAATTCTAATAACAATAGTGATATAAACTTAGTCCACGCTTCGCTCCCACAGTGTTCATCAAAATGCTAATACATCCCCGGCTCGGCTACATACTTCAATTCACTAAGCCAAGTAATTGGATCCAGACAGGCTTCATGGTAATGTAAGAAAAAGCTATCCTTCGCAGCATGAAAATTTAATGCCCCTCAAGAAGCCTGCCAGATTAACACTTAATCCGATGGCGCATACGACACTGTGGTTAGAAAAAGTTAGGGCTTAAAAATCGCCTTTTAAGTCAGCATAGTGTCCACCGTCTTTAGAGCCAGGGAAGCCAAATTGATAAGTTGAAAACATTTCACTATAAAATATAACGGTTACACTCACGTCACATTAGTCACTTCGCGCGACATGTTTCGGAGAGCTTAGGTCTCCATCTTCAAGGCAGTCAGCAACGCGTCGTGCAACAGTGCTTGAAGATGGAGACCTAAGCTCTCCGAAATATGCCGCGCGAAGTGACTAAAGTGACGTGAGTGTAACCGTTATATTTTATAGTGTCTCACGTCAGTTTAAATTTAATAATTGAAAACATTTTCCTAAAGCTGCGTTTCCACCAGAGATGAGCGGAATGCGTTGCGAGGAATGTGTTTGTTAAGTAAGAACCAATCTTAGATCTGCGCTGTGCGAGGATATACAAATGAAGTGAATCTATTGGTGCTTAACAAACAAATTCTTCGCAACGCATCCTCGCTCATCTCTAGTGGAGGAAACGCAGCCTAAATCTGTGATATAGATGGTTTTACCAATTTATAAGCTGTAACTGCATTTTTTTATCAATATAATAAGGTAAACTATTGAACCAATAGTCTTATTTAAGAAGTTATCTTCCTATGTGAATTTATCAAATAGACACAGCGCTATCCATAATTAACTGATCAATGATAACAGTGTAAGTAACGCTAAGCCATCTTTAGGTAAGCACATAATCCTGTATGATTAGGATGAAGATTTATTCGCCACTAATAGAGATACTGTTTTCCTTGTCTTTGACTTACTCGCTTGTGTCCCATATTATCATGACTAGTTCATTCGATAAACCTTCGTTATTATCCTCAATGAATCATAATAGAAAGCAAAGCAGCTAAAACGCTGAGTTCGTTCCTCTATAAATCCCTTTCTTCTACGCAGCAGTGGATCAAGTAACCTCGTTTGGTGGGCTAGGAATCTTTTCGCAAGTTCCCAAGCCATAAATTGTTACGGTCGATTGCGTGCGAATTACTTCTCAGAGTTCGCCGACTCTTTATCTCTTATTGAAGAGGGGAAAGTATTTTATTCACTTCAAGTTTACTGCAGGCTGATTTTGAAGGACTTAATTAACTCTAATTTAATGTTCTTGGAGATTCTATAAGTTGCAATCATTTTCCTCAACACGAACTCCCAAGATCTCAAGAGAAAAAATAGAAAATCATAATGTGTATATCCTAAAGGGATAAGCAAGAACTCGTGCCAGTAAAATTGCACACAAGCGCATGCGCGCATACCATGCAGCGGCCTTGCGAGGCCTTTTCAAAGTCGTGACCCATAGGCCTGCGTCCCGTAGGCAATAGATTACCCGACCAACGCTTATGGTACAAAAATCAACCAACTATGAGTTCGAACTAGTTACAGAAATAATACGATCCCTAGCCTAGCTCGACAATACTCATAAAACTTTAAAATATGGAACGCTTTAACTTAATGGAGGTGAATTATACTGTTAGCCTTTTACGTTCTGTCTGGGCAATGCGTGGGTGAGAAATGCATTTGTATCACACGTAGAGTGTTTGATTGTAACATCGAACACAATATCAATGATACTTTCTTTAGTCTGCTGAGTTTTTTAGAAGAAGAGCCGGCAATTGCGTACAGAGAAGATGCAATTTCAATCAGTTGACATGCAAATGTTACACGTTCTCAGGTAATAGTCACAGCACATCACACATCACATTACACATCGACATGTATTATCCCTGTCGTTTACATTCTGGAAAAATCCGTGGACTGCTACCTAAAATTTGAAATTGATGTATAGATACATAGTTTTACAGAAGCTACTGTTGACGGGTTTAAGGCAGAAATCTAATCAATTTACATCATACGCGGACGCTAGACCGTCCCAGGATACTGCAGTCCATGGTAAGGGAGTGCATCGCCACCCACGTAGCTGCTGCGCGGTCCCAGGAGCCAAGGCCGTCCCACAATGGCTTCACTTGTGCGGCTCCGACCACTATTCAATATCGCTATCTGTTTTATTTGGAACTAGTTTCCTGAGGGCAGTACCCTTTAGCGCGCCATTCACAGAGGAATTCCATTTGCAACCATTGTAGGGCGAAATTCAATTGACTGTGGACCTGTGCGGATTTAAACGTCTTTATCTTTAGCATTGTTTTAATGTGGAATAAATAAGCACACGGCTAAAAAAAGAGAACAGGGTTTTTTTTTTTGCGAAAGGCAAGAACATTGCTAAAGCTACAAGATACAGTTTTCCTGCAAAGCGCAACCTGTACGAGTATTAACAAAAGTCAAATTTTAGTCAATAACGTTTATTGACTCCTTAAAACGCCCATGCTTATTCGAATGCGTCTGCCATATACATGACCTTCTGACTCGGGCAGAAACTGAGTTTTGTTGGAATAAGTCTGCCTTCCTCACAATACATTCTTCGAAAAACTAAACCGTACCTGCGTAATATTTTCAGTTCACCCAGCGTCCAGCTGTGCAGTGTGCACCAACGACTAGCTTATATCAACGCCAACGGGAATTTATGCCAAGTGCGGAATGCGCATTATTGCACTGACCGCGTGCGAAGCCGAATACAGCCGTATACGTCGGAAATAGATGATGTCTGGGACTTCTATTCAATTAGAACAAAAGAGCTCCAGAGGACAAGGGCTTGGAATGCCAGTCCTTTAGTTTGACTCCATTTAATTATAGAAATCAAATTACACTGTGATTGAATATGTCATGAATACAAAACACTAAATTAACAACTGACATTTCACTATGAATTGTGTACAGCGATTGTGCCAGATTTCCTAACACTTAACATTTATATAAGTTTATTTGTAAAGATCATCAAGATCGTTCGTTACACGAGTTGATTGCATTAGATAGGCGAACCTACTTCCTTGCTTGATACTGCCCTTGTTGCTACACATATATAACATTACCCACACCGACAAAAATTGCATATTCCTGATAGCTATTTAAGTTAGATTTTGAACGGATTTAGTTAGCATTGAGGTTAATTAGTCTATTTAAGGCCGTGCCGTAACCAGATAGGCATTTAATAATTTTAATAGTCATGTTATTGCATCATTTCAACGCGGCTTAAGCATATGTTTTTATACTAGCAACCCAGAGAAGCTCCTAATCCTACACTTATATGAGTATTGCAGCTTACTACCGGGCTTGATTTACAACTCTGCTGTAAAATATTTTATTGCTATGACTCTAAGCACGTTTTACTTCGCTTATCAGCAGCTTAGACCGCCTTCGTCAAATTCCTGACGTGTAGATATTATGTTACATTTCTAACGTGTATTCATGTTATATGCGACGTTTTATACCCCGGAAACATTTAATTTGCTAGATGGCATTTAAGTCGTTAAATGAAGACATGTGCAATTCAAGTATATCATCTCATTTAGTTGCTACTGCTTATTGTTTTTCTCTAGTCTCCACTACCCAAAGGTTGTCTGGAAGAAATCGCTCATTAGCGATAAGACCGCCTGTTGTTACCTCTACCTAAATTTATCTAATTGTAAAATTTGTGCTTGTAACTGTATGAGGTGTGCAATAAAGAGTATTTATTATTATTATTATTATTAGTTATAAAGCCATTTTGACTAGCACTTTGAATCTATTCGCCTGTATTTGACTATGGGAACCTTTATATGCTTATGTTTTTAGAGTTATCCATCAATTCACGTGTTGTTTTATAAACATCGACTAATTTTTATACAGGGTTTATTTAAAATTATATTAAGTCCTAAGTCTTCGAGTTACAAGCGTTAATATGCTACACTCTCACTATTAGCCCTTGCCTTTCATTATGTAAATTATAATTTTTTAAATGAATCAGCAGCTAGCACTCTCGTGTTAGCATTGTGATGATACTGATGATGTTTCATACATTATCTCTTTCTGTGAGTGAAATCTAGAAATTCTAGATTCGTATCTCATTTGTATAACTACGAACTAGTGTAGTCTACTATAACATCACACAAACTACATACGTACATTACTTATTTGGTTGTCGTTTGCACATTTGATTGATCACCTAAGTTACGAAGTGTTGTAGAGGCCTATTGTTGGTTAACAATACTTTTTAAATGCCGTCAATTACTTACTCCTATATTTTATTTTAACGTAATAATAAAATTAGACACGTATTGTGATATCATCATCATAAGAAATAAATGTGATATGATAACACATTTAGTTCTTAAGTAACCGTACGTCTTGGAGATTTAATCTTCACACAAAACAGTAATGTCTTGATAAAAATAATTTACGTTAATATTCCGTTAGACAATAAAACAAAAAATATTGGACACACTAATTGGTTTCCAACCACGTATTAAAAACCAATTTTATGCAAGTGGAGAAAGTATTAACGGTTGCCGGAGCCGAGGATGTGAAATGATCTACCACTGTAGGAAACATAAATCCCGATAAACCTGTGGGCAAAATAATGGTGGGTGATTAGTCAATTTCACCTTTATTACACCCTGCCATTTTAACTTGTGATTGTGACTAATAATCCCCATTTCCTTTATCTTCCAACAATGTCTGATTATATGCCAGTATTTCTTCGTTAAAGATTTACATTAAAACCATAATTATTCCCCAGATAATTTAGATTAGCTATATTATTTAGAAGATAACCCGTTTTAGTAACTGCGACTGTTTATAAAGAAGAACTTGGAACAATATTGTAGCTACTTTTGTTATTTGAAAGCAAACTTTATTTGGGTTACAAGCATTGTGTTCAAAAGAAACTCGGTTCGGAAGAAATATCGTTTCAGTTGCTTATTTATATTTTTTTCTTTGTTACAGCGGAGGGAAGCCTGTCCAACTTTGCGCTGCGCAAAGTTCACTACACGGCGAGCCACCCCCTCAAAAAGGAATTGTTCACACCTGATACAAGGTAAAATTTGCATTATTAAGTACAGGAAAAAACACAATTTTTACCCGTGCCGCATAATTTTGGGAAATCCCTCAAGGGACGGCATAACCGCAACGAGTCTCATTTAACTGCATTTTTGATGAATAGCAATTTTTTAGATTATGAGTCTGAGAATTGAGAAAATAATAAAGTGTTACATATTTTGCGAATGAAATGTCGTACGAAAACATTTTTTATTTTTATTCAAATAGCTAGGAACAAGCATATTTTCATATAGTTAATACCAGGGGGCCGATTTTTGACAATCGAGCGCTCGAATTCAAAGAATTTAACGTCGAATATAATCGCACACAAAAGTTGGTCGCCATTATTTAGGCATGAACTTAATAGCATGAATGATTATGATTTTAAATTACTATCGCTGTTATTTTTAAAACATCATTTCTTCGTTTTATTCAGAGTTTTAAATGTCATATTCGAGCGCTCGAATTTCAAAAATCGTCTCCCTGGGCCCATTTCTCGAAAGCTTGTAACTTGTAATACAAGCGAAAGTCCTTTTCTAGCAAAAGATGACGAAAAGTGACATCCGCTTGTATTACAAGTTACAAGCTTTTGAGAAACGGGCCCCTGGTGTACATACATACCTTATGAACATGATTAATACGCAAAATAGTATGTAGGCAATGTGTGCATGATTTACAAACATGTCGTACCCAGGCATATACTGACCACTATCACATTCACATGTATTTCCCAATCGTAATCCATGAACCGTACAAACCTCAACCGCGCTCTCACATTTCAGGCCCACTAGCTTGCGCAACCTGTACGAGAAGGCGACCACGGACCGGCTCTCGGCCTCCATCCTCGACCAGCTCCGGAAGGACTCCCAACATTCCCCCTACCTCCTCTGCACACCCGTGCTCAGCTCTAAGAGACGTAGGATCTATCAGAAAGTCGACGTGGAGATTGAAACGCATGTTGTAAGTACTTTCCTAGGGTTATTGTGCTATCTGGAACTGGAACAACGTCAATAGTTTTGAACGTAGCATATGTACGAGTAACATTTAGCTTTATAATATTATAAGTACTTTCATTAGAGTTACACTTTCTGTTATCTCTTAATTAAATTAGATAAGCTAAGATAAAAACTGACTACACTGCTGCGAGATTATGGCGTTGCTTTGTGGCCTTAACCTTTTAATTTTCACTTTGATAATAAATGAATAAACATTTTTAGTCTAATCTCCTTTTATATTACAAGAAATGTTACAAGTCATTATTTTGACATACCTACCTATGGATGGTATAGGAAGGATGGAACTCTCTGCTAGGAAAACGGTCGAAAAAGTGTCCAGCGGTAAGCACTAAACAATAGTTCCAAATATCTCCGGGTGACGCTTAGGTATAGTTCAGCATTTGAAATGAATTACCGATATTTAATACTTATATGACTTTCTAAATAAAATTAATATTCAGAGTGTTTTTTCATCTCCGCAAATAATTATTTTGGATTTAATTTTTTTTAATTTCAAAATTAATTTAATCAAATTTAATATCATTGTGGCGCCATCAGTTTATCGCCTTTTGACGGACACTTTTGTAACATAGAGATTTATATCCTTCTTGTACCATCCATATACCTACCTATCTATACGCCACTGACAGTAAAATAATTATCACTCAAACATATGTATGTAAACTACGCAAACATTTAAAAGCCTCAACAAAAACATTTCAGCCGTCAGTGGTCGAGCACCTCCGGAAATGGACATCGAAAGAGGCCGTCGGCGATATCACAGCGTTGCCGGACGCGTCCATGCGTATCCAGAGCTCTGTAACATTAACCCCTGATGAGTTGTCCGAGTGCGGCTCAGGAGACGACGAGCCCATCGACCACAGGTTGCCCAGCCCTGAGGAACAGCTGAGGGTCATCGCGTCCAAGTGAGTACCTATAGACAGATCTTAAAATTGACTGTTTTATGAAATGTGTTTAGTTTGGCCAAATCAATTAAATGATCAGAAATGGTTTGGCAATATGAACAATATCATGACGTTATCAATTCTCAGATATGGCCAAGACATAAGTACCCATACAAAAAAACCATAAAACAGAAATGGCACATTGAGTCCTAATTCCACTATTTAAGGCATCATTCTTATAAGGATAATATTTGACATCGTTTCCTTAGCTATTATCTACTGATAGTAAATCAACAACAATAAGATCAAAACACTTAATTGGCTTTGTGTCACATCATTCTAATTTCCTTTTCAATGTGATACAAATGAGGGTAATTACTGACCTTAACATAATATGACGGTCAATATTCTAACTTATATTTAGGAAGTGAAATGTTGCTCGAGTTAGGCGTCGCACTGTGGGCTGAAAATCGGCTTTCATAGAAATAGAAATCGATTTCATAATTTGTACCTTTTTTTTCTTGAAATAGCTAAGTTTTTGACTCAAATGGGCTCAGAATTTTTTATCATCGCATCGCTTCATGGTAAGTATTCCACATATACGCACGAAGCGTTTTGCTTCAACATTCTTTATGCGAACTGCCAAGGAGTGGAACGGCCTGCCCGAGTCTGTTTCCACTTGAGTACAATTTGGGTCTCTTCAAAGCGAGAGTAAATAGGTATCTCATAGGTAAGCGTGCTCCACCGTAGACCGCATCATCACTTACCATCAGGTGAGATCACGGTCAAACGTCTGCCTATTCTGCATAAAAAAATAAAAAAAATATTAAGGTCAAAGTAGTGAGTAAAACCTATTTCTAACAAAAACTTTAAATTTTTTTTTTTAAATCGATTTAAAAAAAAAGTGCACCTGGTAGAAAAAAAAATAGTATGACAAAAAATCACGGCTAATTGGCACTATAACCATCTGCGAGGATATAACGGTTTGGCTTTTATTTTTGAAGAAAATTTGATTTTTCTCATTCGCTCCATACATATTTTATTTTATTATAATTATTTTTTTTCCCAACCAAATTACCAAAGCTATTTCAAGTAAAAAAAGGTACAAATTATGAAATCGATTTCTATTTCTATGAAAGCCGATTTTCAGCCCACAGTGCGTCGTATAATTGTGACTTAACTTCAACAGGTTCCCGCCAGAATTGGTCGCGATCGACACCTCCGGCAGGTTCTTCGACCGCATGAGCAGCTCGCGTAAGTCGCTGCACCTGGACACCGTGCCCGGCGAGACGGACACGGTGAAGCGACGCACGCGCACAAGGAAACCCCGCGGTAAAAGACGCAACACCATATCCGGCACTGATCAGAAAGAGCTTAGAGAGGCTATAGCTGGGTAAGCTTCTAGTCTGCACCTACACCGACTAATAAATTACATTATCCATCACATGAACCCATAGTAATAATCACCCCTTTTACATCCTCGATAATGTAATCTATTAAAGCGTCCATTAACAATAACCGCTGAGCACAGTACTGTGTCGGCTTCAATGATGTTCTTATTTAAACTCCGGCACTTTTAACAAATCTTTGATAATTTGTGCTTCTGTGTATACTGTAACATTGGTTGTCGTTGTTTCTTTCGTTCGTCAAAACGAGGACAACCAATTAATTGTGCACTTGAACACTAATTGTTCATAAGCTTCACGATTAATTAAATCTTTGAAGAACGCCGATGTTACGAGACTAAGAGGCGTTCTTTGTGTATTACAACTATAGGTTGCCTTATGCGTGTGACTAATGCTTTGCTTGGTTTGTTTTATCGTAGCGATACATCAAATGCCGTGGCTTCTGGAGAGATCGAAGATAGCACTGTCATCAGGTCGCGCTCTAGCGATCTACTTAAGAAGAGTCCTATTGACCCCGTAACTAAGAAAGGACATTTCAACACTCTTAAAGAATGGGGTAGAAGCCGACTGAAAATGATCGGCAGATCTCCGAGCGCAAGCAGAGATAGCTTTAGAGACTCAATGAAAGTCGATAAGAAAGATACAAAATCACCTACAAGACAAGAAGATAAAGAAGTGCAAGAAACTGTTACGATGCGTAAGAAACGCCAGGGAGATGAAGACAGGAGAACTAATCAAAGATGTGCCTCGTACTCCTCTTCCGAAAAGAGCATAGGTTTGCCTGCGGCACAAACAACGGCGACCATAAATGTCGGTGTAAAATTACGGGGGACGTCAGCTCAAAGGAGACAAAGACGATCAGCAATTGGCAAAGATGAACCACATTCGTCGAGCGGTAACTGGTCGGCCAGTTCAGAGTCGGGTCGAACCAGTATAGGATCAGAAATAACATCCACCACAGTGCCACCCCGTAGTTCAACCTCAGCTGCGACATCTAACAACTCACTCAATTTCCATCACGGTCCACCAAGCTCAATCATTAGTAGACGAAGATTTCTTAACACATCCGGATCAGGTAGCGTAACTAGTGAAGGAACTCTCACGCCGGACATTATACACGATTTACACGAAGATTTAGAAACGAGCTCCGAGTTTTCTTGTGATACAGAAGGTTACTACACCTCTTTCCATATGGATTCCGGATTAAAGACTTTAAAAGAAGAAGAAATATCTCCTAGCACGCCAATGCATACTAGTAATGCCTTATCCAACTCGACTAATAGTCAAACTGCTGAGAACGAATATGAATTATTTGGTAAAGGGTCTACAAGTACTACTACAAGCTCCGCTGGAACAGTTTGCACAACGCTAATGGCAGCTGGAAGTGATAGGTCTCTGGTGATCGGGCCCAAAGTGCCAGAAAGAAAGAGTTCATTAACAAAATTAAACCGCAGTAGAGGCAACATTCACAGCGCAAATGCTAGTTTAGAAAGGAGCATGAGCTCATCATTTTCCAAATCTCCATATAGCAGCCTTAGATATAATCCTAACCGTTCTTATACAGAAAAGCCAATGTATAATCACTCGTCACCTGAAATCAACCAAGTGCCAACTTCTACAATCACCATAACAAGAAACGTCGGCAATAATAGAGAAATGACAGCCGTCGCTGAAATTCATACAGAAACTGATCTCGAAAGTGCTAAGAAAAGCACAGGCACCAGCTCCCCTGATTCAGGACATAACACGTCGAGTTCACCAATCGAAGATTCTGTATCTAGTGCTCACGGAAAGAATAGCCTATCTGAACAAGACTATTCGGAATCCTCCGATTTAGAAGGAACAGACAGAATAGAGAGAATAAGATATAAAACCACAATAAATAGCTCCAGAATTCCATCACTCTGTGTCATTACCCCAACCAATTCTGACGACGAAAGCGAAACAAGCAACAAAGAAGTTGAAGTTTGTAAAAAGCAGGATGCAGAAAAAGAAGGAACATTCAAGAAATCGAACAGTAGACCAAAACTAGATCTTCCTGTTGAAGAAAAACCAAAAGAACCAAAACACATTAC
Source organism: Pammene aurita (assembly GCA_947086415.1). NCBI lineage: Eukaryota > Metazoa > Arthropoda > Insecta > Lepidoptera > Tortricidae > Pammene > Pammene aurita. The sequence goes on from OX352298.1 coordinate 29,731,869, forward strand.
CGAACTGACTAAATCAAGCAAACCTCATACACAAATAAATTTAAAGCCTTTCAATAATTTAATGTGTAAGCTCAAAGGAGTGCTTCCTACTAAGTTGTCAAATAAAAAATCACCAGTGCCAAAAGAAAGTAATTTGTCGGATCATATTTACGATGCCGGCGATTACGTGACAATAGCTGATGTTAAAAATAATAACCAAAAAGTTTGCCTTAACAAAGGTATTTATGGAAGTACCGATATTGTCAGGAAAAACCTTCAAACAGTTTTATCCGGAAAACTACCGGAAACTGAGTATGTCTCCTTGAATGAATTGCCAAATTGTTTAAGTGAAAGTAGAGACTACTTAGAACACGGATTACATGAAACACCAACGCCCGCTTTAGAAGATTTTCAAAAGAAAGGTGCTAAAGTAACACTAGACTCTCATGGCCAAGTTATTTACTCATCTGACACGCTCAAACGCAGAAAAGGAGCGCATACTACTTTTGAACCGGGACCATTTGTTCAAGAAATAAATGCCACCACCGCTGTCGTTCAGAGAGAAATGGCAGACGTCGTTCAAATAAGTGACGAAACTGACTTCCCTTACGAACCTCCTCCACCCACGAGTAAACCAACCTCACCGCAACTAGGAAAAGTAATCATTAAAGCGCCAACAGTTCCAGATGGACCGGTAACAACGGAATTTGTGACTTTACCGACTCCTAAACCGAGCACAATTATCACCGCTACACCCGTCACTGAAACACCCACGACTCCGACGATACAACATCCACCCAAGGCTATTTCTAAAAACCCCCAAGATATACCGCGAGTAGTAGAAGTAATACCTAGACCCGGAGCGTACGTTAATATTCACGATGCGGAGGGCGTCAGCTTATCTCCGACGAAAGATGATTTAGCAGGTAAGAACAAAACGAAAAAAGATCCGAGTAATTCTATCATAAAAACTAATTCAGATCAGCTAGGAACGTCTCCAGAAATGAATGACGATATCATTCCATTTGTACCCAATTTTCAAACGCCCATTATTTTGCAAAATAGCAAATGTAGGCACGAGCTTAGCAAATCTGGTAGTAAAGTAGCGGAAGTGTTAAAAATGTTCACGCATAGAAACAATATAAATAATAATGAAGAGGGTAGTAGCAATCACGTTGGTACTCCATACGGTGAAAAATCCCACAAAGTTAAACGTAGTGATAGTTACAAGCTTGCTAATTCACCTCTAATGCCAATTAAAAAACTTCTGAAACTTGAAACTTTTAACAGCAACTCGAAGAAAGTAGATTCCTTGGAAATGATACAAGCTGAAATTAACGCAGATTTACTACGCGAACAAATAAACTACCCAGCTTCCGTATCCCCCAAACTTAGCCATAGAAGTTTTTCAAATGATACAGATAATTGTGAATATTCTAATAACAGCAGTTCCTATGTTAACGATAGTTTTGAATCTCAGTTGTCAGCATTAGCTTTAAGTCCTTTTACAACTCCGATGCCTAAACGACATTCAGTCGCTTTTATTCCTGACAATAGAGATACTTCTTTAGATATTTTAACTGCTATTTTGGACTCTGACCCAGACGATGTTTGTATTTTGCATTCACCACCTACATGTCCCCTCTCCCCCACTAAAGTCACTGTACCTGTAGATAGTTCGATGCATCGAGCTCGCATTTTATCCGTTTCTGAATCAGATTATGGTACTGAAATCTGGTAGTTGTAACTCTTAGTTTTTCTTTTACAATTATAAAATCGAGTTATTTTACAGTTATTTGTTACCTGATTTGTTGGTACTTGTGGAAATAAAAGGCTTTTAGATAAGTCATGTCATCATTACAATATTAGATCAATTTGTAGATCGATAGATACTTAGATAGTTAAGAAAAAAACAATGATTATTATATTCGTAATGAATTCCGTCCTACAAAAATTTCGTCTTCCTAAAATTTGTCATGTTAATACTGTGATATAAATCTTTATTTTTGATGACTAAATTAGTTTTCGTACTTTAGATATTATCGTATTTACCTCTTTAAGAAGCAATGTATTATGTTTTATTTAATGTTGACACTAAAAGAACGCATGGTGTTTTTACCGCACCAGCCCCGCTTAAGATTACTTCACGACTTTTCGTTTGTAAGTGCATGGTGTGTTATTCTGTGTGTCTTTTGTGTTTTGTAATTAATTTTATTATAGAGTCATTGTGAATTAACGCACTTATTTCATTTGTCTCACTCCTTCAACTCCTCACCTCATTCACTTTAGCACAGCACTGAGCTCTAAATTTAAGAAACAAAAGTTCTGTTTTGAAAACATTTACAATTTAAATAAAGAAGTTCTAAAACAGGATTTTTCGCAATTAACCGTTTTCCAATACCTCATTTTTTTCGCACTGATTTGTAAATAAGTACGTGTCACTGGATTTTATTAATTAAGTTTATGGGACACTAAACCATTAAAAAGGGACTAATTAATTAACAAACTAGGCCACTCGTGATTGGACTCCGTCGCCATGAACGTAACACAACTAATTTGTATAATTGCCGTTTTAATAACGAGCGTTACGAAACTAAAAACTCACGAAAATCTGTCTGAATAATATCCAAGGTGTTCCAATCGTCCACCAACCAACATCAATCGTTCGCTCGAGGGGACCCAGTATAATGTACTACCTCCCACTGATACATGATTCTAACGCATCATGAGGTCACAGTTACTTACACTAGTTCGCCTTCAGCGTATGACCTACAATGCTCGGTATGCAACCAGAACCTAGTCTCTGGATCTCGGTGGTTGTGAGCCGATGCTCAGTTCCTCTTTAATTGCACTCATCCCACATGGCTTGCACAGACGGCGATAGCTTCCACTTTGTGACATTTAACACGAAGTTCTTCAAAGGTAAAGTTTTGTGTTGCTTTTTTGGCATGATTTTTATTTTACGATGCATGAAGAGTTAACTCGACTATCCAAGATACCTACACCCTGGACAAGCTAACACGGACGGAAATGCGGTACTTTGTATTAATCGTATCATTAACATTGTAAATGACATATATATCTAGCTAACCCGTATGAAAATGTAAGAAAGAATAAAATACCATGCACTTCTGTAAATTCACGTTACTAATTTATCATTGTTTCACGAGCCCAGACCAGATACATGCCAAACGCAAGTCATAATCTGTATCATAAGTAATGGTTGTTCATTGTTGTAGCATTCCATGTTTATACGTACGATAGAAATTACCTAGCTCTAGGCTTATGGGAATGGTATGGATTGGTGCCATAAATATGTAGTAGATTATATATTGGTATATTATTGTTAAGATTTCAATCGCATCCACTGTTATGATTACATATCAACTATTTGTAATTTTAAAGACATATGTTGAATACATATAGAAAAGCATCGATTAAAATTATGTAGTAACCTACCTTCTTAGCGTAGGTTAATGCCTGTTAAAAATAGGGAGTAGCATAATCAAATCTTCTTATGATTACATCAATAGTTAAATTAATCTCCGACTCATTGCCTATTCTTTATATTCCAGACTGTCGACATTCCAGTGCTGACAAGCCCTACTCGAATCCGCCGCTAACTGTAGTCCAAAAGGGTCAAAGAGTACAATTCAACACGATAAATCCCACCACGTACAAATACAACACCGCTCATTTACGTGGCAAACATGGAGTAGTCAATTATGAGAATCCAGCAAACCCACCACTGAGAGAAGAGCCAGTGTTCTGGACACTTCCGAAACGAAGCACCCTAGAACCGACCGCTCGACGACCCATCACCGATGCACGCACGGTGTTCAACTACCCCCCCAGCCTTGCTACTGCCTCTTCACGTTTAACTGAAAAGCCAGGAAATTCTCAACCCCCCCAATCCAATGACGACTCGATCAAAATTTCACCCATAGATCCACGGACAACAGGGTCTTTCAAATCTTCTACCCCGTCCAGCAAAGAAAACGTAGTAGATCTGTCTTCTAAACTACTTTCCCCAGTTAAATCAACAATGACAAATGAAGAACTGTACGCAGTTATACATAAAAGTAAAAAGAAGCTTAATATAAGAGATAGTGCGGAAAGATCGGAATCACCAGCGTTATCTACAACCAGTTTATCGCCAGTCCATTCCGAAACCTCATTATATCTTAAAGGTAATCAGCGTCACCCAGAGACAGGCTATCTAGGAGACCCGAGAAACAGAAACAGTTGGTCACCAGCAGAGAGGCAAAATGTTATGACAGCTCCTAGTCGAGGCTACGTTCTGCAAAAACTGGACACTACGTGCGCGGACAGATACGGCCCCGTTCCTCAAACATCGAGATTGGATTTCAAGAAGCTACTCCTACAGCATAGTGTCAAACTAAACACTCTCAACCCTCAAACTAAATCGAACAAATTATCTGCAGTGGAACAGCTAAAACTGTCCAAAGAAAAAACTGAGCTGCAACCTCCTCCCACTAATAAAAGCAAAATTAATATCCTCGATCTAAGCGGGTCTCCTAAGACTTATACGCAGAGGAAAATAATAAAACCCCAACCTCAACCAGCTTCACCCGGCAGAACGAACGCTTTAATCAAGGAACACAAGAGTTCACCCAAAATACTGCTCTCTCCGAAGTCGCAATGGCGATTTTCAAGCCCCAGATCAGATGTCCTCTCTACGCCAATACCAGAAGTCAACAACGAAGATGAAAACTCGAATAGCTCCGCCGAAAAACACGACATTTCTCCGAACAACGTACCATGTAAAACTCTGCCTATAGTTACGAATCAGCATTTTGGGGCTAGACGCAACCTTATCCCAATAAATGAGAATACTTTAGAAGCTGACAACGATTTCCTTGAGCCAGCCGATCACGGTGTGTTCCCAATTGATACAGATTTCGGTAAATTACATGGGTTGTCTCGGACCGAATTACTGCAAGCCAAGCGAGCAGAGTTCTTCAGCAGCCCTCCTGGATCGTCGCCACCTAAGTTTACGTCATTCAAGAGTCCTACAGCAGAAGCCTCTACACGTAACAAATCATCCCCAGAACGGGGAAACACCTCTCCCACCACCTTAGAAACAGCATTATGATATTTTTACTAAAGCATTTTAAAGTTAAGCGGTGCTTAGTTTTTTTTTATTACACAACAATAAAATTGATAGAAGCTTTATTCTAGTCTACTTGCTTAAAGTGCCATTTATGCTGGCACCACTGTATCGCCTACCAGTGAATACTTATCTTCGACGATGAGTTATTTAAGCTCAAAAAGATTTGTTAATATGGTCTTGAGGGGCCAATGTTTAAGAACTGTATTGTAAATAGTTCAACTTTACAACTACTTAGGTGTAAACTATTAGTTCGTAAGTATTTATTGAGTACCTTAACCAGTACTGTTCAAGTAGTGTTTAAAACTTTTTGAAGTTATTAGGATACAATTTTAATAAAAAGTGTTAAATATCTCGTGCTTTATTTTTCCTTTGCCGTACTATACCTATCTACCCACTTATAAGTAGTGTTTTGTTTAGGTACTACGATTAAAAGCGCCTGTTTTTGTCCAGAAATTATTCAATTTCAAATTTAGACAGAATGAAATGAAAGGCATATTCGTTCAAGAGCATTCAGTAGGCAACGATTTTAGTCGTAGTACTTACTTTACACTACTTGGGTACTTACCTACAGAGAGTTCTAAACCAGGAGAGGCCTTAGGTATCATTTCCCCTCTGTCAAAAGTATTGGCAGGAAAATCTAGTACATCTATAAAAACTATTTCAATAATCGATGTCACGCACTTTCGTCATCGCTGTCGATGGATAACAAGCTCCGTGAAAATGCCCTTATGCGCTGTTTTTGAATGTAAAAAATGTTATATTTCGTCTAGTTTACAAAAAGATGAAATACCATTTCAGATGTAAGTAAAGTTTTACTTTATTTATCATTACTTTCGTAATAAAAGATTTAACCTAAATCGAAAATCAAGCTTCGTTTACAGAATCGATTCAAAGACAATCGTATTCTTTCTGACGGGCAGTAACTTCTTGACGTTTGACACTTCTCCATATTTAACGCGCTTAAGGATTGCTGTCTTCTATATTTTGTTTGAAAATACAATCAAAAATGATCCTTGGCTTTTTTGATTAACATTTGCAAAGACTGCATCCAATAATGAACCATATGTTAGCGTATGTACAGTCGACTATCTATTGCTCCATTTAGTGTTATGAAGTATAAAAAGAATATGTCAAATATGTTTGGTTTGAAACATAGATATAAAATGGCGCTTGCCGCTAAAAGATAAACGAAGTGCGCAAAAGAGAAACCAACACGTATATGAACATTCCACGAGTGCAAAAGAGACACACGATCATTTTGAAGGAGTGACAGCTTTTGAATTTGGGTAGGTAGCTTACGTACCCACGTCGTGACAGCTCATATTTTAGCGTGGAAAATATAAAACAATCGTGAATAAAATAACTTGGGATGAAAAAGGAGAAACATGGTGTTGTGTTGTGTTCCAGATTGGACTATTACTCATAGGAAAAACCCAAGTAATTACTAATTTCACAGGTTTACATGATATTCCGATCGATGTCTTTGAAACAATATTTTATCAAATTAGCAAAATAAATCGTGTAAGTATTTACGAGATACAATTAATTATTAGTTTTTCTTATACTGTGTGCTAATATTTTATCATAATAGTTAATATTCATGATTATTTTGTGTAAAAACCGAAACATTTATTCGACGCTAGGGATTGACAAAACGTTTTAGGGACTTATATCGATAACTGTTCAATATGAAAATTATAATTATTGCTTCAAAAAATCCAATGAATAAATTAATCTTATATTCACATTACGTCATTATTACGTAAGAAGATTAAATTAGGTTCTTATTATATCCAGTTTAAACGGGGTTTTTTTATTATTAAAGATTTTTTTACCCTGCAGTACTTGTATTATTTCATTCAAATATGGCGCTCAACACATTTAGCGGAATTCCCTACCATAGTCAAAAAGCAGCCGAAAACGGAAATCGGGCCGAATATTGTACATGGGCTCCATAGTCTCCATACAAAAATTCAGCTCCCGTAAAGAACTTTCCGACTTTTATGCTACGGCTGATTTTTATTTATGATAGCTGGGCTGGATTCCGCTCAAGTGTGTCCCGTGCCTACAAGCGAGCGTCAAACGATTAGAACGATATAGAAATATAGTTGGAATGAGAGGTCAGCTGTCAAAATGGTCGTGCGATCAATCGAATGCGCATTCGACCGGCGACTTGAAATTCCGTTTTCCGTTCTATGAAATATTTTTAATTATTTTAGGAAATAATTTTGTTTATTTAATATTTTTAATTTAATAATAAATAATTTTATTAATACTAAAGAATATAATTTGCTTAGAAAAACATATTAGTTATTAGGTAATGTAATAATATTAGACGAAAATGTGAGTGAAATGAAACGTCAAGTTGGTAGTGGGGATGTCAACTGACGTCACAGTTGACTACTATGTATGACTAGTCGCTTACGTCTGTAGAAGCCTTTAGAACGTATCGATAAGAAAGTCAAATACCGATGGATAATTAACCTGTTGTATTTGACATCACTATTTTACGCTCACATAGACAATTTAGACACATACATGGATTTCATTTTTTTGCCACACTTTTGATCGTTGACAAGCATTCTTTGTCATCCCATTTCTCTGGTTTGAAAACACCAAAGGTACATCTTTGTCGGTTGTCAATAAAGCGTTGTTGCCATAAAAAATCATTTAGAAATAAACTGTATTTACAACCGACAATGATGTACCTTTGACTAGAAAACCTCACATGAGTGCTACCTCGCCCCCCTCAGATTTTGGCAGACTTTTTTGTTTGGATAGATGAGGCGAAGCGTACTCCATTTATAGAGCTTTATGCTTACCTACCTGAAACATGGTAAGTAGTACTCGTAATACAGGTAAAGTAAGACCACATATGCCATTTTGGCGGCAAAATATGTACATCCGTGAAACTTTGCTTTCTAACTTTATCTTGGCATTAGGAATGAGTCTCCGAGTCCTATCAAAATTTAGGGGTCCTACCCCCATCGAGGGGGTGTGGTAGGGAGAAAATTAAAAAAAACCAAGATTTTGCCACGCTCGGCATCAAGCCACCCAACTGACGCTTTCAGTCACCGAGAGCCACTTCTAACTTTTCTCGGGTGGTTGTGCAAATACAGTCTGGCAAACCATTTCTGTCAGTAGAAACGCGCGGCAAATTCAAATAACGTACATGTGGCAACACTTTGTGATGAGACACAGTATTTCATGACGAACATTTCAATTCACATTGAATTTGTTTCTAGTGCATTTCACTCTCTCATCTTAAGCGCGAGTGAGATAGACTCCTGCAACGTTCCCAATTAAATTTAAATTCATTTTTAAGTCATATATCAATTGCCTCAACCCGATTACCTGTTGCAGTTGATGACATATCAGACGAAATATATCCGTCTCCTTTTTACACACCGTAAATGTCACCTAATGAAAGGGGCGGAAATACCACCTAAAATTAAAAACATAAAATTTGATGATCATTGCTGCTTTTTTCACTGATTCTTAGTGTTGTCATACTTTTGTTCGGTCTACATTGCTACGGCGTTCGTTGACTGGCCAGACTATAGCTACATCGTCTGCAAAAATAAATGTCCATAGTGCTTAGGTTTGGGCATGTTCAGTAAGTGCATCCATCACCAGGCCGGGAGGTATGGACTTAGTACAGAGGCTTGATGTACTCATTCAGTAACTGCCATTAGGTTGGTTTGCTTTCCCTACTGTATTTCGAATCACCGATTGTAAGTTTCTGTACATGTCGGATAGCATATCAATGTACCTCTCTGGGATATTTTTCCTCCGAAGACTCCACCACATCGTTGGGCGAGGAACACGATCAAATGCCTTTTCCATGTCTCGAAAAGCAATAAAAAGCGGTGTGCTATACATATCTAAATATATAAAAGAAGAAACTGACTGACTGACTGATTGACTGACTGACTGACTGACATATCAACGCACAGCCCAAACCGCTGGTTCTAGAGATTTCAAATTTGGCACGTAGATTCCTTATAAGGTTGCACCTAGGGATGCACTAAGAAAGGATTTTTCAAAATTCACCCCCTAAGGGTGTAAAATGGGGGTCCAAAAGTTTGTATGGCGAATCAAGATTTGTTAGACTTTTTTATTCAAAACTTCCTAGGAGTATTCCTAACGATAAATGAGTAAACACGTGTTTCAGGTTTCTTGAAAATTCAACCCCTAAAAGGGGCAAATGTGGTCACAAAGTCTGAAAATCATCGGGCGAAGCCGCGGGAAAAGGCTAGTTCATCTATAAGCGGTGAATTTTTGGCCCTGAATTCTTGGTTTATGGCAAACATATGGTCGATAATCGACAACCTCGGGACGAAGCCGCAAAAGCAGTCTTTAATTCTGTTAAAAATTAAATTAAAATTATTTGCTTTTCTTAGCACGACAATGTTAATCTAGACAGACTAGCTAAGTGAATATGGGCGGAGTCAACTGCCACCTCGGCCATAGCATCTGCCAGTGCTTCTGGTGAATATTGTGTATATGGAAGATTTTATTTCCCTTTCGGCAATTCCGGAAGGTACATTTGTAAATTCGCACCATCGTCCTGTTGAGAAAAAATATGGTCAACCTACATTTATAGAAATGTATGCAGGGGATATTTGGTACTAGAAACCAAATAACCCCAAAAATCGTACCAAATAGTCCCAATTAAGAAAATTGACGATATATAATTCAAATTAAACGGCTAAAAATATTTGCCATAGCTTAAAAAATTCCCGAGAATATACACTTTTAGGTATATATAACAAAAACAAGCTTACCCTAGCACCAACGGACATCTTAGTTATGTGAAATAAAGATTTATCTTATCTTATCTTATCTGAACAAAAGTAGGACGATGATATTTGGAACCAATTTTCTTCCGTCACACTTTTTATTTTTTCTACCCGCACATACGAACTTATCGGCGTCACTGCAACCACTAACCAACTTCACATTAAACACAGGGTTGTCAGACGAAGGTTTATCAATCTACTATTGCCACATGAAGAAATAAATTGACTTAAAACTTATATTTTTTTTATTCCAAATAGCCTCATGGTTTCTAAATAGCCCCAGTTAACGGTATTTCCTTTTGCTTTTGCCCTTCTCTACTTTCAAGAGTATAGAAGGGCCAAGAAGGTTTTCTATCTAGGGGACTGTGTAACGTTTTGACTAAGGAGGTAATGACGTCATCAGAAAAAAAAAGACAATATGTTGATAGCTTTGGGCACCACGCGCGGTCTCTCATGCATCAAGAGCGCCGGCCGCCTGTCCCGCCACGCCTGCCTTAACGACATCATCCGCCGGGCCTTTGTCAGCGTCAACGTACCGGCGGCGGTTCTTGAACCCCCTGGTCTCGCGCGTGACGATGGCAAGAGGCCTGACGGCATGACTCTAGTAGCTAGTACCGTGGAGACTGGGACGACCCCTTATTCGGGATGCCACATGTGTGGACACCCTAGCGACGTCCCATGTCTCCACGACTTCACTGAGAGCAGGCGGGGCGGCTGCAGCGGCCGAGACGGCGAAACGCCGCAAATATATCGCACTTGCAAATCAGCATATGTTCGTGGCTTTCGCTGTCGAAACTCTAGGGCCGTAGTGCTCAAGCACCCGTAAACTCGTTACAGAGTTATCGAAAAAACTAGTTGAGGTCACCGGGGACCGTATTAGAGCTGGCTCGTTCCTTGCACAACGGATAGGTATAGCAGTCCAAAGAGGGAACGCAGCCAGCATTATGGGAACAGTTCCACAAGGGTCGAACCTCGGTGACCTTTATAGGTAGATTTTAGGTTTTTTTTTATGTATATATGTCACATATAATATTGTATAGTGAGTGTATAATATAATATAAAAACCGGCCAAGAGCGTGTCGGGCCACGCTCAGTGTAGGGTTCCGTAGTTTTCCGTCCGTAACAGTAAGTGTCCCCACTTAAGAGTTAAAATAACACCGCCATGTAGGATATGATATGAGCGTTTCACGTACAGCAACATCTATCGGCAAATTAAGTAAACTATTGCGCGCGAGCTTAAAGTATGGAAGATGATTTTTATGGGATAATTCTTTATTGCGTGAACCGATTTTCACCGTTTTTACTTTAAAGCACGTCATTTCATTGTTATTTTGTAGAAATTACAGGTACAATATAAACACCTGCTTATACGGTTAAATTACAAACTTAGTTCAGAAATTATTTTGTAATTTTTTTTCAAAAACTATTAAATCTATCAAGTTCAAAATTATTTTCCTAGAAAGTTTTTATAAAGTTCTACTTTTGAGATTTTTTAATTATTTTTAAAACTTATGGTTCAAAAGTTAGAGAGGGGGGGCACATTTTTTTTACTTCTGGAGCGATTATTTCCGAAAATATTTACATTTTTTTTTTTATGATTTTAGTAAACCCCTATTCATTTTTAGGGTTCCGTGCCTCGAAAGGAAAAAAACGGAACCCTTATAGGATCACTTTGTTGTCCGTCTGTCTGTCTGTCCGTCTGTCTGTCGGTCTGTCAAGACCATTTTTCTCAGGAACGCGTGGAGGTATAAAGCTGAAATTTATATCAAATACTCAGGTCTATTGTCCCTTGGAGCTGTGAAAAAATCAAACTTAAAAGCCAACGCAATCTAAAGATACAGTCGTTTATGCTGCAAATTTTAGAGTTTATCGGCACTCGCAAAACCTACGGGGTACTTCCCGGGAACTCAGAAACTTGAAATTTTGCACGAAGCAACGTCATATAGCATAGACAATGGAAAAATTACAAAAAGTAGACAGTTTTAGTAAAATCATACAAAAAATATTTTTTTTTAATTTTAAACTTACCTTTTTCCTCGTAAACGCGTGGAGGTATTAAATTGAAATTCATGTCAAATACTCAGGGCTATAGGACCTTTCAGATGTAGCAAAACTAAACTTTTATGTCAACGCAATCAAAAGAAATAGCAATTTAAGTCGCATATTTTGAAACTGAGTACTCGCAAGAAACTCAAAACCTAAAGGGTACTTCCCGTAAACTCAGAAACTTGAAAGTTGGCACGAAGAAACTTCATATAGCACAAACAAAGGAAAAATATCGAAAAGTAGACATTTTTAGTAAAATCATACAAAAAATATTTTTTTAAATTTTAAACTTACTACCTTTTTCCTCGTAAACGCGTAGAGGTATTAAATTGAAATTAGTAATAAATATACTACAACTTTTGCTTGTTATAGGTTTGTACGGAACCCTCGGTGCGCGAGTCCGACTCGCACTTGGCCGGTTTTTTTAAATATAATACCTATCCAACAATGTATCACACGTTAGGGTTGAAATCTTTGATTATTAAACCAACCGGATGCGAGACGCGCACTAATTTATATCAGAAAAAGTCTGCCAATTTCTGCGCGGGGAACGAGGAAACGCACACACATACTGTTAACACTAATGCATTTTCCATTGACGTCGCTACACACGCACACGATAAAATTATCAAACACTAGCATAAAATATACCCACACAAGTACAAACACAGCCACAGACAACCTGTCCGTGAACGAGATAATGTCATCTTTAAGTAAACGTACACAGTGCGAGGAACGCGTCGATAATAATATACTTAAGTATCGATATTTGTGACGTTTTCAAGTCAAAGGTCGGTTGTTAATAGAGTTAATTTCTAAATGATTTTTTTATGGTAACGCCTTATTGACAACCGATAATGATGTACCTTTGACTTGAAAAGGTCACATTTTATCGTAGATTTATTTATCGTATGCCTACATGTCACTGGATATAGATAGGCATTTCTTCCCTAGGGTAGTGGGAAAGCAAATGATGAAGAAAATCCAGTGAGTGTTGCGAGGTCCAGGTAGGACAGTAGAGCTGCCAAGTTTGTAACTCTTTTAGCATCACCCAGGTCACGTGGATCACGTGTAGGGTTGTCTAAGGTGTTTCCTACGGACGCAGAGAAACATTGATCGTAGGTTAGTTATATATTTTTGTTTCTTTACCAAGTATAAGGTTTAGCTATTGATAAAATGATAATGTTAAGTTGTGATTAAATATCAAGTTTTTCTACCAGAATATTACTTACAATGTTAGTATTCTACGTAAGTTAGTTTGTCTATTTGTTCAGGACAAATCTTGCAAGCTGCTTTAGAATAACTTTTATATTATCAATTTAATATTTTGATGTGTATTTGCTTTTATATTTAGTGGAAAATACTACAAATTGGAAACAAATAACTATTACAATGAAACGATTAACTGCAAAGAACTCTGGAACATCACGGGATTCGAACCCTCGTGTTTAGATTACCGTTCCAATGTCCTTCCAATTACACTAGACGTTCCTCTATCCACCTCAGTGAATTTTTCACTGTAATGAACAATGATGAATCAGTCACTAGCGACATCGTGATGTTCCAGAGTCCTTCGCAGTTGATATTTTGATTATAATGGGCATCTGTTTCCAATTTGTGTTTCTATTTCTATTATCTCTTCTTCATTTTCTATTATAAATAAAAAGTATAACATACTGCTAATGTTAATATCGACATTTATTTTTGTGCTGTCCCATCACTAAAACTTACCTGTTAGGTACAGTGATACCAGTGTCAGAAATTAAAAGTGCCTATTTAAGGGAATAAGTGTGTATAACGTACCTTATAATAAATAAAGTATAATCGATACAAAATTAAAATGCTACATAAAATGTATGGTGAAAATAAAGGAACAAATTAATTTCTAAACAGGAATATCGTTATTTCAAGTATCTACAAGTATCACTTAAGGGGTGCCACACATTAGAGCGGGATTCAGTGCGGAATTCATCACACTAGCTGAAATTTGTCTAAGAAAACGGAAATGTGTTTATGGTAGCTGTATTTTTGAGACCATAGACAAATTTCAGCTATTGTGCCGTACTACAAGCACACATACGCTGAGTTTCTTACGCTGGTTCTTCTCAGTTCCGAAGGGGCTCCTTTCCGAACCAGTAGTAGTTTATTGCCATAATACGGTTTTAAAAAGATTTGAATTCAATACAGTCGTTAAACCAGTGTTTATGTTTTATTTCATTAGCGTGCGTCCGTGCGTAATATGTTAAGTGCTAGGCTAGGTTATCCTGATAGTGTCAATTTTAGGGTTCCGTACCTCGAAAGGAAAAAACGGAACCCTTATAGGATCACTTTGTTGTCCGTCTGTCTGTCTGTCTGTCTGTCTGTCTGTCAAGACCATTTTTCTCAAGAACCCGTGGAGGTATCAAGCTGAAATTTATATCAAATACTCAGGTCTACTGTCCCTTAGAGCTGTGAAAAAATCAGACTTCTAAGCCAACGCAATCAAAAGATACAGCCGTTTATGCCGCAAATTTTCGAAACTCGCAAGGGAATCAAAACCTACAGGGTACTTCCCGTGAACTCAGAATCTTGAAATTTGGTACGAAGCAACGTCTTATAGCACAGATAAAGGAAAAATTGCGAAAACCGTAAACTTTTAGTTACATCATATAATAAAAATATTTTTAATAATTTTAAAGTTACTACCCCTATATACCTACAGGTTTGTACGGAACCCTCGGTGCGCGAGTCCGACTCGCACTTGGCCGGTTTTTTTTGAGTTCCAAACCACCTTATTGTCTTGCCCTCGGCGGTCCTCGACGGTCCTCGACGACATATATAATTTAAAAAGCTATGCATGTGAATGAGTTTTACCTTTGAAGTGCTGACGTTAATCTTTTCATTTTTGTTTATGATTAAAAAATAATATATAATTTATATAATTTAAAAGTCGATTAATATATGTTTAGAAACAATTTAATAAAAACACACAACACACACAGAGACACACTGCTCTTTTAACAGAGCAATGCTTTACAATTATGGCTGTATGCCGAATGGGTATCTGCCTAACCCACGGAGTATCTTTTAAGTGTATTGCTTAACCTGTCATAACAATGACATAGTGGCGGACGTATTTCTGCCGCACTGAAGTCGATTACTCTTGTTTGCAATATTTGACTGACCCCCTCGATGTAATCGTGTTCATAATTGTATACCCAATTTATGAATGAATTCATTGATAAATTGGGTATGCAATTATGAACCCGATGGCACAATGTACTATGAAGAGTCAAGTTTCAAAATTACCCTAAAGCAGATGTAGTACCATTAAGTGGCAACACTTTTTGATTGACAATATTTCTTTGTTATTTGTTAATTTCGTGCACTATTTGATGATATTTAGACGTAATTATACTTACAGATAAAAAGAAACGTTATCCTTGTGTAAACTAGATAATTCAGATCTTTTCTTACATGAAAACAAGCAGCAATTCGGCATTTTTACCTCAGATCGCATCGTTCCGCGCTGACTGACATTCATTGAATGGCGTTTGACGCGCGACCGCGACAACTAGTTTTATATAACCGCTACGACCAGTGGTCTTGTAGTTTTGGCAGAGGGGGACGCCTGACAATTACCACTCCATTGGTTTATTTCTCTGAGGTTGAAATGGAAAAAAACCGGCCAAGTGCGTGTCGGACCACGCATAGGAGGGTTCCGTACCTTCAATGGAATAAGAACCAAACTAATACCAAAAGGTCGTATCTGATGCCTATGGAAGAAGTTTTTTGGAGATAACTCAAAAATGGCTGAACCGATAATGTTCAAAACTATTTTCGTAGAAAGTATATGATAAGGCGCATCTCTTCAAATTTTTTCATATTTTTTCATATTTTTCATTTTTTTCATTATTTATATTTTTTCATTTTTTTTAGCGATTATTTCAGAAAATATTCACTTAATCACAAAATAGTCAAAGAAACCTCAATGTTATTTTGAAAGACCTATCGATTGATGTGTCACATATTGATATTTGGTTTTTTTTTTTTTTAGTTACCTGTACGGAGCGCCCCCTAAAAATTTTTTTTTTTTTTCATATTTTACTACATAACTAAGTAGCTGCATACAAAATACACCTTATGTGTAAATTTTATTCAGATACGTCGTATAGTTTCCGAGTAAAATGCCTGTGACATACGGACGGACAGACAGACATGACGAATCCATAAGGGTTCCGTTTTTTGCCATTTGGCTACGGAACCCTAAAAAAACACTCCCCACTTTAGGTATAGGGGAGGTACCCTAATAAAACATTTTTTCCACTTTTTACTTTACCACTTTGTCGGCGTGATTGATATACATATTAGTACCAAATTTCAGCTTTCTAGTGCTAACGGTCACTGAGATTATCCGCGGACGGACGGGCAGACATGGCGAAACTATAAGGGTTCCTAGTTGACTACGGAACCCTAAAAATTAACCCCCATATTGAGAGTGCGAGTGAGACTTCGACCCCTCTATCTATCGGACCGTTTTTACTCACAGATATCAAAGAAAAGCAGATCTGAAATTATAAGTTGAACTTTTCTATATTCCCGATCTGCTCTCAGTAATGTACTTATCAGTAAGTAAGAAAAAGATAGACACCATGCTATCCGACAGGCCTTCAGCTGTCATTGTCTCAGCCTTTCATGACTTCGTGACGAGAATTAGTGCAGTGAATGATAATTTTCTACTAAATATCGACATCGATATTTACTGTTGATATCCGTAACAGGTATTCCAATGTTATAAAAAATTAACAAGTGCGTGTCGGACCACGCATTATGGAGGGTTCCGTACCTACTATCGAAAAAAAAAATATCAAAAACTTGTATCTGCCTATGAAAGAAGGTTTTTGGAGATAACTTTCTTCAACACAATTTTCGTAAAAAAAATACAACGATATATTTTCTAAATTTTTTTAAAACATCGTGAGGAAACCGGGCCTAATCCTAATAAGGCCTAGTTTCCTCTCTGGGTTGGAAAGGCTGGGTTTCTTATACTTGTGCTATAAGACATTGCTTCTTGCCCAATTTCATGATTTTGATTCCCTTAAGTGTGTCAAAGTATGACATAAATATATTTTTATTGCGTTAACTCAGATAGGTATATGAAACCAAGGTCATATCAATTTCGTCTCGTTCTATCTTATAGCGTCGTACTACTCTGCCGTCCGCTGCGCTGAAGCATGCAGAAATACAAGGGCTGCTATTTATATATCCGGAAACCGGGATTACAATCTTCTTAAATAGCATATTTGACCTCCATGGTAAAATTTGAACTTTTTTAAGTACTGGCCGGTATATTTTTTCTTTCTTATTAACGCTCGTGTTTTGTTTTTGACGGGTTTTAAATGTCATCTCGCAGCAAGAATGGAACTCACTCGTGAAAATATTCGTGCTATGATTTATTATGATTTTCGGCGTGGTTTAACGCAACAACAGTGCATAGATCAACTAACTTCAACTTTTGGTGATGAAGCCCCATCTAAAACTACTGTGTATCACTGGTTTAGTGAGTTCAATCGTGGACGTAGTATGCTTACGGACGAAGTTAAGACAGGTCGCCCGAAATCGGTCGTTGTACAACAAAATATCGAGGCTGTGCGAAAACTTATAATGGACGACCGACATGTTACGTACCGCGAGATAGAGGCGACTCTGGGTATTTCTATGACCAGCATTAATAGCATATTACATAATTATTTGGCTGTAAAAAAAATTTGTTCGCGTTGGATACCCCACAACTTAACAAAAGAGCAAAAAGATGCTCGCGTCGAATGGTGCAATAAAATGTTAAAAAAATATAACCGTGGTGACTCAAAAGCCGTTTATAACATCTATACAGGTGACGAATCCTGGATCTATGCATACGATCCCGAAACGAAGCAACAATCAACGGTATGGGTGTTTCAAAATGAGCCGAACCCTACGAAAGTTACTCGTGCAAAAAGTACATTGAAACAAATGGTGGCCTGCTTCTTCGGTATTAATAGCCATGTAGCTACAGTGCCACTAGAAAACCGTAGAACGGTTAATTCAGAGTGGTACACGACCATTTGCTTACCGGAAGTATTTGAACAAATTCGTAAAACTAACCAGCGACGAAGAATCATTCTTCATCATGACAATGCCAGCTGTCATACGTCACGCGAAACAACTCTATTTTTGGAGGGTCAAAATGTGGAATTAACGGGTCATCCGCCGTACAGCCCTGACTTGGCACCCAACGATTTTTATTTATTTCCAAATATAAAGAATAAATTACGGGGTCAACGATTTTCGACCGCTAAAGATGCTGTCGACGCATTCAAACAACACGTTATGGAGGTACCTCAGGCGGAGTGGCAGAAGTGCTTTAAAAATTGGTTCACGCGAATGCAAAAGTGCATAGATCATCAAGGGGAATACTTTGAAAAACAATAAATCCATTTTCAGCCGTGTACGTTTGTTTGTTTTTTTGTTTCCGGATATATAAGTAGCAACCCTCGTAGTATTTTTGTTAACTCTGCCCACCCATATCTTTAACTCTTCATTCTAAAACAAACATTCCTACTTTCAAATAATTATATGCACCACCATTTGATTTCCAAGCACACAGCTTCTATATACTTACCTAAACACGTGTTTTCATTTCATTCACCTTTCTATTGAATTTTTTTTTGTACAGCTGATAGTTTCGTAGTGTTACGATAAACCCTGTCGCAAGGACCAGTCTGAAAATCAACGCTGGGTATCATTCCTAGCATACGTTGAGACTAGTACCTTTTACCAAATTACCATTATTTAGCCATAATTTTTTGTGGTTATCAATGGCGAGGCGTCCATAAAGTCTTACACATACTTTTTCTTTTCTTTTATCCTATTGATCAAAAAATTGAAAAAAAAAAAGAATGGACTCTAGCCTGCCTACGAGAACTATGGATGCGTCGCCGTTGGTACCTAGACCTAGTATAGGATAGTTTATGTAAAGCAAATCCTTTCAGTATTGTAAAATTCTATTTGTAAATTTCTTTTTTTGGTATTGGTAATAAACATTATTTTATTTTTATTTTAAAATTGTAGACGGTCGACCGAGCGCGGCGGTCAGCATCATGTTCCTACGTCTGGCACCGCCTCATAGGAGATTATCTGTGGTCGCAAAATAAATAAAACCGATATAAAATATTGCAATTTCTACAGAAAGGGCACAATCTGTCAGATTGCGAAGTGTAATAAAAGTTGAGGCAGGGGTGGAGAGACAGGGTACATGACAAAGTGGGGCCAAGAAATTGCAAATATTGCGTTGTCTAACACCGGTTTAAACAAGCGCTTTCTCAACTTACCTCAAGAGGCCTCTGAAATATTGCATTAGGCAACAATATGTCATTTTTTAAATGTTTCGAGCAAATCCTTTGACGATTGTTCGGCGTCTAATTATTGAGCCCTACGGCGTCAGTCCGTTTTAGACGCAATATATTATATTCAGGAAATCAGAACAATTGACAATTAATTATGTAAACAATAATTTAATATAATAATATTTTGTGTTTGCCTATATAAATATTTCATATCGATAAAATATCGATATAATTCTTTTCATTTAGTTACAACACTAGCGTTGTTTACAAAAATGGAATTTTACCAATAAATCTCAATAAAATCAACTTGGAACTACGCAAAAGGTTCTTATTTTATAGTATCCAGCATGTGCAGTTATCCGAGACTATTATATTACGTAATGTGTTTGAAAATTTTGAAATAAAAACAAAAGTGTCTTACCGATGAAAAGTATGAAAACTGGTATTTTCTCCGGACTTCTTCGCTTATTTGAACCACCTCCGGCGGCATAGACATAAACAAATAAATCAATGTCCGGCGGTATGGAACTATGCACGACATTTCTGCCTACATATAAATAATGAATATTCAATTTATACAGCTTAATTTTCAGAAATAGCACGATAACTTGCAAGAAAGCGTCTTTTGCTACAATTTTGTGTTTGACTTCTAGGTTAATTTGACAGTATAGTATGGTTAAGTTTTAAATCGAGACAATTCGTTAACAGCCGAAAAAGGTCGTACTATCTGTCCCATTCTAACTCATCTTGGTTAAGCATAAATAACCAAGGAGACAACTATGGCTTATTAATGCTGATCTGTTCTTTGAAATATCTGTGGTTTTTACTACTTTTTACTAGACACCTGTGAACGACTGTTTTACTCGGTAATAAGGTTCAACTGTGGTTAGGGAAAAAGTAAGAATTAGATCTACTTCATATAAATCCATGCCTGTGTCTGGCCACCTAATTACTATTACCCATAGACATACTATTACCTAATCTCAAAAATAATAAATCCAAAGAATAAATCTGTCAGTCGGGTGGCTATACTGGCCATAATTACGAGATTTTTATAAATACCCTTATCATAATAAAAATAACCGAAAAAAAATCTTTACTAAAAACATGTGGTATATAAAGACGGCTACAATTCTTTTTAACACCGTATATGTGTTCACCGAAGTTGTTTATCCATCGACCGATATGGAACATTCTTTATTGACACCAGTAGCTATTACTACCGTCTACGTATTTATAGGAACACAGCTTATTGCCGGATGTTTCAATCATGAACCATCCCGGTTTTTCCAATGCTACATGTTAATTGTTTGTATAAGTCTTCAAATTGCCCTTGCGGTCTTGTTTCTTAGAGAATACGCAAATAAATCGCCTGAACATTCAAAGCAGAATAGTGCACACATAACTGTAACTATATTGTTACCATTTATAATGATCATGTTCTTTGTTATTGAATTCGCTTCGATCATGATAGCCATTTATACGGAGTATGAAGAACAAGAAGAGTTGGAAGTACGTAACCGATCCAGGAAATATTCATTTCGTAGAGTTTTTAGAAACTTTTTACATGATTGTGCTGGCTAGTCTTTAAGGAATTCAGTTCTTTATGTAAAACTTTAGGATAATTATTATAAATTGTTCTCTGAATTAATTATTTATGTACTTTTAAAGAGTAGTAGTCTTGCCTTTAGGTATTTTAAAAGAAAACAAATAAACTATGTCTTAGTTATTGTTATGCCTTTCAATTCAAATTTGTAATTGATTATATTGCTACAATCACATTCATAAAGAAACAGATTAATAGCAAAGAACATACACAACTGAGAGAGGTTTGCAAATGAAACACACTTTACTTAATTTACAAATATAATTGAATGATAATCTAGATCTTACATCATAAACCAGAAGTCAGAAATGGCCAGCAAGCCACATTTGGCTCTTTCATGATACAATTTCATGTACATAGGTATCCTACCCAAACATTTAGACAGGCCATATGCTGTTTTTAGTGGTTGATTAGATATTTTTGGAAGAGTACAAACAAATCCATCACATGAATACACATTCAGCTACGAGATATTTGTATGGATATCCGGGCAATTCATAAAAATAATAAAAATGACATTTGACTCCCTACTTACTAATTCACTTTAAAATAAATGTTTGTTTAAAAGATATTTTGTCGAGTGCAAGCTCAGAAATAGTACTGTTTTTGAGCATTCTGTCCAGTACAGTCAGCAGCAGAAGTAGCTAAGCGGATGAGGTGTTCATAATGAGCTTGACACAACTTTATTCTCAAGAAAATAGGAGCGTGTGAAGGTTATTTTACACTTCACCCGTTAGCATGTTTGCTGACAGTATGTCGACAGACGGGGTACTTGTAGGCTTAATAACGCTTAACTCTAACACTGTCAGTGAAAGTATTAAGCTACTTCTGCTGCAGTGATGGACGGTGACTGTATCTGATTGATAAAACACATGAATAAGGGTCAACACAATTAAAAACTATTGCTAGGGTCACGTTTTATGTTAAAAATGGAATATCAATAGATCCACATTCTAATGCATTGTGGTTTTTTGTAATTAGTATTAAACTATCGTCTTTCAATCACTTTAAACTTGTGCTATTTGTTCATAGGCGGGCCATTCATTAAAGGCGGTCGCATTTGACCCATAGGACCCATGGGGCCCATAGGGCCCATGCCCATCATCATTGGTGGTCTCATTCCCATCATAGGCGGCATAGGACCGTGCGGACCCATCATCATGTGTGGTGCCATAGGCCCTCCAGGACCCATAGCTGGTGGCGGCAACATGCCAGGCGGGCCGCCTGGCGTAGGTACGGGGGGCCGAGGGCCTCCCGGACCCATTACCGAAGGATCCCATGGCGGTGGAATAGCAGCACCTTTACCACCGAACGGGTTCTGTGCTATCTTTCCAGCTTTAAATGCTGCGGTCGTAGCGTCTATGAGATGTTGAGCTTGTTCCTCCATCCATTTTTGATAGTAAAATTTGACGTTGTCCTTATGCTTTCGACCGGTACAATGTGTTTTTCTCACGCTAGGGGAATCGTGAGTTAAATACGTATCACAATAATCGCAGTAATACTTTGGCATTTTGAATTACACTAGATGTTTCTAGAAATGTTCTGAAAAACCAAAATGCAACTAGTAACTACAACCAAAAATTACACTCGAATTACTAGTGGAACGCTTGCTTGCAAAATGTCAGTTTGACTGTTCAGTTTCAGTGTTGCCATATTTATTTTGCATTATGATGTGTCCAAATTATACGTTAAGACTTAAGTATGGGTAAACTTTCGGTCTGACAATTATCTATACACTTCACTAAATACTAAGTAATATAGATTAGCTCAGTAGAACAGCTAACGGCTGGCTGTAGCCCAGTTATTTAGATGAAATAAAATAAAAAGTAATTGTTGTAACTGAAGGCTTTAAAGTAATATGAATCCGTATGTACAATTAGGATCTAAAACTGTCTAGGTCAAATGGAAAACCGCAAAACTGACTGCTTAACACGCGTTATAAATTGTGTTTGAAATACTTCAGACAAAATGAAGTTTTTCTGCACGTGTGACTGGTGTGCTCAATTGATTTGATTGGTTTTTTTTACTCGCGTTATTGAATTTAAGTTAACGGGAGCACGGCACGTTTCAGTGCTACATTTCTTTTCCACGTTATTAAATGATTTAGTGTACACATCAGAATGTCGGATATGAAATACATTTTAGTTACCGGAGGGGTGATAAGTGGTGTAGGAAAAGGTGTCATCGCAAGTTCTTTCGGTACTATTTTGAAAAGCTGCGGGATCGACGTGACTTCTATTAAGATCGACCCGTATATTAACATCGACGCAGGCACTTTCTCTCCATACGAACATGGTAAGTGGGTCCAACCTATTGGAGCGTCGTGGGGAGCTTCCTATATAAACTGCGCTGTAGCGGATGCATTCTATTTTTGTTTTGTAGGTGAAGTTTACGTATTGGACGACGGCGGGGAAGTGGACCTTGATCTTGGCAACTACGAGCGCTTCTTGGACATCACCTTGCACCGGGATAACAACATAACGACCGGGAAGATCTATCAGCAGGTGATCGAGCGCGAGCGCCGCGGCGACTATCTCGGCAAAACGGTTCAGGGTATGCACAATATTCAATACAAAAATTCAAAACGAAAAAAAATCTGAGACAACAAATACAGTCAAACCTGCAACATTGCCTATGATGCTTAACTTTGCCTGGATTGAAAAAAATGGTGTTCTTTCAAAGACATATCATATTTTTGAGATTGGATAAAAGCAACCATTATTAATAATTAAATACTACAAATATTTAGTAGAGATAGAGAATCACGGTTTTTCAAGCCACGCAAAGTTCTCGGCATCTTAGACATAGACAATGTTGCAGGAGTGGTATCTAAAAATTCTTATTGGTTAAGAGTACCCTTTATTTCAATAATTAATATTATTGGATTCATTGGAAAATAAATCTTGTGAGACTCTTATATGTATATAAAATAGTATTAAACAATCTTGATATTATGTGAGTGACCCGCATCACTCACATAATATCAAGAGTGTTTCATTTTTCAAGAGCTTCTATGACATGTCCAGTGAAATTAGACCAGTATTATGTTAGTGACCTGTTTTTTGTATTTCCGTTCAGTTATTCCCCACATAACTGACGCCATACAAGAATGGGTGCAACGCGTAGCCCACATCCCAGTGACAGCAGAGAACACACCTCCGAGAGTCTGTATTGTGGAGCTCGGTGGAACTATCGGTGACATTGAGGGCATGTCATTTGTGGAGGCATTCAGACAATTTCAATTCCGAGTGAAGAGAGAAAACTTCTGTTGTGCTCATGTTTCCCTAGTACCAATGGTGAGTTATAGATATGTATATTTGCAGTGTGTCTTGGAAAATAGACCTTATTTAACTATGGTTCATTTATAACTAAAAAAAAGTTCTTTAAGGTATATTTTCTCATTGAACACATTTTTGCATGTACTTTATGCCATTTGAGAGAATCCTATTTTGCTATTTGAAACACTAGCTATGATACTAATGCTACTGTACTTCTATTGCGTATGGTATACAACTAATTCATATTCTTAGGGCTCTCCATTCTTATCAAAGTATGTCATTAACTCCTTATAGCAGTTTAATGTTAAATCTTTAATGTTGCATTGAGTAAGAACATAGATAAAAATGATTATTGTATAAAACCTGGCAATACTCAAATATTTGTAATCAA
Organism: Pammene aurita; assembly: GCA_947086415.1. Classification (NCBI taxonomy): domain Eukaryota; kingdom Metazoa; phylum Arthropoda; class Insecta; order Lepidoptera; family Tortricidae; genus Pammene; species Pammene aurita. The sequence goes on from OX352298.1 coordinate 29,756,469, forward strand.
GTAAACTATGTTATTTAGCACTAAATAAGAGGTACCTTTGACAATTGCTATGCACATAATGTAGGTATTGCATGAAATAATAACTTGTAATGGTGTCAAAGTTACGCAAAAATCAATCCTATTTCCTTCTAATAAAATGAATAGTATTTGTGTGATTTTATTCACCTTTCACTCTACAAACCTTCAATACAAATGTGCATAGGTTCACTTTGCTGTTTCAATTTAGCCAGTTTTACACGGTATGATAAGATAATGTTATTAAATAAATGTTGTTCATTAGATAAAACCATGGATTTATATAAAGTGCATCTAATTCTTACACTTTTTCCCTAACCACAGTTGAGCGTCATTACCAAGTAAAACAGTCATTCATAGGTCACTATAGTAGCCCCCAACCAAACTGACGACC